>CAOKZL010000098.1:2620000-3820000 GCA_948472985.1 Iguana delicatissima | reverse complement strand
AAAATACCTTTTACCTTGGGAGACTAAAACATGCATTTATCATTATTTTTAATGTGGCTTCTATAGAAAAGAATTCCAAAAATTTTGCCTTCGTTGAACAAACCATATTCTAAGGAAGTCAGTCTTTATAAATGTCATTCTCACAGGCAAAAACAAATAATTTCACGATTGTTTTTCCTTGCTGCAAGATAGTTGTCAAAAGCTGTGTTTTTTTAAAAAAAAATATTCACAGTTCAGGACTTATTCCATGCAAAAATGCAGGATTTTTCTACCCAGAAAACAATATTTTCATCAAAGAAAAGTTACCTGCACAGAAAACACAATTTTCTGCTCAGAAAATAATTTACATCTTTGTTTTACTGTAAAAACATGTTTATTGTGGTAAAATGCCATTTTCTATGCAAAAAACATAACTCTCAAAAAGTAAAGTTTCTCACCCATCTAGAATTCTACTCCTGATGGTTTCCTGATGTACCAGAAACATGTTTTTCAGCCATTTCTAAAATATTTTTGTATATTCTTTCCATCCTTAGCATGGAGCTCTTGCAGGTGTGATTATAAAACATAGGCTGTCTAGTTTTAGGATTTGGCCTTGAAAGGGATTGACACATGGACATTGGCAACATGTTGCTTCTCCCTGGTTATTTGTGGGGAAATGTTTTCATCCATTCCACCCCTTTTGCTTATGAGTAAAATTCATTGTCCATGTATTCCTAGGTTTGGCAGTATCAGCCAGATCTGCCATGGCTTCACAGGTCTTAGTAGCACAAGAGTTATTAGCAGTAGCCCACCTTCTTACCTTTTCTTTGTATGTCAGTATAGGCTTTATCAGTTCCCTGACATTAAGTAAAAATTGGGTAGAGGTCATTTCCTATGAGCTGAAAATTGCCTTCTCTCTCTCTTTCAGCTACTTTATGTTGCCCATCTTATAGATGATTAACTGCCTGTTTTGACTTCTCTTTTATTGGCACTTGAGTTCAGCCAGCCAGTACTGACCAGAGAGGATTATAAGTCTGAGACTTCTTGGTGTGCACCTTTGGCATCTACAATGCAGAATTCCTCTTCAGATCTCTTTTCATACCTACCTTGTGTGACCACTTGTGGTTACAACAACTACCCTTGGGCCTGGGCAACCATATTGTATATAAGGGCTGCAACTGGCAAGGACCTTTCTGTGTATCCGCTTGGAAGCCTTGGTAGGATGAAGTACAATACAGCAACAGCCTATGATGGTCAACCATCATAAGACCAGACACAGAAAGATGGGTTAAAATAAGGAACACTTTACTTGGCCTAACCTATTTAAGATATGTTGGCCTGGAAAGGAAGCAAGAGAGGGGAGCAATCTGATGCAGATTCAACTGAGGCCAGGTGTCACCATGTGAATACCTTCCCAGTCTTCTGTTGAGCAAAAACCTTAGCCTTAATGATATGTGTTGCTTCCCAGCCTGGCCTAATTGGAAGGTAACCCAGGGACTCCCATCCAAGTTGCACAAATCTATAAGTGAGAGCCTGAATCCTGGGTTAGCCTCAAGAGTAGCCTCCTTCCCTAAACCCCTAGGTTGCAGAACCCTATAAGGGGAGGTTTCAGAGCCCTACCCCACACCACAAAGGATGCCAAAAGGTGATTGACAAAGTCTTCTCTTCCTCACTATCAGCCATGGACAAGGGTCTGTTTAGTCCCTTCCCCCCAAGCCAGACAAGATGGACCTCACCCCTTCCTGCAATTCCCCCAGAAAAAAAAATATTTTCCCCACTTCTGAAAAATGAATGCCATCAGCCTGAATTGCTCTGGCCACCAGAAAACAATACTAGGGTGATAAAGAAAGTGGCCTAAACCACTGCCCAGGGCAATACAAATCTCAGTATCAACCCTCCTACAGGCCCAATCAATGTGCACCACATTTGCTGGTGCAAAGTAGTAAAAAAAAAAAAAGGGTGGGGTGGGAGGCCAATGGCTTTTTAATAGTGCAAAGATCTTCCAGTGCTTGGAAGATGAGGGCCTTGCCCTTCAGCAAGTCCAAGTCATTCCCACCAAGGTGAATGATTAAAACATCAAGAGGAAGACCCATGTGCTCCTCAAACAAAAGAGGCATCAAACTACTTCACTGTAAGCCTCTTTTCCCCAGGCACTCCACAGTGACAATACCAGTTAACCTCAGCTGAGCTCCAAAATGGCAATTTCAGGCACAGGGCAATGCTCAGACACCATACTATGTCCACAAATCAGGACTCATTGTCTTGCAACACCATACCTATATGCTTAACAGAGAAAACAGGTAAAAATTTAAGAGGGTGCATGTAGTTCTTAGCAAGGAAAGATTTCCAACAACTAATGCACTGGATATCTCATGAACCAAAACCCATGATGTTGAGGCAGCCCCAGTTCTAAATGAAAGGGTGCCAGGCTTAGCCCTGAGAAAGTGCAAACACTGTGAGGCCTTTGATGTAACTGTCCAAAACTGATGGAAAGGGGAGAAAAATCAACATGGCAAAATAATGCACCTAGCATGCCTATCCTGAGCTCCACATAATGCTGAAATGCATGAACAGGGCACAATGCTGAGTTAGCCCACCAACCTAGCTTCAGTGTAGCCCCCTCTTTGATCAGTTTTGGATTGCCTAATCTTCACCACTAAGCCCTACCAGAAACATCATCTTTAGCTACTACAACTAATTTCTAACATACAGAACTCCCAAAAATGCTGTCAGTGCCACTGCATTAAAAAGAGCTACCTCACAGCCTGAACTGCAAACCACAGGCCAAACATCACCTAACCTTTAAGCACCACCAGAGAAAGAGGCTCCCAGTTGTCAGCCACCTGACCACGCTCCCTGGACTACCTTTCCAAGGCCTTATGCGCTCTAAAATCAGACATTGAGTTCTCATAGCCCTGAGTGTTTGCAGCAGAAGCCAATGCAGATAACTTAGACTGAATAGACTGAAGTGCCAATCCCTTGTCCTTTAAATACACAATACTGCAAGACAAGTTTGACAGGAACAGGCCAAGAAGTTGCCAATCCTACAATCCTACAAAACTACGCAAAATCTTTCCCAGCTGTCTGGTAACCTCATCTAATGCTGGAAGCTAATGAGAGGCTGATGGATCTCACCATCTCACGTCTTCAAGGCTCTATAGGTCTACCAACATGGGAACAGGTCTGGGGTCTGCTTCTGAGGCTAGTTGTCTGAAGTGCTCCATCTGTTGACATGAAAGAGCATCAGCAATCCAATTATCCACACCTGCCACATGGAGCACTGTAAAAAAATATTATACTTCAAATACAGCAGGACAAAAACTCTGACTAAAAACATAATCCTTGGTAATTTAGAAGACATAGTGTTGATAACATGGACAGTCACCATGTTATCACACCAGTAATGTGCTGATGAGTTAGACAACTCTTCAGCCCAAATCCTAACTGCCACCACAATGGGGGGAAAAAAACTCTAAGAAGATTAAATCACTCAATAAACAAGCCTATTCATCTGGCTCAACACAACAGTGTCAGCTAAAATAAATGCCCAAACCTATAGACCCAGTTGCACCCAAAGACACCTGTAAGACATTGTGAAGATGCAACTCATACCTCCAAAATGAAACACTGTTAAAGGAAACCAGAAGCTCTTGCTAAATCAGCAGATCTTCCCTAATCTCCCTAGATAATCTGATCCTATGATTGGACTTTTGCACTCTAGCAATCACATCACAAAGAAGCCTCAAAAAGGCACTTCTAGGAGCAACCACCTTACATGCAAAATTAACATGGCCAATAAGCTCCTGGAACTCCATAAACATGATTTTATGAAACCTTAGAAAGGCAGACACCCCCTTTTGCAATTTGGGTCAGCTAACTTCTCTGTAGGCAATCCACAATGCTGCTATAAGGTATCAATCTCAATACCTAAGAAAACCAAAAAAGTGGCAGATACTTCAGTCTTTTTCTGAGACAAAGGCACACCTAATTCTTCTGTGAGGGAGTAGAAGTCTCTCATTAGAAAAGCACATCACCGTGTGCCAGCCATACCTACAAACAGGAAATCATCTAGGTAATGAGCTACCCCTCATAAACCAGACCTAAGCTTCAATGCCCACTCAAGGAAAGTACTAAACTTTTCAAAAGCAGAGCAAGATACAGCACACCCCATAGGGAGCTCCAGAAGGGGATGGAAGGGGGAGCACAGGTGGAATTATTCACAGGTTTTCCACTTTCATGAGGGGTCTGTGCCCCAAACCCTCATGAAAATGGAGGGGGCACTGTTCCAAATTTTTATGCCAGCCATCACAAATACATGTTTCTGTATGTCTGTTACCTTAACCGATCTTGTTAAGTTTTTTGAGATAACGGTGGGACATCTGGGAGATGGAAGTCCCCAGGAATATTGTTGGCCCCAAGTCAAAATCAACGTTTCAAATTCTGTCTGGAAAAGAAAAAAAAAGACTAATACAGATACTGCAAGACTTATGTTTCTTCTTCCTTTACAAACATGAGAGAGGTTGAAGAGTAGAGTTTTTACCATCTGAGGCTTCTAGAAAATCATTCCACCCAGTATGCTTTATTATATTCCAAAGTAACCTTCTAAAGGCACAAATAATTTTCTCTCTCATGAAGCAATAAAAAAAGGAAACAAAAACGGGGAGATTATACGAGTTCCTTGAGATTACAGAAGGTCACTGTTATGGAAAAGAAACCGTCCAGACTTTCTTAACCATGTTCACAACCTTACATAAAATCTTATCCATCTGTTATAGTAATGCTACAAGTAATTTGCAGACTTTTCTTTTGAGTAACAGAACTCTCTAACTACCATTTCAGTGTGAAATCTTTAAAGATTTTGCTGCATATATTTTTGATTTGTTTGATTCCTTTGTCAGGAACTCATTGTGAGATCGGCAGGGTGGTTGTGTGGGAAGAAATATAATGATGAGCCAAGAAGCACATTATATTTGCATGAAGTACTAAGATAAACAATTTTTTGTGTGTGTGGTGTTATCTGCTATTTGCAATAACTCCACATACTTTATTGTCCTTGAATGACAGTCACGGTTTCTGTTCTGAGTTCATTTTTTTATGCTCTTAGGAATAGTCACAAGTAAAACCCACAAGATTTTTTTTTCCTTGAGCAGGAAATCAAATTTTTTTGAGTTGACAGTTTTTAATCCGCTGTTCCTGGAGCAGTGCATTAATTTGAGCAGTAATCCTTGCTGGATGGGGAGAACAGTAAATCCTGTCTCATTTACACCATTCTCTTTAACCATGGAATAAAGCTTTCAAAGCACGAAATACGTTCCTGACAAATGCTACATAGGAGAAGAGACACATAAGTATATATGGTATTATTTACCTATTTTATAACTAAATTGCTTGCTCTTCCAACTCCGAACATTCCTTTTCAAGGGAATTATCCAACAAAAGTGTTGATCTTAATCCAATTGTTAGTATCAAATTAGAACTATTTGATCAGTGGAACTTCTGTAAGTGTTAACTAGCCAAGTTCCTATTGATTGTATGACCAGTTAGAGTTATCAATTTGATGTATGTAATTACAACTAAAAAAAAACTATTATATTTTAGTCCAATGGAAGGACACTATTAAATTATGGGAAATTAGAGGCACCATTGCTGGCATTGTTTGTGATAGCAGGGATACTGTGAACCACGACCCTAGCTGGCACACAAAGATCTATCCTAGGGAGGTTCACAAATGACCAGCAATGGCTTTTATGCTGTGCATTAACCAACTCATATTATCAAGAGTTTATCCTTCTATTTAAAGATATAGCCACAGTTCCCAAGGAAGGTATGGTGGTTGCTCCCCATTTCCACACATACTGCTAATGCACAGACAGCTGCCAACACTGCCCACTCTCCTGCTTAGTCAACCTCCCAGCAGGAGTACTTGCTCACTTCTAGGACTCTGAGGAGCAACAGAATTGAAAAGAAGCCATGTCAAACAGCAAAAGAAAAGGAGAGTAGTTTTTCTGTAACAGCTGTTGATACTGCTACAGTGACTTAGAAGCTTATAATCATGTAGGCACTTCATGGTTTCCTGTGTGAACCAGGGCTACCTATGCCACTGACTCTGGTCAAGACAAAATGCATTGCCACCTCACACCAAAGTCTAACATTTATTATCATTTATTGACACTTCTCGTGATAAAAAAAGCAGACTGACATGTATATGAAGAGATTGGTCCAAGTACCAGTGAGTAATGTTGTTGACCCAGTGTTGGCTTAGCATACTTCGCTTGCTTCCTCTTTCTTCAGTTCTTGCCTTTCAGTGGTGACTTCTCTGCAATCCTGTCAGTACTAATGGATTCAGTAAAATGTCACAATGTATGACAGTTAATTTATAGTGGGGGATGAAACTTTCTATTTGTGGGATTTACTCTCCTGAAGCCCGTGCATTCCTTGGATGATTTACATTTGTGAAGGCTCTATGCTTGACAAATGGGGACGATGAAGATGATTCAGAGGACAGAAAAGAAATACAAAATGAATAAAACAAATGACAGGCATCTCATAAAATTACTTTTCAGAAATAATCACCAGAGTAAAAACAGGGAGGGAAATGCTAACTTTTTATCTCCCAGACAGTATGCACTTCTTCAGCTTTTGCAGAACCTCTTTCTTAAGTCATCATTAATCTTTTCAAAACATCAGGTACTTGAAACTAGACCTGAATATGAAAAAAATGAATCAGTGAGCTCTTGAGGATAGCTCAGTCTATGTTCTTGTCTTTCCCAGTATGTGTAAGACATGCTTGTGGTTGCAATACAGGGATCAATTGGACTAAATTTTAAAAGATTGCTGCCATTGCTAAAAGTGCATAATTTGCAATGCATTACAATGTTGCAGTTTTTCACTGCCATTTGTCACATGCATGGGATTTTGAACAACCGTTTATGTCATGCTGCTACTGCTCATTTGGTTATGGTAGACGTTAACACAATGATAATGGATTTTTATAGATGACAAAACATAAATAATACATAATAAATAAATATACAGTTTTATATTTACATATTGGAATATATGTATACACATACATACACACACATGCACTTTAGTGAATATTCCAAAAATCAGAAAATTAATGTTAATATTTAATGTTGATAAGCACCTTCATACACCAGAAAATTGTTGATATTCCTAACTTATGTCTTGGGATTGTCTATATTCATTTCATATATATTTATGAAAACACTATTTTCTACGTCTTGGAATTTCATTATAACATATTCTAAAAAGGAAAACTGGTTGGTACTACACAAACACACTCACAGACACATATATTTCCTCAGACTATAATGGATAACAATCTTAATTTGAAGTAATATTATGATGATGTTGTCATCCAGGGCAAACCAGTTAGGTTACAACAATAGAGGAGAAAATGCCAGTCTCCTAATGCTATAATTGGCATGGGCTGCCCTGTTCTAAGAAGGAGACAGAATGTTATAGATATGATCTTCTCAATAAGAATGACCACAGAGAACAAAGATATTGCAGTAAAACTGGCCAATACCTTTATTAGTAAATAGTAATCTGCAATGCAGCAGCAAATGTGATAAGCAGGCACTCATGTGAGGAAGATTGGTTAAGCCAAGCATCCACAAGGTAGAAACTCCCCAGCTTTGAATCATGGGGAATTTCCCTGTGATTCTTCATTGCCTAATTTCCATAAAGGCAAAGTAGGGACCAAGGAAATCTCATAAATGGTGCCACTTGGCATTTTTTGAGATGGAGTTCAATTTTTGGTTTAGTGCAAGCTGTCCTGTTTTCTGTCCTGTTTTCCTTGCCATCACAACCACCAGCACCACAACCAGCAGCAGCAACTTTCAGTGAGGTTTGCTCAGCCTCTTTCTTCTCATCACCACAACCTACAGGCAGCATAGACCATTTTCCTTCTCTGACTTGCTTGCCACCCCTTCTTTCCCAAGGATGATTCATCAAAACTGTGAGTGAAGCAGATGTGGCAGGAGGAGCTGGTGCCAGTGGTGGCCTTACAGTGTGTAGTTCCCATTTCATTGGATGATAGGAAAAGAGGACACATATATTGGAAAGTGTGTTTCTTACTCCTGCTTCTCCTACTCATGACACTCCAGATCTCTAGGATCCCCTGTAAGGATACTAGAAAGCTTTTTCTGTTAATGTTGCATATTAGCTCGCATCAGCCAGTTGAGTTGCTTTGGTGTTGTACATTCTAATGGTCACATCTTTGAACATCCATGTGTTAATGTAATAACTTGTAGTGAACAAAACTATGGATGAACAACTCTATCATTTCCATGTGATCAGGACACCGACTCATGTATGGGCAACTGCAGATGACTATACTATAAATTCCTGGTCATCCAGAGGCAAGACCAATGACATGTCTCAATTTTTTTCCATAATTATGACACACTTCATTCTCCCATTGTTATGAGATTCTCTGTTCATGAGAGTGATATGTGAAGTGGTCTTTAAGTGTGCTAAAGTCTACTGAAAACAGCAAAAATGTACAGTTGTGTCCTTTGATTGTGATCACATTTATAATTATACTTTTTCAATTTTGCTGTATATTGCAAAAGCAGTCAGTCAAATACTTCCCTTTTTCTTTCTGTGCCTCTCACTATTTCTTTTTCATTATTCTGGAGAAAAAAAATCTATTTTACACTCTTATTTTAATGTACTTTAATGTTCTGTATGATTCAAAGAAGTTTGATCACTCCGATGCATTAAACAAAGATTTTCATTGATTGTTCCTAGGGGATGCATAGAATACAGAGATATGTTTTCTTGCATTATTAACTTAAACAAATAAAGCGTAGGAACAAACAATATCATTTTTTCCAAAAGCCATTATCTTACACTTATCCTTGCTGATTTTCATCTGAAATTGCATTGCCAATCACAGATTTCAGGCGTACATATGCCCTCCCCCCGTTTGATCAGATGTTTCTCACCTTAGCTGGTCATCCCTCCCATTTTTTAATACCCTGTACCAAATCACATAAATTGGAGCCATATAGATTGCTAATCTTTCATCCACAGTGAGTATTCATTACATTTTTCCATTTGTTGGTTTTCTGTTTCTCCTCAGTGCTAGAGGAATGCATTACTCATGCTCCATAATAACTATAGAATATAATTTCCCATGGCATAGTTCTCTATGACATCCTATGCTGTTACTAGTGCTCCTAGTCCGTGTAGCACCCCATCTTTAACAAGGTAAATACCAGATGATTTTTTAAATCGTGAAGGGGAATGTGTTTTTCTAACCCTTTAAAGTATTGTACTTTGGAAACATCATGAAAAAACAAAATAATGTAAGGCAGCAAGAAAAGAGGGAGGATCCATTCCATGTAAATAGACTCAATCAAGGAAGCCATAGCCCACAGCTTGCAGGGCTTGAGCAAGATTGTTGGTAACAAGGAGGCCTGGAGATCTCTCATTTGTAGAGTCACCATATGTTTAAGTCAATTTAACAGCAACTAAAAGCAACAACAAAAGTTCATGAATGGAATCTGATAGTAGTTTAAATTCAGCAAATTAACAACATACTACAAGCTACTTTAGCTTGGTACCCAGGGTTCCACCTTGAATAAGCAATTGAACAAACTTTGTGTTGAATTCTTACAAGAACATGCAAGGAAAGCAATTGAGTAACACAAGTGCATGACATACAGACAAATTCAGCAATAAGGAGAAACACTATTTCCAAACTATGTACATCACACTTGTCCTTTGTATCTTATTCAGACATTCTAGCTGTTATCATAGCAGCAGAATATGTCAAGATATTTGAGATCATCGCTCAGAACGTTTTGTAGATGTTTCACTTAACTTGAAATCACTAGGAACTGATTTTCTGTGTTTAAGCAAACTGTTTTCTTCAACTGGGCTGTACCTCATTTAGGTCTTATAGTCACTTTCTGACTTTTTCCCTTCAGTGGAAAAAAAATTAAGAAAGGGTGCAAGAGTCCCTTTAGAAGTGCACACAGTCAAGGCTGTTCTCAAGGGATCAGGTCACTTTGTAACTAGTTGTATACCAAGGTGCAAGCTATGAATATAAAGAAGCAGCTGCTTGTTTGCTGTTGTACAATATGATAAATATTCTACAGTACTGTATAATAATATAATACACTAGGATACTAAATTATAGCCCCTTGAAATGTTGTTGTCTATCTGTTATTGGACCTCCTTGTGTCAAATGTTCAAAACACATTTTTAATATATTATGCCATTGCCAGATAAACAAATTCTTATTTATTTTTAAAATAACTCTTTTCTAGAGGCCATTCACAAAAGTTAAACTGGACCACCCACTGACAACCATACTCAGTTCTGCATAGACTTAAAGTATTCCCTCAGCTTCTAGATAATCTACATTAGGCTACTATCTTGTCCTCTGTGTTCTAGTACCATATGCTGTAATGCAAAATTGATGACTGTCATTATGAACCACACTTAAAAAGCCCATGTCCCTTGAGGTGTGTGTAAAAATGTCATAGTATAAAATCAAGTTATTACTTTTTTATGTTCTGGGGACCAAGATATGTTCAGAACCATCAAGGGTTCTTTCACATTATAAAATACTACAAGAATACAATAACCTTTCAAAGTTAATTTAGTTTTCTTTGTTCTATATTTTAAGTATACTCCAGTGGGATTATTGGGCAGCCAACAGTAACAGAGACATCAACCATCTGAAGTTGAAAGCTTTGTTGTTTGGTATTGTTTTGGGTCATTAAAAAATGTTGCCCCTTTTGACAAAGAATTATGAAGTGGTTGGCAGTCTCTCTCTCTCTCTCTCTTCTGTCAGTCTTTCTATCTGCCTATCTAGAAATACAGAAAAGAAAGAGAAAAAAGAGTATTCAGAAATCCCAGAAAGATGCATACCAACCTTACACAAAAAATCCAGGAGAACTTATCCAGGAATCAAAGAAACCCCATGATTCTGTGAAAACAGGCCAATTTTTGCCTCGCAATGCGTGACGACAATGAAATGTCATACTGAATTTGAGCCAATAAGGACTTCCCTTTTCTAAGGTGGTAGGATTGTATGCTTCTGTGAACAAAAGGTTATACTGATGGTAACAGAGTACTAGGATCTCTCATGTCAGATAGACTTTTGCTGAGGAGCCAGATCAAATATGCCAAACAGCTACTGGGCAACAGCAGTGGTGTGTGTGTATATGTGGGGGGGGGGGTGATACTGGTGAAGGATTTCTCTAAGTGTGACAGGCCCCTGCTTCTCCCAGGTTGGTGTGACAATTCCTATTCCGATAAGGTGGCCTGTCCTTTTCCGCACAGCAATGCCTTTCCCCACCTACCCCGCCGATAGCGCCACCTCTCTATAAAAGGGCAAGGGCTTTCAACATTTATTTAGAACCACTTAGTAATGTTATGTAGTGTGTTTTCTGTGTTACTTATCACTGGAGACAACTCAGGCCATATCAGTATTTACAAAGATAAGCTGCAACATTTATTAAGATAACAATAAGAATAAGGTAGCATGTTCGAGTTCATATGCATTTAAAGTTGATACATTTTTTTCAGTGCACTTTTCAGGCAATATTAACAGTTAACTCCCTGCTCAGAAACAGTTCAATTATGTTTCTAATCTTTCACAAAATGCATCATTATCATACAACATTCCTTCAGCTAAACTCCCACCAAAGGCTTAACCCTCAATATAGGTCACATTCTCTGACCAGCTCAATTGCTCTTCTGTCTCTCACTAGGCTTTGTTACCCTGTTTCCTGGGGGTCCCGAGAAGGACTCCAAAACGTGCTCAACTAGAGGTGGTGAAAATTAGCTCTGAGCACTGCTTTAGCGTTACGAGAGGCAGGGTAACTTAGCAGGATCTTGTAACCCAGTGTTTACGGGGTCAGGCCAAGTCAAGGAGCAGACTGGTTTGAAAATAATGAATGATCTTTATTAAATACAGGCACACAATGTAAGCAACACAAGCACACAGATAACTAAGGAAAATAAAGGTGTGAGTAAGATAGCAGGATTTTCAGAGAGATAGTTGGTTCGGGTGATACGAAACCTGTTCCTGAAGCCCGGAAGAAGATAGAGAGCGATGCTGGGGTTCGATGTGGCTCAGCACATGGAGCTGAGGGGAAGCTCACCAAGCAAAGCGGCAGCAAGGTGGTCTGGAACTCAGGAGCGATCCGAGGAAGGTCTTGGAATCAAGGGTTTTTATAGGGAGAAGCGTGACTGCAGGCTATGCCTTACTCGGGGACAACAATAGGTTTTGGGTGCGAGACAATGTCTCCAAAAGGTCACAATTTAGCATGATGGAATCAGAGCCAAATTAACAATGGTGTAGCCAGTATGTAAATGTGCAATGCTTGACAGTGGAAGGTTCAGCCTTTGTCAAGTTGCCTGCTCGGGGCAGGGAGCCTTTTGTAGGTAGGGCGCATACATAATAGGGTGTTTGCCGGGGAGGTCCCTGAAGCTGTGATCTGGCTATTTCTGGCTTGCCTGTATTGTTTGAGAATATTTCAGCAGTTAAGTGCCAAGCCTAGTTTTGTGCTTGTCTGGAGGTCTCACAAACATGTGGAGAAGGGTGGTATGGTAAGGCCGAATTATGATATCAAAGTGATATCAGGTGCTATCAGCAGATAGGCCTGAACTGCAGTAATAGCTTCTACTGAGAACTAAACCTCCCAACTCTGGCTGACAAAGGGACTCTGCTCCCTAGCCATTTCCTAAAAATAAATACGCTCACATGTACTTGGCTTTACATAATTTTTTCTCTTAGACATAAGCCTCTCCCACACATTCCTGGTTTGGGTTTCTCTCCTGAGGGGCATTCTGGCTGCCTAGAAACCTAATTTCAGGTTGCACTGGCACTCCAAATAACCAAATCCTCAGAACCTCCTCACCAAAGGGAAATATAAACTAAGAGTAGGAACACTATACTGTCAGCAAGGGAACACATTGCATGACCAAGTGTTAATAAAATGACAATGAAAACAGTACATGGAAAAAGTCTGTGAAAGAGATGAAAGGATGACAGATTAATTCAAGGAACAACCATTTGAAGATGAATCTACAGTTTTAGAAAGTTAAGTGGAAGCTGCACTCAGAGCACCTGGCAGAGTTAAATACTGAGGAAACAACGGCATGCCAATATAGCTGCTTCAAGTTACAGAGACAAAATATGCTTTTGTAACTAAGGTATGTCAACAAATATGGAAAATAAAACAAAGGTCCATATTCAGTATATATTCTAATCTCTAAGAAAGGGGACAACAGGGATTGCAGTAACAGCTGGACCATTGTGTTAATATCCCATGCAAGCAAAGTGATGCTCAAAATTCTACAACAGAGGCTTTCCTTGTATATGGAATAAAAAAAAAATATCATAGAAGTCCACACTGGGTTCAGGAAAGGAAGGAGCACTGTGAATCATATTGCAAACGTAAGTTAGATGATGGAGTGCACCAAAGAATTGCAAAAGAAAATCAGTGCTTTATGGATTCCAGCAAAGCCTATGATGGTACAGAACACAAAAACCTGTGGATAACCCTAAAAGAAATGGGTGTACCACAACATTTAATGTGTAACCTGTATCCAGGACAAGAAGTTAAGATCAGGAAAGAATACAGAGAAAGGAATAGTTTCTAGTTGGCAATGCAGTCAGGCAAAGTTGTATTTTATCACACTAACCTGTGTGCTAAATATATAGCATGTGAAGCAGGATTACACTTGGAGGGAGGAGGCATGAAAATTGGAGGAAGGAACAGCAACAGTTTAAGATATGCAGATGGTACCATACTACTAGCAGAAAATAGCAAAGACTTTGAATGGTTACTGAAGAAAGTCAAAGAAGAAAGTGCATATAGTCCATACCTTGCCTTAGTTATTAATGAGAATGTAGGCTACAGTCAAGAAATCAGAAGAAGCCTTTACTTTGGAAGGGCAGCTATGAAGGAACTAGACAAGATTTGGAAGCATCATGACATACCATTAAAGTTAGGATTGTCCATACCATTGTATTCACAATTTCTATATATGGTTGTGAAAGGGGGACAGTGAAGAAAACTGATAGGAAGAAAAACAACTCATTTGAAATGTGGTGATGGAGAAGAATTCTATGGATATCGTGGATTGCTAAAAAGACAAATTGGTCTTAGAGCAAACATAGGCTCAGCTCTTTCTAGAATCCAAGATGATTAAACCGAGACTGTCATTCTTTAGACATATCATGAGAAGACACAACTCCCTGGAAAAGACAATAATAATTGATAAGGTAGATTTTTTTTTAAAAAAATCTCATTTTGAGATGAGTGCTTATATTTCCTAGCAGTGTGCTAGTCTCATTCATCTGGTTACAAATTTACTTGATGTTTCTCTTGAAATGGTGAGAGATGCACAGACATATGGCCATTTAATGCTACTAGTAATTGTATATATCTAGAGATGTATTCAGCCAGTAGGTACGTGTTGTTGTTGTTTGCCTTCAGGTAATTTCTGACATGTGATAACTTTAAGCCAAACCTATCACGGAGTTTTCTGAAGCTGAAAACATATGATGCACCCAAGTTCAACCAGTGGGTTTCCATAGCTGAGCAGGGAATTGAATCCTGGTCTCCAGGGTCATAGTCTAACACTCAAAGCACTTTACCAAATCTGGCTCTCGAATCTGGATTTCTGAGGTTTGCCAAGCTTGTGTTGACCTACGAAACCAATGCTTGCTGGATTCTATCTAGAACTGAAAGGAATTCTTTTTTGAAATTGTTTTTTCTCCTTTTTTAAAAAAATATTTTTATTAAAATAAACATTATAACATTTAAGACAAAACAAAATCATCAAACATATAAACACAATCATTACTAAGTTTTCATCATTATTACATAACCAACCTCCTCCTGACAAAGTGTGGGTCTACGATAACTATAAATTCTGTATCTTTTCATCTAATATAACAAATTATTCTGCTTATTTCATTTCCTTATAGTATTTCCACATAGAATTATCTCACTGAAATGAACTTCTACATTTGCTATCTTTGTCAAGAGTTGTTTCGGAAATATGGAAGAGTATAGTTGAATGAATCTTTACAACAGTATTGCCACTCTTGGTTAGCTAGTTTCCCTTAATCAGTGCAGATTGCCTCACAAAGCTGGGAAAAAAGTTACTTACAAATGTAGATCAGCTTCATGCAAAATTCACCAAAAATGCTCCTCCTAGCTGAATGATTTGTAGCAACATATTGTTTAAATTCCATTGAATATTTGGGTCATAAGCATACAGATACTTCTTTGTGTTGTTCATTGGAACACATTGTCTAGAAAAGTACCTAGAAAAATAAAGATTTCCATCTGGAAACTGTCCTCTGTTTTAGCATACATAGACTGGGGAAATCCATGCTCCACCTCAATACTTCTTTATGGGATAAATTCCTCATGCATTCTTGTCCTGTTGGCAACACATAAACAGCAGTGCTCTCATATTGGCAACAGTCAAGTGCCAGTCTTGTCTTTATACTGCCATTGGGACTCAATAACATCCATTTCTGTGAGTTGGTTCCATAGCCAAGCAGCTCATATGACTGAGCTTAAATCAGCTTAAGCCCTACTACATCAGTTTAATAACACCAGCTTAAAAGTGTCCATCTAGCTATTAAATATGGATAAGCTATCCCATTTTACGCTAAGTATGAGTCAAGTAACGTGGATTAATTTTCTCTTGGGAAAACTAGGACTGTGGTGATTATTATGTAATACTTTGTGTGGGGTGTGTTTGTGTGAAATAACGTTTCCTCAAGCCTTAGTTGAGGCAATTGTTCCTTATTGTTTTTTACTGCTCCTGTACTATTTATTTTTATTGGGCCTATTTTCCCAGAGCTATAGAAATATGTAGTATAAACGTTAATAGCAATATGCATCTAGTGAGAATGGCTACCCAGTGATTTCACAGTGGTCAAATGTGGATTCTTGTAAGATTGGGGATTTGTCCTAGAAAGGTTAATGAAGACAGCTAAAATACCCTGAATCAGGACTTTTCTGCTATTATTTTATCCCATTGAGCTGAAGATCACTATGAAATGGTTTCATTGTTTTTTTTTTAATCCTATAGTAAAAAGTAAATTGACTGTAATTTTTGGAAAGAGGCTAAAATCTGTATCTCTTCCCATACACTGGAGGTCAGGAAAATCATAGGAAAGCTTCCTTCTTATTCCTGTAAATACAAGCCTTTACATTTTGCCAAATTAATAAGATGCTGTTCTTTCCTGCAAGCAGAGTAACCTCCTGCATTTGGAGACAAGGTACAACAAGAACAAAATAGCCTCCACTAATAAGTTCAAATGGAAGTCAATCTCTGACTCTGTGATGACAGAGCTACTCTGAGACAGGAGAATCTGCATTAATCAGGACTGATATCCAAATATACCCCCATTTCATAATGATAGATATTTCTATCAAGTTAATGATGAATTTCAGAGCATTTTAGAAGCCAAATATTAGAGGATTTCCCAAAACATAGGAATTGATAGCTGCAATACTACACTCACCTGACCTTTTCAGAAAACTCTTTTTATAGTACAAGATATATGCACTTGTTATTTGTTAAGGGATCTTTCTTCAGCATACCAATATTGTGAGGAAATTCAATATTTTGCTACTGATGGGAAATGCCCATCCATCAAAATTATTTTATTAGGATTTGGAACACTTTGGAATGTGGTAGTGTGAATGTCACAGAACATATTGGCTTAGTGTTGGTGCTATCATTATAATGAGCAAACGACATAGGATCATAGACCTATGATCTTCCTAACCTTTAGGCGTAGTCTTTTTTCTTGTAATTTGAATCCATTAGTTTGTGTTCTTGTCTTTGGAGCAGCAGGAAAAAAGCTAACTCCGTCTTCCATATGACATCCTCTCATATACTCAAAGATGGCTGTCATAGAATCATAGAATCACAGAAATGTAGAGTTGGAAGAGATCACAGGGGCCATCCAGTCCAACCCCCAGCCATGCAGAACACCCTCAAAGTACTCCCAACAGATGGCCATCTAGCCTCTGCTTAAAAACCTCCAAGGAAGGAGACTCCACTACACTCCAAGGCAGTGTATTCCACTGCCGGAGAGCCCTGACCGTCAGGAAGTTCTTCCTGAGGTTCAGGTGGAATCTCCTTTCCTGCAATTTGAATCCATTGCTCCTTGTCCTGGTCTCTGGAGCAGCAGAAAACAAGCCCTCTCCTTCCTCTACATGGCATCCCTTCAAATATTTAAACATGGCTATCATGTCCCCTCTTAACCTTCTCTTCTGCAGACTAAACATCCCCAGCTCTCTAAGTCTATCCTCTCTCTCTCAGTCTTCTCTTCTCAAAGCTAAACATACCAGGATCTCTCAATCATTACTCACTAGACTTGGTTTTCAGAACTTCTACCATTCTAGTCACCCCCTCTGGGCACTTCTTACCTTGTCAATATTTTTGTTTTGAATGGTGATGCCCAGAAACAGACATAGCCCATTTCCACACTACACTATTACAGTGATATTATTCCACTTTCAACATCCTATGGAATTCTAGGGTTTGTAGTTTAGGGAGGGGCCTTTAGAATTCTCAGACAGAGAGCTCTTTGGCCTCAGTAAACTACAAATTCCAGAATTCCACAGGATGTTGAAAGTGTAGTGTGGAAATGGCCCTAGTGTTCCAGGCAAGGTCTGATGAAAGTGGAATGAAGTGGTAATATTACTTTTCTCAATCTGGACACTATACATCTTTAAGAAATTCCCATCTATCAGGGTTTCCATTTCCTTTGAACATTCCTAACCATTGTATCTCACCCACTATTTTCCTCAGCTTACTGAAATTAACTTTCTTAAAGTCTGCAGAGCACATATGGCTACATTTAATTTCTCCTTTCCCCCTTAATTTCCCCTTTTCAGGGGAATGTGGTCCCTTCAACCCAAAGATCACACTATTTCCACTCCATTGACAAGTTCATCTATGTTTCTTGGAATCCACTCCATAATAGCTGCTCACCTTGTTGCCATTTCTACCTTCTGTACAACAAAAAAGTCTGCAAGGCAAGTGACCAATTTGTTGGACTTTGCACTTTTGGCTGAGTTTTGCTTCCAAAAAATGTTGGGGGTTTGAAATTTCCCATTACTACCATCTCTCTCATACTGACATAAAACCTAGCCCATTTCCACACTACATTGTTATAGTGCTATTATTCCACTTTAAACATCCCATGGTATTCTGGGGTTTATAGTTTACTGAAGTCAAAAAGCTCTCTGGCTGAGAATTCTAAATGCCCCTCCCTAAATTGCAAACTGAAGGATTCCATAGGATGTTGAAAGTGGAATAAAAGCACTATAACAGTGTAGTGCAGAAATGGCCCTATTGTTGGTCACAATTGGAGTATACCATTAAATCCATTGGATTTACCTTCATGTTGATTCACTGTTTAATAATTGATTCAATGAAATCTATTCTAGTTGGTTCTAGTCAGCCAAATGCCATCCACTGTCTTCTAAGACTTAAATCTCATCATTGGTCCCAGGTAGAATAGAGCCCATGGATCTCTGAGATACGTATAAGTGTTGCCTTACAAACTACTTATGAAATCAATCACTTTCTTCTAGCCAGGACTAAAAACTGGATTTGACTGTAAGCGATCATCATGGTTAGTATTGGCTGGCCTTTACTTTCTCAATTGACATTATTTTTATCTGTAACTTACTCCCTTATAACATTGTTCATAGAAAACAAATCACTTGCATGTTGTAATACTGAAGCATGTAAGCTCTTTGATTTTTTTTTAAAATGCGCATTACCAAGTTTCATTGCAGCAGAGTCTTATCATCCTACAAGCTATCCTTTGCCTTTTACTTTGGGGTGGGGGAGGTGAAGGAGAAGGAGAGGGAGAGGGAGAGAGACAACTGCAAATTCCCACCTCTAGTCTTAGTGAGTATATCTCCACCACAATAAAGCCTACTCAAAGATTTGCCTAAAAATTTAACAGTGTTTTTTGTAAATATAACTTAGAAGCACAGGAGATCTGCTAAGCAAGTAAATGGGGACAGATCAATGATTTGTGGGCATCTGGGACACCTGTAACTGGTTTTCTCTTTGTAAACATCTGAAAAACTTGCACTGTAAGAAGAAGAGATCAAAAGTTACTTTTTAGACTTTAGCTCCAGGAATCCCCTGGCCAATATGACTTCCTAAGGATTAAGGAGAGGAATCATTGATGTTTCAGTATTTTTAGCTGCCTCTTTATGATTTAAAGATACACCCATACCCTGCTTGGATCAACATGGTTACACATGCGGAAAAAAAAAGTTAAGTTCAAAGACCATCCAGGGTTATAACAAACTCAAAAAACTATATAGCAGCTCATTATGACAGTATGTGACAAGGGTATTAATATCAGCCACATAGTTTGAAGTTCGAGTAGGGAGAGCAGGGCAAGGGGGGTGGAGGGGCAGGGGCATGGCTGCGGGGCATGGGCTGCAGCATACGAGGATGTGGCCACATTGCAAGGGGGCATGCCATGTCACTAGGGAGTGTGGCCGCATCATGCAGGGCACCCTCCCACAAAACTGCCACCTGGGGCGGACCGCCCTCATCACCCTCCCCCCACTCGTCTGTACACCTCTGATTAGTATTACTCTGAGATATGGCTCATCCATGGCTCATCTTTGTCAGTTGTTCTTTTTGCTGTTGAGTTTCATTTGAAGAACTGGAGATGACACATTCTTTTGGCCATTATCCTTAAAACATTGCATCCCCAGTCTTTGCACTCAGCACTTACATCCATCTTCACGATGTAGAATGACATGACTCTGTTTTATAAAGTTTGGAGTTAGGAAATTCATTTTGTTCTTGTGTATAAATCATGTTATAAATCTGGGTTACATAGCTTGACTGATTTTTTTTCTTGCCACAGAGTGTCTAAACATCCTGTAATACCACTAAAAAGATGTTGTGCTTCTTAGCAGAGAATGATTTATTCAGTAACATTAAATTCAATCCCAGTTTAACGGTAGATGGTGGCAAAGTGACTCATGATAGTATCTCAATTTAGCAAACCTCTTGTCCTCAAGAGCGGTCCCAGTGGACAGATCAAGGAGCTGAAAATAATCCACTTTCATCCATGAAAAGCATCCCCCCCCCTCTTCTCTTCCACTTTCCTGGCAGGCTTTGAAAAGATTTCTTTCAAATGGCTGCATCTGGGTATCAGAGAGAGACAGGATATGCATTCAGCTACCTCCAGAAGAAATCATCTTTCATTAGTCCTTGCCAAGCTCTGAAAAGGGAAATATTTCTTTGGATTTCATTAAGAGGTGGTTTAGAGATTTGACTCTGTATGTAGATGTTCAGTATTTTTAAAGGCTCTTGTAAACATGTTACACCACAGCGGATCTCTCCAAATATGATATAATTTAATTGGCAAAATAGGGTTTAATTGGCAACACACATGATTAGGACTTGATAACAAAGTGACCCTGCATTGAACGGATGGCTGGATTGACTCCGAGAACAAAGTGGCAGGCACGTACGCCAGAGGACCCCTGGTGAGACAAAGGTGGCGACTTAAGCAGGAAATTAAGTAGCAAAACACAAGAAAGAAAAGATTGCTGCCAGTCTATCAAGTGGAGAGTCACAAAACAGGAAGATCCCCACCAAAAACAATAGTTGCACCAAGCACCTAACCCCCTCATCTACACTCTCTTTCCACTCTTCTCAATACTATCCACATCCATTAGCAGCAATGTCACCCACCGATAAGCCCATCAGCCCATTTTGGACTGCACTGGCTATTTACAAAACTCCTTTGTCTGAGCAGCTAGCAAAGTATTAATGCTTAGACCCTGAGGGTAGGTTTGGGGTAGGGATGGGCCAACCAAATCTGCGAATCGTCGAATCCTCAGCAAGGATTCAAGATTCACAAATCTGAATCTCCGTGCTAAAATAGGCAAACTGAATCTTTCAAATCCACCATCCAAATAGTTAGCTGGAGACTGGGATGCATGAAAACCTGGGAGACCAGATACACAAGGGAAGATGCCAAGTAGGTGAGATTTTCCCTTGGAGTGCTGACGGCCTTTGCTAACAATTTCCGAAATTACATCTAGGGTTGTATTCGAATAGATTTAAATTGAACATTTAATATTTAAGTTTCTGTGCTGAAAATCAATGCATGTATAAATGGTGGGGTCAGTGGGTCTGACGTCTACCAGAAGTAGTGGGGCAGAGGGCAAGGTCACACAATCTCATCCAGTGATTGCCACATGTAGGCCAGTGTACCTCCTTCCACAAGACCAGTGCCTGGTTGTAAACCTATAGCTAGAATAGGATGAGAAGTAGAATTTCTGTCATGGTTTCTCATGAGCGACATGACAATCCACATGTGGCAGAAAGGAAAAAAAAATGTTTTTTTTTAAAATTGGCGCACCCAGGAACTGCCAAAGGCCTGATTGGCTGGAAGGTACAATCTTCTTGAGATTTCAAGGGCAGCTGAAAGATTCCTTTGCATAGCTCCCTTGCAAAGCTCTTTCATATAGAATTCTGGGGTTTGTAGTTTTACAAAGTGTCAAAGCCTTCTCTGCCAAAGTGTGCTGGTGCATCATCAAACTACAAACCTTAGGATGCCATAAGAAGCTATGCAAAGAAAATCCAGTTTTGACCTGGATTATCTCTGTACTGTAGTATGTGGCCCTGTTTACACAGGCTGGAAAATGTGGGATTAATCCACATTTTCCTGCCTGTGTACAAAGGGCCTTCATGTCATTTTCAATCTGGGGAGATTCTGAAGCAAAACTATGATAATTGTCCTAGTCAGATTTTTTCAGAGGGAGGTTTACCTTTGCCTAGGCTTTTGGTAAGGCTGAGAGAATGTGGCTTGGCCAAGATTATTCTTCTTTCCCTTGCTTTTTAAACCTTTTTATAAAAAAAAGATTCAAAAGATTTGAGATTCATGAGATTCATGGATTCCCAGAACCTTCCAGGGATTCAGATCTGGATTCGAAAATTCTGGATATGTTCCATCCCTAATTTGGGATACAAATAGCCCTGATTTTGGGCCGATTGGCACAGTATTTAACGTTTGGGGACCCACTCTGTCTCCCAGATTTCTGATTGGTTCTGTCCTTGGGTGCAAGTCCAGGACATCTTGCTCTTCTCTGCTTCTCTATGGATGGTAAGTATCACCCAGTCCCTACAATCTCTTGTTATCTGCTTTCCTCCCTCTCTTTTCAGTTAGTATTGTGTGGTTGCATGTATGAGTGTTGATCTTGGATGTGACTGTGCATTTTCCCTCAACAAAACATTTTCATTTATATCTGAGTCTTCTGGCTGGTTTCTCTCTATCAGCAACCACGTAATCACTGGTGGAAGATCTTGTTAGGTTGCCCCCCTCTTGTGAGCTCATAAACAGGCAAGTTCCGCTGAGCTTCTAAGCTGTCTCAGTTTGTCTGCTGAATCACTCTCTCTGCACTCCATTGCCTGGCAATGGACAGCCCGTGCCTAGGATGCTCACCTAGATTCCAATGGGAGTTCCACGGCGTGGAAGCAACCACCAAGAAGGCTTCTTTTCATGTCCTCATCAACCATGTCTGTGATTTACTAATGAGAAGCCTTAGGTTTAATATTTGAAATTCAAAATGTCTGTTTTCAGTGTGTTGACATGTGAGATTGATGTCCTGAGCAGGGATGTAATTTTAGTGGTTCCTTTGAGCTGTTGATCCAAAGGAGTCAAAAATTGGCTCCAGGACTTGAGACTACAAGTTCTCACAGATATAATGGTCTGGAGTTCATGCTGTGTGTCTTTTGGGGCTGCTCAATTAGAAATTCCTTATCCCAGTTCGTGCAGAATTCTTGTCTCAGGCTTTCTAATTTCTTTGATAAACACAGCTCTTGGCATTCTGTTGATGTTATCAGTTATCAGCACACACAGCAAGTGAAGGGTTTCATACAGAAACACTTATTTCAGGGGGATATCAATGTCTTCTCTAACTGCGGAAAGACTGT
Organism: Iguana delicatissima; assembly: GCA_948472985.1. Taxonomy (NCBI): domain Eukaryota; kingdom Metazoa; phylum Chordata; class Lepidosauria; order Squamata; family Iguanidae; genus Iguana; species Iguana delicatissima. Next base: position 3,797,002 of record CAOKZL010000098.1, on the reverse strand, counting down.
AAATAGAATCTGGCTGCAGCAACTGTTATGTATAAAATTAGCATAGATTAAAATTCACATCCAAACATGGGGATGGTATGTTTATTTATTACACAGGGTTTTTTGTGTATTGGCAATATGTGAAATGAAAAGAATGGAATATTTGAAAGGCCTGCCAGCCATTCCATTCCCTTTTTCACTTTACAAACAAACTGTTTAAGATGCATGAGCAATGTGAACATTTACCAAGGCACTGAAGCATTTTATGAAAGCAAAATGTCTAGAGCTATTAACAACGACAAATCTTCTTTCCAGAAATGCTTCTTTGGACAAAGCATATAAAATAAGAACATAAAGGCTAAAAGATAAGTCTATTGGGGACTTCAGTATCAATTGGGGAATGAGGTGAATCCAGACTTTAAACCAGCTATCTAAAAGGAGGACCCTGTCCTCAAAATACCTGCAGCATCTTGACTATCCCCTTTAAAATTCAGACTAAAATCTGAAATGGATTCACTGCTCCATTAATACAGCAGTCACCAGCTGCCACTGATTGGGCTGGAAGAAGTTCATGCGTGAACACATTTGCACACACAGAGATTAAAGGAAATGTAGGCCATATAAGAATACAAGATGTTGGCTTGGATTAAGCAAGGAGCAGCAAAAAGGAGTTTTTCCAGTATATTCAAAGCAAGAGAATGATGAAGGAAATGGTGGGACCACTGCTTAGCAAGGATGATAAAATGGTAACAGATGACAGTGAAAAGACAAAACTGCTCAATATCCATTTTTATTTCAGTTTATTAAAAAAAGAAAAAGAAAAAAGGACTGTGTACTTCCATGCTTCTCCAGAAACCTTGGCAAGAAATCTGGATTGCAAATCAAGATTGATATAGTCAGGAATCATCTAGTTAACCTAAATGAGTTCAGATCTGTAGAGCCAGATGAACTGCAACCCAGAGTAAGAAAGGAACTTGTTGATGTACTCATACTTGCCATTATTTTTGAGAAATCTTGGAGAATGAATACCATGTCAGAGGACTGGAGACAAAAACGGCAAAAAAGAAGATCCCAGGAAATTACAGCCCAATCATTGTGACCTCAATTCCAGGAAAAATATTAGAATAGGGCCCACATGCAAATATCTTGACAACAATGCAGTGATTAGTAGAAGCCAATATGGGTTTGTGAAGAACGAATTCCCCCAAACTAAGCTTATGTCTTTTTTTGATCAGTTTAGAAGATGGTGGGAATGGAATGGATGTCATTTATCTGAATTTCAACAAAGCATTTTGATCTTTTCCCATGATATTTGATTAGTGAACTGACTAAATATGGAATAGATGGAAACATCATCAGATGGATTCATCATTGGTTGGACAACAAACAGTTGCCATTAATGGCTATGCTTCAAATTGGAAAGAGGTCCCAAGTTGACTGCCACAAGATTCTGTCCTGAAGCTAACACTCTTCAATGTTTTTATCAATGACTCTCATATGTAATTATTAGTATGCCTAATAAAGGTAAAAAAATGTAATTATCAAATTACATATGATAAAAAACTGAAAGGGTAGTTGACACATTGGAAGACAGGAACAAAATTCAAAAGAACCTTGATAAAATTTTAAAAAATGGACTGAAATTAATAAAATAAAATTCAACAGAGACAAAGGCAAAATTCTACATTTAGGTTACAAAAACCAAATGCACAAGTATAGGATGGGAAATACTTAGCTCATCAGTACAACATGTGAAAAAAGATCTTGGGATTTTTATGATCATAAGTTGGACTATGATCCAGCAGTGTGATGCTGCAACAGAGATGGCAAATGATATCTTGGCCTGCATTAATAGAAGAAAAAAATCCAAGCTGAGGGAAGTAACAGTACCTCCATATTCTGCATTGGTCATCAGTCATGCCTCTTCTAGAGTCCTCTGTTCAGTTCTAGGCTTCTAATTTTAAACAGAATATAGACAATTTGGAGTGAGTTCAGAGAAGGACAGAGAAAATGGTAAGAGGTATGGAGAACAAACAATGAGGAGAGGTTGAAGGAGCTGGGCATGTTCAACTTTGGTGAAGAGAAGGATGAAGGATGACATGACTACACTCTTTAAATACCTCAAGGGCTGCCACGAAGAGGAATATGCAGGTTCATTCTCTGCTGCTTCAGATAGTAGAATTAAGGTCTAATGGTTTTACAGGAGAACAGATTTTGACTGAACACCAGAAGGAACCTCTTGACAGTGGGAGCAGTTTGGCAATTGAACCAACTGCCTAGAGAGGTAACGAGGTCTCTTTCTCTGGATGTCTTCAAAAAGAGTCTGAACAGCTACTTGCTGAGGATGCTTTACTGGAGATCTTTACTGGGCAGGGTTTGGATCTGATGGCTCATGATGCCTATCCAACTCTACGGCCCTTTTTGCACGGTGTTTCTAAAGAGAGAGGGCCCCCTGAGCATTGCGTAAATGGGAGGAGCAGTCTGCATGACGCTCAAGGACCTGATGCAGACCGCGCACGCACCTTTTCATTTTTGGCTTAAAGCCGAAAATGGTGCACAGTCGCTCAATGCTCCTGGGGCACGCGATCAATTACCTGGCATGCGGTGCATTGGGAGCCGGGCTGGTTGCGCTTCCTGACTCAGCGCTAGCCTGCAATTCCCAGGTTGCGCTGTGGTAGGAAGAGCGGGGCTTTCACGTAGAGCTCGTGCGACCAGGAAGCTGCTGCAGAACTGAAGCAGCAGGGAAGTGGCAGCATTCCTGCTGAGGCTTCTTGTGTGAGCGCCGCCCCCCACCTCTGTGAAAAGGTAAGGTGCAAAAAGGCTTTATGATTCTATGATTTTATATTGTCCTTTCTCTAACCCATCTGTCTGTCTCTAACAGTAACCATTCAAATACAGCAACAAACTTTGCAAGAAAATGATCGCCTCAGCCATTCCTTATGATAGCTCATTGTACACAACATGTTTGCGATCCAGAAGATCCTAAATTCAATACCTTACTCTTTCAGGTAGATCACAAAAAAAGATTCTTGCCTGAAGCTGTGGAGAGCTGCGATGCAGATGGTCATTCTTTACAATACCAGGTCAGATAGATGAATGGTCTAAATCAATATAAAGCAGCTTCCTATGTTCCTATTGTCTGTCACCAGCATCTGTAATCAGAGGCAGATTACCACTGATTAGGGTAGTTCTATTTTTAGCATTCACTACCAACAGATACTGGACTTTCTGACTGTGTCTATCTCAACCTGCTGCAATGATTCATACTCTGTAAAAGACACTTTGCAAGATCTTCCAAGGTATGTTAAATATTTCCTTTGGATTCAAATAAAATATATCATATATCTTTCACTATTCCTCTGAACTCAGAAGTTTCCCTTTCTTTCCTTTGTTCACTGAAGATAAAAAATACTGTACTGAAATATATGCTAATATCCACATCAGAGTATTCTCCTAAATCAGGAGTGTGCAGTTTGTGTGGTTTCCCAGATGTCACTGGACTACAAATCCCACTGGCCCTATCCAGAATGTCCAATAGTAACAGATGATGGGATTTGTAAGTGGCCATATCTTGAGGGTTATAAGTTGTCTAGCTCTGTCTTAAATATATGCTAAAATGTTAAAAAGAATGTTCATGGCTGGTTCACATAGGACTTCTGAACTTTAGGAGTAACGAGGGGGCCTTTCTCATACACATAAATAGCACTATGGTTCTACTTAATTGCCATGCATCCTATGTGGTACTGGAATTTGAAGTTTAGGGAGTGGTGTTGAGAATTCTAAACCAGAGAACTGTAGTGCTTCAGCTAACTGCAAACTCCAGGATATTGTATGTTTCCATGACAGTTCAAATACAATAATTGTGCTATAATTGTGTAGTGCGAAAGCGTTCCTTGGCACCGACTGCTACCTATGTGATATATTTTATATTTATTACATCTTCTGATATTATACATTCATGGTTTGATAGGTAAACAACAATGTTCCAAATAACATTTCTTTTTCCAAAGGAAATGGAAATACCAAAACCAAAGCATTTTGAAATCTAAATCGTTTAAATAAAGTTAATGATAGTCACTGTTTTTAAAATACTTTGACTAGCCATGCTACCTTGTTTTAAACATTAAGAAAAACTTGTTTATATGTTATTTTTGTGGTGGCTATGATAAGCATTTGAGAGTATTTGTAAAGCTGAAGAAGGTATGTGCAGGGAGTGAGTCACAGCAAGAGGTTTTTACATTTGGAGAAAGTATCTCATAACTGGCCACTTCAGATAATGCAAAAATAATTTCCATGAGGCCTTTTGGATACCAGCCTTGTACATATTTCCAAAATACCCTAAAGGCACTAGATCCTATATCTTGAAAAGTAAGCAAGGTCAGCCATGCACAGTACTTGAATGGGAGAAAGACAATGAATACCATGTGCTGCAGGCTATATTTTAGAGGAAGGAACTGGCAAAACCAGCTCTGAGTATTCCTCGCCTAAATAAACCCTATGAAATTTATGGGGTCCCCACAAATTGACAGATAACTTGAAGGCACATATACACAAACACACTTGCACATATTATGAAAGAAGAACAACTTTCATTATATACAAAAGTTTTTGTGTAACATGAGTCTCTTTTGTTGAAAGAGAGAGTGGTTAAGCAAGGAAATTCAATTTTTCAATAATTCTTTGAAGTGTGCCATATTATGTGTGTGTAAGGTTGTGTATAAAATATTATTACAAACATTCCTTTAAAATCATAATCCTAGCTAGGTATTCTAAATTTATTAAATGTGAAGGAACACATATGCCAGCTCGGGCCTTCCCTTACAATTTTTCCTGGATTCCCAGGTTCCCAAGAACCTGGAGGACTCTAACCATAGTGCAAGAGATTAAGAGTTTAGAGTTTCTTCACACCATCTTTGTTGACACATAAAGGTTGATGATGAAACTGAGGCCCTTCTGTCCATCCTTGTCTTTTCTCATGTTTATAATTTTGCTGGCCTTGGACATATTACCTTTTGTGCTGTATCACCCAAAGTTAGTTCTAAAAACAGGTTTTCATGTTCTGAAGTTTTATAATACATGCATAGAGCCTAACTTCACCACTGATTTGATTGAAAGGACCGGAGTTTGTTTCATATACTGAAATCAGTAACTTAGGCCATTTCCACATGGGATAATAAAAACGGTGCAGTGCGTCCTCCATGGAGGACATCTGCACCTTGGAGCAGACTGAGTCCAGACTACTTGGTGTAGATCCGCACCTCAGTCTGCTCCAGAACGACCCCAAGTGCTCCTCCAATGTGCTTTTGAAAGAGCTAATTTTTCCAGTCTTTCAAAAGGATGGAGTGCGCCACTGCGAGCCTGCTCCCTTATGCAGATTCACAGACTCACACCAGTGCGAGTCTGCGATCTGCCGAGGGCGGGCTTTAGGCTGGCGAGCTTCAGCAGTTGGTCAAAATCCACGACCAATCAGAAACTGCCATTTTGAATGCCAAGCAGAGTGGATCGACGACCATGCACTCCTCCGGAGCAGCGTGGACTGGACTGGGGAGCCAGAAGATCTGGTAAGTAGTGGTGCAGGGCAATTCCCTTACCCCGTGCAGAAATGGCCTATGTCTCAAATAAGTATCGGCAAAACAGAAGGTTGGTAATTGGTGTTATTTGGGTTTCGAATAAGGAAGAAGAGCACACAACAGTCTTGGGTAAAGATGGCCATAACTTTGTTGGTTACAAATTAAGCAGGGATTTGGTGCTGCATAGGGACACAGATCTAGCCAGTGTTCTGTCCATTTGCTGCTGGGGAACTGATTGTTTGGGTTAGGAGGTCTCGTTGTGTTGTGTGAATTTATGTGTGGCTCCCCCCATTCGCTGACAGTGACACCAGCATGTCAGCCATTGAATGGAGCCATTACCTATGAATCTAAACTGCAAGATACCTCTGAGCACACCCTTTTCAGGAAGCAAATTCCCACAGTACCTCTAGCCCAGTTCCAACAATACTTCCTGCCAAATAGAGTTGTGTCCAATGGCAATGCGACTATCCATTCACAAAATATCAAAAGGGAGAAATTTGGTTGAATGTCCCTGGAGGACACAAAAGCCCCACAGTCGAAGTCAATTACATCCTAAGGTAAAATTCCTTCTTAGTACTGAAAACAGGCAGCTGACTGTTGTGAGGCAGCACAGGGAGGATGGACATGAACAGTGGGGCTGCAGCTTGGATTCACAAACTTAGGGAAATCCCAAATCCAGCAGGGGCTGGATATAGAACTGGAGTTTCTGACTTCTCCATAGGAAGCCTCCCAGTATCACATGAAGCCATGGGTTGGCCAGCTGATGGGGAGAACAGAAGCACATTGTTAAGCCTTGCTATCACCATGAGTGGGACATTGCTGTGCTCTAAGATGGATCTGCTCCTTCACACTTCCCCAGCACTCCACATTGGTGCAGACAGAGGTCCCCAATAAGTGGAGCTTGGTTTGAGCTTCAAAAATATCTGTTTTGGCCACCTGTTCATTTATATCTTTGTGTGTATCTTCCTATCTATCCACATACAGGTAACCCTCAGTTAATGAAGGAGAAGTGTTCCTGGACCTTACTTCTTTAACAGAAACTTGGGTACTAGAAGTAGCAATAACATGGAAAGAACAGGGATAGGTTCCTGTATACCACAAAAAGAACAGCAGTTCAATATCTTTCAGCAAATTTTTTATTCAAAAGTAACATTATGTATATGTGAAATGAAACAAACAAGTCAGGGAAGCCTTGAATAATTAAACAAAAGTCTTTTGAATCTTCTAGAGATCACTTTCTCCAAAATGCATCCTGAGATGATTTTTTTTTCTTTCAACAGTCTACACTTTTCTTATCATTTCCATTTCAGAAGCAAAATGCCCATGCTTTTTCAACATGTCAGGCTATCTGGTGAACTGATCTGCTTTCCTCTTTTCTTTCTGGTTTGGTTGTCACACATGCTCAGTGAGTGATTCTGGAGGCAGCTCTTTACTTTGCCTGTTGTACATACACATACATAGTTGCAGTAAGATTTCCTACAGCAGTTTTTTTTTTTTTGCACTGTTTACTACAGATATGCTGCTGCAGCTCAACACTGAAAATCTATCTTTCTCCAGCCCTCCTTTACCATCCTCCCAGTGCCAATGCTGCAGATACATGAGAGGTGAGTAAGAACTTAATAATAACAAACAAACACACAACAATAATAAACTTCCAGATAGATAGAAGAAAAAGAACTTCCAGGTAGATAGAAGGAAAAGGCTAGGATCTTGTAAAAAGATTTTGTAAAAAGGAGCATCTTTATTAGAGGCTTTGATAACTGAGGTATGCTTGTATATTTCTGTGTATCCGCTGAAACACATTCATACCGAGTGCGATCAGCAACAAAATGTTGCTATCTTTATCCTTCTGTTTAAGGGGCCTGACAGCCAATCATATCTTCTTTCAATTCCTTTAACTCTGGTTTACCATTTCCTCTTCAGTCCTGGCCTCCTGCCCCCCTATCAAATTTCCAGAATTTGGGAAAATTTGGGATTTCCCTAAGCCTATGAATACTAGTTTGCTAGGTGTGGATGGTGCCATTTTTGTTTCTCTATATTTGGAGACTGGAACTGATGTTAGTACACAGCATCTGTTTGTTAATTTTGATGATAATAAATTCCATTCCTTACACCAAAGCAAACAGTTTTTGTAGAGACATATTTCATTCAAAAAGAAATTTCAATCGTTTGAACCATGGCAAATTATACTGTCCCTTCACAGTAACAATTGTTTCATGTTTTTCTCCCTCTCTGACAACTTTGGTTAACACAAACTTTTTTTTTTATTTATACACTTTTTATCAAAGCTTCTTGTGTTGTTATTATGCATATTACCTCTTTGGTCATTGTCCTGTTTTGGTTCTTTTCTTCTTCCGGGAAAGGAGGGAATCTCTTTGAAAAAATCCTTTTGATGGTTGTTAGTAATTGACACATGCATTTGTACACCTGTGGCTTTGAACATGAATATAAAAGAGAAACAAAACCACGTACATAGCAAACATTAAAAGTAAGTACATCTCTGTATTTCATAAGACATCCTTCCTGTGTTTGTGCAGATATTAGATAGTACATGGTTTACACCAAAGAACAGATGATCGTCAAGCTGTTCCTATGTCCTTGAACTTATAAAAATTTATTTCAGATAACTAGCAGCTTGTTCCCATGTGTATTTACTAAAAAGTAACTCCTACCAAGTTCAATGGGACTAAGACCTAATTCATTCACCCATATTTTTTTTTTCACTTTATGACTTACAATAATGGTGTTCATTTGTCTTTCATGATTTTATTGTGTTTCTTCAAATCACACCTGTGTTTTTTTTTTCCTTCTTATTTCATATCACTTCCTTTTCTCCCCTTCCCATATTGAAAGATGTCTCCCTTTGGCTTATATATATATATACATATATCCCTTTGTTTTTTTTATATATATATATATACACACACACACACACACACACACACACACTAATCTTTGTTAACCATTTTATCTAATGTATGTACTTTTCTTCTTGGACTAAAGTATTTACGCATATTTTTCAATTGGGTGGATTGTTAGCCATTCACATTTCAAAATGTGTGTACCGTTTTATGCACATTTTTATTCCTCTAGAACAAAACTGATGAATGTGCAAGTTCTCCAAACTGGGGTAGAGGGATTGGCTTTGTTTTGCAACAAAGTCTTGGGAGTCTCTGGTTGTCTGTCGTGTTGTGAACAGCCCTTGGGAGAACAGCTGGCCAGCCACACACATTTAGGAACTTCTTTGTGCCAATTACATCCGTGGTCAGCAGCACATCTGTTCAGTGAATGCTGCACATTTTGCTTTGGAGTAAAATTCTTTTACATGCCTAGTATTGCTGACACCAGTATCAGCTAAAGCATGGATGGGCAACTTGCAGCCCACAGGCTACATACAGCTCTTAGACCCCAGGTCTGCCAACTTTGACTCTTCTCACAAGTTCCACAAAATCCTCCACCCTCCCCTTTTTTTAAATAAACTGCAGATTTTTCAGGCAAATTTTGCACCCAAACCATGCAGAAACTACATGAAACCATGAACCCCCCCCAAAAAACCCTCCCCATCCCATCACCACAAGCGCTCCAGAACTGCATACTACTGCCAAATACCCTCATATTCCTCTACTATCCCTCTCCAAATGGTGACAGGAAGGGACTGTAGAGGGAAACAGAGGTACACTGGACTTGCTATGTGTGGGGAAAGGGATGTAGCTCGTGGGGACTGAGGGAAATTGGCTCTGACCCCCAGGCATTCACCTGTACAAGAAATAAAAGTATGCAAATGAACTGTGTTGCTTCAAATTTATTACGAGCTTATTTTAAAAATCAGCAAATCAACCTTTTTCTGAATCAGGAATGATATGTGTGCAACAGTTCACAACAATTATAAAAATATGAAAGATTTTCCCTTGTGGGGGGAATCTGTCTGAAATTTGTCAATTTAATTTTCCCAGAAAAAACAAATATTGCTTGCAAATATCATAGAATCATAGAGTTGGAAGAGACCCCATGGGCCATCCAGTCCAACCCCCTGCTATGCAGGAACACCCATCAAAGCATTCCCAACAGATGGCCATCCAGCCTCTGCTTAAAAACCTCCAGACTCCACCACACTCCAAGGCAGCATATTCCACTGCCGGACAGCTCTGACCATCAGGAAGTTCTTCCTGAGGTTCAAGTGGAATCTCCTTTCCTGCAGCTTGAATCTATTGCTCCTTGTCCTAGTCTCTGAACCGGCAGAGAACAAGCCTGCTCCCTCCTCAACATGACATCCCTTCAAATATTTAAACACGGCTATCATATCCCCTCTTAACCTTCTCTTCTGTAGACTAAACATACCCAGCTCCCTAAGCCGTTCTTCATAGGGCATGGCTTCTAGACGCTTCACCATTTGGTCGCCTTCCTCTGGACACGGTCCAGCTTGTCAATATCCTTCTTGAATTGAGGTGCCTAGAACAGGGCACAGTATTCCAAATGAGGCCTAACCAATGCAGAATAGAGTGGTACCATTACCTCCCTCGATCTAGACACCATACTCCTATTGATGCAACCAAGAATTGTGTTGGCTTTCTTGGCTGCCACATTACACTGCTGACTCATGTTTAGCTTGTGATCTACCAAGACTCCTAGATCCCTTTCACATGTACTGCTATCCAGCCACATGTATCACTTAATTCTGTTCCATGGAGGTAGGGTTTAAAAGTATAGGCAGTTGTCTTTAAACACACAGATAAACACACATGGAGAATTAAAAGCTACTTGCACAAGGGTTATGCCAGAAACTAGTGGTTCATTTCAGTAGGTCAGTTCATTTTTCCACAATCTGACCCTCATCTAACTTGACTCAGATTAGAATCTGAATCAAAATTCTGACATTCAAGTCTTCGCATATTGATATCCACTTGGAAATGAAAACTTAACTTTATATTTTGTTTTTTTTCTTCCTTTCTGTGTATGCCCATATGGTAGTCCTCTCCTTCATAATACTGCCAGGCAGCTCTATGTGTGAAAACAGACAGAGTAAATGTCTCTTCTGGTTCCTATATCTGTTACTGTAGTTCTCGGGGGCAGGGTTAAACAACCAGACAACATTGCCTTTTTTTGCTAAACATCCAGAGGCAATTCCCAGCACAAACAGAAACATTCTATTTTATCTAGAGGCTATTTTAAAAAAAATCCAGGATGCATCACAACAAAATAAATAAATGTTTTTAAAAGCCAAATACGATGTATGGTATTCTTGTTCCAATTGAAGGACTTTCTTCACTGGAATGGGGTGGGGGAAGCATAGACTCTTTATGCTAGAACAATAAGATTTTTGGAACACAGTATCTTGGGAAAAGAAGGGATGCTCATCCAGCTAGTGAGGAAATATCCAGAAGAGATATATAATTTTCCAGCTGTCTATAGCATTATGAAATCAAAATGCTTACCAACTAAATTGTCTAGTCAGCTTCCTTCGTCCTCCCTCAACTCCTTGCTGGCTGGAGAACTTTGTGTGAATTGAAAATGCTTTTCCAGGAAGTCCTGACAGGTGATAAATGAGGCTTTCTGTTGTGAGAGATCTTGGTCTCTTGGAATAACTTGACTAGGTCCTGTGAAAAGAGTGCAAGCTAATTCTGCTCCCTTTTACTGTCACTCTGTACATGTAGAAAACAATGATCTGAAAAAAAGATGGAGCGAAGCAGGCTGGTTATTTTTTAAATCTCTTTTTGAATGCCTGAATAAGGTTTCCTTTTTCTATGGATTCAATCCAAAACAGGGGTGAAAGAACAAAGTCAGAGAAGTGCCACCACCTAATATCATTTCTACTTAAGAGGAGAAGGGGACACTGATCCAATACTCACACAAATTAGTAACAAATAAAAATACTAAGAAAAGATGAAATTGGATAAGGAAAGGCTTAAGAAAGGCTAGTTGAAATTTGGGTTCAGATGCTATTAGGAAGCAGAACCATAAGAGACAGCTGCTGTCAGATTTCTTTCAATATCCATTCTCCTGTTAAAAGAGAATCAGGGAAAAAGCAAAAGAAAGCATCTTTTCCTCATCATCCCAATGGCTGGAGAGTGTTTCTGTGATTCTTGTCTTAGTTGGAAAGTCAGAGCTGTTCAACAGGGAACTCCAGCTCCTCTCCTTCCCCACTCTCCATCACAGTATTTTCTTTTTGAGATGGTGTTTTGCAACATTTTGCAGCCATCTGTTACCCTGATTTCTGGGGTCCTTTGGGGGACACCTTAATGTGCTCCACATGGTAGGGATTGGGAACTCAACAGAGCACAAACAATAGCAATACGAGAGGCAGGGTAACCTAGTGGAATCTTTTTACCCAGTTTTTACGGGGTCAGGCCAAGCCAAAAACCAAACAAAGATGTCTAAAAATGATTTTATTGAATGAAAGTCTCACGCACCAATGCAATCACTCACACACTCATTCAGTGCCTATTAAGAAGCAAAAGAGAAGAAACTGGATAGGGGACATATTGACGGGATTGTAGCTGGGGTAATACTGCACCTTTTCCTGAAGTCCTTGCTCTGGGAAAAACAGCGAAGAAGTGAAGCTCAGCATGAAGAGGGCTGAGGGGATTACTTGATGAATGGAGAAACAGTCTGCTGGTATGACCAGGAGTGATCCAAAGAAACTCTCAAAAACTAGGACTATTTGTAGAGGAAAACGTACCTTGAGGGAAAATCCTCTCCCGGGGAGAACAAAGCATGTTGCAACAGAAAAGAAGCTCCACAATGGCAACTCCTTTTGCATGATGAGATTATGAGGTGTTGCCAAAGTTTCAGGATCTTCAGTTGCCTTGGGTTATGGTGTGAATTTATGTAGATGGTCCTTGCCTGATAGGATTTTATTGTTATCGGTGCTCAACTTGGGGAAAACATGCTTATCTCCTCAAGCTGGCTTCTCAGTGTCTGAGGACCCTTTGTTTACCATGGGTTTGCACAGCTTGAGGTCTCCTGGAGCTATGTGACTGGGGATTTTACTGGCTTGACTTGGTTCTCGATTGTTCGACTGTTGCTGCCTACGTGCTCATCTGAGTGACCTCTCAGGCACGTTGAATCATATTTAATATCAAAAATTGTAGACCCCGGGACAAGGTTTACCAGTGAGGTAACACATCCTGTGTGGTTTTCCTTTACTGCCTGGATCACAAAATATGCTCCTAGACCTGATCTGGATCCAATCTAATTTGAACTTTAACTACATCAGTTTTGAATCAGTGTAATTCAGTTCTGGATTCAACTTAATCTGTTCCACAGAATTAGCTCTCACCACAGAGAACAACAACAAAAATATCCAACATAACTCAAAACAAAAACACCTTCACTTCTTTCTCAGCAGTTTTGCATATTCAGCCATTCAGAAGTGCTTGGTACATTGGCGTATCTGCCAGAAAGTGTATAAATTATAGATGTTTGTTGATTTCCCCATGGTAGGCAACAGAGAGCCACAAAAATTCCAACTATCTAAAGTAACATTCTAACTCAGCCCCATGGTGAAAAAAATGATGTCTGAAGTGGTTTGAATCAAATCAACCTTCTTTCTAAAATGGAATTAAAAACCAAATGACAGACCTATAAGACACACATAGCACTTAAAATATATTTGTTTCCAGTAAAAATGGATGAATTAAAGTCCTTTCTTTTTAATATTAGTGCTTCAAAACATTGCTAACTATGTTGAGCTTGACATTCACATTGCTCTAATGTATTTGTCACTAACAGCTTAACTTGTCTTTCTTTTGTGGAAATTTACATTACTCTCAATTGGCATTCAGTCTCTTGCTATGTCATCAGTATATGACACACTTCTTTGAATGCCTCACCTAGGGTAGGAAGTTTAAAGAGAGGAAGGCAGGATTTCAGGCAATACAGAGATTTTAAAATGTTCTGATGCAGTCTGAAGGTTAAAGATCACATTTAATTAGGTCTTTTTTAAAAAAAAAATAGAAAAGGAGTAAAGACTCTATTACATTTTGATTCCTTCACAAAAGAACCCCTGTTGCAAAAGCACCCTCACTGCAAGATAAATGCATACATGTTTGGGGTGTCAGGCAGGTTCATGGATTCTTCTTACAGATTTCATAACTCTCTGAAGATTTTTTAAATGAATAATATCACAGGCTCTATAATCTTAGAGCTGGAAAAGATTGCAAGGGCCACTTAGTCCAACTCCTGGCATATAGGAATAAACAACTGAAACAGTCCTGAAAGATGCCTCTTGAAATTCTTTTTAAAGACCTCAAAAGGAGGAGAGCTTTCCAAGGTAGTCCATTTCAATGTCAAACAACTCTTACAGTAGAGGAGTTCTTCCTAATGTTCAGGTTCAAGTTCTTTAATTGCAATTTGAATCTACTGGTTTGTGTTTTAGTCTCTGAAACAGCAGAATATTTAAAGAATAGTCATAAAAAAATTGCTTGCTCAACATTTTTACGTCCCTTTGGATGTAAAGTTTGGATGACTATGGATTGTAAAACTGTTACCTCAAAACATGGGTGGCTCAGTGGTCCACCAGCGATGCCAGTACCTCTGTGCAAGAGTGGAGAATTATTAGCTCAAATAAGGAGGCCTGTGAGAGGGTGGTAACCGACTCAGATCTTTCCACCAATGTTTACAGGATCTCTGCAGGGAAAAACAAACCAAAGACTGAAAGGTAGACTAAAATGTGTTTTTACTGAGGAAGATTCAATCACGCACACACAAGATCCAAACAGTCACACACTTACACAAAGCTAACTGAAAGAAAGTGAGGAAAGTTTGATAGAGAGAGATTTGAGGGCATAGTGGGTGGTATTTACTGATCCAAGGAGCAGAAGAGAAGCAGCAGTATGGCTTAGATTAGTATCTAAGGACAGTACACAATCAGAAATCAGAGTGATAGCATGGCAACCAGCAAGTGATGTACAGTGTCTAAGTGGCTAGAACTGGAGGGTTTTATACATGATTTCTGCCTGGAGGGCAAGCGTGTGAATGGCTCTCTGGCTGAATAAGCAATAGAGTTTGCAGTGTGGACAATGAGGTCTGGGCTGAGCTAATTATCTTAGTGTTAGGTGAAAAAGAATTAATTGATGTCATGATAACTCTGTAATCAGTGGTTTGATAGTAAATTCCCCATCACTATTGTCCAAAAGCAGAGTTGTTACAGCCTAGCTTGATCCTCTTATCTCTAGAGTTACCTAGTGATTTCTTGACTATGACCTGGCTATGCCTAGAGGGGATATCCGACCTATTTTGCAGCACATGTGTTCAACTAGCATCTTCCTCTTGTCCAGCTTGGCCATACAGTCACACCAGGGTACATTTTATATCAACACTAATTAATATATCTTGTCAATTAAATCATATTTCACCAATTAAACCATATCAAAATGATAGGGTATATGTCATGCTAACAATACAATTCCTATAGTACCATTATAGGAATTCAATATTATCTATTTCCTTTCAAGAGTGCAGTTGTTGATAGGAAGCCTTATGATTAGTGGAATAGAGTGCCTTCATTTTGTACAAGTGTGGACAACTCAGTCTGGGGGTCATTTTATATTTCCCAAGACCTGGTACAGATTAAATTTAGCAATGGGAATAATTGTAATTATTCATTCCCAAGCAAAAAAACAAATTTGCTGACAATTGGGAAAAGCTGTCAAGAAGAATAACAGACTTTTAAACATTTTGTGAAATTTTCTCCTGATAGTCAATGTCCCAATGTGTTGCAGAGGAATTATTTTGCAGAGAAAAATATGTGGATTCTTTTCCTTATTTCTAAACAAACAAAAAAAGTGTCATGCATAGTAAATTCATTATCTGCGTAGAATATGGCAGGCAGTACACAAAAATCAATGTCTTTTTCTCCACAGATAAGTTTCTCTGCAACATTTCAGGACATTCAAATATGGGAATAATAGTGTGGACGAATATTCATTTTGTGCCACATATGAGAATGACATTGTGAAGGATTTGCACAATAGTTGAGGGTTCTCATCTTTGCCAGTCACACTCACCCAACAAAACATTTTATTAGGTCTTAAAAAAAAAAAAAAGTAAAAACTTTGCTACATTTTGATTCCTCCACTGAAACACTTTCATGTAGCATCGATGTGGATCATTCATAGATCAATGTAGAGCAATGCAGAAGAAGATCATTTCAGGTTTTCAAAACAGGCTTTTTGGTAAATTCAGGTGCAGAAAGGGGGCACATTGTTTTGCAGAGGAAATTTATCCCCTGATGGCTTCTGGAGACATGGGTCTTCTTTTTCTCAAAAAGAAAATTGCAATAGATTCTCAGCAGAGGCATAGCAATGCTGATGAAATTTGTCACAGCATCCTCTAGTACCAGATTTTCTCTGTTCTTGGGGGACAACTTCAAATGAATTTGTGGCCAGATAGGAAGAACCCATTGCCCTCAACATTTACAACAATGCTATACATCTGTGGAAAATCTTGCATTACTTTTGAAAATGATAGTGGTGATGATAAAGATGCAGATAAAATGAAGGGAGGAAAAACAAATTTTGGGGCTTGATGAGTACAGTGCATCATGCAAGAGAAACTGGTAGAAAAGAACTCTTTGCACTCAAGACAGTAGTGGCTGGTGGCTCCGACGACATGAGTCAATGAATCTGGTCTGGATTTTACTCAAAACTTTGAAGTTGCTATCAATGATACTGAACCTATTTGGATTCCTTGCCCCACTGACATGAAAGTCACTGGCTGCTAGAAACTTAATAACAGAAATCTATTATTCTGAAACAAAGGACACAGAGAAGAATAATTAACAGTGAATACCAAGTGTTTAGGAAACTGTAGTCAGATTATTATGTTAAGCAGTTACATAATGGGAATAACTACATCAAGAAGGACTGAATGAACTTGAATATGAGGTAGAAAGAAGAAAACAAGTTAGGAAGCATCAAACCAAAAATGATTTGTGGCTTCTGAAATAATCCAAATTTGTAACTGGCGTAACATGCTGGTGCTAGTCGCATCCATATGACAAGGGATTGGGATGATCCCCTTCTGTTATCATACAGTTGTAACACATGAAACACAAACTTCTAACCTTCTACATCTCTTTCTTTGTCTTTATGCTGTCAACTTCATCAAAAACTACCGTGCTATGTGCTCTCTGTTCTTGTCCTAATGCTTTCAATTTTACATAAACTTAGAGTGCCTTTACACATAAACTGAGTGTGCTGTTCAGTGTTAAGAGCAGGTTGGAAACTACAAGTCTAGTTGCCCTCTTAGAACGAGTTGTAATGGAATAAGGTTTGGGCATTTCAAGGTTTCTTAGGAAAGACAAGAATGGCAATCATCCTGTTCGATAATTGTGTTGTCATAAGTCCAACTTATAACACAGTAATTACTGTAATTCACTTTAACAGTCATTGCACTATTATGTCTCCAAGACCTCCCTTCAAGCCATGCAGCAGAATCTCTGAGGCGCCAGAGAACAGTGCAGTAAGTAATGACACATCTAGCCATTTCCTCATAATGGAGTATGCTGCAACAGGCTGTGGCAGGAACAACTGTGAGGACCTGTCATGGTACACGTTGCTACCAGGAAATGGCAGGATACATAATCACCCTGTTCTCCAGGACCTGGGAGATTGTTATGCTGATGGGCTTAAAAGGTAGAGTTTTGCAGGATAGCATTGGGAGATACAGATATGGAGATACAGCTAAATTGTTGTATCTACATCTATTTATGCAGGATTACAGCCTATGTCTAAAAGCAGACTCTGACAAGCTGGAAGAAACAGAAACTGATATAAGGCTGCAATGTTATAAACACAGTTAAAATTAAATGGGGCTAATAGTAGTCATGCGTAAGACTGAAATGCAATTTTCCACTGATCAAACAACATCCAAAGCAAGCCAAACCTGGGCATGTTCTATCCTAACATTTTTCTCTGCTCGTGGAAGTAGGGAGTATAAAACCATATGCATGATGAAGATCTGCGCTGAAAGATCTGGTTAGGTAGATACTATACAGTTTGATTTTCAGCCTATTATGACTCCTCTTCGGGTTCCTTGGTCAAAAGTCTTCCGATGTGTAACATCTGATTGCCTTATCAGTCTCTTCCTGCCACCAGCAAATGAAATTTCATTGTCTTGCTGGCTTGTGTGTGAAATGTCTGTAAGCTTCTCTTTGGTCTTTTAAAATTCATCTTGTCAGTCATTGCTTTTGAGGCTAATGTTTATTCGGTTCCTCTTCCTTCCATCACCCTACTTTGTCAGTCCTTTTTTCAGTAGCTACCTTGTCTTCTTTGACCTGCTTCCCAACCCACTCAGATTCCACACAACCAGATAACTCGACTTCTTCTCTCTGTCAGTTGTTTGTGTTTACCAAAGAAGAACTCTGTTATTTGCCAATATGGAGAAATTTTCCATTATATATTTCTATAATAGCTTGGAATTTGAGATCTGGGGACTAGAATTCTTCTTTATGGCACATTTGATAGTCATTTAAAGAACATGAAAATAATAGTGATACTAAGCTTCTGTGGTGATGCAAATTTACTGAGAAGTCAATGAGGATTTTCCATGTAAATATTAAATCATTTAAAAATGTCCTAAATCAAAAATTTGAGATTTGGATCACAAAGCTTGTATATGGCTCTTGGACTGGGACCTATCCATTTTCATATGCATTGTAGTGAAGCTGATGCAGTAGAGTCAGTTTTTGTGCTGTTGTTTTTGTGAAACCTTCATATCAGCATTAGATTAGGTTGCAAACCTTGATAAAAAGCCCAGTTAACTTCATACAGGGAACAGCTGTTCACTTTTTCATTGCTATTTATAATTAATTGTTTGTACTAATAAATAATTGCCCATGGTTCTATATTTGTAAATTTGTTTTATTTTTTAATGTCATTTTATTTTCTTTAAGTAAAAAGTGTCAGTGCTGTAATTACCAACTCCATAATTACTTTATGGTATGTCACTAATAAAATGAAATTACTTGAGAAATTTTTAACATAAATCCCCATTTTATGCAATCATTACTTTGATCAAAATAACTCATTTAAGTGATTTGTTGCTAGACAGTTGGATACACTTTGAATAATACTTCAAATTTTGAAATTAACGCAGTAATAAATTTGTCATTCCTTCAAGTACATTTCTTTATATTTATGCAACCAAGAAAAAAATAGTTTTTTTTACAAAAGTGCTGTATGAGTTTCAAAATTTTGAGTGCTTCAGTATCTGCGGGCACAATATTAGATCTCTTATAATTATACATCTCTCATAATTAAACCATTCCCAAATTTGGATATACATTTTGAAATGATTGCTACACATTTCTCATACCATGGAAGATCTTGTTCTTGAGTTAGCAAATTAAGGAAACAGATTTGTATGGTTCACTTCTGCTTCATAAATGCTCTCAGTAAATCTTAGAAATTTAGTTTTGATTTACAAACCATTACAGTCAGGGCCAGATTTGGCTATCCGATTTCTGAAACATTTATCTGATTTATAATGGCTTTATATTTCCTGTAAATATACTTTAATCTTCTGTTCAACCAGGACGTACACAATAGCTTGCAGCTTCTTTTCTTTGTAGTACTGCTGATTTGTTAGAATTGTTGGCTTACAAAAGCTCTGCCCTCTCATTCCTATACGACAAGGGTAAAAAAGACTAAAGATACAAGAAATGCCCTGAAGGATTATAATACTGTGATTTGCCCAGTCCACCATTCTGTGCAGCAGATGGTGAGTTGCTGATGGATACTCGCAGCAGAGAAGGATGCTGAAGGTGTTCTCCTGTTGCTTGTCCCTTGCAACTTGCTGTTAGAACTACATTGCCTATTCTCTACTAAACAGTTGTTCTTCTCAGCTTCTAAACATGTTTAAGCACATGTAAGAAAACTGGGACATTGTAGAATGGCTCATCACTGCACTATCAGTTAAGCATTTAATTACAGCAGAATCCATTTCTCCCCAGATATGCTGTGGAAGTCTATAAATCTCTAATGTAATAGGCAGTGCTATACTATGTTCATTCCAACAGGGATCAGTTTATTTGGAGTTGGTAGCTTCCTTGTCTGTGGGACAGTGAATCCACTGTGTTTTGGTCCAAATTTCAAACAGACTATCCAAGGTACTGATCCTATTTTGAGGCTCCCACGGGCACAGGAGCGAGCAATTGCTGCTGAATTTATTCTACATTTAGAATGAATGTTCAAATAGCAGGGCATGTCAAATTCATCAGTGAGCTGAAATTCACATCTTCAGCATGCATTCACACATACAAACATTTGCATATGGCAGAACTCATTACAATCAGGAATCAAGTTCCTTCAGGATCATATAGATCCCTGCCACTACACGTACACCTGTGCGCAGATGACAAAGTGGAACTGTGTGTGTCATAATATCCAGGAATTCCCACAACATTGCTTCTTTCTGAGCTCTGTTCTTGTACCCAATAGAATGTAAATGCATGGCAAATTGAGAAGGGTACACACGGAGAAAATAGATTTGTAGCTGTAGGTGACTGATTTCTTCATTAATATGATATTTGCTGTAATTTTTAAAGAAACTCCTCTAAGGGGGAAGAGTTGTTCTGGTAAGAACACAATATAAACTCTGTACCTCCCAGTCTTTTATGGATGTACTTCTCTTGTTGATTCAAAACATCTATCACTCTTGTACTTTGATTCAGTCCAATGCCGGCACCTACCTGACCCCAGAGATGGACAGTAGATCTGCCACTGCGGGGCAGAAGATCTATTCTTGATTTACATACTTCTCTTCTTGAAAGTACTCCAAGTTGGATATGAACTCTGTCATTGTTTTCAATGTGAGCAGAACTGAAAAAAATGAATATATGGGTGTCTGCCCTTTAAGAGTGCTCAAAAATAGACCCTAATACATAGTGCAAAATAAGCACAGGAAGGATTTGCAAAGGGGGTGGAGGGTGGGGTAGCAGATCCAAGTGAAATTCAAAATAAGTGACAATAGATTGTCCTTGTGGAGGGCTTTTAAGGAAAGATGCCAGAGTATTGTACACAGGTTAGCCAGAGCAATTTGCAAAAAGAAAATAAGAAGAGTGCAGGGTGTAAAGTAGACAACTCTCTCTCTCTCTCTCATTGAATAATTGAACAGTCTTACTGTTCATAACGAAAGCTATTTCTTAAAAACTTCTAACTGATTGTTATATAACAACTGGGGAAGTTAAAACCATGTAGCTTGATTCAGAGCTATTTAGAATCAGAAATCTCTTGTGTAAGAGAAAAATCTTCAGTACTGCCACCCAGCCCCCCCTGCTCCTACTGTCTGCAAAAGTTATGTATGGCAGAGTTTATGCATGTTGACGATAGCAGATACTTTTGTGATTCTCTTAGCTGCTAAACATCTAGACCAGTGGTTCTCAACCTGTGGGTCCCCAGATGTTTTTGGACTTCAGCTCCCAGAAGACCTGAGCATTGACCATAGTGGCTGGGGCTTCTGGGAGCTGAAGTCCACAAACAACTGAGGACCCACAGGTTGAGAACCACTGATCTAGACCAAGTTGGAGATTAAAATGACTAATACTAATGAAATATGAGATAGTGATATTTTTTTTTCTTACTGATTCAAGTCCCAGCACTAACCAAGGTCAGTTCCTCGTGGTAGCAATAGAGGAACATTAATCATTTCTTGTATTCTATGGTGGCCTATTTCGCGGACCAAAGTCTGGAACTCAGGGGAGTATTGTTAATGGCTGGAGGGCTCACAGATAATCAAAGGCAGAAAACATGTGGCAACATCCCAGCAAGCTCTATATTGAAATGTTTTCTCAAACAGCAGCAGATTTTCCCCCCACAAAGAAAATATACTGTCAGGGTGGGGGAGGGAGCATGGAAAGATCTAAAAATGTTCAGTCTTGCTACAACACTGGTACCAACTTAGAAGAATTACATATACTCTGTGTTCTGTGTATATAAGGTTTTTCCAGTTTCGGAACTGGTAGGGGGTTCCCAAATGCATGAGTAGAAATTTACTTACTACTTTACCTACCTTATAAATTACTTACTTTATAGGTCCCACTATTTGCTTGAGTGAAAGAAATGCAATGCCATTCTGCCTCATGTTGGCAAAATCACTTGGGTGGCTTTGGATGCTTTGTGATTTGATTTGGGTCATTTTCTACTCTACATCAGACAGCAAGAAGTTTTGGGCTGGTTGAAAGTTATTTTTCTCCTCCTCTTCTATTTTGAGGCAGACTAAATACACTAAAGGCACCAGATTCCATCTGATCGTAGAAGCTAAGTAGGGTCAGTCCTGGTTAGTACTTGGATGGAAGACTGCCAATGAATACCAGGTGCTGCAGGCTATATTTCAGAGGAAGAAACTGACAAAACCACCTCTGAGCATTCCTTGCCTAAGAAAATTGTATGAAATTCCTGGGGTCACTATAAGTTCAAACACACACACACTCCAATACTTCAGCATTTACCACAATCATAAAATGTCGCAAGAGACAGCCCTAACATTGTGTAGCAGGCTCGCTATGAAGCACCTGACTGGCAGGCGAATATTTCAAAAGCTCAGTATTCAAGCCAATTATTCTCTCATTAGGTTTCTCCAAAAGAAGGTGTTAACAGCCAACCTGTTCAAAGAATTACCTGCTTGAGGTTTCTTAGTAAGAAGAGCCATGGTCTTTCAGGAATGTTTGTTGGCATAGCCGCTAAGAACAAAATGACTAACAATGCATCTCTTGTAAAGAGGATATGCCTACATTAAATCAGAATGTCTGTCTGAAGCTCCTTACAAAGAGTCAAATGAATGGGTCGTATAATCCAAGAACCAATTCCTGGCAGGTTTTGATATATAACATATGCTGACAAGTAGATGCTTCTGACAAATGATTCTTTTGTGAAAGCGGCAATGTTAGAGAGGGCTGAGAGGCTGCCATGTTTCAATTTAAGAAGATGTAAATGAAGTTTTATTTTGTAGCAATGCTAGGAGGAAAGATTAAAAGGTCCCAATATGTCCCAACTTGGGAAAAAAAATAAATGTATCTATAGGTTTGGACTGCTTCATTCCCTGGCTCTGCTTGGTTTCATTAGCAAATGAATGAAGCTGGGTGCAAGTTCTGAATAAACGACTTCATTAGGTTTTCCTTACCAATATGTTATTTTACTCCTTTATGACCTTTAGAAATGGAAGGATTAAACCATGCTGAACTTAATAGCTTGAAATATTTTTATACTAAGTGTTTTCCAAATAATCATCATCAAACTTACATTTAAAAGGCACACTAGGGGGAAAAAACAGTTAATCAGATAAATTATCCATTACAGTTAGTTTGCCCAATCCTTAATAGAACACAGAAACCCAACTCAATTTCCTGCTGCAATCATTTGACTACAATGTCTTTGCTAATGTGAGCATGTCACCTTTATGTACTGAAAGGTAATGAAAGTGAAATATGCAGATGCCCTATTCAGGAGAGTCCACTGCTCTGTTTTCCACACAATCTAAGTAGTCAAATTGCCCAGGGATGTTCTGTAATGCAATACGGATCATGATGAAAAGCAAAACTGTGCACAATTATCTCATTTCCAGTGACAAATTGTCTTTTTATTTCCAAGAAGGAGGTACTGTGAGATAAAAGAAAATAAAACTTACGTGAAACACACTGGCAGTCATCAACATAACCGGAAAAACTCTCTGCACTAGGAAGAGCTAATGAAATTATATCACATCCCTAGTGTATGGTGTATGACCAGAACCTATATAACAACATTAGAGTATTTCCTATTACTAAGCTTCCTGCCACAACTTAGCATCATTTTTAAAAAAATGAAAACTGTGATCTGATTACACATAAACAGAACACACACATACACTCACACATTACAATATGATACTTGGAGTGGGAAGGGGATTCAGTTGTCTAAATGCACTTGCATTCAGTGATTGAACTCAAGTCTCATTATAGACATAAATGCATGCTTTTGGCTCCAGCTTTTCAACTACAAAGTAGAATAAAATACATAAATTATGCACATTTGATTTGAACATAGAAAAAACATACTTTGAATCACACCGGCACTGTTTCTTATTGTTTATTTATTTTTCCTTAGATTAGTGGAAAATATACTACTACTACTACTACTACTACTCAGTAATTGTAATGTGCTAGTAGACTCTTATATCAAAATGGGAAAAGATTTAAGTTTATACCATGCTACATTTGTACAAGACTAGCATATTCATGTGCAAATGCCAAAAACATTCTTTGTAGCTCCTCCCTCCAGGAGTTTACATTTTGGGATTTATTTACTGGGAGACAATATAGACAATATTCATTCATCTTCTGTAGAGAATGATTCTGACTAAGGTAGGTTGTAACTTCACTTCAAGAAACCACATCTCAGTGTTGTTGTTGTTTTTTTTGATGATGATGATGATGATGATGATGATATAACTGAAACCTGTATTGCAAACAGCAGAATACAAAATATATAACTAATTAGGAACACAGATTTTAAGTTCAAATACTGTAAATAACTAAATAAATAAAAAATAAGCGGTTTGCTGTTAAGAAACTGAATTCTTACCTTATGTCCTATTTATGTGAGCAACTGTATTTACCACCTTTTGAGTATAGAGGGTTGTTCGGCCATGAAACAGTTATTACATGGTGGCAATAGACACCCTATATTTACAGGTGATGGCATATTTCCATATCATTTCCCACATAAAAAAGAATTTTGGATGCTCTCCCCCCCCCCCCACTTTCTGGCAACATTTTAATTACAGTTGTTCACTGAGGCACTACTTGATTTTAACCATTTCCTGAAAGCCCAAAGTCCCTAGTAGTGCTCTTTACCCAACTGGACAATAGAAAGAGCCAATTATGGGGTGAACATTGTGCTTTTCCAACCATTGCTTCCTAGTAGGACCGGATTGTTGTGGAACACTACTGATCTTGAAACGTGTTTACTGTGAGAATGTTTGATGAATAACACCTTATAGCATAACTGCTTTGTGAGTAACACCTTATTGTATGCCTTCTTAAGAAGGGGAAGGGAAGAGGTAGAGCTTGGGAAGACAGTCTTGTTTTAGAAGTATAAAGAAACTCAGCTGAGCTCCAGACTTTGTTAGAAAAGGGTGCTCTTTTGAAGATTTCTCAGGTACTGGGCTAGGCTGCCTGCCTTAATAACTATAGAGTGACCCACTGATGTTTCAACTGAATGTGTGCACAATGTATGCAGTCATGCTAAATGACATTGTGGGTTCAGCAGTGATTGAAGCTCTGTTTACCTATAATGACACAAAAAAGAAGCTGCAGCTTTTTATTGGCTACAGCTATAGAATTATGGCACCAGCATGGGTCCAGATCCAGGTATGAATCGACCCACCTGCTAACTGATGAGAACCAATCACCCAGCCTGCCTGTTGGGGTATACCTTTGGAATAAAAGCCTTGAGATTCCACATAGGCAAAAGGCACTGCATGATTCCCCTGCCAGCTGATGTTAGAGTGGACTGTCTGCTCCTGAGCTGGGTCCCACATTTCAAGGTCCCATTGTTACTGCAGTTTCTAGCCCGTGCTTGTGGGATATTAGATATCACTTGATATCAATAATGTGGCCTTCTTTACCTATTCCTCTCCACTTGCTTGCGAGGCCCCTGGACAAGCACACATACAGGCACGGCCGACAGTAGCTGAAACATTCCAAACAAGTCCAGGCAGGCCAGAAATAGCCAGACTGCCACTTTAAGAGACCTCAAGGCAAGTACCACATTATGTATGCACGCTACTTACAAAGGACTCCCTGCCCCGAGTAGGCAGCTTGACAAGTCGAATACTCAACTGTCAAGCACACCGTGTTTGCATACTGGCTACTCTATTGACAAAGCTGTCATAACTCAATCATGTAAAATACTTTGTCTCCAGCCTGAAACTCATTGTTATCCCCAAGAATGGACTAGCCTCCGGCAACATTTTCCCCTATAACACCCCCTGACTTTGAGCACTTCCGCAGATCGCTCTTGGCTTCCATCCCGCCTTGCTGTCACTTTGTCTGGTGAGCCTTCCCTCAGCTCCTCGTGCTGAGAATCCTCACTTTCATGAACTTCTTCTTCAGACTACCTGGGCTTCCGGACAGGTGTAGTATTTCCCATACAAAACCTCCTCTCTATCCCACTCCAACCTTTATTTCTATAGTTCTATGTGTGAGTGTGTTGCATACATGTGTTTAACTGTACATCAATAAAACAATTATTATTATTTACATCTGTTTGCTCCTTGACTTGGCCTAACCCTGTAGATGTTGGGTAAAAGATCTTGCTATGTTGCCCTGCCTCTCGTAGTGCTAGCTTGTGCTCTTTGCTAATTCCCACCTTTGTAATATTTGGAGCGCACTTAGGTGTCCCTCATGGGACCCCCAGAAATCAGGGTAACACTGTTACAGGATTTCCAGTTGGGTCTATCAGGAACCCATGCTTTGTTAACCCAGAACTGGAACTATGTCCCATGATAAAAACTGCCCAAAGTTGTGACAATATTAAATGTTCCGTAAGGAATCACGTATGCTACCAAAAAAAAAAAAAACCCCTCAAAAATCATGAACAGGAATAGAGAGGAAGGGAGCTTGGGGACAAACCTCTTTGCTGACTGTGGAGGGGGCACAAGTGACTTGCCCCTAGCCAGTTTTGCAGACTGGATTTAAGCCACTGCTTCAGCTCCTCCAGTCCAGTCCACAAGCCACTAGAGAGACCCTGATTGCCAGTTTTTCCCACCTTTCCTCAGAACCCAGGAAACTGTGCAGACTCCTGAGAATGATTAGGCTCTCTCAGCAGAGAAAATAGCTCTTACCTTGTCCTGCTTCATCACAACTTGCAAATGGCACTCCCTGGTAAGTCAAGAAGTAGTCGAAATACTAAAGAGTGACGTCTCTAAACTGTTAATGTTAGCACAGCAAAAGCAAACATTATGGAAAGGTAGGTCTGGCTTTGGCTCTTGCGAATGCTTCTCTGACTAATCACATCTGCACTTGTACTTGGCCTTTCTATGATTTTTACTCTAATTTGTATTGTTCTTGTCTGATGAATTTCCCCCCGTTTGGGCTCTAGCAGCTTGAACTCCGGACTGCCTTTGATCCTGTCTTTGGATTATTCTCGTCCACTCTCAAGTAATGCTAGCTTGAAACTAGTACTTCTTTTTGAACCTATATTTTCAATGCCCTTGTCTAAATTGCTGCTTTTTTGCTTAAGCCCTACTGGTTTACTTACTGCAACTGGATACTGTGTGCCCTGAAACAGGAGAGGAAGGGGTAGGGGCTGAGCAAAGGCAAAGACTAAAAATCAAATGGACAGAGAATACACCAGTGTGGAAGGAAAGAAACCAGAAAAAAAATGTTGAGGAGATGGGAGAAGAAAAAGAGAAGAGTAGAAAAGAGAATAATGGTAGGGGAATGGAGTATTGAACTCTTGTGAAATTAAGCATTTTTTCAAGCTACAGTCATGAGAAAGAGAGGGTGAAGAAAAGACTTCTTGCCATATTTTTGAAACCATCAAACTAACATCTGTGAAATTTATCAGTAACTAGAGTATATACCCAATGTTGCCCGGGATATTATTTTCTCATAGGTAATACTTGTTAAAAAGATTTGAGATCTTGTGCCTCTGATTCCCCAAACTGTCTTGTCCAGTAACTGTAACTTTTCCCCATATTCTCCAATGCAATCTTTATTCAGAGTTATTAACATACAGAGGTTGGGTTCCTGAGAGAATATACTGCCCTCTTCCTTGCTGCTAGGCCTCATTTCCATAGCAACCAGCCTATTCAATACAGGCACAGTTGACTGAGGCACAAGAGCACTCTGGCTGAGAATTCTAAAGGCTCCTTCCTAAACTGCAAAGCCCAGGATTCCACAGAATCTTCTTAGTCAGCCAATCATATGAGATCTTCACCTGACACAAATAAACTTTGACTTTTATATATTAGATAGGATGCTAAAGAACATGTATCTTCGGGTTCTTTGATTTTAAAAACATAATAACAAATTTCTATCAGTTTAAATGTGGAAAACCTATAGCCCTAGGACCAAATATCTAATCTTCTAGACATTTTGATCTTTACCTCCCAGAAGTCCTAACCTGCATGGCCAGAGCACAGGGTTTCCTGAAGTTGAAAGCAGATTGAAAAAACCCTGACCTTACAGTAGCATCCAGTCTCTAGGTGACATATTTCCTTAATTATAACATAACCATTCTCCCTGACAAGCGTTCCTATAAAGCCAGCTATCAAGAGCCTCAGTGAGAATAACTAAGATCACAGAACACTCCAGAGCACCAACTTTCAAGACAGGAAGTAAGCAGAATACCAATGGCTGGAGCCAAGCACCACCTCCGAAAGGAAAAAAAAAGAGTATTCTGCATTTTCCTACAATCTAGCCTTGGATTACAGTTCTGTCCCATTACCTATAAGTGGTTCGGCATAAAGGTGGTTCAGCATAAACATCTTGTACCCAGAGCCATGTAATCAGATGAAAAGGAGAGCCGCCAGGAATGTGTTGTAATGGCAGCAAGGTTGGTCTGTCTCAAATAAATGGCTACACCACCTTGAGGAACACATCATGAAAAAAACAGGAGGCACACCTATTGGTACACATTCCATGGCTTCATGAAATATGACAACTCTTACACATACAGAGGAGAGAGAGGAAAAAATGAGAGAGAAACTACTTACACCTAGGAAGGAAAGGAGAGAATTAGGGGGTGGGATGAGTATAAGAGCTACTGGAGTGGAGGGAGAGCATCACAAAAGAAAATGATCAAGGTCTGGAAGAATATTGGGTAGAGATGAGATTTATGTTTTTTTCAACTGGGAGAAGTCAGATACTTTAACTGGGGAATTTATAGGGTAAAGATAACCAAATACTTTCAAAATTAACTTTTGGAATTAGCTAGAAAATGTTAGTGATTACAACAGTAAAAGCGAATTGTTCCTATTAATTGCATTGCTTTTGAAATATAATTTTGTTGCATGCTTATTCTCCACTCAAAAGGTAGTTACAAGCAGCTGTACTGCTTATAACTTCCAAACTCTGTCACAGATATTCTATTGCTTTTATTTTTCCCCTTTCATTATGTTGTTCAATAAATAAAGACAGTTTTTATTCTTCCCAATGTAAAGGAAGTTTCTTCCTCTATTTCAAGAAGCAGGGGAATTCCAAAAGAGAAAATGTGTTCAGTTCAAAGCAGAAAGTTATGGTTGGTGCTATATTGCAGCACGGAGTCTTTAGAAGTGGGTTAATGCAATATTTAGCACAGATTTCATTAGTCTTGCTGAATATGCCATTGAACCTCCTTTCTGAGAGGCAGTTTGAATGAAAAAGAAAATCATTTACATTAGAAAGAAGTCAGGATAATTCAAGTGGAGAGAATCTTTACATCTAAAGGAACAATTCTGTCTACAATTTACACTAGTTTGTAACTGGAATCCTATACATGTGACAACACCCATTCAACATGATGAGTCTTCCTCCCCTAAAATATGGTTCCCTTGGACTGAACTAGCAAAATTGCCTAATTGTGTGTAGAACTATGGTGCATATCCTCTTTATGGACAGACGTCTGTTGATGCATTAGGCCAAGAACTGCACTTTTTCCTGGGTTGAGAAGCTGTGGTGAAGAAAGTCAAACACAATCTGGCTGCTCTGAGTAGCTTATTTCTCCAGCGCTTTCTCTTATGCAGCTGTGCTATGTAGGGCATGGGCTGCCCAGTGGAATTATGCTATAATGTTTACTTGGGGTGGAAGTTGATGTACGAGAACGTTCCATCACTTTGCCAGTGTTTTGAGTTATCATTGAAGGTGGATTATAAGTGTTTTGAATATCTGGGGTCGGGGGGAGGTTATAGCTGCAACCATTTCATGGGGGGGAGGCTTCAATTTGCCTGTTAACTTATGGTGACCCCATGATTTTCTTCTTACATTTGTTTTAATCCATAGGGGTTTCCCCCCCCCTCCTGATTGTCTAATTGCATGGCAGAAGAAGACAGACAGTCATTAAAGTCTTGTTGTATAAATTGGGTCTCTTGTTTAATGAAAAGATTTTGATTAAGCAAATATGCAGGCCCTTTTCGCATGCAACTTTCAACGCGAAATGGCCACAGGAGCGACATGGAAGTGCGAGGATGGTTCCACATGACGCTCTCATGATCATGCGTCGCTCCTGTAGCAATCCCACAGCAATTGAGCATTATATCATTTTCCGGTTTTTCCCGAAAATGATGCATGATTGCTCATCCCTCCCACACTTACCTTGCAGGCGGAACATCAGGAAGCATGATGACCGTGCTTCCTTCCCCAGCGCAGCCTGGCTGCACTGCAGAAGGAAGGGGCAGAGCTATTGCACTTCCTTCCATCCAGGCATGGATCTGGTGCAGAGGGAAGTGGAGGGGACACAATTGCCTCCCAGAGGAGGCTTTTCGCACGATCCCCATGCGACACCAGTGGCACCAGGTAAGGTGTGAAAAGGGCTCCAGTGATGAACTACTACAGTCTGAACTTGGATACAAAAGCAGAAGTAAATAAGAATAGCCTTGATGGATCAGGGACCCCCAGTTAACTATTCTTTCTCCAGCCAAATCCTCCTGGGCAGGAAATTAGGATTAATGTGTCCATTTACAGTTGCTTTGCTTCCATTCTTCGATATGAGAAACATGATGGAAAACTAGAAATGTGCAAGTACTGTTCTTAAGGCATTCTCATCTTTCATGTAAAGGAACAAATGTGTTTTCCAGGAAAGTAATTGCTGTGACACATAGTACGCACTAAAGGAAATTTATTTATTTATTTATGTAAAATACATACACACATATGCACACACACGCACACACGCACACACACATATATATATACACACATACAAATGAATGCAGATCTAATTCATTTCTTCTTTTAACTATGTAAAATATGAATTAGTAAAAAAAATGATTATCAATTAAGGGTAAAACATCCTGACATATGAAAAGAAGCCTCATTAAACATAATAGAGTTCATTCAAGACATCTCTTCATCTGGATGACAGCTCTAATCAACATAGATAGGGTTTTGATCTGAGCAATCATTACATTAGGGACCAAGGAAAGATCAATAATTCCATATTGTTCTATAAAGCTTCTAAATTATTGAGGTACAATCCTGGGGCAGGGGGAGTAGCTGGTCTGCTACAAGTGGAATCAAAAATAAATTCAACGCCTTTGTGCAACACAAAAGTTCATGGACTGAACTATCCCTGAACTCTTACTGAGACCTTATGACCTAGGTGAATAAAGAACACTCAGGCATACTCAGCTAAAATAAAATAAAAAGTGGTGGTGGTGGTGGGAGACAGAAATTGAGCATTTTCACAGCAATTTACTGTAAACATCCACAATGTGGGCAATGGTATTTAAACAAACTAGACAACATGCTTTTGATACTGTAATTCATTAAACAAACTTGAATGTGCTGAGCATTAAATTAAGCGGAAAAGAACAGACCCTCTTTTTCATCATTTGATAATTTTAGCGGATTCCCAGGCTGAGACTAATTTCCATGCAAATGCTTTGTGGGATGGTACCGACAGCAGAACTGCTTCTCAAGCAATTGTGGAATGGAATCACTTTATATGTGACATGCCAATTATGATAAATGCTTGGAAAAATTTCAAGTGCATGTTTCACAACTGAAAAACATTTGAACTACTCAGCTGGTTTCTGTGGACTCACTCAGGTGGCCTGGAGTGCCCATTCTTCAGAGGAGATGCATGAGAAACTGTGGGACTGTTATATTTCAAGAGACAGAAAGAGCAACACTCCCTTTAAATTAAAAGATTCATGAAAGGGAAAATGTAGGATTGTACATCTCCTTCAAATCTGATTTTTTTTTTAATGTCATTGGGAAATGAGCTAAAATTTCTGCTATCACTCATAAGATAGCATCTTCAAAACTGCTTGGGGCATGCTGAGGAAGAATGTACAAACAGCGATGTTTCCTCTTCTGTGAAAGACCTCAAGGATGTTGCTTGTTTTACAGACACACACACACATACACAGGGTCTTTCCTTGGTCTTTCATGAGAGCTGCCAGCCGCTGGCATCCCTTTGATAAATAGAAAGCAGCTGGTGTCCCAAGGATGGCTATTCATCTTCTTGGTAGATGAAAGTTAAGTGGGGGAAAACTGAGCAATCCTTTGTAATTACTGATTCATGCATTCCTGTCCTTGGGATAAAAGGGGATCTGAAGCAGCTCCCACATGGAAGATGGATTAGTTTTAATTGATATATCATCACTCTAAGAAATTAGAATTCACTATATTGTGGCAAAACTTGAGTCAAAGCTGCCTATTTAGGACAACTATTAGCTGGAAACAAGAATTTGATTACACTTTCTGCATGTCTGCTCTAGAAAGATAGATAGGCTGGAGGAATGGAAGACACCCTTGGGACATAGGTCTTTTTAGATAACTGTTATTTTCCACCCTCCCTTTTTTGTCACAAAGAAGGACTGCTGAGGCATTAACACAATATGACACTGAAAACTGTAATTGATTATCTTGTCTCTGTTTAGGTAAAAAAATAACAAGAAACTAAAATATGCATAACTTTCAGAGAAATATCTATCATAGGCCTCAATTCAGTTGTTAGTCTCAATAAAATAGACGCACTGAATTGTTGGGAACATGGTAGGGCTATACTTCTGGAAATTGTATTGATTAATTGGGTATATTCCAGTTGGGATAAATGATTAGTTTTAAAACTTTAAAACTACCAAAAAGGAAAGAAAGAAAGAAAGAAAGAAAGAAAGAAAGAAAGAAAGAAAGAAATTAAGATGTGCAGTACCTTAAATATGAGATTTATTATGGCATGATCTTTGTGAATTGCAGTGCACTTTAAGAGATGCATGAAGAGTTATTAGGGATGGAATTCCAGTTTGTTTTATCCTTTTTGCGGTAAAACAAGATTCAGTGTGAACTACCATGCTGTTGCTGATGCTTTTGGTCCCAAGAAAAGGGTTGAATTTTTTGTGTCTAGTTTTTGTACATTTCTGGAAAAAGAACAGTACTACAAAATGTGGTAACCTTGGCCTTGCAGTAGAAGTAGCAACATCCAGGGCTTTTCCACACTAGACTGTTATTGCGCTATCATTCCATTTTCAACATCCTATAGAATCCTGGGGTTTGCAGTTAGGGAGGGACTGGCCGGCAGAAATGGTCTCAGTGTGGAAATGGCCTCAGTGTCTGTGTCTTTGTGGTCAATCCACCTAACCTGTTGCTCTAGTTCCATATGAACATTTAAAAGGGAAAGGAAGCAGTTTGGTGCCAAGGGTTTTATGTGAAGTATATCCCTTGCAGATTTCAGAAATCACTTTAAAAAAAGAATCCCAACAGTTGGCATCTCAGTCTCAAGTTGGAGTTGAGATCTCTCAA
Organism: Iguana delicatissima; assembly: GCA_948472985.1. Classification (NCBI taxonomy): domain Eukaryota; kingdom Metazoa; phylum Chordata; class Lepidosauria; order Squamata; family Iguanidae; genus Iguana; species Iguana delicatissima. The sequence goes on along the minus strand of CAOKZL010000098.1, from coordinate 3,764,032 downwards.
GATAGCCACTCTTAGCTAGAATCCTCAGCAACAGTGGAATTTCTTCACATCTCTAGTTTCCATCCATTGGCAGGAATATATTTATGTGATCATGGAGAATTAACAACATAGAGAGTGAATTTTTTGTTTAAAATGTTCATACCAGGCAAAAGGATATTGTTCCTTCCCTTTTTGCAAGTTTGACCTTTGCTAACTTGATTATTCATGAGCAAATGTGTGCATTCCCTCCTTGCTGGGGCAGGTGACATGGGGATGAGTGGCGGTGCACAAGGAGGAGAAGCACATGTGTGTATACTCTCTCATGCTCACTCAGGCAGGCAGGAAGAGGATAGAAGAGGGAATATGAGGATAGAAGGTGCTCGTATGTGTTCCTTCCCCTCCTTGCTTGGGCAGGTGACAAGGAGATGAGGGAACACAAGGAAGGAAAGTATGCAAGTGTGTTCCCTGGCTGGCTCACTGAGGAAGGAGGGTAAAATATATTTGTGGTTTTTCAACTTTCTCAAGAGTCCTGTTCCCTGAACCATTGCAAAAATGGAGGACCAATATACAGTCAATTGTTTTGGTATCATTTAATTGAGACTTGGGACTCAATCACATGTCAGGTGAACAATCTGTTGATTCTGCAATGTGAATGCTGGCCTTAAGCAGCATTTTAAATGGTGTGCATTTTCAACTGAAATTTTCTCCAAATCTCTGCTCTAAACTCAAATATTCGGTAAAGCCTTTGTCCCACTCAGCTACGTCTCATAATGCATTATAAAACAGCATATTGCTCCCCTTTCAATCTCTGTCTCTTCTTTCTTTTTCTTCTGCAGTTTCTCCTGTGACCAATATTAGATTGCAAACTCTTCAGAGAAAAGATTCATCCTCTTCTGCTTTTTCATGCAACATATATGTTGAGGATGTGACATCCAAATGTATCAAGGTGTAAATATGGCATGGCTACCACCAGCAGGAGCTGATTGTGGAATTGTATTCTTGATTTCTGGTAAACATGGAACAACTATGTAACCTGTTACCTTTGTGTTGTCAAAGACTGCAGAAGGGCAGAGACAAGCAGTCAGTACTTTCATTCCTACCTCATTAAATCAGTGCAGAACAGTTTGGGACACCAAGCTTTAATCAACATGAGCACATTTTGCTATCTCCATTTGAAAACATCACAAAGCTAGCTCAAGGTAACTATTTCTTTGTACTGGTTTTTATATACTTGAACTGTGCCTGTCTAAACATAGTGTGACTTTTTTTCAACAGGCAGCAACAACTTTTAGTTTCTCAAAGGAAAAAAAATGAGAATTGAGAACTGAAAATTTTGTCTTGAAATCACAAGCTCATTGTTACTTATAAATAGAGATTCACGACTGTTCATGACCAACATTCCCCTTTTGCACACTATTCTTCATTTCTTTTAGTGTTCAATGAGATGGGTCAACTTCATGCCAAGCATGCAATGTCACATGGCAAACAATTACTTATGCAGACTCAGACAACACGGCTGTAAATTCAACAATAAGTCTGTGAACAGCTACTCCATGCATAAGGAAACAAGACAGCTTTTCCAGCTAAAAGAGTTGGTTCCATACTTAACAAAGTTAAGAAGGCAAAGTTCTTAAGCCTGCCGTATCATACAACACAGAAGAATAAAATAGAATAGAATAGGATAGGATAGGATAGGATAGGATAGGATAGGATAGGATAGGATAGAATAGAGTCATAGACCAGCACAGGTAAAAAGGGGATATAGAAAAGGATAAAAACACAGGTTAAAAACAGGTTAAAGATAGCACTGAAATTCTCCTTCAGGTTGCACAGCTCCCATATAACAAGACAATCTTGCAGCTAGTCTACTGCAGTGCCTGATGAATTTTAACTGCTGCTGCACAGAATCTGGCAACATTATATGTTATATGGAGGTTGGTGTCTGAAAGTAGCAAAGATGTGTAGAATTCTCCAGTGCATCCTTGGTATTTATGCAAGAGAGGGGAAATAAGGCTGAGGCGAATGTCCCTGTAGTACGAGCACATGCTCAGGGGATCTTCTTGTATTGGCCTTCCAGGACAGCTGAGGGGAGGGCATGACATCGTGCCAAGGTGAAGGCCCTCCGGTGTTTAGGTACTTCTAGTTTTGCTAAGTATGCCATAGGTGAAACTTGATATCTGTTGATAGCAATAAAGGTTGAGGTGCTAGCTAGATCCAGTTATCACTCTGTATCTACCGTGCATTGTTTGATAGCTGCTTTGGGCTTATCGTATCCCATGCTGAGCAGAAGCTCTGGGGAAAAACCCAGTGATGAGATTTTAGTCATCACTGTCTGTTTCTACATAGACTGGAAGTCATCTTTCAAGGTTAGTAGAGCCAAGCCAGTGGGAACAAAGGATAGTCTAAGCCAGTAGCTGAGTATAGTTACCCTGGACTCCACTTTCATAAAGCCTGACTCTAGTCGCAGAGTTGCATTGGAGACGCATTTTGGAACTTGGAAAACTGATCTTAAAAAATTGGATTGCACAAGTTCTAATGGTGCAGGGTTCGGAAAGGGTCCCAATAGGGATCCATAAAGGAGTTGTGCTACTGATTTGGCTTCGAAGAGTTTGAGCGCCACAGGTATATATTGGCCTCCTCTTAAGAAATTTGAGGTTAGCTGATGAGCTCCTCTGGCATAAGAAACAAACTAAAATTGCTGTTTAAATATTTTGTTCAGTCAAATGGCAATGTCATGGCAAAAGTCTCCATCCCATGTTAATTTATCCATTCTTTTATTTTGTATTGCTTATTCCTCCCTATATCTGTCTGTCTGTCTGTCTGTCTGTCTATACCAATATATATCCCAGAGTGTCACTGCCTAGCATTTATTCCTAAATGACAAAATTCAGTTCCTACCAGAAGTAGGAAAACACATACTTAAGTCACATTACATATTATCAGGAGAAGAAAAACAAAATATGTTCTTCAGATTAGATTGGCTGTTGACCAATTTTTTTTTTTTAACAAATTTGTCCTATAATAGAAGAACTGGCTTATTTATTTAAGCCAGCAGAGTTTGACTGCAATTTATTCTTTGCCAAACTACCTGTTGGCATTACCACCTTTCCTCCTTGATTGTGCAGCACAAATCCTACTGTTGATTTCACATCAGAAGTGTCACCTGCAACAAAATGCTGGAGATAATTTTACCCCTCATTGCCTCATGTGGTTTCCAATCCTGGCAGCTCTCATGACTTGTGGTTAAGGTTTTCAATCTCTTGTGGCATTTCACCTCATGTACTTAATATTAATCTTAGGCATGCTTGTTTAAAAATGTAGGGGTATTCTTAAATGTTAGAAGTGTGCATTGGACAAAACTTTAAGTCTGTGATTGTTATGTGTTTGCCAAGATGAAGCAAAGTTTGTTTGCCTCAAATTATCTGGGAAAATGCCAAAGCTGGGTCCTGGCTGAGGATTCATGTGAGCTGTTTCGTCAGATTCCAATATGAATATGGAAACAGAGGGCTTGGATGTTTTTAACTCATAGAATCACTACAAGATGAAACCAAGATAATGGCACACAGCAACACCAAGAGTCATCAATAAAACACTATAAAGCAATAAATGAATAAATATTAAATAAATAAGACTGAATGCCACCAAAAGAACACACTCTTGGTCTCCACCATAAACATCACTGTTGAGGATGTCTGGAAGATCTCCTTGCATGTTCTACTGAGGCTCCTACCAAGAAAACTCTTTCTAGTAGACACCACTCACTCCACCATTAAAAGCACCACCCAGATAACTTTAATAAATAGGTAGGAGCATATGGGAACAATACTCCTTGAGAAAGAATCATCCTAAACTGTTTGGGGCTTTAACTTTGAGTCTAGAAATGGACTGGTAAAAATTAATTTTAAAGAGAAATTATCACTGTCCAGACTGCCTTTAGCTTTCATTAAAAAAACAAAAAAAATTACATTATTCGATCGAACATATAGTCCATGGCAAGTGAATTATACAGCAAAAATGAAGGTACTTCTTTCCCTTCCAATCAAATGCCTTCTATTATTAAGCTGACCTTTAAATGCACCATTTTGTTAGGCAAACATCATTATATGAAATTAGTCACAGCTTTCTTGTTTTGTGCAAGCAGATCTTTGATTACTGGCCTTTCCATAATGCCACTATTCACTTTAATAATTCATGCATCTCTGCTTATCAGCTTTTGAAATCAAAATGGTGCATTCTGCTAAAAGTTATTCCCATTACCTCATTTCATTTTACGCATGGCAGCCAAATACTAACATAATTGGAGCAATCTGTTACCTGCAGATATATTTCAGATACAGGTGGCAAACTAGTTTTAATGCAAAAACACAACAGCTATAAATTGGAAAAGAGATCGTTCAGGAACAACGTGTTTGACAATTATACCTTTGTTTTGATAAAAGAACACTGATTTTCACCTGTAATGGCTGGGTGTGTCTTATGACATAATCCATTCTATTCACGATTTAGTTCTGTGGGGCTTACTCTCATAGAGGTGAATGTAATACAGTAGCCTAATCTTTCTAAATCATGCATAGGACTGTCCTCCAGAAGAATTTTTGAAATGTCTTATACAAAAGTGCTACTCAAACAGGGGTCCAAACCTGAGCCATTAGCTGCCAGTTCCTGGTGATTTGCTGGAGGTGGGGGTAGAAAAAATTGCAGCCAATAGACAGAAATATGGTGCTAGTCTTTGACACATTGGAAAAAATATTGTTGGTCCTCCAGAGTACAACATACTCTGAAGAGGGCTATGAATCAATTAAGTGAGGTTTTTTTTTTGAATGAGACTTCTTCTACATGGAACAAAAGTGTCAGGAAGTGGTACTATTTCTTGCTGTATGTCCTGCTTTTTCCTCTTGAGATCTGGATGACATTTTGCCATCACAAAATGTTTAAGGCTGCTTCCTCTCCTTTTCTGAAGCTTTCCAGAGTATTATCCAAGGGGTTTTAAAGGCCCTCAGTTGAATTGTGCCAAAGTTGTTGTTAGGCACCCTCAATTCATTTTTGACTTATGGTGGCCCTAAAGTGAACCTATAATGGGGTTCTTTTGGCTAGATTTTTCAGAGTGGGGGTTGCCTTTGCCTTCATGTGAGGCTTAGACAGTGTGACTTGCCCCAGTGGGTTTCCATGGCTGAATGGGGCTTCAAACTCTGGTCTTCAGGGTCAAAGCCTCAATAGCATGGTGTTCTGGTGTCATTGCAGATCATTGGTGTCACTGCAACCAATATTGGGCTGGGCCCAGTATGAAGCCTCCATGTTCTGCAGGCTCCCTGGTGTTCGCAGGACAGCACTGGCATTGCACCTGGTACGTCTTCTGCAGCTCAGCATCCCTGGCCACTCCCCAGTCCCACTTCTCCCCACTCCATCCCTGCCCCACCGCTCCTGATTGGTCTTTTTTTTTGGCAGCAGCTGTGCTAATGTTAGCACAGTAGATAATAGTAACAGAATGTCAGCTGTCTCTGATATGGCAATGGGGGTGGGAGCTAGGCTGCCTGAGAGCAACGAGCGCTTGCTGCCAGGTGCTATCATGCTACCATGCTAATCTGCTAACAGTGATGCTGGCATTAATAAAAATATTGAAATTCAAAGGGACATGGGAAGTGATGTCACCATGGTGGGAAGTGCCGAAGTTACTCCAGCGTGGCTTTCTTTGTCCACTTCTCCTTGCTTGTTCACCACTGAGACAAGGGAAGCAGCCAGCCAGCTGCTCAGTGGAGATTCTTCTTGGAGTCATTGAGGGAGGGACCACCCACAACCTGCCCGTTCCCAGCTCGGTAACAAAAGGATGTCTCATGGAGGAACTGCACAGCACCAGCTATCGTGATCGCTGTGGGAAAGGATTTTATTTTTGGTTTTTCCCCAACAATGAAGAACAATAGATTTTCCCTTTTTGGAGTCAAGACAGCACATGATTAGTGACAACATCGTGCAGTAAGGCAGCTCCCAGAGTGAGACCAAAGCACGGCTATTGTGGGTTGAGGACACCATGCAGAAAGGGCCAAACTCCAATGCTCAAACCGCTGCACCATGCTGGCTCCCAGAAATTGAATCATTTCTCCCCCCATTTCAAAATGTTTCCATGCTTTTTGCTGTTTCCCTTCCCCCTACCATAGCACAATGCCTCCTTTTAATGTTTTGATTTTTTTTTTTAAAAAAAAATTCTTTCTCCAGTACATTAGTAATAATGCAGTAGGGTCCTTCCCTACTTGGGTTCAAGCAGCAAGACTGGAAAACATGTCATTTACTGGAGGCTTTCCTCTACCTAAATCATATCATTGGTGTGTGTATATGAATGTGTGTGTGTGTGAGAGAGAGAGTTTAGAACTTTCTTAGCACACAGACATACATTTTTTACACTAAGGTGCTAGAGCAGTGGTTCTCAACCTGTGGGTCCCCAGATGTTCGTGGACTTCAGCTCCCAGAAGCCCCAGCCACTATGGCCAATGCTCAGGGCTTCTGGGAGCTGAAGTCCACGAACATCTGGGGACCCACAGGTTGAGAACCACTGTGCTAGAGAATTAAAAATTATTATTTGCTGTTAAGTCAGCTTCAGTTTATGGTGATCTTATGACCAAGAGGCTTCCAAGAGTTCTGGTCATCAGCAGACCTGCTCTGGTCTTGAAAACTCAGGACTGGAGCTTCCCTGATTGAATCAATCCATCTGTAATGTGGCCTTCTCCTTTTCCTATTGGCTTCCCCTTTGCTGAACATTATTGTCTTTTCCAGTGGGGAGGAGATATTGAAGACAATGCTGATGTAATGACAATGATAATTTAGTTATAATGCTAAAATGATTAAATGTAATACTTCTGTTCCTTTATTTGTTTGCTTGCAGCAAGATCACCCCTTGCCCACATTCACACAGTCATGCACTCATTTTTTGAATGCACCAACATATTGGAGGGGATTGTCCAGGGCATGCGATGGTGATATTGCCCTAAGGAAACAAATACAGTGATAAACACTATTGTGATTTATCACTTTAGTACCATACATCTATAGTAAATTTTATTTTTAGAAAACAAGAAGCACTGGGAGAGAAACAAGGGATGCCATAAGAAAATTGCAATAATCTAAAGACACTTTGGGGATTGGACACACTCCCCATAAAGTCAGAAACAAGACACCCACAAATGAACCAAAATCAATTGCCTTTTATGGAATTGAAGAAGGCAGTTGGATGGAAATCATCACCACCACCACCATCATCTCCTCCTCCTCCTCCTCCTCTTCTTCCTGCGGATCAAGACGGAGAACAACAACAAAAAACAGAACTTTGTTATGCAACTGCATTGAAATACATCAAAAAGCATCAAGAAAAAATATTAAATGCTACAACATAAACTGCTAGAAATCACAGCATGGATGAGTCTTGTTTACTTTTATTTCTAGGAAGAGTGATACTATTTTACATTATCATACTCCAAAGAACATCCTTGGGTAAAACAATGATACACAGTCAAATATCTCCAGGAGATAGGAGCTCTGCTATGGTAACAGAAGAGTAATGTCTGAAATTCCTGTCATTAAATTAACCACGGACTGCACTTCTTGCTTTTTTCTTTCTTTTCCTTTTCTTTTCCTTTCTTTTCATAAGGAGATTCCCAGTTGTTTCCATACACAATTTCTCTCTTTAACAATAAATAAATAGATAGATATTTCAAAACTAGGATTCTTTTCCCCATTCCACTTGTTTCATATTGTCAGCATAGTCACTACTATTTCTTGTTTTAACAATATTCTTTCTTGAGCAGCAAAGCTTATAGCCAATCCACACATTCAGGGGGACAAACAAATGTTGTTCAGTCTTCCTGAAACTAAATATACCTGTTAGTTATCATCATTTTGGACATGGAAAAAATCTTTGTGTGATATCCTCAAGAGAATCTGGAAATGGTACAGTTTGGCAGAATTCAGTGTTTTTTCTCTTACTGTGCGGATCAGTTCTGTGAAACTTACCAGAAATAGTTTGGCTCATTTATCCATGGTCTATTTGAGTCTAATGTGGATATATCTTAACAAAAGCATTTAAGGTTTTGCTTTGTTTTGTTTTTAGTTGTAATCCTACTCAAAACTTTCAGGAAAGGAAAACTGTGAACTGCACAATGTTAGGTGTGCAGTCATGTCATGTATACTGTGCAGGCCACTTTAAGACATCTCCTTTTCTCTTTCCCAATATTATTTCTTGTGCCTTTGTCATAATATTTTTAGCATGCCTTGTCCCAAAGTTTCTCTAAAAGGCTGACAGCCTTGTCTCTCCTTCCTTTCAGTATAGAAACAAAAATATTTACAACTTCTGCAGCACAGTCAAAACACATCTCACTGTTCTGTGGCACTGAGTTTGCCAGGGGCAAAAACAGATGGCACATTTTTCATCTAGGAGACCTCCATCTATGAATCTGATGTTGACTGACCCACTGGGCTTGTCATGCCCCTGCCTCTGTTTTGAGGTATTTATTGCTACTATAGTTTGTCTTTGTGGTTTTGCAAAACAGTTTGGAACATCCATTTGTCAAAGCAATGATATGACAGACAAAAGAAACAGGGGCCATGTAGCCTTGTGTACATTGGCCTGAATCCTATTGTTATTCTTACCTAAAGTAGACCTATTAAAGCAATGAGATTTACTTATGTGTCAATATGCCATTCAACAATTGATTCAATAGGTTTATTCTAGTCAGGACTGACTGATACAATTCAGGCTGTAGGATTCAAGTGACAGAGCAAAGTTGAGTAAGTTCTGCTGAAATTTACTCTACCAGCTGCATTTTGGAACAAGCTTGTGTAATGGTAAGGTATAATTTTTGACTAAGGGCCTTTCTGCACTACACTGTTATAGTGCCCTTATTCCACTCTCAACACTGTATGGAATCCCGGGTTTGCAGTTTAGGGAGGGGCACTAGAATTATCAGCCAGAGAGCTTTTTGGCCTCAGTAAACTACAAACTCCAGAATGCTACAGGATGTCGAAAGTGTAAGGCAGAAAGGCCCTGAAACAGTGAATGTAGGAGAATAGTGTTCCTTATGTTTTTTCTTAAGCATATCCTGTAAGATAAGGATGTCAGAAATGCAATAACACTCAATACTTAAAAGGTTAAAGATGTCTTAGAGACTAGTATTGATAATGTTCAGTAATCTTTTAGTGACCCACACTCTCCACACCTTTTAATCCATCCATCCCAATGTCTCTGAGATGTAGAGCAACACTCATAGAGATCTTTCCACCTCTTTGCTTCCTGTCCCCTTACTCTATCATTTCTTCTAAACGTGAAACTAGCTTAGTTCTGTGTTACCTTGCCTAATTTTTATAGTTTCTTCAACACAACTTTGTTTCTTTAGTCATTGATGTTGTTACTCCCCGATTAGACCTGCTAGCTGCCAGCACACACACATAAACTCACAAACCTACCTTCAAAGAAAATATAACTTCTCAATGAGACCAGTTCCTACCTTTCTGTCTCTTACTTCGTGCTGACTGCTGTGTCCCAAAAGTGTTTTCTTTTTCTTTCCCCCATTTGATAATGATCACCAAATGTCCAGTTCCCTTTTTCTTGTGATCTGAAGACTTAGAATGAAAAGGTGTCACACTGACTAACCTAAAAGAAGGAGGTTGTAACTCTCTCCTATTTCATTGGCTGAGGATCAACCAACCAGCACTTGCCTTTTCACTCTGCTCTGCAGCTTTCACTTCCTCCTCCACTAGGCTTATAGTGCCATGACTCCACCCTATGGAATCTTACTATTTATAGTTTTGTGACAGACTCTGCTAGATAGCTCCAATGCTATGGTTTAGGGGAATGCACAAGAGAATTCTATGTGTCTTGCCTTACTATAAACCCCAGGATTCCATGGGATGGACCCATGATAATTAAACTGGAACCAAACTGCTCTGATTCTGTGGTGGGTATAAAACCCAGGTCTCCTTTAGCTCCTGTTACATGCTCTGAGAAATAGCAGCTCACAAAGTGGGGAGCAGTATTTCTGGGCCACATGCACCCACCAGTAATCTCAGGATTCCATAGGATGGAACCATGACAAACTGGAACTGTGTGCAGGGGATACAACCTCGATCTCATTTTACTTCTTTTGCTGTCAGGCTATGCAGACACCCTTTTTCTGTCATGCTGTGAGAGACAGCAACTCAGAAGTATGAAGAGCAGTATTTCTGGGCCACATGCAGTTACTCTGGGTCTTCCCACACACTCAGTGTGAACATGAGTTCCTGGTTGAGTTGTGGGACTGATTTTGATGTTCTGCAGTTAGAAACCTCAGGCTGGTCTTCATGCTCCTGTGAGTCATATAGGGGCCCAGCACCCATGTTGAGGGTAGAGGAGGATTTGGAGTCTCTGTGCAATCCAACAGTACCATTCACCACCTAACAAGTATACAAGTGAGTGAGTGATAAGACCAGAGCACAGCTTCATCTATGCATTTCTAAATGTAAATCAAAGGTCTCCCTTTCTGCAGCAAATTTATTCTGGGATAAAGCAAGGGCTGTTGACAAGATCATATTTTTAAAGGCATAAGTAGTAATCTTTTTGACATAAGGGAACCAAACAATCCTTTGCATACAGAGAATAGATTAGCATAATACTAATGCAACTGAACATTTGGAAGAGGTATATTTCCATTATTTTACATATCCTAGGCATGGATAAAAAATCTGAATCCCTCAGCAAAATAAATGAGAAAGAGGCTTCTGGAATTTCCAGAAACCCTGAGAACAGGCCTTCTGCTCAAACTCCTTCTCAAATCCTTGAATAGACTTGAGGATTACATTCCCAACCATTCCAGTCCACATTCATTTTTTTCCTGCGTCCCTGTATGGTCATGTAGTGTCTGGAAGTAGGTGGAGGCATATATATGAGAAGGATTAGTGCCATTATAACCCATGCATCACAATGACATCATCTTTCAGGACCTCTAGAGGACACCCAGGAGTACCTACATCCCAAACAGTACCTGTATCTGTGTGCTCCGACTATGATACTCAATCTTCTTCTTCTTTAAAAACACATTTATTAATTTTAATATAAAGACAAGCAATCTAATTCCCAAAAATCTCTAAAATTAAACTAAAGCTAAAACATAATCTTAAAGCTCAAAACTAAAACATGAATACTAATTTTCTGAAATACAAAAGGGCTCTGACTCCCCCATCAAACTGTAATGAAAGAGAAATATTTTTTTAAAAAAGAAAAAAATTCTGCCATTACAGAGCTGCTAGAATTACTAGTAACGATAGCCACAGAATATTGCATCCTTGGATTTCTTGCTACCCGAAAACTCTATAACGGGTTTCTATTTTTTAAATAAATAAATAAATTTTGTTGGCCAATCCTTTAAAATCCACATTAGTCTGGCAATTTGGGCCAACTCAGCAACCTAACAATTTGGTGTTTCAGGGCATTTCCAGGTTTGTGCAAACTCTGTTCTTGCTGTCGTTATCCTATATTGAAGAAGTAACCCGCATTTACTATCCAATTCTTTATCCATAATACTCGGCACAAACATCTCTGGTGGCCTTACAAAATCTGCCTTTAAAGTCTTTTGGTTTAACATGTAAATATTAGACCAACAATCTTTTTTTCCTTCTTACAGGTCTACCACACACAGAAAAAGTAGCCCTCCTTATCTTGACATTCCCAACAATGATTTCGAACATTCTTAGACATTTTTGACAGCTTATTTTGGTTAGATACCATCAACTTATCCATGTTTTTGTTTAAATTACTATGCAAAGTATATTCTATATTTTTATATCGCATTTCCCCCAAAACATCCATTGTGAACGCAATGTTTCATATACTCTTTTGCAGTTTCATCTTCTGTCTCTAGTTTCAAAGGGTATTTGTATACTTTTTAGTTTACATCGTAAATTGTCTTCATGCATTGATGGGCAAACTTCTTTTTAACAGACCCCATGTCTCCTTCCAGAATTGTGGACACAACACAGCAGTGTGAATGCTGTGTGTGTGTGTGTGTGTGTGTGTGTGTGTGTGTGAGGGAAAGTAGCAAACTGGGGTTTATCCATCAATACTACCTGCCCCCTTTTTTCATCCAGGCATTGGCTGTGCAGGTGGGAGGGCTGGGCCAGAAAGCAAGGAGGAGCACCCATCTCTAGTTGTGATAGCTAGCTATGGGGTGAGCCTCTTTGCTGGGCTGCTGCCTCCACCTATGCTCCTACCACCCAAGAGGGAGGTAGGGGAATGAAAGAGACCAGTTGAGTGAGGGTTGTCTGTCACTGGCTAGCCAGTGATGGATGTGACTCCTTATGCTGCCTTCCCCCTCTCCTCAGGTGTCTGTGTGTCCATGTGGCTGGGTGAGGACTGGAAGATGACCAAGGAGAATCACCATCATTGAGTATGACAGGTAACAATTGGGTAAGCCACCTTGTTCAGGTGCCTCCTTTCTTTCTGTCTTCATAGCCACTATATCACTATGTGAGCAGGAGGAGACAGGGAAATGTAGCTGGCTGAGACAGCAGTGGCTAGGATGCTGGCAGTGGGTGAGACCTCTCATTTAACTGCCCACTCTTCTCCCTCCAGGCAGCCATGAGGGTGACAGGAAGCAGGAAGAATCGAGGAAGGAAGATCACCCATTACCAGCCATAATAGCTGGCAATGGGGTGAGTCTTCTTATTTGGCTGCTTCATCAGCCCTTTCTCACCAGCCACTACAATAGGTGGGGGAAAAGATGGAAGTGAATATGGAGAGGGAGATTTTCCATCCCCTGTGAGATCTCTTTGAAAAGAGCTTTCAAAGACATTCATGCAGTAGGTAGAAAATAGTTTAAATTATTCATTCTCCCCTGTGAGAAGAAATGATTTAAACAAGCACAAACCTAACATATCCTCCCTCTACTCTAAATATGAACATGGGGGATTCTAGATATGTTGACTTCAGGCACGAAACATGGAATGGTGTCCTGAACATGAACATCTTCTTTTAGTTCAATATGTAAATTTTGAAGTGGGATATTAGCGTGCAGTGCAATATACATTTTTGTCAGTGTGTTTCAAAGAGGATGCAAGAGTCTATGCAGGAGTTGAATTTTAAAAGAAAATTTGATTTTATGCACAAAATTCAGAGCTTGAAAAAGCTATATTTTATCTGTTGCATTCTGGAGTATCCAAACGTACCTTTTCTAAATCCTGAAAATTCCATTTCAGTGTTTCAGTGGGCAATAGAGTTATCCTATTACCAAACAAACTTTCAAACATAAGGTATGCCAAATGAATGAGTTCTTCCAATAGCCCACTTCATTGGACCAATTAATCAAACCAGAAGCAGCCATCCCACTATGTGAAAGCACAGATTGGCTTCCTGACATTCAATAACAAATTGCCTCACAAACCACTCTCTGTTCATGCCTAGGTAACTGATGAACTGATGCTGTTACTCCCAAAGCCAGAACTGCCACATCATCTGTTGATGACAGCACCTCATACTTGTATCCAACACAGCAAAGGAGCACATCCCCTTTTGCTTTGCGCCAAACAATATGAGAGAAGAGAGTGAAGTAAATGGTAAAACTACCAGTGCAGAAGATCGTTAAAACCTGCCAATTACCATTGGCAGTAGAATCAGAGGAAGGGAATCCAAAAGAAGCATAAGGGCATGAATCTGGATCCTGGCACATGACAGCTGCAAAGTGGTTTAACTAGAAGGGCAACAGGCCTCTGCACATCAGATGATGGATTACTAGAGGAATGGACAAGCAAAGCAGTAGCAGGCCTGTAGCATCCCCTCTGAATAAAAATAACAAAATAAATGAAGATCATTTCACATTATTTCAAAATGCAAATGCTAGGCTGTGGGGAGAGGCTTCAGAAAGGCCAATCCTATCATTAGGTGGAGTGAGGCAGCTGTCTCAGTCAACAGGAGTTGGAACTAATAGTAGGATTTTAAAGGAGAGGAGAGAACTGGTGACATGTGAGCTTGCTCTATGCCCTCTAAGTTAGTTTGCTGCCCTGAGGTGTGAAAGATGCTTCCCCCTTGCCAGTATAGAGAAAGAATCAGCTTCCATTCCATTTGGGCTTTGCACAAAGTTTGCTTCCATCCTATCCATTGTCTCAGGCTGGAAAAATGGATCGGGCCAGGCTTGGACATTAGTGCTAGGTGACCACTAGAAATCTAATACAATTATAGGCTGCACTGTCATAACCAGCAGATCTCAGGAAGTATATTTTGACTATTCATCACTACTCGGGCCACATCTAGCTGTACAGTTCTTGCTGCCTCATTTGAAGAACATTAACAAGCTGGGGCATGCCTAAAAGAAGAAAGGTGGTCTTAAAGGGGAATGCAATATGAGTGGAAGGAATGCTCAAAAATATTTGGAAAACTAACAAAAAAATTGGTTTGTTGAATGTCAGGAAACCCTGGCAAGGAGAATCCCAGATGGAAAAGAATCTTATTCTGTATGAAAAATACATATGTGCACACATACATCTGTACACACAAGTTTCTTGCACAAATAAAATACCATTCTCTGCCAAAATACCTCCAAAACCAATCTGTACAGAAAATAAAGTTTCCTGTGCAAGAGACTTATTTTCTATGCAGAAATGTTATCTTAGTGCATCACTAAATTACAAACACCAGGATTCCATAGGACAGTGCCATGGCAGGTAAAGTGAAATCATAGCACTATAATAGTGTGAATAAGCCCCAAGATTTACAAACATGGGTGGAAACTTTAGGGAATCAGATTTATGTTACATGTGAAGAGAAGTGTCCTCATTGATGAGGCTTGACAGTGTGGCAGACTTTATTCAGAGTTAGTGGCTTCTCCTATGGAGGTCTGTAAGCAAGAGCTGGACAGCCAGCTTTTCAGGATTGGGTAAGGTGCATTAGCACTGGAGAGCCTGCACTGAATGCAAGGCTGGATTAGATTATCTCCAAATGCCCTTCAAATTCTATGATTCTGTGGTGTCTCATTATTTAGTTATTCATTTGATTTAAATATTTATATCCTTCCTTTTCAGAATACTTATAGAGAAGGAGATTTACAGCAAATACCAATTAGATTACATAAACATAAGCTTCTAAAAGCCTGCTTAAAATGTTTTACAGTGTTCTCTAAATATTGATAAATAATAGAATCAAATGGATCTCATTTCTAGAAGTGTTCGACAATTGTGGAAAAATTACCAAGAAGGCCATAATATATTCCTAGTGTTCTTTAAAAATAATGATGATGATGATGATGATGATGATGATGTTATTCCCCATAGTTTACAAGATGTTAGCCTCAGGATAATAGTGGCAGAGACCACTTTTCATGCACACACCACATTCCTGACTGATCCCACTAGGCCAATCTGTTGAAATTTGAAGCGAGGTGATGCCATTTCTATTGTCGTTTTTGGCTAAATTTTATGCAATTGTCATGTCGTTGTTATTCCTGCTGCTTGGGAGTTCTAGGAGTGGGTTGGATGTGAAGGCGGCAAAACTGCTGCATTTTTCAATGATTTTGACAACTGCAGGGCAAAAATGTCCACCATCAGAATGATTTTAGAGATTCAGGGGCCATAAATAATTTCAACAGATACACTTGGGAAATAAAAATGAAAGGCACAGTTATGGGATGGATAACACCTGACTTGACCACAGTGTATGTAAAAGGGACCTAGGAGTCTTAGGCCATTTCTGCACTACACTCTTATAGCGCGATTATTCCACCTCAGTAGACCACAAGCTGAACATGAATCAACAGTGGGATGCAGCAGATAAGAAAACCAATGCAATTCTAGGCTGCATTAATAAGAGTACAGGTTCTAGGTCAAAGGAAGTTATAGAACCACTCCATTGTACTTTGGTCAGATCCCATCTGGAATACTGTGTCCAGTTCTGGTCACCACAATTCAAGAAGAATACCAACAAGCTGGAACATGTCTAGGAGAGGGCAACCATAGCAAAATGCCTGGAAACCATGTCCTATGAGGAGCAGCTTAGGAAGCTGAGTATGTTTTGCCTGGAAAAGAGAGGGTGAAGAGGTGACATGATAAATATTTATTTAAATAGTTGAAGGGATGTCATATGGAAGATGGAACAAACTTGTTTTCTGTTCCTTCAGAAACTAGGACATGGAACAATGGCTTCAACCTTAAGGAAAAGAGATTCTATCTAAATATTAAGAACTTCCTAATGGTAAGAGCAGTTTGACAGTGCCTTAGAATGCGGTAGAATCTCCTTCTTCGGATTTTTCAAAACAGAGGCTGGATGGCTATCTGTCAGGAAGGTTTTAATTATGTATTCCTTCATGGCAGGGGGTTAGACTCGATGGTCTTTGTGGTCTCTTCCAGCTTTTTGATTCTCTGATTCTGTCATTCAGACATGAACTGAAGGCAGCATACACATTTCTCCACCTCCTTATTTTTTCCTAACAATAACCCTGTGAGGTAGGTAAATCTGAGAGAGAATGACTGGTTCAACCTATAGCCAGAAATGTTCAGTTGGGGTGATCTGAATATAATGAGCGTGGACAACACAGTTAGAAGTAAAGTAAGAGAGAAGTGATATTTGCACATACATTATTAAATTGTCTCCACATCCTCCAGGACTGAACATGTATAGAGACAAGTTTTGTGCAGTCTGATGAGATAACTGTCCAATCTGCTCATTTTTTTAAAAAAAAAAATCAATCTTTTAAATCAACCATATAATAGTACATTGTCCAGTCTACATTATATAAACCATTGTGCAAGTAACCCCCTTCCCCCATTATATGGTCCTTCTTCCTTATTTTGTGTTTTTTCCCATATTAATACTTTTTTCCAAAATCTTCTTTATTTATACCTTCCTTTTCTGCCCAATCATCAAAGTACTTCTATTATACATAACATACACAAAAAGTACTTATCATTATAAATTTCTTCCCCTTCCCTTTTCTTTTCCACTTCTATTAACTCTTTAATGCCTATCTTTACTTGTAACCCAATCCACAACAGGTCTCCATTGTTTTTCAAACTGTTGACTTGAGTTCCCTTTGTCAATCTTGATAATTTTTCCATTCCCATCACTTCCATAATTTTAGCTCTCCATTCTACCATGGATGTTTCTATTTTGTCTTTTCAGTATTGTGCATAGCAAAGTCTGGCTGCCATAATCATACAAGATTATCTTCTTATTTTTTTCCTTAATTCTTTTTGGCTTCCAATAATATTTAGTGAAAACATTTCAGTAACCATTTCAAATTTAAAGTTTATTATCTTTGAGAGTGTTATCATGCATTTTTTCCAATGATTTTTAGCTATTCTGCATATGGAAATGGGCACCAGTTGTATTTTTGCACTTCCAACAGTTCCCACTTCCTTTTTGAGTTATCTTCACCAATTTCTGTGGGGTCATATACCAACACAGTGGGGTCATATGCCAGTAGAATTCTATAAAAAAAATTCTTTCAGATTCATATGTATTCAGATTCATAAGTAAATTTAATGTCCATATTCCATGCTCTGTTCTATTTCTCCAATTCTATTTCATGTCCAATATTTTGCGTCCCATTTTATTGTTGTTTATTTCATCAATTCATATTCCAGATCTCTTTCTAAAAGTAATGTATAGCAATGTGTTCATATTTTGAGGCAGGAGGCCACTTGGGACATTTGGAATAGCCAAGCTTTTCTAAAGCTAGAGGTTTGAGGTGGCCCAGGATCACCAAGATAATTGCATGGCTCAGTGAGGACTGAAATCTGTCAGGCTTCAGTCCACTACACCACACTGACAAGGTAATATCAACCGTGGAGGATTAACCATCTTTCAGGAAAAAATGTTTTGTTATTACTGATCTTTCAGTATCTGATAATAGAATCTTAGAGCTGGAAGGGGGCCACAAAATTCCATAAAGTCCAACCTCCTGCCATGAAAGAATACATAACTAAAGCAACTTATAAAGATGTTCCTCCAACATCTGATTAAAGACCTACAAATAAGGGAGTTCCACTCCTCTCAGTTGAACAGTTCTTCCAGTAAAGATGTTCTTCCTAATACGTAAGTGGCATCTCTTTAGATAATAAGCTTTGTAACACTATTTGAAAACCACGGTTACCAAGCAGGAAACCTCAAGTGCCACAAAGAGGTGATAGTGTGAACTATGTGAGGCAATAAAAGGACATCTTATTGAGAGATAGTCTTAAAAGTATGTGTATTTCTATACCGCTTATCAGCTAAGTGCTCTCTAAGCGATTTACAATGTGTTAGCTAATTGCCCCCAACAAGCTGGGTACTCATTTTACCGACTTGTGGAAGGATGGAAGGCTGAGTCAACTTGGAGCCCAGCAAGATTGAACTCACAACTGCTGCAGTACTAGCATTTAACCACTGCGCCACCAAAACAAGCTCTGTTTTGAAATAAATACAGTTACAAGTGGTGTGGAAGTTTTAAAACCAAAACTATTATCCAGCCGGGCGTTTGGCCTGTAACTGCAGAAGGCTAACATTCTCCCATAAGAGGAAATGTCATGATATATTTATTGACTGCAAATGGTCAAGAAGACCTCTGTTTGAATGTGACATCTAAAAAATGCCCCTCTGACAGCATTCTGTCACCTCCAGCACTGATACTTGACTTAACACAACTGAAAAGAAAATGTGTCAACTGTGGAATAATGGTGCATTTTTTGTGATACCAGTGGAAACTGTGATTACCACAGTTCAGCCTTTTATGCATGCAGGATTTAGAAGGATTTCTGTACAAATTTCAACCGCTGTAACATTTTCTCAATAAATGGAGAGAATCAGGCTTCAAACAATGGCATTCTTTGCCAGAAAGTTGTCACAAGTTAATCTGCTAGTCTTGTCAGTTAAGCAAAAATAAAGAATAAAGAGCAAGGCTACAGTCTAATAGAGGAAGCAAATTCATAAGGCAGCCTTGTGCAATAGGCAGCAGAAAGGCATCTGGTGCCTGCTGAACTTTGCCAGCTTCGTGTTCTCAGCAAATTATAAGTGCCAATACTAAGAGGAGATTGGCATATGCATGACAAATGTTATAACTGCTGGAGTTTGAAATGGAGTTCTAGAACATTTTTAATTAGGCCATCCAGAATCAAATACACCAGTTCACAGTAACTGGTTCTCATATCCACATCTAACATTGTTGGCCACCAAATTGTCAGGATTCCTCCAGGCTTCTCACCAGATGTCTAACTTGCTGTGGAATGGTGTTTTATACCCACAGAAACCACCAACATGTTTTGGCTCACAAGAAGAGGCTCTCATTCATTGTGCAGGATTTGGCATTTGGGCCAACAGATGGAATATTGAACACACTGCCTTGGGTTGTAGAGTGTACCCTGGATTTCATCTCTTCATTTCCCTTTGCAGGAATCAAACAGGAAAAATATAAAGTTGTGCTTGTTAGAGCAGCAGCTAATCTAGGGAGTGCTCCTTGAAATTAAGACAGAAAACAACATTGAGAATGAGATCCAGACAGTTGATGGATGGCTTTGCTAGGAAGAAATCTTGCTGTTTCTTAACATTGTTGAGTTTTTACAAGATGAACTACTACTTTTTTAATGTTGACTCATTTCAATGAGAATTTCTGCAGACTTTTATTTTGTTTTGTTTTTTGCTAATCCTGCCCTAACACATTGCCACAGGTACAAGACCACCAAGCTTAAATATCAACTGTCTCCCTCAACAAACACACACATGCGTGCACACACACACACATCCATTTTTTAAAACCAAACAGACTATAAAAAAACTTAATGATAGCTTGGTGTGAACAATACAATATATGGGTTTACATTTCAGAATGAAAAAAAGTACTAATCTTGCAGTGGGGCTTGGGAACTTTCTATAGCAAGGGAAGATTTGTTCCTCCAAATCTTCTGTTGTACAACTATTGTCAGTCTCACCTAGCATAACTACTGCTAAGAGACTGCGGAAGTTGTAGTTCAAAACATCTAAAGATTTAAGATGGATTCGAGAATGCAAGGAATTGAAATAAGGGAGAAAGAATTTGATAGAATATTAAAACCAGGAACAGACCATTTAATAGGTAAAATATACAAAATATTGTTAAGTTTATGTATGGAAGAAGAGGCGGTTAAGGACAACATGATAAGATGGGCACAAAATGTGGGACGTGCAATTCCACTGCAGAGTTGGGAAAACTCATGGAAAGATATAAAAAAATTTTGTACTAGTACAAATTTAAAAGAGAGCTACTACAAGATATATTTTAGATAGTATTATACAACAGTTCAAATTGCTAAAATAAGTAAAAATATGAAAAATACATGTTGGAAATGCACTGAGGGAGGGATTTTTTACCACATATGGTGGACTTGCGCTAAATCAAAGAAATTCTGGAAGGGTATTCACGATTGTATTGTTAACACCCTCCAAATCAATTTCCCAATGAATCCAGAAATATATTTATTGAATATGTTAGATACTAAATATTTTAAACAGAATTCATTGCAGAAAATGGTAATTCATATGGTGACAGCGGCAAGATTAGTATTTGCGCAAAAATGGAAATTAAAAGAAGTCCCAGATATTGAAGACTGGTTGTGGAAACTATATGAACTATTGGAAATGGACAAATTGACATCATTATTGACAGATAAACAAAACAAAAAAACAAATTAATGAAGAAAGGAATTTAATCACCCCCCCTTGGGAATCCAAATGGGGAAAAACAGTGGTAAATGGGTTAAATATAATGGAGTGAAGTATGTTAAGTGGAAAAGCCACTCATGTATTATAAGTTAAGATAAGGAAAAATGTTTGGATAAAAAACTTTGAGAAGTAAGATATCAGTGTAAGAGTTGTGAAATAAGGATTTAAGGCAGTGGTATGAATGTTGAAGTATTGAATATATGAAATTGTTGGTCAAGTATAGATAAGTTATAACCGTCCATAAATTATGAAGATGTGATAAGGGAAGGCTATTAGGTAAATATTGAAACTTCTTTTTTTTATCCTTTTATGTATAGCCTTTGATTGATAGACGATGAATGCATAAGTAAGATACAGATTATATGTTTTATATATATGTATTATGTTGTATATGATTTGATATCTACAATTTAAGAAAGATATGATATTTAAGGGAATAAATAGAGATAATTGTATAGTTTAATGACTGATGTATAATCATGTAAATATTATAAATATAAAATGTTTTAATTTTGTGATTTTAATGAATAATAATAATAATAATAATAATAATAAAACATCTAGTGGGCCAGATGCTTGCCATTTTTGCTGTGCAAAAACCTTCAGACCTAGCAGGATCTCCTTGAAGCTGTGGTCTAGCATTAAATGCCAGTAATAGCTTGTGCTGTGTGCCTTAACCAACACATTCTGACAATGGCGGTTTCATGTGCACAAGCGTTTTTCTTTTGCTCATATAAATAGTCTCATTAAGGGAATGGGATTCATATGAGTAAAGGCTGCAAAAGTGGCTGAAAAATCCGACTGCTTAACTAAACAACAGTGTAATGAAATTCTAAATTCTGATGTGCTTTATTCTGTAACCATGACTAATATACAGTGAAAGTCAATTTAATTCACCACTTATTAAGCCCTGTTCATTCAAGGCTCCCAAGGATTTCTTTCAGAGTGAATTAACTAAACCTAAGAGCACTTTGAAATGGTCAGTAAGTGATATTTGCTTCACTTTAGAGATGCAGAAATTAAAGAGTGAGGACCTAAATCAGGCTGTTTAAGTAGAAAGTTTCAAAGCCCTGACTTTTTCTCTCCTCCATGTAATCATCCACTACAAAAAAACCCAAACACAGCACTGGAGAGCTGCATTTACTGGAGGATCACCTTCCATTATCATCTTTCTCACTAAACTGAACTGAACTAAAAATCAGCTTTACTGGCTTTACTTATTATAAAATGTCTCCAAGGAAGAAATGTGGGGCAAACGGGGTTTGCTTGCTAGGATGTTTCCATAGGCTTAGCAAAAATGTTCCCAGCTTCTCAAAAGGTGTCCATCAGAAAAACATCTATATCCCTGTCTCTTCATCAGGGTGCATTAAAATTTTGCCTGAACTTCTGTCAGTCAGCTTTGCAAGATTTATTGAAAGGTGACTGATGGTGCTGTGTGTGAGAGCGTGTGTTGCGTCTTTATTTCTATCACACATTTCTCCATCATACTGTGAATTCCCCAGCTGCTCATGCTATCTGATCTGACATATTGCAGGGGAGGAGTGATTTCATGGTGCTTTCCTCTATGCTTCAGTTGAAGCCCTGGAAGATGGTAGGTATTATATTGCCTGAGAGATAATTGTGCATTTAAAGACTGGACATTCATACACACATTGGTATAGGGGTAAATTTTGAACTGAAGCATTCAGTCATGACAATCCTTGTAGCCACACTCCAAGAAGAGTCTAAAAATCTACGCTTCCATGTTGATCCATTTCAACAATCCAGTTCTAGCTGTTTTTGTCACTCAGAGGAGGTTTTCTGAAAACTAAGTGGCTTTTAAATGCCCACTGTAGACAAAGCTATCTCAAAATGGTTTCCAGCATGACATAATAGCTCACAATGGTGTATTCTTGCTATGAAAATCAAGTTTACACCAAATTATGTAAGGACTGTAGATAAACTAAGAAGGAACAGGGACGCCTAAGGAAGCTGACACATGATGTGATCATTGTTGCCAATCTGACATTGAGCAGCAACAGCTAACGGTTTCCATTTCAGTGGGGTGGTGAATCTGTTCTGGGGTTTTAGTTGAGTATTTTAAAAGAATTATCTAAGATGTTGTGAACCCAATCACCCTGCTCCCCAGGTTCAGCATATAGGATATGTCCTTTGAGGTTTGGAATGGATTATTGGGTCTTGCTGATAGAGGAGCTACTGGACACCACTACTCATCAGCCTAGGCTTTCCTACATCACTTTTTGCACAACCTCTGGGTCAGGTAAGTGCAACCCATGGGTCTGGTAAATGCAACAACACAATGCCCCACCTACAAGAATTTTATCAAAAGGTGCTTCTTATATGAATTTAATAAATAGACTTAATTTTTTTCTATCCAAATTGACTGAGAAAAATCATGTGAAATTTAATAAATAAAAGTCTGAGTTGTTGTTCTATGCTTTCAAAGCATCTCTGACCTATGGTGTTCCTAAGACAAGCCTGTCATAGGATTTTCTTGGCAAGATTTGTTCAGAGGGAGTTTCCTCATCACCTTCCTCTGAGGCTGAGACAGTCTCGCTTGACCAATGTCACCAAGTGTGTAAGCAGGGATAAAACTCTGATCTCCCAGAGTTTTAGTCCAATGCTCAAACTGCTACACCACACTGGTTCTCTAACTCAGAGTACTGGGTACTCTAAAACAATTCAATTTCCTTTATAAATATGATTAAAAGAGCCTTATTTTAAAACCTGGTGTGTGGATAATGAAACTGAGGAAAAAACAACATACTGCATTTAATATGTATGTGCAGCAGAACTTCTCTTCCCTTTTCAACAGAGGTGACCACTCTTGATTTTTATCATTGCTCCTCCTACAGCTGCTCCAAAGTGAACAGGAGACCTCCTGGGTCCCTGTCAAACAACACAGTTAAAATGCTGTGTTGTACTGCCATGGTTCTATCCTGGTTCCAGTTGAGGGAGGTGAATTTAGATTTCTCAGCGACAGAGCTCACAGAATTCCAAGCCTCAGGATTCTGTGGGCACAGCAGTTAAAATGGAGTCATCATGACATAATTGTGTACTGTGGACATGAAATAGGTGTGGTTCCCCACACCTTTCTCTTTAAACTGAGGGACTGAGGGTTCTTTGCTGTTACCCAATATATATCTGTTTGGAGGTCCCTCTCATCATCCTCTGGTCACTTGGATTGACAACTCCTGGTCAACAGTAAAGTCCAAACAGACAGACTTAACATCAACAGTTCAATTAAGCACTCTTAAGTATTAAAATCTCAGGATGTTTAAATGGGAGAATGAGCAAGCTGTCTGTTTTTCTTTAGGCTACTTTATTAAATATAGTAATAGATATACAAATATCTATTATTAAATATCTATTACTATATTTAATCTATCTTAGGGAGAAACACAGACTTTCAGTGTCTAGACACATTACTTTCATTACACTGAACTGCAGGTAAGGTATGATGCACCTTACAAAACACTGGAGTGTACTAACCCATATACCATTTGTGGAGGAAACACACAGACATTGAGGGAAGATAAGCTTTCTTCCATGGGCATTGTAATCCATTTATTGCCATATCTGAGATTTTTATATATATGCACTAACCTCCAAGATATATGTATATTCATGTACTCCAATCAGAGATAGATAACAATGTAACTCTTGGGGGCCTGTGGTTCTTGTTTGCCTTCGGTCAGATTGTATCACCCATCTGATCCTATTAACCATCTGTGGTGGAGTTCATGGTGAGTCAATCATTCATTTACATTTCCTCATTAGCTTTATAATTTAAGGCTGGATTCCCACCTAGAATCATCTAGTGCCTATGTCCTTTACATTGTATGAACATTTCTGCTTTATACATTGCTATTTTTATTCTGTACAAACACACTTATTGCATTCCAGTTCAAGCTTCAGTGACTTAAATTTTGCAAAATATATCCAAATCAGCACCCAGCTAGTAACAGAAGTACCTGGTGCTGATTAAGCATTAGCAGAGCTTCCATATTACTCAAAGCAGCTATGGCAGAACAGTGAAGCAGTCAAATCAAAAGTGAGTCTGATGTTCCCACAGTGGTGGATAAACCAATCATCCCTATTTTTAAAAACTAAGTAAGTACCTGGAAATATGATTCAGATTTGGATCACAGAACGTTGATAGAAGTTTATACCTTCCCCCATGAAGTTTATCTAAGGCCAAAGTACATATGATTGTATATTTTTCTATATATGCATGTAATATACATAGAGTTCCTACCATCCCTCCTCTTGTTCTTTTGATAGCAGCACCAGCAGGTTAAATTCCCCCTCAAACATATTTAGGAGCCCTTTGATACTACACAGTTGTAACGTGATGATTCTACTTTAACTGGCATGGCAATAGATTTCTATGGAATCCTTGACTTTGTAGTTTGGTGAGGCACTAGAGCCTTCTGGCTGAAAATTCTAAGCACCCTCTCTAAACTGCAAATCTCAGATTCCATAGAATGTTACCATGGCAATTAAATCAGATTATAATGCTGTAACGGTGTAATGTGAAAAGACCTCAGGATATAAGGAAGACAGCATTAAGTTTTCCATCCACAGCAATCTTCTCTAAATCCCTCCTCATAAAGATGTTATTAATTGAAAGTAAAGTTTCCATTGGTGTTGCTGCTTATGCTTTTGTACTCCCATGTTACATTCTATAGTCCTGTTTGAGGGTTCCCTACAGATAATATTTAAAAAGCAGTCAGGCTGTGCATGTTAAAAAGAAACATACATTTAGTATCACACATATTTTGGCCACTATTGAAGTGAAGTCAAGTCATTAGTTCCAATCATCTGGCAGCCTTCATGGTAGCACCCAACAGAACTGTGAAAAACTGGTGGTCCATGGTCTGATATAGGGAGGATCACCATACGATAAGATGCTCCTCCTTCTCCATTGACTATGGTCTGCCTGCACTATGAGGTCTCCATTTTGGCTTTCCCTTCCTTAGGAGTTTTCAGACATTTATATTTAGTTATGCCTCATTTTCATTCTCCAGTATGAGACAGTGGATGACTTCTTGTAGGCCTCCTATCTTTTAAATACAATCAAAGCAATCCATGGAAATGTGCTACTGTCCCTGCTTTCTGGATAGGCATCCCTCAGACAGGCCATACAAAATCTTGCTCAGAGGGTGTCCTTAGCCATTCACAAATCCCAAGGGGAATGCTACCTTAATAAACACAGAATATATGCAGTGCTGACTGCAGAATCAAGCACATCAGTAAACGCTGCGCTAAGACAGGGTCAAGTGAGAGAGAACAGTTTATCAAACTTGACATTCATGGGTATATTCCATCATCCCACCTCTCCAGATAGACTGAGGAAAATATATGTGTGGGGCATTTTCATTGAATGCATGATATTATGCCTTTGATCCTTGGCTATAGTTTTTAATCTGATTAGATCATGAAAATTCACTACACACCTAGTAAATGCAGTTTGTCTCTCCTTGGGTTCTCAACAGGTTTCAGGCTCCAGTGATCAATGTCCTTGGAATGCTGCCAACAGAAGCACCATGAGGGATATAATAAAACACACACAGCCATATGAGTCTGATTATCACTGCTGTTAGACTAGCAGCCTGCACGAGCAGGGCTTTCTTCCTTCTGTTCCATTCAAAGCTTAAGAAAAAGATCAGAGATCTCCTGATAGCCAGAGGTTTGTTGCCAAAGGCCACTAAATCACTTCCCAAAATCCATGATGCTCCCCCCCCAAAGATGTTAAAGTTGATTGACTTGGTAATCTGCAAAAAAGTAATATCCTGTGTTTTATCTACTTCTCTTTTGCTCTTTGATGCGATGAAAGGTTTTCTGGCATCTTTTTCAAAGTCATCTTGAACTTGTTATAGGCTTTAAAGTGAAAAGTGATACAATATGACAAGAGAGTAAGGCTAGAGAAGGAAAGTAGTTCATAACAGCAGCAGCCAACTATTTATAAACAAGCCCTCTTCTTAGCTGCCACACTGGCCATTTCTGCACTACACTGTTATAGTGCTATTATTCCATTTCCAACATCCTATGGAATTCTGGGGTTTGCAGTTTATGGAGGGCTATTTAGAATTCTCAGCCAGAGAGCTCTTTGGCCTCAGTAAACTACAAACTCCAGAATTCCACAAGATGTTGAAAGTGGAACAATAGCACTAGAACAGTGTAGGGCAGAAATGGCCACTGTTACCAGGCCATACATCCCTACTCCATGATACAGTTTAACTGGCAAATATTATTCCAAGCATTCCAAGCTCCTGAGAGACTCCTAACCAATCCTTAAAGTAGTGGCACATCTTGAGTTTCCCCCTTCTGCCTACTTGCATTTTTAATACAAGTCTATTGCACATGCAATCTGATATGCAACCAAAATGGCAGCAGAACTTTTTCCAAATTCTCCCAAGCTCCTAGGCAATGTGGGGAACAATTTCAACACATTTGGAGGGCCTTTGGGCCATTTTAGATCTAAGAGAGACTCTTTTTCAACAGCAAATGGCCTTCAAAAGGAACTGCATGGACTTGGCGGTAATTTGGGGCAAGTAAGATTTTTTTTTCCCAAAACAAATTGAGGTTCTGGGGGACAGCAAGTGCCAGGAGAATAATCTTAGGGGTCAGAAGGCCCATGGGCCTTGTGTTCTGTATAGGCTTTGTTCCTGTTGTTCAGGTGGAGGGAGAAATAAAGGCAGAGAGAATATGTCATTTCCAATAAAACTTACAACCACAAATGGTGCAATTAATTAGATTTTGAATTTTCATGCTGAGTAATCTTAAAAATAATAAAAACTGATTTGACTTAGGGCATTGGTGCACAAAGTGTGTCTCTCCAAAAAATGTTAACTGCAACTCCCAGCATTCATATTCCTTGGCTGTACTGCTAGGGCTTTGGGAAGCTCCAGTCCAGCCACTTCTAAAGAAAGTACTTAGACCACTCCAGGGGAAAAGTTAGGTGACAATTCTGGTATTTGGGCAATTCTTCTGACTTCAACAGTTCGTAGAGAGAACAAACGAATTTATAGGCAGCTGTCTTTCATGTAGAACAGCATAATGCTAAAAGAACCTGCATGCAGCTCATTCTATAGTCCACATCCTTTTCCTCTTTGATTGTTGAGTCAAAATGTGCAAAATTATGTGGTCAGAATAATGCTTGGTTTGAGATCTATTTTTATTGAATGTAAGCTATAACCTCCTTTTTTCTATAAAGGGTTTAATTCAATATGGTCATTGCTTATTGTCTTCAATAGTGGAAAACAGATGCTTATTACGAAGAGAGAATACACAAGGGGGAAAAAAACCACTGTATCCAGTCTAAAACAAGTGGCTCTGCTTAATGTCTACTGCAACACTCACAAAATGTAAGCTTATTTTTCAACAGTAAGTAAGAAAGCTGCATTTTGGTTTCTTTCTACTTGTCACATAATTTAATAGGTTGTTTTTATCAGTCTTGTCCCTAGCCTTCTGGGAACAAATAGTTTTCCACCACTTGTTGCTATAGTTTTGTAAGACTTACACCATTTCCCCTTAGTTTGGACATCACTGGAATGAAATATACACAATTGTTAATTGGAACTGGCACTATAGAATGTGTTGAGTTAGGACTGGAATTTAAGATTATGAGTGGGCATACTGGGACAATATGTGAGCTGCCAAATATTTTTCCTCCAAGTAACTTACACAGTGTGTACTAGAATATAATAGACAAAAGGAGAAATTGCTGCCCTAAGATGCAGTGGCATCTTAGGGTAGTGGCATCTTACGGTAGCACATGTTTAGAAAAAAAAAATATTAGAAACAGAACCATGCATGGCTTCTGTTACCTAGCCTTCCATTACCTTAGGCTGTTATGGAGCATTACAAATTGATAAAGCAGCTGAATTAAAGGCTGGCAGACAACATGAGAAAAAAGAATTAGGAGAACAGATCCACAGTCATCTTATAACTTTATATCAGAAGTCAGTAATTCAAAACTGTGTTGCTTTTTGCAGTACAATTGTTCCCATTATGATTATTATTTTAATTGGTCATAAATTTAACTAACTTAGGGCCTCTTCACACTACACTGTTATAGTGTTATTATTCCACTTTCAACATCAAATGGAATCCTGGGGTTTGCAGTTTAGGGATAAGCATTTAGAATTCTCAGCCAGAGGGCTCTTTGGTCTCAGTAAACTACAAACCTCAGAATTCCACAGGATATTGAAAGTGGAATAATAGTATTGTAACAATTGTAGTACAGAAAGGCCCTTATTCTGTGTGTGTGTTTGTTATTCAACCATCTTGGCTGAGAGATGTATGTTAGTGTACACATTCAGGACATTGTTCTGATCTTCAAGTTTCCAACCTAATTTTCCTTCCTTCTCTCATCCTTAAGTGTTCTAGAAATAAAGAAAACATATTACAACATGGTATATTGTCTGAAAAAGTGAGATACAACAATAATGTATGCTATACAGTAGAGTCTCGATTATCCGACATAAACAGGCGGGCTGATAGTCGGATAGCCAAATATGTTGGATAATCTGGAGGCTTGTAGCGGCCGCCATGTTTGGGGGCATGTCTGGGGCGTGTCTTGGCGTGTCTGGGGGCATGGAAATGCCTACAACCATGCCCCCAAGCAGCTGTGACATCAGATAATGCGAAATGTCAGATGACCGAAGGACGGATAATCGAGACTCTACTGTATATGTTTAGGAAATGCTTCTCTGTTTGTAAATTTGAGCACTGGTTGTGTTCTCCTGCTTACCTGTTTTAAAGAATGTGGGAAGCATGCAGAGGAGGTGGTTATGCAATATTTGAAGTGAGGCCCCACCGAACACTGCATTTGGTCAAAAACAGAGATGCTGCAGAGGATGAAGGGCTGCATCTTCCTGCTTTAAAAGTAAACCATCTTTTTTGCTAAGTACTGAAGAAGCTCCATGTTAACCCACCAAGGAAAGATAGGTTGGTGACCTATCTAGTATTCTTCAGGAGGCAGAGGACAGAATCTTGTTGCTCCTATGTTGGTGGCTGCACTTTTTCCAGGACTGCACAGAATAGTGAGGGAAGACAGAGAATGGCCTAAATTCTGTTGTCTTGACTGTACTAAACAAAGTAAATCAATTGTATTTACTTATGTGTTGGTTCACTGTTCAACAAGCCTATTCTATGCAGGACTAACCAACATGATGCCTGTCAAAATCTACCAACTCTGGATAGCATATTTCTCCAGTACCTTACTCCTTTCATGGCTGTTGCACCCACAACATTTTTTTTTTACTTCACCTGCAACAGGACAGGTACACTGGTGTAGTAAACCAACAGGACTTTTGGTGAAGGGGCCGGTTCTTCAGGCGAGACCTTTGGCAGTTAAACCGCATTGTAAATGGGGCTTTTAATTCACACATGTGTTAGCATTTTCTTTTCTTCTTAAAATTCATAGTTTTTTAAATTACTTTTCAGGATCGTTGTAACAAATCTGTTTTATGTTTTTACTGTGCTCTTGTATGATTTGTTCTAGTTTTCATTGCCTTGAGTCCTAGTTTTAGGGAGAAAGATGGGACATAAATTTAATCAATAAATGAGAACAAATAACTACAACCACAACAAATAACAACAATGGATAGCAACGACAGTAACAAAATCATAAACTCTTACCTCTTTGAAAAATAGAATTCAAGATGGATCACAATATTTCACAGTAAAACACTTTTTTTTTTTAGCTTCAGGGAGAACACACTAAATGGTAAGCTTTATACTATTTTTTATTTCTTTTTAACTTTTATTTTGTATTGATAAGCTGCCCGGTGCTAATTATTTTAGTATTCATTGCTACTGTTTCCTGTGCTAAAATATATGTCCTTTTGATTAATGTTAATGTATAGTTATTTTGATTTGATGTTAATGTATAGTTATTTCCTGCACTGACAGGGGGCTAGACTAGATGCCTTTTGGAATCCTTTGCAGCTCTGTAGTTCTATGGCCCTATCATAACTTGGCCTTGACATCAGATACAGCCATCTAGCCATTGCATTTCCCAAATATTTTTATATACACATCTGAATTTTCCTGAACAAAGAAAATGATGTAAACAGTCTAATTCTAGAAGACTACTACTTGATAAAATAAACACTAATTTAGTAGTTTTAATTTAGTAGTTTTAATGAGAAAAAAAATACAAAATGTAAAAGCCAAAAAGTCTAGGAGAATGGAGTGTGCTCTGATGGGCTGTTCCTCACATTAGCTGGAAGAGAGAAGCTGGCTCAAAGGACACCGACTTGCTTGTTAAATACAATTGTCACAGCGAGAACGTGGCACTGTTGCTTTGTGATCTATGTACTCCTCTAGCTGAATCTTGGTTACTCAGTTGAATGAAAGGTGTTAGCATTTATGGATCTGTGAAGATGTGAGCCTGTGCTCTCTGACCTTTGCTCGCTGTGAGCAAAAAAACTGAGTAAGGCAGCATCTGAGAGACACCTCATCTGTTATAATTTATGTCAAAAAAGAAAGAACAATGTTCTGGTGGGGAAAGAAAAATAAAATAACAGAGGTTTCAGCCTACTTATATAAATGAGTGGCAAGGTGCTCTTTTTTCAACTGTTTCTCATATATAGAAGAAGAAGAAGAAATCGGGAGCTTAGTTCTAGTCTGGCTTGGTTTCAAATTGATCTCTATGGCAGCAAGACAAAAAAATAACTCTTGCAGAAGGGTGGGCAATGGACAGCTTGTTGTCACATACAGCCTCTAGGCTGCTTCTGTGGCTAATGAAGACCCCCTACAATTTCCCAAAATCATGCAAACTCACTTTATTTTTTTTAAAAAAAGACACAGAACATGCAGAAAGCCCTCCAAATGTATGAAAACTCATGAAAATATCCCCACCTTCACTGGAAGCCCAAACTATTCCCTAATATCTCCATTTTCCTCTGCGGTCCTTCTCAAAATGGTGTCTTCCTGTCACTCCCTGTCTCCATTCTGAGAGGGATGGCAGAGAAAACAGAGGCATTTGGGCTTGCTATGTGGGTCTAGATGTGATTCACTGAGGGTCGGCAGGAAAAAAAAATAGTCCCTGCACATCACACAGTTGTTCATCCCAGCTTACAGTTTAGGGTAAAGGGGGCAAAGGCGGCAGAGCCAGATTTTCATGACTCCTGATCTGAGTCTCAGGCTATACATTTTAAAAGTTACTTTCATTTGTGTACTTGCTCCATGCATAATTGCTTTCATCTTATTACCCTGTTTACTGGGGGTTCCCTGAGGAACACCTAAATGTGCTCAATGATAGGTGGGGAAAATTAGCTCAGAGCACGGGTTTAGTGTTACGAGAGGCAGGGTAACTTAACAGGATCTTGTAACCCAATGTTTACGGGGTGAGGCCAAACCAAGGAGCACACCAAGTTTAAGAATAATTGGGATTTTATTAAATACAGACAAAGAGTGTATGCAACACACTCACACAAGTAGCTAAGGAAAATAAAGTTTGGAGCAGTATAGAGGGATTTTGAGAGGGATTGTTGGATTGGGTGATATGACACCTTTCCTGAAGCTTGAGTTTGTTGGTCTGGAGTCTCAGTATGTGGGACTGAGGGACAGCTCACTAAGCAAAGTGGCAGCAAGGCTGGATGGAAGTCCGGAGCGATCCGAGGTTGCTGCGGTCTCAGCTACTGGAGCTGAGGGGAGGGCTCACCCAGCAAGGCGGGAAGGAACTTGGGAGCGATCCGAGGAAGGTCTCGGAATCAGGGGGTTTTATAGGGAGAAGTGTGACTGCAGGTTATGCCTTACTCGGGGACAACAATGAGTTTTGGGTGTGAGACAATGTCTCTGAAAAGTCACAATTTAGCATGATTGAGTTAAGTACGAATTGACAAAGAGGTAGACTGTATGCAAATGCTCAGTGCTTGGCATTTGAGCTTCTAGCTCGCCAAGTTACCTGCTCGGGGCAGGAAGCCCTTTGTAAACAGTGTGCATACATAATGAGGGTGTTTGCACAGAGGTCTCCTAAAGCAGTGATCTGGCTATTTCTGGCCTGCCTGTATTGTCTTGGGATATTGCAGTGTTTGATGGCCGAGCCTAGTTCTGGGCTTGTCCGGGGGCCTCACAAACACGTGGAGAGGGGTGGTAGCATAAACCCGAATTGTGCTATCAAAGTGTTATTGGGTGCTGTCACCAGGTAGCCCTAAACTACAGTAACAATCTTCCAACATGTGTGCGTTGGGTATGCTGAATAGCATGATGTCAGGCGTCAGGGCTAGCTGGCTACATGATGATTAGGTGAGGCCAGTCATTTTGCCTAAGGGCAGCATTTTGAAACTGGCCAATCATCTCTGTGAAGTGTCCAAGAGAATTCTGGCTGTTTGACTTACCAAGCAACAAATTTTCCACTCAGGACAGCTCTAGTGGACACATGTGGCACTGCTGTGCTGCCATGCTGAAGCACGGCCATTTCCGCCTTCTCAGCGCCGTGTGTTCTTAAAAACAGTGCTTGCAAAGCTGTTTAAAACAGAGCTGGGAAAAGATTGGTTTCTTTTGTTCCATGAAGCACCTGAAAAACTTAATTTTCTAGCCCAAGAAATGTCCTCATTTATTAGACTTCATGTTTTTTGTTAGGATGACATGATCCCAGGAGCTGTGAAAGATGCTTAATTGTTCTTAATGGCATCACCAGAGCTTGCCTCCATTACATACCTCCTTCATCTCAACTCAGTTTTTGGTCTTGAAATATCAGGGCTTGGAATACTTCTGAACTGGCAGTCACAAAATTTCAATAAAAATGCCAATCATCATCATCATCATCATCATCATCATCATCATCATCATCATCGACAACAACAACATCTTAGGAGGGAGAGGAGGGGAGAGGGGGAGAGAGAGAGAGAAAGAAAGAACACAGGATGAAGGTGGAATGTTCCTTACCATCAGAGAAGTCCACACAACAGGAAGAGGAGAAGGAGGAATTTTCCAAATTTTCCATGTTTGCAGCAAGTGTGTGTGGTGTGGTCTCCACAGGAAATCATGGTGCAGAAGAGCACTCAGAGCTGGCGTTTTAGATTACTTTGTGTTGCGCATCACAAATATATATATATATATATTTCTGAAAGCACCGTAAATTCAAGAACTTCTGAGCTTCTAAGAATGGGCATCTGGTGAGGAAACCTGAAAACTTAGGAGGAAACTTTATTCAGGCATTACTGATTGTAGTTTATCCCTAAAGCAAACAAGGGAGTGCTCAGTTCCATTCACGCCACATCACTCTCAGTGAATGGAAAGTGTATGTCTGAATGGAAAGCTTTCATGTATACAGGAGGATCTCCTCTTCAGAAGGGTCACTTTCCAGTGAAGAAAGTGAAGGGGACAGAACTAGGAGTTCCTTAATGAAGAAACTTTTGGTTAGACTTCATCTGGAATACTGTGTCCAGTTCTGGGTACCTCAGTTCAAAAAGGATATCCACAAGCTGGAATGTGTCCAGAGGAGGGCAACCAAAATGGTGAAGGGTCTGGAAGCCATGCCCTATGAGGAGCGGCTTAGGGAGCTGGGTATGTTTAGTCTGCAGAAGAGAAGGTTAAAAGGGGATATGATAGCCATGTTTAAATATTTGAAGGGATGTCTTGTTGAGGAGGGAGTGGGCTTGTTTTCTGCTGATCGAGAGACTAAGATAAGGAGCAATAGATTCAAGCTGCAGGAAAGGAGATTCCACCTGAACTTCAGGAAAGAATTCCTGAATTCCTGAGCTGTCTAGCAGTGGAATATGCTGCCTTGGAGTGTGGTGGAGTCTTTTTCTTTGGAGATTTTTAAGCAGAGGCTGGATGGCTATCTGTTGGGAATGCTTTGACGTGTGTTCCTGCATAGCAGGGAGTTGGACTGGATGGCCCCTGTGGTCTCTTCCAACTCTATGATTCTATGAAACCATGCTAAGCAATGCCTGAATAGGATTAAAGGGTCTGCTAGCCCAATTAACTGGGACACATAGAAATTTACAATGATACTTGACTTCTGTAGCCATATAGCCTGGGACAGAGAAAATAATTCTTGGATTCAACAGTCTCATTGAAAGACTCATTTTTGCATTTCCTAATCTTTGATTACAAACAGAAAAGGATACGGTGGTTTTGAATTTGAGTGACATTTCTAATAATTTTTTGAAAGAACACTTGAAATCTCCTACTCCTTGTATTTCCAATTAATGGATCATAAATCTCTGATTAATTTGGGATTGGGAGAAAATAGAGTGTTTATCAGTTTCAGGATGTCCTCTGGGTATATACAGGTTGAACATTCCCTTGTAAATTTCAAAAGTAACATGGAATGTATTTTGTCCTAGTTTGCCAAATGCAAAATGTAACCTGTTGAGACAAGCTGTCCATGAAAAGAATGCAAAATAGTGGAATTATACCCTCTAGCAATACTCCTGTTCTATTATATGTTATTATATACAACTACATGTTTGATGCTGTGCTTGCCATTGTTATTGCAGTTGCAGGTTGGTATCCAATAAGTGACTTACACACACCTAAGTGCAGCTTATTAAGACTGCAGTAATAGGAAGTGTAAGACCTGTTTTGACCTGGGCACAGATAATTATTCATTTGCCCTGGCACCCTGCCTGAAAACCTTCCATACATAGCAGCTGTCAAGACCAGAAGGGAAGAGGTAGAAGGGAAAGGCAATATTCTGGCCTCCTGGGGAAGGAAAAGGTAGGTGGACTCTGTTTGAAAGCACACCTTCATTTCTCCCCCCACAACTGAGGTGAGATCACCTGCTTCTCTGTGGTCTGAATTCTTTTTCCTCTTCTTTCCTCTTCCAACAGTAGCAAGGGTCCTCCTGGAGCTTGACAGCTGCTGGATTGCAGGAGGATGCAGAACTGCATGTGGAAAGTTATGCGCATGTGTAAAGTTTTGGCCAATAAGTATCTTTTTTCCAAAGCACTGGATGGGCATCCTCTGTGCGTACAATATCTGTTAATAGATCCCAATAGAGTCAGCACAGTGAACTGGTTTGAGCGTTGGCCTATGACTCGAGGGACCAGAGTTCAATCCCCCATTTCACTATGGTGGTGACCTTGGGCAAGACACACTCTCTCAGCCTCAGAAGAAAGTAAAGGAAAACTCCCTCTGAACAAATCTAACCAAGAAAACCCCATAATAGGTTTGTCTTAGGCTCTCTGTAAGTCAGAAGTGACTAGAAGACACACAACAACAACAACGGCTCCCACTGCTGTTGCCCTAAACAGTTTTTGTTTTCAGCAGAGCTTTCTTCTCTTTTCTATTAAGCGCCCTTGCACAGGTTTTCCTACAGAGTTCTACAGCTCCTAAAAACCTGTTAGAAGCACCTCTGCCAAAGCTTTCATCTCATACGAAGCTTCTAAGGAAACATGTGCATGTCAAGAAAACTTGCACAACACTCTCTCAACATCCAACAAGGCTACATTGGGAACAGGCAGTCCACATCAGGGATGCTCTGTTTCTCTTCTCAGAACTGTATGTCCTGTACAGAACTGGACTGTGTATTTGAGCATTAAAATGGAAAGTAAGAGAAAGTGATGAGTATATCAGTCCTAAGAGAACAGTCCACCAACCGCAATTTCTCCTCAGTCCCTTTTTCATATTGATTGGTGTGGCATGTGTTAGGTGTGCACTACATTTGAATTCTGCTATATTTGGACAATGTTTCAGGAACTATCTTTAAATATAGAGAATATATCATATGAGTAAATTAATGTGTACAGTGAAAATGAAAAATTAAAATTTGGAAACCAACTGAGTAAACTGTTTACTCAGAAATGTCCCACTGTGTGTAATGGACATACTCTCCAGTAAGTGTTTTTAAGACAGCAACTATAAGGTTGAACTCAGTGGGATGTACCAATGAATCACTATATAGGATTTCACTGAAGTACATTCAAAACCTTAAAGTTTGAGGGAAGATGTGAGCATGCATACAATTTTGCAAATGATTTGTTGTCCTATATTTTGCCAAGTTGACTTTGATTTCTGGAAACCCTCCAAGAGTCCTGCTCATCAGCTGCCCAACTTAGATCTTGGCTTCCTTCAGTGAACCAAACTATCTCTAGTGTGGTCTCCTTCTTTTCCTATTGGTTCCACTTTGCCCAGCATTATCATCTTTTCCGATGAATCATATCATCTCTTAACATGTTCATAGAATGATAGCCTCAGTTTACTTATTGGCTCTTGGTCTTTTAACAGTTTTAGCAGGTATCCATAAAACTCTTCTCCAGCACCACATTTCAAATGAGTAGATTATATTTCAATGTCCTTGTTCCTGTCTCTAAAGTTATACAGATCATCTGTGGCCATTATTTTGTCTTCTTAATATTCAACTGTGACCCTGCTTTTCCGCTTTCTTCCTTCTCAGTCATTCCAAGTCTTTGCTATTTTCTGGAATTAATTTTGTATCACCTACATATCTTAAATGGTTGATGTTCCTTCTTCCAGTTGAAATATGTTGGGCCCTACTTATCCCGTGCCCTCTCATTCAAGGAAATTATTTTTTTTTCTTCTGTAAGTAAAATTAAAACAATCAATTATTCCTATGCAATGCCTTCATGGGAACTACTCTTTTCTAAATTATTTTTAAAGAGGTTTTTAAAAATTCTTCCAAATGTAAGATGGATCATGAAAAGGGAAGAGGGAGTGTCTTCACTATCAAATAAGCTTGCCTTTTTCTTCTTAAATGTGTGAAGGAACAATCAAGCCACATAAAACACACATATGCGCACACACAAATCCTTTCCAACAAGGAGAACTGGGGTCTTTTAAATGCCACTAATTCTTTTTGAAACCCATTAGCTCTTTGTCAAAAGGCTGGCTGTAGCCAGAAGCAGCAACCCCTTCCCTGTAAAGCTGCCACTAGGGGTTAACAATCATTTGTAAATTACAAGGCAGTGAGAAAGCACAAATTGCAGACTCTAAGCAGCAGGAAATGTCACTTGCTTTGTGGTAGCCAGTCAAGATGGTGTTGCCTTCCATTAAGGTAAGCTCAGCTTAAAAGGTATGGAAGGGGATGTTGAGAGACTTTTTTTCCCCCACATCCCTGGAAAAGAAGAAAATGCTTGCCTAATTGAAGCATGGTCCTGTATTGCAACTGGCAAAAAGGAGGTAGGTATGGGTCCTGGCTTATGATTCACCCACATATATGCTTTTGCAACCCTTTCTGTACATGCTGGAACAGGCTTATAAGTTTGCTTTCTATGAACCTTTCTTTTTTTCCTGCAAAATTTATTGTTCTGCTTCCCACCTTTGTATTGATTGTATAGGTTGTTGTGGGTTTTCCGGGCTTTGAGGCCGTGTTCTATTAGTATTTTCTCCTAACATTTCACCTATATCTGTGGCTGGCATCTTCAGAGGATCCGGTGGCATGGAAGTGAGACAGAGTATATATACTTGTGTAGTCCCCAGGTAGGAGGGAGCAATTTGCATGTGTTACAGTTGGCCTGTGTGATAGCCTATTGTTAAATGGGGTATCCACTAGGGTGTATTGTTAGTCAGGGGATATGCACAACAGTGTGTTAATTACATTAGCCATCCACTGTATTGTTTCTTGTAGAGGGACCTCCAGAGTCTGGGTGGTGTTCACTGGCATATCTTTGAATCTTGATTTCAGTGTTCTTCAATACTGGTAGCCAAATCTTGTTTACTTTCCGAGTTTCTTCTTTCTTGTTGAAATTGCCCATGTGTTTATGGATTTCAATGGCCCCTCTGTGTAGTCTGACATATTAGTTGTCAGAGTGGTCCAGAATTCCTGTGTTTTCAAAAAGCATTCTGTGTCCAGGTTGGTTGATGACATGTTCTGCTACTGCTGATTTTTCTGGGTGGATCAATCTGCAGTGTCTTTCGTGTTCTTTCATGGATGCTGCGTTTTGTAGTCCCTATGTAGACCTGCCCACAGCTGCAAGGTATGCGGTAAACTCCAGCAGAAGTTAGAGCAGTGGTTCTCAACCTGTGGGTCCCCAGATGTTCGTGGACTTCAGCTCCCAGAAGCCCCAGCCACTATGGTCAATGCTCAGGGCTTCTGGGAGCTGAAGTCCACGAACATCTGGGGACCCACAGGTTGAGAACCACTGAGTTAGAGGGTCCCTCTTGTCCTTTGCTGAATGTAGCATTTGTTGAATTTTCTTGGTCAGTCTGTAGATTGTTTGCAGGTTATGTTTCTTCATCAGTTTCCCTATACGGTCAGTGACCCCTTTGATGTATGGATCAACCATTGGCCAGAACCGGAGTAACCATTGGCCTGTAGAGCCCAGTTTAGACAGTTCAGTTCGTCTTTGTATTGATTATCTGTGGATGGACAGATGACATAAGGAAAAACATATCAAACTACTTTTGGTACTTGTCCATCATTCATGAGACATTCATAAGTTCTTTCTGTCCCAATTCTTCCCTTTACTCTTCTGCATTGAAAGGAGGTAGAATGGGAAGAAAACCTTTATGACATAATACACAATTTTGTGTACATTTTAACACATGTTTAATAACCAAAATCTGGAGCAAAATCTGGCGATGTGTAGAATTGGTCAGATAACAGACATTTGATACACACTTGAACCTGAGAGGTGAAAATCAAGTAGTTTTCCTTCCAAATGAAATTTGGATAAAACGAAATTTTCAAGCATCCTTATTCTGAACCAGATATGAATGAGCATTTCTATGGCAATACCATGGAAGGTAAAAACCATGCAGAGCCTCATAAATGACATGAGAATATTTTTCTTTGTCCCCAGTAGACTGAGCAACTACCACATGGGGTAACAGTGCTAAAGACTGTGGTTTGGACTGCCTACCTGGCTAAACTGAAGCTGAACTGTGAGATGAAGGCTTATACAGACCTTTCCCAGATCTTATCTTCCATATCTCACAAGACTGCTTGTTTGCTGCCATTACATTCTCAAACTGATGCTACTTCTATGCTATTTAAACTCCTTTGTTTAAAATTTGTTCTCCATCCTTAAAAAGGAACCAATTGCGGCCAATGGAGAATAATGTAATGAGTATGTTGATGCTCCCTGGCTGGTCAGATCTGATTGTATGTTGAAATCATTGTGAGAAAGTGCAATCAGACCTTGATCTTATTTATGTTCATTCAATAGTATGTCCTATTTTGTTTAAAGATTATTTCCTCACAAGAGTACAAAGGATTACAACATCAGAGTTATGATAATGTTTATTAGTCTGGGTGCTAGGGACTGAAGGAGGAGTCATTTTCACTTTCTCCCTATAATCAATTATTTTTATATCAAAGTGTGTGTAAATGGCCTAAATCACATTGTTTATCCTGCCAAGAATAAGCCCAGGGCGTAAATGAGATTTATGTACATGTTGCTTCTCCATTCAAAAATTAATTGAATGGATTTACTTTAATTGGAACTAACCAACAGAATGCCAGCCTACATGCATATATGTGCACAACTTAAAGTTCCATCTGTTAAATGTGTGAAATTCAGAAATATTGGAAGCTTCTTATGAAACTTGGGTTAAAGAAGTAGTTGCATTAGTCTTTTGTAGCATAAAACAAAGGAAGGAAGGTGGGGGAGAAAAAAGCAATGTGGCAGCACCTTTATGACTAGCTGGTTTTTAATTTTTCATGAGCTTTCATGAATATAAGCCATTTTTTCAGATCTACTAAGTATGCACCTGAAGAAATTAGTTTATATTTTTGCATGAAAGCTCATGAATTTTTTTTAAAAAAAAATGAAGTCAAAGGTGCTGCCACATTTTTTTTCTCCTTCTTCCTTCCTCATTTATAAGACTGTATTGTTTCAAACAGCCTTTGATCTTTATTTGGTCCCAATCCTTCACAACATACTTTCATGCTAGCAGAGGAGGTCCATGTTTTCAGACACTGACTAGCAAAAAAGGTCAGGCATGAAATATATCGTTGTGCATTGCAACATAGTTCTGTGGAGGTGCTGGTGCAGATCCTGAAGCCCTGTGATATAATCCTTGGCTGCCCTGTGATTACCTCTTTCTTCGTACTCCCACCTCTCGTGCAGTGTTGGCTTTGGCTGGTCCCTTAGGCTAGAGAAGAACTTTTTCCCCTTTCTATTTTTCCCCCTCTACTGTCCAATGTATTTGTGGGAATCAGAGAACTGGCAGGGGTGGGGCCATT
The DNA here is from genome assembly GCA_948472985.1 of Iguana delicatissima. Lineage (NCBI taxonomy): Eukaryota > Metazoa > Chordata > Lepidosauria > Squamata > Iguanidae > Iguana > Iguana delicatissima. The sequence goes on along the minus strand of CAOKZL010000098.1, from coordinate 3,723,272 downwards.
TAACTAGGCAGTCACTTGGCAGGTAGTGGGTGGGGAGAGTAAGAATTACGGTGAACATCTCTCAGCACTGATTAGGTGGAGGTCTTTTGAACTGCACCTTTTGGTTGTGGGACATGGAGTGGTAGTGAAAGAAGAGACTACTCTTGGGGATGGCCTGCAGCACAAGTGTCAGAACTTGAGGGACAAGTATCCCGAGTATGGCTTCCCATGGTAGGGCTAGCTGCATAGCAATCCAGGTGACTAGAGTGTACCCACAATTCAGGTGTTTCTCCTAAGATGGCTGAGAAGGAGAAGGTCTGAAGGTAAACTCTTGCCCCAGCAGAACTCACTCTAAGTCAGGTTTGATTCAGTTAAATAGTTTGATTTGATTCAGTTAAATAGTTAAAATAAAATGGCAGTGGCAGCAGGTCAAAGGTATATCGACAGAAAACAAGATGGAATAAAAAAAAGAAAATGCATGTGTATGTGTTTTAAAATGAAAATACGTTGGGGCCCATGAAAGCCTGACTGCAGCCTAAGCCAAAATGGGTGAACATTCACAGTGATACACTGTGATACATCTATATCGTCATCATCATGATGTGTTTATTTATTTCTTGTCCATCTCTCCCTGTGGAACAAAGCAGGGAACAATAAGTAACACAAGAAACCCATATGTATTGTGTTCTAAATATAAATAATATTTATCTCAATCAATACAGACTTTAAAAATATTCTGGATAGGCCAGCTGGAACAAGCTTGTCTTTACTGTTTATTTTTATCTGAGTTTGATAGCATCCTGAGCTGATGAATCTCTTCCAGCAGATCATTCCATAGTCTGGGCTCTGCTAAAGAAAATGTCTTCTGGGTAACATCTTTGGAAAGATGGAGATATTCATGCACACAAGTACACATACACACACAGCAGAGTGAAAATGTCAGCTTCAAAGCAACTAACCAGACTCTATTTTGCAAACATTTCCCAAATGCAGATATCAAATTGATTATTAAGGTATGTTTAATTTGCACAGTTTTAAAAGATTTCTTATTTTTGGTTTCATCTTGTTCACTTATTTCTCTAGTTTGCCACTAAGTCTAAATCTGTCTGTCATCCAGATCCTAAGCACATTACTTGGCAATCCATGAGAATTACTTTCAAGTAATGTGCTTAGGATAGGGTTGCTAATCTTGTTTGTCTCTGGATGTACTTGAGAGAGAAATAATCCTTCCCTTTAGATAGTTTGCTTTCTGTCACCCCTGTTAGAAAAGCTTGTGGCCAACAGCTTTGACAGGAGGAAACAGCATGCAAGATCAAGTTACATTTGCAGCTGATTATTTCCAGGGCATGATCCAGAGTACAATCAACTGTTTTTAAGTTATCAGTTTTGGTGGGAGCTAAGTTTTCTCAACTGTGTTCTCATTTGCAAGCTAATATTACTTAGTCTATGTTAGATTTTTCTTGCCACCACGTGGCTTTAGAATTCTTCAAGACTGCATGGAGTGGCAGGGCAGTCTGAAAATGATGTTCATACTAGCAGACAATGTCTTTCTCTGCTTTCTTAGTGAGGGTATACCCTGATACAAGCAGAGCTCCTGTCCTGCCATTGCTGTTCATGTGAGCACAGCTATAGTCCACAAGAACTTTAATTATGAAGAGAAGTATGTTCTGGACAGTCTAAGGTTCCAAGGGATAGAAAAGTCCTAAGGAGAATCCAAATCTGGAAGGGGAGTTGCCATAAAGATTAGTCCAGAAGCACATACCAAAAGTATGGATTCAAGAAACCAGAAAAGTCAGACAGGATGCCCGAGAGTCTGGTGGCTATTGTTCTGCAGCAACAGAATGACCTGAGATGAACTCAATTGTAGCCTGCCATTAATCAGCCCATCTGGCCTCATTAATTTGTCCTCCTGTATTTAAAGTGGAACAGGATGTTACCTGATTATCTTTGCTCTTGGATCTTTAATGTATGTCACTCAGTTTCCACTGAGCAGTAAAATGCCTATTGTTTCCTCCTCCTGATCTGCATCTGTTGTGTAGGGTGGAGCAGGCTCTGCCTCTGCTGGTGCCTGGCAGGACTTCCAGCCACTCCCATCTCAAGTTGGGACTCATCACCCTGGATCTCTTCTTCCCCTTCTTCATCTGAGAAGGCCTTCACCAGGTATGACATGACAGTCTTCCTCTTTTTGAATGCTGCTTGCAGTGGTATCTTCCAGCACCTATTACCATTTTTGCATCCTCCATCTTGGGCACAGCAGGCTGGTGTTTCTAGTGGCAGTTGGAGATGAATTGTCTCCAGATTTTAGACTGAACTTTAATGATGATATCTCAAGTGCAAAATCTATTTGACAGTTCAACATTTTGGATAGTTTCATTAAAGTGCAGGTTGAAATATGGAGTATATTCACCTTCCCTGTGACACCTGAGCCACAAACCTCTATTAACATTGGGGCATAAGAAGGAGAAACCAAGAGCAGGGAAGAGTTTTTGCAGATAAGACAGCAATGTGAAACCCCTGCTTTCCCCCCTTCTGCTAACAAAGTAAAGACACTACCATGATAATGATGCAGACAGTGACTTTTTTTTTTTTACTAGGGATTGTCAAGTTGAACTACAATACCCATGGTCCCTAGCAGAAAAAAAAATCAGAATCCTAAAATGAAGCCACTGAGAAACAAAAGGGAGGTATCCACATTATTAATGGAACTCTGAAATTTTTCTGAAGTACAATAAAACAACCATAAGGGGGGCAAAACTTTGTCAATAGCTGAATGAATATTGAGCATGCTCAGTTATCCTAGATGACAGAATGCCAATGGCGGAGTACTTATCATTCTTGTGCAGCCCAGTAACAAAAAACTAATTGCCCTCTCATGTTTATTTTAAATCTCTCCTGGCTGTCTGAACAATGGGAGCCAGATGAATTTTAATTTCTGTCCATCTAGTCTCATTCTGGGACATCGTATGGAGTTAAAAGGGTGGCTAGAATGTTGAGTGTTTAGAGCCACTGCAGCTAGGAAAGCTCACAAATGCCCACTGTCACTCAGTATCTGAGAGCGAGACATTGGCTGTATGGTGCCCTCCTAGTAATGCTAGCAGATTTTGAAAACCTACAACATTCTGCTGCAGTTCCTCTCTCTTTCTTCTGACAAAGAACTTGATGGTTGAATGCCTATCATTTAGAAACCAAAAGAGTACTCAACAATAAGAACATGTTTTTTTAAAAAACTTACCCAGGAAGTTCCCTAAGAATTCAGGAACATGGAATGAAAAGAGTTACATTACAGTAACTCATCTCCCTGTAAGTAAACTTGTATGTTTCCACTGAGCAGTAAAAGCAGGAATAACTTGCTACATTTTATGCGTAGTCTAAATGAGGGGCACTGATGCTCAGACAAAAGTGACAATTGTGTCATTGTTTTCTACAGGAAGTTATCACCAGCCCTCTTGAGAATCCAGAAGTTTGGCAGATGGTGTGAATGTATCAGTTTGGTCTATACGTTAGAGAAATTTTTACATTTAATATTAGGGTGCCCACTTAATACAGTGAGGGAGAAAATGGAAGGCAGGCAGAGAGATAGTATTGACCTGATCAATGTTGCAAAAAATATGAGAGAGGGTTCCCCCCCCCAATTGCTTGCTGGGGGGATTCAGCAGGTGTCACACCATATGAAGATGGGACATAGTTTTCTGTGTTGCTTTAGAAGGGATTCTACAGTGAATCTGACCTTTTACTTTCCTATCAGTTCCTTAGCTTCATTTTCATTTCTGACTTCTAGGCTTATTCTCAGGTCTGCTTATTCCCATGTCACCACCTTCTTATCTGGGATGTATCTATAGTATTTTTATATACTTTAATTGCTGTGGCTCTCTTCCACAGCATCTAGGACCAGTCTTAGTTTGGCAAGGCCTTTATAATTCTTTACTAAGGAGCTCTCATATTGTAGCTGTGGGGAGTCCAGTGGAGAAATGGTTCTCAGCCCTTTGTCCTCCAGATTTTTGGACTTCATCTCCCAAAATCCTTGACCACTGGCATGCTGAATGAGGCATTTGTAATCTGAAGCCCAAAACATCTGGATGATGATGAATTGAAAACCACTGTACTAGAAAATCCAAGGGCCTCACAATACAACAATTCCCCAAATTCAATAGGACAAGACTGCGATAGTTAAAATGATAATGAACTGCTAAAATTTTGCAATGGAGATACTCTTCCTCTACTCTTCAGTACCATTTAATTTTTGTTGCCCAGCTGGGAACCCCTAGCTCAATCCCTGACTTTCCTTTGCAAGCACTGCTATCTGCTTTAACCACTTAAAGGTACTGTCATTCCCTTGTCCCAGGACCCAGACAGGAGCCTTCCAGACAAGCACACCCCAGAGACCTCAATACTTACAGCAGCCAGTATTGGTGGAAAATGGAAAGCCAGGCTTCTTGGAGTATTTGTATAATAAGGACTCATTAATTAGGCCAACAGCTGGGTAAGACTTGAGCCTACATAAAGAAAGACCAGAATGGGAGAAGGCTATTCTCCCTAACCAATCCTATTGGTGGAATCAACTCAGCTTACACTCAGTTTCCTTGCTGGTGCTCCTAGAACCTTTGAGCTTCACCTCATGTGTAGATTTTGACTTTGGGCTGTCTCTGTGTCTGGATTTACTGCAGACTCAGACTGCAAAACTACTAAAACAAGCTTTGTTCAGCAGTTCCTGATAACAGGCTAATTAGGCAGCTATAAGCCTTGGTTGGCTGCTGGTGCAGGGCAGGTACCTAAAGGTCAGGTCCTAACAGCTACCAATCTTGTGACAAATAACCAGATCAGAAGTGGTCCTGAAAGGAATAATTGCCTGAGTAATTCAAGCAAGAGTTGTACTTGATGCGAGTAGTTTGGAATGTCACAGAATGATGGCTCATTAACAAAAGGTTTACAGTACAGTGTCTTTAAGGCTACACGAGTCTTGCTTCCTTCCTTATACATTTGCAACAAGCCAAACCAAACTTTGCAAGTGCTTAAATCACAATGTCATTGAATAAACTCTGTGCCATTTTTATTCTACTCTTCTGTGGAATTGAAATATTTACCAAAAGACATGACCTCATTTCCCACTCCACCTGCATTTATGGTAATAATTCAGTCAATTTAAACAACTGTAAAAAATGTGAGGCTATAAAAATGGTGGTTGCTTTTGGGAAACTTTTATTTGACTATATGATCGTACTGTCCTTGAATCTATTTGTTTATGTAGATAAGTGTGGCAAGGTAGTCATTTGAATCTCATTTTCATAAATATATTTTATCAGAAAGTTCCTTTCCTTCTTTTCTTGGAGGTAAACAGACATTCTATAAGCAATATTTTTTCTTTAAGGCAAGACAATTGATATTCCAGGAACTCATGTATCCCTTCTTTTTGCCTCAATAAATAATATATTAAAATAAACAAATGAAATGATATAAAATAACTGTGGTGAAGAGCACACTTGCTTTAGTTCTTCTCAGCTTTAGTTGCAAAGGCTCATTTTGCTTAGATGCTTAGTATCCCCTCCACTGCAACCAAGGCTCTTTCTGCACGACGATGGCATCCTGGCATGGGGAAGTGAGAGGAGTGGGACCGTGAAGATGCTTCTGCATGGCATCATTATGGTCCTGCCCTTCTTGCATTGCACAATTACAGGCCCTATCATTGACAGAAAAACTCCGTCAATGACCTCCGATCACGCGAGCCTTCTGTTGCAGTTGGCCATGCAGGAAGTCTGGAAGTGCAATCTACACCCTTTTTCCTCTACTGCAGCAGGGAAGAAGGCTGGCTGCAGTCCAAAAGGATGGAGCATCTCGCTCGTGCTCCCTACCACAGGCAGCCGGTTGCATGAGGAGAGGAGCGTTGGGAACACACTTCCATTCCAGTAGAGGTGCTGCCAGGATTGTGATGGGACAACATACGAGAGTATCATCAGGAGGAAAAGGCCAAAGTTAGTAATACTTTAAGCACATTGTAGGTTTGAAAAATTGGATGCACATTAGATAGTAATAAGTACCTGTGCTTATTCACTGTGATCATTAAAAGACTAGAACTAGAAAAAAGCCAGAGGCAAAGATCTGAATTCTACTAGGTAGTCCCAACTAAAGTAGGGTGGTGGTGGTTGTTGTTGTTGTTGTTGTTGTTGTTGTTGTTATGTGCCTTCAAGTAATTTCTGACTTGCGGTGACTATAAGGTGAACCTGTCAGCACATTATCTCAACAAGGTAAGTTCAGAGAGGGTTTGTCATTTTCCTCTTCTGAGGATGAGAGAGTGTGATTTGTCCAAGGTGCCTTGTCTAGTGGGTTTCCATGACCAAGCAGGAATGTGAACCCCAATATCACTAAATCCTAATCTAACCATCAAACCAAGCTAGCTCAACAAAAGTGGTCCCATCAACAATTGTTAAATGCTGAAACCATAGATAGATAAATCCTACTGCCTCAATGGGTCTACTGTAGTTAGGATTAGCAATAAGGCTCAGCCCAATGTGATTCAGAAACCTCACTTCCCTAAGTGAAAATAAAGAATTATCTATCTATATCTTATAGAAGATTTTAAAAAATCATATTCCCATTTGTGGGAATATGTGCACATGTGTGTATGTTTGTGTACTCTCTTTCTGGAAATCCCAAGCTTAGTATGACCCTCATTGTATCTCTGTGTATACAATGTTGTCACATGTCTACCAACCTTGCTACACAACATAGAGATGTAGTGATAGCTGCCACAAGCACTAGTATTACGTATGATAGCATAGGTGTGGTAATAGGTGCCACATACATTTGTCTTACTAGTCATGAACATTAACATCAGTAGCTTGACCATAGATCTTCTAATCTAATCAATTCTCCTCATTCACTCTCATTCCATAGTTCACCAGACCATGAGACCCATCCCCCTGGCAAAACTTTAACATACATTTCTCCAGAACTTCAAAGTGAGTGGTTAAAATTGCTAGACTATTTCAAATAATACCTCTTTTCAATAACAAAAGATATGACTAAATTAACAATCAGGGCTAACTTCAATACTTTTGTAGCATAATTATAATGTTTAGTTACTTCTGTAGTTATGGAGGTTTGGCCTCACAGAATAGTAGAGAAGGAATATATGATGGTTCAGGCATGGACTTGTGCTGTCCTTCATGCTGCTGCCTCATGCTTTGTGGCTGATATTGAGGTGATAATGAGGTAGACGGCTGGTGAATACATTTTATGTTATAAGCATGCAGCTTGTTGCATTCAGATGCTTCTCTCACCCTCATCGTATCTAAATCCTACCCCAGTTTTATTAATTTTGAAAAACAGAAAATGAAAGAATTATGTTTAATTAAATGTGATTATAATAGGAGCCTTGGAACTCTACTATAATTACTTTAAAATACCTTTCGAAGCTGTGGTTCTTGTCAATGTCACTCCTAGCCACTCCACTCCTGAGAGACTTTTCTCATATTTGCTTTGCCAAAATCTATTGTTAGTAGTTTTCAAGATCATTTCATCAAAAGCTGCAGTATAAATCTCTTCGATACTATATAACTACAGATAGATAGATAGGTAGGTAGAGACATAGATATAAGCACATACTCTTTCCTAGCTTAAAATATTGTTCCACTTAGAGAATACAGTAAATAAAACAACTGAAATGGTTTGGAGGCAAACAGTGCTTCTGTTAAAAAGGACAGGGACATGATTTGCCTTCAGCTCACTGTAATTATAAATGGTTTATGCATCTCTGAATTGCTAGAAAAAGCAAAAGGAACTATGTTTTCTTTATTCTTTTTTCCCTGTGGCATGCAAGGAGAATCAATAAATAGGAAGCAGAAATGATCAATTATTTAAACAGCAATAAAGGAGGCAATGAGCTGTGTATACTTTACCACATTTGGCTAGAACATGATGCCATTTGTTTACAGCCAAGGCACACTTTTGTCCATTTTCAACTGCCTTTGTTTTATTTTTACTGCAGCGTTGTTGTTTTTTTAAAAAATATAATTACCTGTTTTATATTATGAAAATCAAGTTCTAAGCAACCTTTTCCGGCAGTAAAATTGCTTGTTGCATGCCACTGTTCCTGACTAATTTTCAACAGACCCTTCATAATATCTGTTCCTGCCTTGTAAATCTAAAAATAAACAGGCTTTGTTAGTTGCCAGTATTCCAATATATATTCCTGACCTGTGGACATACACCTGTTCTTAATCAGGTGTGGAAACCATGTGGTTCTCCAGATGTTGCTGGACTGAAGCATTGGCTATCCTGGCTAGGCCTGCTGGGACTTTATCAGCATCTGGAGGGCTGGGTGATTTTTCACCCCATCCTTGATCATTGTACCTCAGTCCCCTCCCCTATCTATCACCTACCAGGGTAAGTGATTTGGCTTCTCAGTAGAAATTACTCATTCTATTCTGTCTGTACCATGGTATTTAGAACAAGGATAAATTTGTCAGTATAAATCTCAGCATCTAACTTTTTATAGCATCATATTTACAGCATGCCACCACATTTACAATTTTTTTCCTCGTTTCTAAATGGAGATATAGTATTCTCATTGGTTTATATTGGGATGAAGCTTATTAATTATGTGGAATTTTCTTTTATGGAAGCCTGTCTGAGTAAGAAGTAGTTTGCATTAATTTTCAAAATGTCTGAAGGTTTCTTCCATATAATAATGGGAAATAATCACATTATTCCTAATCTTAAAATAACACCATTTTTCACATGTTAGAAAACTCACTTTAAAATATTTACTGTGTTGTCTGAGAAGGAACTGGAAAGTTGTTTGATAGCTAAATGTCATATTGGTGTGTCTTTGTGTTTATACATAGAAACATACATAATTTGGGGGGGAAAGCACTGTTGATGTTGAGGCGAGATACAGTAAAAACTGCCAGCAGATAGTGGAGAAAATTAAGGTATGTATCCTGCCAGAAGACACATGGGATATACGAACAATTATACAACTGTACTGGGAAGATATATTTATTGTAAGAAAGAATATAAGTTTGTTAATTTAACAGGTGTTCCCATTTTTGTTGTTATGAGCCTTCAGTTTGACTCCAGCTTATGACAACTCTAACGTATTGTTTTCTTACCAAGATTCATTTTGAGGAGAAATGCCACTGCTTTCCTCTTAGGCTGAGAGAGTGTCATTTGGCCAAAGTCACCAAGTGATACATGATTTGAAATCTGGTTTCTGAGTCCTAGCCCAACAAATCACTACACCATGCTGGTTTTATTCCAGTTTATTGGTGCTGAATGTTAAGTGTTGATATGATAGAATGTTTCCCTATATGATAAATAAAAAACTGCCCTGATAGGTTGAAGGCCAAATTAGACTATAAGAGGAACAATGGCATGTTTATCTTCCAGCTCTTTAAAGAGAACAGAAAGCATACTAAATGCAAAACTATGCAATAGATGAGGGCAATCATACATTATGACAAACAGACATCTTTCATCACTTAGAACAGTGGTTCTCAACCTGTGGGTCCCCAGATGTTCGTGGACTTCAGCTCCCAGAAGCCCCAGCCACTATGGTCAATGCTCAGGGCTTCTGGGAGCTGAAGTCCACGAACATCTGGGGACCCACAGGTTGAGAACCACTGACTTAGAATCATAGAGTTTGAAAGGGCCCCATAGGCTGCCAGGTCCAATTCTGTGTTCAGTGCAGGATCTCCAGCTAGGGCATCCTCAACACGTAAACTGTCCAGCCTCTGTTTAAAGACATCCAGAAAAGGAGACCCCACCACCTCTCTAGGCAATTGGTTCCATTGCCAAATTGCTGTCACTGTCAAAAATTCCTTCCAGCAGCTCCTCCCAGTTGAAAAATGCAGCCCAAGAAGGGACAGAAAAATAGTGAAAGTGAACAGCTGGCTTCTCAGACAATGCCTCTCGAAATGACTTGGTTTTCTTGACCATGATCTGAAGTTTCATAAAAATGGACTTCTAGCAAATGATGGATTGCACCTCATAGCAGTTGGTGGGAATGCTTTTGCTAAGAGTCTCAAAAACCTGATCAGGAGAGTTTTAAACTGAATTATCAGGGAGGGAGGGGGAAGACGGCAGGTGTTCATCAAGTCCTGGAGATAATAATGTGAATGTTATGGGGAGAACTGGATGAATAGTACAAGAACCCAGTATTGAGAGCGGAAAAGAAAAAACCCTAAAATAAGCAGCCAGGAGGAATGACGCACAGTCTCAGATGTCTCTACATTAATGCACAGAGCATGGGAAGTAGACAAGATGGGCTTGAACTCATAGCACAGCAAAACAAATATGATATAATATGAATCACTGAAACCTGGTGGGATGAATCCCATGATTGGAATGTAGCAATAGAGAGGTAGAAGCTGTTTCAGAGCAACAGACCAAATAAGAAAGGAGGAGGAGTAGCAGTATATGTCACAGAGGTTGACAGCTGTGAAGAGACCCATGACTTCAATCCTGGAAGCCAGGTTGAGAGCTTCTGGACAAAAATTAAGGGGTAGAGAAACAACAGTGATGCCATTGTGAGAGTCTACTTTAGACCCCCAAGCCAAACTGAGGACCAGGATACCTTCCTGGAACAGATGACCAAATATTCACAAAGCAGAGAAATAATAGTAATGGGAGATTTCAACTATCCTGAAAATTGTTGAAAGTCAAACTCTGCCAAGACCACAAGGTCCAACAAATTCTTCACTGCCTTGCAGACAATTTCATTGTCCAGAAAGTGGAGGATGGAACAAGGGAATCAGCTGTTCTGATGCTAACCAGCAATGATGACTTGACAATGGGGTGGAAGTGGTGGGATCCTTAGGTGAGAGTGGCCATGTTCTCTTAGAGTTTATTATAGAATAAAAAGGGAAATCCAAGCATAGTCAGACATGTATTCTAGATTTTAAGAAAGCAGATTTCAGTAAACTTAGGGAAATACTGGTGAGGGATACTAAAAGAGAGATCATAATTATTGGCAGTTTCTTACAAGTGGGACACTGAAGCCACAATTTCAGACAATTCCAATGAGAAGAAACAATGAGAAGTGTCTAAAGAATCAGAAATGGATGTCTAAATAACTAAGATTTAAAAAGGACATGCACAAGAAATAGAAAAGGGGGGAATTCACTAAAGAGGAATCTAAACAAATAGCCAGAAAGTATAGAGAGAAGTTTAGAAAAGCTAAATCTTAAAACAAGGTAAGGCTTGCCAGAGAGGTTAAAACCAATAAAAGGGGCTTTTTTGGTTATGTCCATAGCAAAAGGAAGAACAAAGAAATGGAAGGACCACTGTGTGGAGAAGATGGTGAAATGCTAACACGGAACAGAAAAGGCAAATCTTTTTAACACCTTCTTTGCTATGATCTTTTCTCAAAATCAAAACAACACTTGAAAATGGAGCATATTATGCAGTAGGGGAAATGCAGCCCAGTATAGGGAAAGAGGAAATAAATGAATACCTGCCTACTCGAAATAAAATCTCCAGGACTAGATGAACTACATTGAAGGATATAAAAGAAATGGCAGAAGGAATCTCAGAGCCACTGGAAATAATCTTCAAGAACTTCTGGAGAACAAAAGTCCCAGCAGACTAGAGAGGGCAAACATTGTCCACATCTTCAAAAAGGTGGGTGCAAAAGAGCTGGTTAAATATGGGGCTACCAATACTACTGTTAGGTGGATTTGTAATTGCTTGACTGCTTGAACCCCAAGAGTGCTTACCAATGGCTCCTCTTCAACTTGAAGAGATGTGACTAGCAGGATGCCACAGGGTTCTGTCCTGTGCCCATTTCTATTCAATAGCTTTATCATTGACTTAGATGAAAGAATAGAGGATATTTTTTTCTCAAATTTACAAATAACACCAAATTAGGAGGGGTAGCTAAGGCCCCAAAGGACAGGATCAAAATGATCTTCACAGATTACAAAGCTGGACCAAAACTAACAAAATGAATTTCAGTAGGAAGAAATGTAAGTTACTACACTGGGGCAGAAAAAACTGAAATGCACAGATATAGGATGAATGACACCTGGCCTGGCCACAGTACATGTAAAAGGGATGTGAGACTCTTAGTAGACCACATGCTGAATATGAGTCATCATTGTGATGCAGCAGCTAAAAAAGCCAATGCAATTCTCAGCTCCATCAACAGGAGTATAAGTCAAAGGAAGTAATAGTGCCACTCTATTCTGCTTTCATCAGACCTCATCTTGGAATACTGTGTCCAGTTCTGGACACCACCATTTAAGGATATTGATGATCTGGAAAGTATCTAGAGGAGGGTAACCAAAATGGTAAAAGGCTTGGAAACCACACCCTATGAGAAACGGCCAAGGAAGCTGGGTATGTTAACCATGGAGAAGAGAAGGTGACATGATAGCTTGTGCAGTTTTTAGTAATTTCTTCAGATTTAGTCACTTGTTTTTTACACCCTTTTTCTTTGAAAAAACAACAACAAAAGATAGGGACACAAATCACAACAAACTGATTGCCCTTTTTCCCCCTGGAGTACCTTTTGTACCAGACAGAAAAAAAGTTCATGCTTCCTTTCCTTTCCTTTCCTTTCCTTTCCTTTCCTTTCCTTTCCTTTCCTTTCCTTTCCTGTACCTTCTTTCCCATCACTTTTTGACTGTAACATGGTAAAGCAGAAACAACATGCTTTGGACTTAAGTAGCTTGGCCCCATTAGGGAATTTTATATTACTTCCATGTAGGCTTGGAAACACTCCACAGTTGAAGAAATGTTAGTTTCATTTCATGGCATTTTGCTTGTCTTTCCGCTTTGTGTTTTCTACCTGTGGGTGTTTGCTTGGAATATCTGCACACGTATATACTTCTTTGGACATGGGATACATCAAAACCACTCATTGGAATTGTTACCCTGATTTCTAGGGTCCTGGGAGGGACACGTCTCTGTGCTCACAATGGGGAATGGGAATTAGCAGAGCACAAGCTAAGCAATACAAGAGGCAGGGCAACCCAATCTTGAACCCAATGTCTATGGGGTCAGGCCGAGTCAATGAGCAAACAGAAGTAAAATTGAATTGTTTTCCTTTATTTTGATAACACAGTCACAACGTATGTATGCAAACACACTCACGCAGACCTAAGAAAGAAAGGTAGGAGTTGGATAGAGGGTTATAAGAGGAGTTTCTGAATGGGAAATACTACACCTGTCCTGAAGCCCGGATAGTCTGAAGAAAAGTCCGTAGAAGTGGAAATTTTCAGCACGTGGAGCTGAGGGGAAGGCTCGTTGAACGGAGCGACAGCAAGACGGGATGGAAGTCAGAGTGATCCGATGAGACGCTGAAAATCAGGGGGTCTTATGGGGAAAATGTGCTTGTAGGCTAGTCCATTCCCAGGGAAAACAATGGGTTTCAGGCTGGAGACAAAGCCTCCAAAAGGTCAGTACTTTGCATGATTGAATTATGACAGCATTGTCAATAGCACAGACAGTATGCAAACGAGGAGTGCTTGACAGTTGGATATTCGGCTCGTCAAGCTGCCTGCTCGGGGCAGGGGATCTTTTGTACACTGCATGCATACATAATGTGACCTTAAAAGAGTACTTGCCTGGAGGCCTCCTGACGCTGCAGTCCGGCAATTACTGGCCTGCCTGGATTTATTTTATATTGTTCAGCTATTTTTGGCCGTGCTCGTGTGTGTGCTTGTCCGGGGGCCTCGCAAGCACATGGAGAGGAATGGGTAATGAAGGCCAAATTCTTGATATTAAATGATATCTAATATACCACAAGTTCGGACTAGAAACTACAGTAACAGAATTCTTATTGGCATCTGAAAACATTTCATAATTCAACTCATAAATGTATATATTTTTAATCCTAGTACATGAGAATTGAGTGGCTTGAGGGTTGCACTACAACTGGTGACCAGGTTTCTATACCCCATGTGACTGTAAATATATAACATTATCTCTGAAGGACTTTTAACGTTCTGGCAGAGTATAACCAATAAAGTCCTGCAGGTTTTTCATTTAAGCAACTACTACCAGCTAGACTGGAACCAGTGTGTTACAGTGTTTTGAGTGCTGGACTGGAACTCTGGGAAATCTGGATTCAAATCTTCACCCACACATGGAGAGCCACTAAGTGAACTTGGGCAAGATACACCCTCTCTGCTTCAAAGGAAGGCAAAGACAAACCTTCTGCAAACAAATGTTTCCAAGAAAATCCCATGATAGGTTCACCTTAGGGTCAGAAATGACTTGAAGCACACAACAACAACAACGACAACAACAACAACATGAGAGTTAAAGCCAGAATAAAAACAGGTATACATAGCATTTAAAACATATTCCAATTGCAATAAGAAAATAATTTCAAACAATCCCAGCACCTTGTCTGTCAAACTATGCATGGACATACACGCACATGAACAAAAAGAAATCTTAATATCAGAAAGTGTGCTTTTTAAAGGGCATTTCATGGTAAGACTGATGGGAAGAGGAAGTATTATAAAGTGAGTTGTCATTTTTCTGTGTTAATACAGAGTACTCCAGACCATTAATAACCCTACAATTAGGATTTTAAAATAAAAGTCTTGCTTAGAATGGCAACCCCTCCAAAAGAAAAAAGTGTATGCTTGTTGTGAACATAGGTTTGCTACCATTCAGTGTGTGGGAAGTCATCAGTGACAGCAAGTTCAGCACAGGTTTTAAATTGCAATATGCTTAAATGGCCAAACTGAGAGGAGAAAATATTGTGATTTTGATTTTCATCATTTACTGTACCAGATTAAGTGGTAATGTTACGTACTAAGAAGAGGACCATGAATGGAAATGAACAGAAAGTGGATATAAGAGATGTATAGTTTCAATGCAAGGTATCTGAGACATACGTACATACACACATATGAATATGACACTTTTTTCAACAATTTTTTTTTAACAATTATACCTAGTTTAAGGTTGAAAGATACATTCACAAACCATACTTTCTCCACGACAAAGCATAGTCAAAAGAAAGAAAAGAATGACAATAAATATACTTAGAAAATCAGTGGGTGGGAAGGAATAAAGGAGTTTCAAATTTAAGTCTCACAAACACAGATTGTTCCTTTATTAATGAAGATGTATTGCCTTACTGAGTTAAAATGGAAGCTGCCTTAAATTAAGAGAGATCCATAATGAAAACAATGTCCCAGGTCAGCATTTCCATAATGTCCTACTTGTAAAAAAAAACAAGATCAATTTCAAGGAAGGGCAAAAAATAAAACAAAATAGCTAGTACTGAGCAACAGAGTTACAGCAGGCCAACATTTTTATCCCCTGCCAAACTTTTTAGTAGCTTTTCACAGCCTTTTGCAAAAGGGCATGCAACTGCTATTCAAAACTGAGAACAGAGGAAATGAATCCTCACTGTTAAGGCTGCTAAGCTATGTTTGAGTGATTGGGGAAGAACATACTTGGGGATAACATTCAGATATTTCTTCTTTTCCACATTGTATTAAAAGCTATTATGTGGAACTATGCGGGACTAAAGCAAATTTGTGATAGAAAGTCTTGCTACGCACCACTGTTGACCAGTGAAATCACTAGTGTAGCAAGAAAGGGAGCATCAGTCCAATTGCAATATAACATGGTGGCCTGATGTTAAGTATGTGTGTTTGACATATTGTTGAAAATATCTTTATGAAGCAAGCTCCTATACTTACTTCACTTTGGTATGCCTGTGAGGACATTTGGATACAGCAGGCTCATGAGCATATTTGTGTTTGATATGTTCCTGTGCACATATCCAAGTGATGTTCTGCTCCATGTGGCTGTACATGACTTTCTGCTTCAGGTCTTTTGTGTGCCTGAGATGGAAGAAGGAAAGCTTCCATGTCTTCTCTTTATTTGATGTCTCTGGGTCAGTTCACTTCCTCTAGTAACTTGATCTTCTTCATTCCTGAGATTGCAAAATGACAAGCACACAAAGAAACAGAACACTTAAGACCTGTCACTTACTTGTACTCAGTAAACAAAAGTTCATAGTCATAAAAAGAGTCCAACAGACTCCAAGGCAGGGCAAACAAGTTCAGAGTCAGTCAACACAATCCCGATTAAGGCATGAGGTTCGGAATGTAACCAGCAGTCACAGAGGTCAGATAATCTCTGACAACTGCTGGAGGGGAAGGGCTCTGTATATATAGATCAGCAGCTTAACGTAGCTGCTGTTTAATTCTGCCTTCTATAAAGCCTTTGAAAACTTTGCAAGCTCTCCCTTCGCTGTCTACACTTGGCAAAAGTAGGTATGAGTAAGTTGTCTTCTGTATCTGAAGGGGCAGGGCTCTCTGCTGGAGCTGGCACTGCACTCAGTTCTTTCTCTGGAATTTGTGGCTTTGTAACCTCTGGCTTAGCAGCAGGTCCTGGCATGTCCACTGCTTTCGTCTCTGAGTCAAGAATCCATTCCCATGTTCTGGAAGCAGGACATGACAGAGGGCTCAATTCTCCACACAACTCTGAGCTTCATCTAGGTCAGGCACTCCCACATTGGAATGTTCCATCTTACTCTGATAACATTTCAGAATATGTGAAGCTATAAAAATTGTTTACATAGCACAAAAAATTGCTGCAAGTGATTTAACTTAGAATTTCCATGCTTTTGGTTCTTGGTTAAATGTGTTAAATGCCTTAACATAAAGGGCTTGTTCATATTAGTCAGTGCTATGATTCCATTTTAATTGAAGTGGTTCCATCATGTGGAATCATTTGCTTTGTAGTTAGGGAGAGACATTTAGATCATTTCCACACTAGACTGTTATAGTGCTATTATTCCACTTTCCTCTTTCAACATCCTATGGAATCCTGGGGTTTGCAGTTTAGGGAAGAGCCTCAAAGGCCTTTCTATGGCCCCTCCTTGAACTGCAAACCCCAGGATTCTGTAGGATGTTGAAAGTAGAATAATAGCACTATAACAGTCTAGTGTGGAAATTGCCTTAGAGTTTTCAACCAGAGAGTTCTAGTGCAGTGGTTCTCAACCTGTGGGTCCCCAGATGTTTGTGGTCTTCAGCTCCCAGAAGCCCTGAGCATTGACCATAATGGCTGGGGCTTCTGGGAGCTGAAGTCCACAAACCTCTGGGGACCCACAGGTTGAGAACCACTGTTCTAGTGTCTTACCGCACTACAAAACCCAAGATTCCATAGGATGCAGCCACAGTAATTAAAGTGAAATCATGCTGTTATAACTCTGTAGCGTGAAAGGGCTCTAGGATTATTTGAACCTAGAACAGAAAATCTTTTGCAGCAACACTATAGAAAAGCAGCTGGTGATCCTGTATGGGTTTGTAAAACGAAGTTTTCTGGAGTGGCTTTGAATTGACACACTGTACCATTTTGGTGTTTTAGCTAGAAAGCAAGGTAAGAGTAGTATCTGCATACATATAGGTGTAAATTGTTTATTGGCCCAAAATTCAGTTTTAAGCATAGACTGACTTTCCCACAGCTTTACAGACTAGTTTTGTACAAGTAAGCATGTATGGAAATATTAATGATGATAAAATGTCAGAAAAGCCTGCATCACTGATTATCAAGTAATCTCATATAGTTACTTTCTCTCTTTCTTTTAATAAACACATATTGATGTCAGTATACTCAGAAGATTTAACAGGTCATTGTTACTTAAGATTTATGGTACAACTCAGATTAATAATTTTTTTTTTAATACTGCTTTTCAAACAATATATTCTTGAAGCTAGACCTTCCAAATTAATTGTCTGATTGGATCTGAGGAAACATGTTCATGATTATGTGTATGTGTATATGCCTTCAACTTGCCATAGTGACCACTTTTTCCTTGCAGGAAGATATCTGGAGAGAACAGTCTCTACTTCCTCCCAGCGATGAAAGAAGATTTAGACTATATGAATTTATAATGAAACAGAAGATGCACTTTGATTGAAATGCAGTCTTCATGGGCTTTGGAATAAGTGGAAAGAAGTAAAGATTTTCTTTTCTTTTCTTTTCTTTTCTTTTCTTTTCTTTTCTTTTCTTTTCAGTGTAATACATATTTCAGATGGTACTGAGAAACCCAATAGATACTTACTTTGCACAAATGCAGGTTCCACATATACAAGGATGACAGTGGAGATACTGGGTGAAATCCCCCACAATATTGGTAATTTATATAGGGCTCAAGACTTCCTACTAAGTGTTTGAGCTTTAATATTGCTGACCATTTATACTTGCATTGAATTTTGTATTGTGCCTTTCTGTGCCTACGTGATATGTCAACCCAGAGCAGAAGACAGAGAAATCCAGATGTTTTGCCTGGATATGTTCTTCTTTTGCTACTGACTTAAGAATCTGGCACATCCTTCTGAATATGCAAAATATTGGATTCAGTCATGTTAGTATGGGTTGCATTCATCCAAAATAAATGCCTGAAGAAAAATCCTACTATAAAATGAAGGTAGATATTCAAAGACATAGCTGTGTTAGCCTGTATCAGCATACAAAGGAATCTTGTGGCATCACTGAAGCTAGTTGGAAGACATTAGTAGTATAATCTTTGGTAGACTTAGGCCATTTCCGCACAGGGTATTTGAAATGGTGCAGTCCGTCCTCCAGGGAGGACGTCTGCACCTGGGAGCAGACTGAGTCCGGACTACTTAATGTAGATCCACACCTCAGCCTGTTCTGGAACGACCCCAAGTGGTCGTCCAGCATGCTTTTGAAAGACTGGAAAAATCAGGTCTTTCAAAAGCACGGAGCGCGCCACTGAAAGCCTGCTCCCTTGTGCAGATTCGCAGGCTCGCACCAATGCGAGCCTGAGATCTGCCGGAGGTGGGCTTTAGGCTGGCGAGCTTCAGCGTTTGGTCGAGACCCTCAACCACCATTTTTGACACCGGAGCAGTGCGGAGTGATGAGCACGCATTGCTCCGGAGCAGCCTGGACAGGACCGGGGAGCCAGAAGATCTGGTAAGTAGTGGCATGGGGTGATTCCCTCACCCTGTGTGGAAATGGCCTTAGTCACATCTGATGAAATAGACTAAGCTTATGAAAGCTTAAGCTACAAATTTCTTTCTCCTAGTTAGACTCCAAGGGGTTAAATTATTCTTTTGTATGATGTTAGCTGTTCCTAACAAAAGAAAATTACAAATGTAGGCCTGTAAGACCCTTTACAGTGATGAAAGGGGGCATATTTTTTAAAAAAATAATATGATTGGAATAACAATCTATTCATAATGAAAATCACAAACAAAAATGGAAATCTCTTTAATCATCATTTTATACAAGATCTTTTAATATTGACATACCTTCATCTTGGGAAGGGCATTAGTGCAAAGCTTTACATGAAAATATTACAGATCAATGGATTAGCCCTTCAGGAGAGGGACTAATTATTTTAATGAGAACATTCTAATTAGGCAGGTTTGAACTGATGATTAAGGAATCTTGTGCATTTGGAATTTTAATAGGGATGTCAGGTAAATAATATGATAACACATATGGGCTTTATAGTGTTTCTGTTGAAAAACAATGCATTGGAAACTGAAGTGTACTAACTTTAAAAAGAAAACAAACTGAAAAGACATCAGTTCTAATGGGATGACTTCATTCATTCTAATAGAGCGTATGTAAAAATAAACATGCTTAGGATTGCAGTACTTGCTTCCTACTGGTTAAAGGAAGGTTCCAAGATCCTTAGTTCTGGATACATATCTTCAAGCACTGGGGAAATATCTCAATAAGCACATATAGGATCCTAATACCAACTTATCAAATTGTTACTGTGCTAATATAAGGCCCATTTTGTTAAAGGTTGTGCATGTTTAGATTGGCACAAGGTTAATATGGAATACCACTTTTATTATTTGAGGACTTTTGCAAAATTATTTGAATGATACAATTGTGCATAGGTTCCTCAATTAGTTCCTTTAAGAAACCAGTTGCACAAACTCTTGCACAACCAGTTGTGCAATCAGATGAACAACCTCTCGGACAAATACTCTGCACAGTAACTTTGCAAAAGCATATAAGTCAGTGCAGTTGTGCTATTAGGGATTTTCACTCCATGATGTCAGACTGTGAATTTAGGCCCTAGAACTGTCTAGACTTTTTAAAAAGTTTCAAAAACATAACTGAATTTGGCACTAAATCCATTGTAAAAGGGAAAAATAATTTTATGAAAGATTATTTTGCATAGTGGTGAGTACAAGATGCCTGGACGATTACTTATACTCATCATGAGCACTAGCATTTGGCCAATATCTTCCTTAATATCGATGTCTGTTGACAGAAAACTTACTTTAAGAATTAAGGACAGCATAGTATGAGTCCCATCCATCCTTATGCTTAATGTCATTGATCTGGTTCATAAGCTGAAGAACTAGTCAGAGCTTGGAAAAACTACTTTTTGAGTGACAATTCCCAGAATCTCATAGGCAGAAATTAACTTTTCCAATCCCTGAAATTTGTGTCTGGACTTGCATATTACATAAGAAGTGAGTTTTACTAAATACCATAGATGAACAGTGAAGTTCATGACAGGACACTAAGGGAATCATGTTAACAGAAAATTGTGCTTGTAAAGAGTCATGGGAAATGATGATAATAGTAATGAAGTCCAGCTAAATTTCTCAGAGCTAAGACAAACCAGCATAGAGGGTGCCCAAGCAGAAATAATGTACAGGTACCTGAATATCCAAGCATTTATAGGATTCCAAACAAAAGCTACAGAGAGCTTTAGTTTTGATGATGTACCCTAGATGGATTTAAATAAAGGGAACATGTGTTTGGTTTCAGCTCCTGGATAATATGTTTATGGATGTTTCCTTTCCTCTTCATCATCTAATTAGCTATTCAACATAGAATAGCATAGTATCCAAAATGAAAGAGGTCATCAAGGTTTCTTGACTTAGTAGGATAACTGTTCATCTTCACTGAACTTGGCACAGGAGAGTGAGTACGCTTAAGACCATTTTTCCCCACCCAATCTTCTAATTGGACAATTCAAATATAATCCCATGAGTTAGCTGACTCTGGGTAGTGACATGAGCCAGAATCCTCTTGGTGAGTTATGCTAGTAATTGAGAATTGTGCCAGCATAAGCCCTTTCGCAGATGATGCTCAAGGAGGTATCCAGTACAACTGAACAACTGCACAAAAGTCATTAGAATCTGCAAGGGCAGAGCTCCACTCCCCCAAAATGAATCAACATTGCTCGGCTGGGGGTACTCTGAGGCAGCTTAATTACATCATGGTGGGGCTGGAAGCTATCACTCTCCTGGACTTCAGTTTTAAGTAAGCTGGCAGAGTTTTTCTTTCTGCCAGTACTTAGGACCTTGGTCATGGCACTTAAGAAGCAGGAGAAACAGGTCTCGCTGCAGGCATGTTTTCTTTGTTCTTTAAGCTTTAATCTAACTTAATCAAGGCTGAGATCAGAACATTTGTTGGTTCTTACCCCTTTGCAACATTCTATAACCTTGTCCATGCTTCTGGTAGCTATTCAAGCTGGGACTTCTTGGACAACTGGATTCAAGTTTTCAGAGTAATATCCAAGAAATCTTCACAATACATATGGATAGAGAGTTGTTACACTGAAAGCTCTCTGTAACCATTATTTGGGTATATGAAAGTATATTGAAATAATTACACTTAAATGGCTAATTGCTTTCATATTATTCCTTATAATTGATCTAGGAGAAAAGTAATATGTGGTATAGTGGAGTGATAATTCACCAAATATCCAGTTTTTACAGGTTTGTATGTTGCATTAGATTGTATATTTTCCACAGCTGCTATATTATTGGCAGCTTGTCACTCTGGCATCCTGCCCTTCTGTTATTTCAGATATATGAGCACAATGAGACAGATGGGTGCTAAAAGAGCTAACTAATACAGATGGACAGATCAGTCTATTTCCGGTGTGCACCATTTTCACATGTGACTCACAAGCCTAGTCAATCTCATTTCCACACCAATCTGCCATTTTTTTTTTAAGTACGTACAGAAATAAATATTTACATATGCATTTCTATATATATTTTTCTCCAACACAGTATTTGATGTCATATGAAATCCTCTGACTTGTACATTATTCCATTAGGTGTGGATCAAATGTTTAGGGGGCCTTTCTGCACTACACTGTTATAGTACTATTATTCACTTTCAACATCCTATGGAATCCTGGGGTTTGCAGTTTAGGGAAGGGCATTTAAAATTCTTAGCCAAAGAAGTTTTTGGCCTCAGTAAACTACAAACCCCAAAATTCCATCAGATGTTGAAAGTGGAATAATAACACTATAACAGTGTAGTGCAGAAAGGCCCAGTAACACAAAGATCATATGCAAAATCCACATTAACTAATACTGTTAATAATTGCAAAGTTCCCAGGGGGGCATTATGTTTGCACAACCCTTGTTGAACAAATGGTTGGACCTTTCGAAGCCTTGTGCAAAGAAATATCCAGTACCTGCTTGCATTAATATAAGTGCAAAAATGCTCCTAGCTGTGCCAGAAAAGTTCTTTCCTGGACATATTTTGTCTCTGAGCTCCTCAGGAGATGAGCACTCCAAAAGCTCCATGAGTACTCATGTAGCAAGGCAGACAGTACTAGGCAACAGCATGGCAAATATGGTCAGACCAGAGATGTGATTTCTTTTCTGTCTTCACTCTCATACCACCATCAAGGCCATATCTTTGCCTTTCATTCCTAAAGTAGGAATCCATGTTACCATTATGGGAATCCTAGAACATTAGGGCTGTTTTGCTTCTTAAATTTACATTGCAATGAATTTTTAATTGGCCTAAGTAATAAATTGCTTGTAACAATGTTAACCAAAAAGGTGGGTGGCTCAGAGGTCCATCCACGGTGTCAATGCCTCCATAGAATAGTGGGGAATTATTAGCTTAAAGGGAGGCCTGTGTTAGAGCAGCAACCTTGAGATCTTTTACAACCATGTATACTAGTACTAATTCAGGGAAACCAGTTGGAGATTGAAAGAATGTTTCATTGAGGGATATCATAATCATATGCAAGACTTAAGCAGTTTCACAACTACACAAGGCTAACCAAAGGAAAGGAAAGTTGGATAGCAGAGAAGAGGTGAAGCAATGTGGTTCAGACTAAGCATTTGAGGGTAGTAAAAGAATGGGAATCATAGCAGCAGAGTGACAGCTTATATCCAGAGTACTATGAGTTGTCTAGCTCCAAGCCAGGGTTTAAATACCCTGTTTCTTCCCTGAAGGGGAAGGTGTTAATGGCTGTCTGGTCAAGTAAACAATATGGTCTGGAATGGGCTAATGGCTTTAGCATTAGGTGACAAAGCACTGATAGGAGTTGTGATAGCTCCTTAATGGCTAAGCAGGTGAGCAAACAAAGGAGAATTTCAGTGGGAAAAGGAAGCAGGTTGAAGACAATCAGATGTTCTGTTGAGGCTGTTTAGGGTGCTATTGTTTCTGAAGGTTGAATCATTGAGGGGATATTTGCAAGCTCATTAACACTGGGCTTCCTGACTGATCCCTTGACTATGATGTGGCCATGCCCTGAGGTCCCATCTGACCTACTTTCATGTGTTCAGTTAGTCCTCTGCCAGCATGACTTTTCAGCCACAACAGTGTATAACTTATATTTCATGCCAATATAGCATGTCAACAACAGGTTGGTTTCTTATGCTTCTAAGCTTTATGTTTTTTTATTTTTTAAAAAATTAATACAAGGTTCTAGGATATTGAAAAGATTCAACTATGAGAAACCCTTTCTCATGCCCTTTCCTATAGGAACTGTACAGAGGGGTAGCATTGTGTTTATATGTTTTTGAGAGTCATTCAACTGCATCTCAGATTTATTTTCAAGTGAACTAACCATTTCAAACTGAGAGTCAAACAGCATTGTCATTCCTAGCAGGTCTGGAACACAAATGTTAAATGTGGGAACACACACCTAAGCAACAAGCAACGCCTTTCCTTCACTCTGTCCCCAAATTTAGGAAGGCATTTTACTTGTGAGTCAGTTTCACTTTCATTTGCAACTGAAACACACTTATGTGTCATATTTTCATACCATACCTTCTAATATTCTATGTCTCATTAATTATCATGCATTATCTTCAACATATATTCACTGGTTGAGCTGGGCATAAACATTATGCATAACTGTCATGTTGGCTGTTGAGTCCTGGAAGGAAAGAGGCATCAATACTTGGACAGAGTGATTAGTGAGTGGGAATTCTAGAGAGCACACCTGCACTTTTATTTCACCTTTCTGTTTATTTCCTTGATTTCTGTACTGAAACCTGTTTGCTTCCTTTGTGCCTGCAAAAGTCACTTCCTCTTTCTTCCAAAAGTTAGTTAGTCCTTTTATTTCCCTTTATCTGAAAGGGAGCATCCATAAGGCTCCTGCTCAGGATGATTTACTACTCATGAAAGCCAGCTTTTAGGGGTTCTTCTACTGGAATATAGATAATCTTTTTTGTCTGTCTCCTTTCCTGTTCCAAGATGGATTTCCTCAAACAATAAATGTAAGTTTTTCCTTTTTTACAAAAGCATTTTGAGCATTTTTCTTCTGTTTACTATCACACGTTCAATATTGCACTGGCTATGCTGCACTTTGCTTGATATAGATACCAAATATATTTACATGGAGTACATTAGAAGAATTGTTCATTTCCTTGCCAAAATCTCCACTTTGTTAGGAGAGCCACCTCCGACAGTCAATATGGTCAATATGGTGGTAACTTCTTCAGACCTAGATCCCATGCCCCTTTGCTGATATTGTTCAATGGCAAATGGTGTTCTTGTGCTAGAACAAATTCCTTAATACTAATGGAACTTAAATGTGGGGATGGAAGTACGTGAGTCCTGATCTACCAAAACATGACGTTCATTACTGTTACAAACTAAACTTTATTGGTAGTCAGTGATGCAGCATGTAGCTTACAACAGAGGAAGCTCCACAGTCTTTTAGCTGATGAGTTCTAAAATCCCCTTGTAGCATGTGGTAGAACTGGACAACATAGATTTCTTATAAGCTAATTTCCACTAATTCTGTTACACAAAAGGGGTTTGGAGTATGTGAGAGATATCACAATTGTTTCACACAGGTAATGTTTGGACACTTCCTTCTTGTATTTAAAAGGTCAGAAGTCATGTGACATAAATTCTTCTAATAAGCCCAGACTCAATTAACAACAATAAAAAGTAGTTTTTATAAAGCCAATGTGGAGAGAACCCAGATTTATTTAATTCTCCTTTTCAGTTATTCAGATATTCTTCCTTTGTTATCTTGAATTGATTCAGTTTATACCAATGTTTTTCTATAGGTATTTAGCAAAGATGAGAATCAATAACGTAAATAAGGAATTTCATGTTATAAATTAATTATTAAAGTTCTTCAGATCTACTTCTGCGCCATTGGTCTTTCTTCTTTCTTTTACTTCATTGATTTTTAAAGATGGAAATTGAATGGTTGGTTGGTTAGAAGTTCTAATTACATCATCAGTTGTTGAAACCTCTATTTATGTAAGCTAATACAAAGAAATGACTGCCTGTATGGTGTAGTGGTTTGAGCACGGAACTATACTAGGGTTCAATTCCCCACTTGGCCAGGGAAACCTACTAGATAACCTTGGAAACCTACTAGATGACCTCACATACTCTCAACCTTGGAAAACCCCACGATAGGTTCACCTTAGGGTTGCCATAAGTTGGAAATGACTTGAAGGCACACAACAAAAATTCAAGGAAGCATATACAATTAATGGACATTTATGGAAAATACATGCAAAACAATATGCATAAGAGAAAAAAAATGGTAAAAAAATTCCAGCTACTTTTGATTATGAAGATGAAATTTGAAACTCTGATCAAGAGGGGTAGCTAAGACCAATGTGTAATTTTGACCTTGAAGTATTATGTCTTGTCCTTTGGAGTTGCATGCCCTAGAAAAGTAATATGTGTGTGTGTGTGTGCATGTGTCTCCAAGTGGCCTGTTGACTTATGGTGACCCCATGATTTTCATAGGGTTTCTTAGGCAAAGTATAAACTGAGGTGGTTTTGCCAGTTGCTCCCTCTGAAATATAGCCTATAGAACCTGGTATTCATTGGCAGTTTCCCATCCAGGTACTAGCCCAGGGATGATACTACTTAACTTCCAAGGATAGATGGGATCTGGTATCTTTAGAGTACTTAGGCCCATCAGAAGAGTCATATATGAATCATATCATATATGAAAATTATTGATACATAGATTCACAGAACTATAAAGCTGGAAGGGATCCCAAGGGCCAACTAGTCAAACCCTTCCAGTTCAGGAATTTACAATGGAAGCATTCCTGAGAGTGGTTTTTCAGATAAAAAAAAGAGTCCAAAACCTTCCAGATGATTTCATTCCACTTTCAAACTGCTCTGACCACTGTCAGAAAATTCTTCTTAGTACGAACTCTTAGTAGGAATCTCCTTTTTGTAATTTGAATCTATTGCTTCAGTTGCAATCCTCTGGAATAGCAGAAAACAAGCTTGCTCCATTTCCCACATTACACCCTTGAAGATATTTAAAAATGTTTATTATATCAGTTCTCTGTTTTCTTCAGGCTAAAATTCAAGCAATTCTCTCAACTATTCCAGATAGGGTTTGGTTTCCAGACATTTTCTTATCTTGGTCACCCTCACCATCTCTAGATAGATTCGAGCTAGTTGGTATCTTTCCAAAACTGTAGTTTCCATAATATTATATAAATATTACACCATACTTTAGTAAAAGATAGAGCAGAGTCATAAAATTTTATTCACACACTTTCTATGTTAAAGGCAAGATTACCCAGTTACAACGTGCCATCTTAACAAGCATGTTATCTTGCACTATAAACTTCAAGTTATCATGATTAGTTTTCTCAGTCTAAATCCCCTGTGGTTTCAAGGTCAAAGTCTAAGATAGGTTCTTAGGATACCACAAAGGCAAGGGAGGCAAAGGTGGGCAGATATGCTGGCATTGTTTCTGCATTAACTGACTATTGAAATGGGCATGAGAGGAATCTGGGTAAATGGGTCCAGAATTTGGGAAAAACTCAGATAAACAAGTAGTATGACAACAGAAAGTATCCTAGGTAAATAGATAGTAACAACCCCCTACACATACATCAAGATAGGGGGACCAAAGTATTCCTCACTTCCTGGACAAATGGCAAAATGTGTTCAGTAATTGTAGCAGTTGCTGCCATTGCAATTAGAGATCATATTCCGCATGCCCATACTTAGAAAGTAAACATTACAAAAATCTTCTGGATGATAAGACCCATTAGATGGGGAATCAGTTAACTTAGAGAAGGCAGTGCATGTGTCATCCATATATTCCCCTACTGTATTATTGGAAGTTAAATCAGAGACAGTCACAAATATGTTCAGAGTGTGTTATACTGTTTAAACTACTTCTAGTTGTATGTTTTGAATTCTGTTTAGTGTTTTTACTTATTCTTTTTTAATATTAATATTTTGTATCTTTAGCAATGTTGTATTTGTTTTAATTTGGTAAGTCCTGGCTTTGAAGAAAAGTTTGGGTGTAAATAAAGGTGATGATAACAACAGCAACAAAAACATCTATGTTAGGGTGAAAAGACTCCAATGTTTTCTTTAGAGCCCCAAATTCACTGAATGAAATAGATTTTGGTTTACAAGTATAATAGTGTCCCAAATCAGTGCACGATGACATAGAGAATAGAGACTATTTTTTGGTCAACAGTATGAAAAATAACAACATCAAGACTAAAGCCTATAGAGTCTCATCAGAAACATGAATTGTGTGTGTGTGTGTGTGTGGGGGGGGGGATGTCCAACAATTTTTTCATGACATTATTCTCTATCAATGAGCAGCATTAGCAATTTAATAAAAAGCACTTCCAGAACACTGACCTATGTGCTCTGATGCATGAGCTTTCATCATAATTAAATCTAAATATAGTTTTCAAATTATACTATTTATGACCAGCGGGGTATGAACACAAGCAAAAGCCAACAGCAGCATAATCACAACAGATCTCTCTGCATGTTTCCATCTGATCAAAGGTTACAGATGGATAACAATAGATTTAAATGCAAACAAAATAGTAAACAAAAAATCTACAATATGGATAATGAATGTTAAATGTTTGCCAGCTTAAGTTCTATTTGTGAGCCCTGAGAGTGCCTTCATCCAGCCATGGAGTATTTCTTTTGTTTTAAGTAAATGTAAAACTGGAGTAGCAAAAAACAATACACAATAGCTGGCATCCTGTCAATAATATATGCAGGTCTAAGTCAACCTTACACTTCTGTGTGTGTGTTTATGCCAGTGCAGAGCTTGGTATCTCCTCCCTCATTCTGAAATGACCAAATCCCTTCCTGCCACTTACAGGCCCACCATGGCCATTTTGTTGCTGGTGGAGGGGGATTTCAAAGAAGCACCTCAGAACTAGACACAGTCAGACAACATGTCTCCTGAGACCTCTGGAGGACCTTGGTGGATCAGCTATGGGGAAATAATCAGATGTTTCTCTGATTCTGGTCTTCACCAGACATGGAATCTTTTGGAAGAGGGGTGCAGTGGCTATACATTAATTTTGAAGATGGTGATTCTAGCTCTAATGTAGAGATTTCAGGTCCAATGTAGTTGGTCCAATGTGGCCAATCTCTAGAGGGCCTCCATCTAGTCTTTCTCTCTCTTTCTCTCTCCCTTTTCCCCCATTGTGGTTGCTTTCAAAGTGAAAGCATCATGCCATATTTTGGATTTCATTCTTGTTCCACTTGCTGAGTTAATTTTTATATAACAATGTATCCTGAATCCTCACTGCTGCTTAGTCGTAGGGATGTACTTTGCTAATTTTCTTCTCTCCCCTTGCCCCACTACACACTGTTTTTTGCCTATTTGCCACAGGTTGGTGCCTATTCACAATTTAGGACTTGTTTTACACATAATTTGAACGTGGTTGTTTCACACAGAAAACAACATTTTATGCACAGATCAATCTTGTGTGAATTTTGTAAAGATAACTCCCCAATAAAAGCATTTTCTGTGCAAAATATTTCTGTACAACAAATGTCATTTCTTGTGCTGAAAAAAAAACACATGCAATTTTTGCACATAATAAGTCCTGAATTGTGAAGATTCTCATCAGCCTTATTCTTGTCAGAGCTTCTCAATACTCAAAAAATATGTTTTTGAATATTTTTCATTTTTTTAAAAAACAATATTATGTCCTCTTCACTTGGTTACTTTAATCTGGAGAATTCTCATTACTATACATACTTTTTCACTGTGTACAATTCCTTCACAAAGACTTTATGCAGAGATCCAAAGTTATTAACTTCAAAATGATAAAAAGTTGATCCCTGAAAGTTTATGCCATGATATCATTTCTTAGAATTTGAAGTGCTCTAATATTCTTTGTGTTCCTGCAACAGCCTAACATAGCTATCCCCCAGAAAATGGTTATGGGGCTTTAGATGCTATTAGCAGTTTAATGCTGACGTATTCTGATGACTATCAGCATGATCTAAACTCTTACATTCTTAAACATTTCTACAAAGATGAAATCAAGGGAAAAAAATGACTGCATTCCTTCCAACAATGTGGACTGAACTGGATGTATTAAGCAAAGCTTTATGCAAAGCATATCACATATTAAAAACTTAGTTTTTTGTACTCCTTATATCAGTCTTTATTGAGAAAGCCAGCCTTCCTTACAGTATTTTTAGAATGCTTTCACACAGATAGAATGTCTATATGAAAGACTGCATGCAACCTCAGGGCCATGCTGTGACCACTCATGCTATAGGATTCTAATCAAAGCCAATATACACACAACACAGGGTAATGGAGAACTGTGAGATTTTCCATGAAGATCAAACAGCGATAAGGCTTTAACAACACACAACAATATCACTTGCAAACTGATGTGATCAATAAATAGATATAGATGCTATAGAAATGATATTTGTTGTTAAAGAATAAGTGTATCCCTTCCAATATTTCACAGCTGAAAACTAGGATATATGAGGCTGAGCAAGATCAGAATGTGGTTAAAAGGGTGAGATGGACAACCAGAACAAAAGGTTTGCTAATAGGAAAGATCAATCCAAATTATTATTTTAAGCAAAGAACCACTGGGCTTTACAGTACGCCTTCTTCTGTGACAGTCTCCAGATGCTTGAATGCAAAGTTGCACAAAGTATCATGTCCCATTATAGTCAACAGATATTGCACGCATATGTGTATGCTGCTTTGGGTGTGTGCACATTGCATCCATTAATTACAATGGGACACTTTTTGTAATGCATGAGTTCCATTGCAGGAACACATAGAGGACAGGAAAACAATATCAAATGAGTAGAGAAAAGCCTAAAAAAACAACACCAAAGTCAATATATACAATACTTGGGGTGTGTGGATGTGTCTACACCCCATGATTAACAGAGCATATAATAATAATAATAATAATAATAATAATAATAATAATAATAATAATAATAATAATAATAAAAATAATAATAATAATAATAATATAAAAATAATGGCAATGAGTAATTTCTCACTGCAAGAAGAAATTTGAAAATCACACAATTTTTAA
This sequence comes from Iguana delicatissima, assembly GCA_948472985.1. Lineage (NCBI taxonomy): Eukaryota > Metazoa > Chordata > Lepidosauria > Squamata > Iguanidae > Iguana > Iguana delicatissima. The sequence goes on along the minus strand of CAOKZL010000098.1, from coordinate 3,692,763 downwards.
AGGCTATTCACAATTTGTTACTGGTAATTTTGAACAGGCTTGATAAAATGCTTTTATCTGGTTTGTTCGAAATTATACTTTTCTCACAGAATGGCTACATGAACTCTGTGTTCATACCCATCCACAGATGTAACTCTTTAAGTTTCTTCTTAAAAGTAGCAATGAGGAATTTCAATAATTTTCTTCGCAGTGCAAGACAGTATTTGAAAACCACACTGTTTTCAAAAAGTCTATTCGCAATTTGGGACATATTGTGCACAAAATTTGCATGTGGTTGTTTTGTGCAGAAAACAACCTTTAAATACAGAGCACAGCACTTTCTGCTTGGGAAATAATATTGCAACAATATTGCAATATTCTTCATAATTCCTATGAAGAAAATGCTGGGTTTTGCACATAGAATGCTGTTTTTTATGCAAATCAGCCATGTGTGAATTTTACACAGAATAAATCGTCAATTATATCATTTTCTGAAAACAATATTTTCTGCACAAGAATTGGTATTTCTGCATTCAAATATTATTTTCCATTACAGAAAGTGTTGTTTTCTGTGCAGAAAGTGGTGTTTTCTATGAAAATCAACCATGTGTATACATTTTATGCAGAATATCCCCAATTAGAATTTCCTGAGCAGGAAATAATACTTCTGCATTGGAATATCATTTTCCATGCAGAAAATGCATGTGCGACATAATTCCATCCCTTCTTCCACCTGATGAGTCAACTGAGTGGCAATTACTCTGGTAGTTTGATGTCAGTTTTTACAACTGAAGTAAGCAGAAGACAAAGAGGGAATGTGGGAGCAAGAGAATGAAATCAGAACATTTTAAAAGCAGCTAAGAAAATGGAGCAGCAAATTAACCTGAACCACTCCTGTTAAACTGGGACCATTTCCGTACTAGACTGTTACAGTGCTATTATTCCACTTTCAACATGCTGTGGAATCCTGGGGTTTGCCGTTAGGAAGGGGAAGTGGAATAATAGCATTATAACAGTCTGGTGCAGAAATGGCCTCAGAGAGGTAGATGATAAGTAAGTAAAAAATGAGGAGAATAATAGATGTGCAAAAATGGCTGCACTTTGTTTCTGTCTGTCTGTCTTTCTTGGCCCACAGCTTAAATATAGTTGTAACGACAATTTGATAAGACTCCATTAATCTTTGGGAAGTATGCTCATCATGTGCGATCGACATCATCATCCCTGTAGTTGTTAGTGTTGTTGTTGTTGTTGTTGTTATTATTATTTCCCATCTTCCTCTCAATAATGAGATTCAAAATGACTAACAGAATATTTAAAAACAATATAGATTGAAACTACAAAAGCTTCAATAAGAGTATACATATATTTAAAAAAATATTGAACAATTGATAAAATTAAAATATTAAACATTAAAAACATTAAAACTCATTAAAAGACAACATGAAAACCATACAAAACAGCACCAAGCAGCACTGTAAGCCCTACCACAGCAGAAAGGAAGAATTCCAATTCCATCTCCTAAAAATGAGGGGGGGACGAGGCACAGGGAATCCATTCTATGCCTGAGGGCTTGTTGGGACTGTGTTGATGGCACTCTGCTACCACATTAAGGGAGAGTGTGCCAATCCATGAAGTTTCAAAACATGCTTCCAGGAAGAGCAAAATGGAAAGACACCAGCTATATGTATACAATGTTAGTAAACTGTGTGAAAAGTGAAAGACTGCAGCCCAAGCAACAACAATTATGCGTAGGTTTTTACAAAAAAAAAAAAACACTTTTCACTGGCTTGGCATGGGGTGGCAGCATTTAAATAAAATTATTATTCAAAACTAGTGGATAAACGCACTACAGAGTGAATTACCTTTTTGAGAACAACTCCATTGACATGTAGAGGTTGAAGGGGACATATGATACACTGTTGTTGTTGTTTCCATTGCTGTCATTGCTGCTGTTATTATCTATATCCTCCCAGCTATACCTATTATTTACTTTTTTAAAAAATGACTTAAAGTGACTCAGTAGTCTGAAAGTCCCGACACATCATACATTGGAAACTAATACATGGCCCTTCAAAAGGTAGAATGAAACTATTTTTCTACAGAATAATACAGTTAAAATTTTCTCCTTTCTTTGCATAACATTTCTTGGCCCTTGCCTATGGCGCTGTTTATTCTCTGAGGGAAGAGAAGAGGAAATATCCCAGTGACACCAACAACATTACATTGAGGCAGACATGGTTTAAGTAGGATATGTATATGTGTGTGTGTGTGTATGCGTGCATCTGGGGGCATTTTTGATAGAATAAATGAGTATCCGCAGCAGGAAGCAAACATGAGTCAGAAAGAGTGGGCCGTTGTATGTTATGAGAAAGAGAAACTCTGGAAAAATGAAACACATTCAAAAACATCATTATATTTGTATATCCCATAATATAAAAAGAGCTCTGAAATGAAGCGGAAAAGAACAAAGACCACTGTGCATTTTTTTTTTAAAAAAAAATTCCACAGAAATCTGGATTCTAGCATGAACTTTAAAGTGTGAATATAGTTTTGAAAATGTAAGTTTACTTCCAACTTGCAACTTAAAAAAAAACAAACCCAACTGTTCTGTGTTACAGTGAGTTACTTGGGAAACTGTAATTTTATACATGACCTGCCCGTGATATTTTGCTGCCTGGAGGAAAGGGGCAGAATAGTAACTGGTTTTTACTGTGACTGAGGCCTTTTCCTCATGGGGTTTTTAAAACGGTGCAGAGCTTCCTCCAGAGAGGACGTCTACACCTGGGAGCAGACTGGGTCCAGACTAATTTGTGTAGTTCCGGACCTCAGCCTGCTCTGGAATGACCCAAAGTGGTCATTCAGCGTGCTTTTGAAAGATCGCTTAAAATAGGTCTTTCAAAAGCACGGAGCGTCCCACTCTGTGGCTGCGCTCCAGTGCGAGCCTGCAGATCTGCCAGGGGCGGGCTTTAGGCTGGCAAGCTTCACCAGTTGGTGGGGAGCCTCCACAAACCGGAAGCCACCATTTTGGATGCTGGAGCAGTGTGGAGAGACGAGCTTGCACTGCTCCTCATCGGGACAGACCCAAATGGACCCACCAAAAAGCCGGTGAGTAGCGGCAGGGAACGTTTCCCTCTCCGCGTGCGGAAAGGGCCTAAGACTCAGGAGACTATGGCCTTGGAAACCAAATAGGTGATCTTGAGTAAGTCATACTCTCTCAGCCTCAGAGGAGGGGCACTGGTAAACCACCTCTGAACAAATCTTGCCAAGAAAATCTTATTATGGGTTTGCCTTGGGGTCACAATAAATCAGAAATGATTTGAAGGCGCACAACAAATCTTTGAATTTCTGTTGATTTGCTGGATTTTAGTTCACTGACAGCAGAAGCCAAATCAGCTTGTACCTATCATTTTACCTTCACTATGCTATTAATATATTCATTATTATTGTCATTCAGAACTAATAACTGTATTAAAATAGGCCCATCTCCATAGTTATAAATAACCTTAATTTTTGATTTGTTTTTTTAATTTTTTTAATTTTTTGTCATTTAATCTCTTTAAAAAACATAATTATTACTGTACCTTATAATAAGAAGGTCATCCATAATTGTGTAATCTCTGGTTTGTAAGCAAAAGAGAAATGAGTCCATGAGTAGAACAAATTAGTGCCCTTTATATTATTGTAGCAATTATTTATTACTCATTAAAAAGCCATTAGTAAAACACTGTTGTTATTTATGATAAGAAATAAGCAGTTCACTGGAAAAACACTTGGTAATATGAATTAGTAAGTCATAATATTTATTATCTGAAAAAAAAAGTTGGAATCCTTCTGAAGAGGACGGATGCTCTCTGTTCTCAGCACGAAAAAGTACAGTGTACAAGTTCAGAAAATGGTATTGCATATGCAAGTCATGTATGTGTACGTATAATGAAAAGTTTGAAATTGTGGCACATAATTTACTCCTGGATAATTTTGACAGAGGAAAAAAATAGACTTTTTTAATGCCTGCACCATCTCCAAGAAGGTCTTTATATTGCACTTCTAGGTATGAACACACAATGTTATGTAACTGAATTAGTTGTCAATGTTGTATCCCTAGCTTTTAGAATGCATAAGCCAGATTTTTCAGAACTGCTGATAAATTTCAGTCATATTTCATCTTGTTCTTTTCTTTCACATGTGAAAAATCATTTTTCATTACAGTTAGGACTGGTCAATCAGAGTTCTACTGTCTTTTAGTTACATGTCTTTTTTTTCTTTTTCTTTTTTCATCTTTTTGGCTTTTCTTTTTTTGAATATACCTTACTTTGTGAATTAGTATTAAAATCAGTAAATAAATACATATGAGAAATCTATTGCATTTTTTTTAAAAAAAATAAATCTTCCTCTGTTAATGAACATTTCTGTATTTTGGTCCTGCATTCCGCATTGCAATAATGAAATCAAATATTTCTGTGTCCTAGATTTATTTGAATATGAAAGTCTATGTATTTATTTTGTTAAAAAAATAACAAATGCATGTAGGGGTTTTTTTTTAAGTGCATGTATTTGTTTTATGAAAATGGAAGACTTACCTATTCCTGTGAAATCTGTTTCCTTTATCAGATCATAGCTATTCCAGTGCATAATCACATTGGTGAAACTCAGATTTCTAGTCACAGACTGGTCATTCTCAGTATTATATCTTTTAGTCTGACCTCAGATGTATATTTTCATTTAAAATGTATAGAACACGCATCCATACTCCTACATTAGTATTGTTGTACAGACTTCTATGGCCATTTCCACACAGGCTTAAAGTAATGGTGCAGAGCGTCCTCCAGGGAGGACGTCTGCACCTGGGAGCGGACTGGGTCGGACCTACTTAGTGCAGTTCCACACCTCAGCCCGCTCCAGAATGACCCAAAGTGGTCGTCCAGTGTGCTTTTGAAAGACCGCTTGAAACAGGTCTTTCAAAAGCATGGAGCGCGCCACTCCATGCCCGCACTCCGGTGCAGATTTGCAGGCTCACACCAGTGTGAGCCTGCAATCTGCCGGGGGTGGGCTTTAGGCTGGTGAGCTTCAGCAGTTGGTGGAGAGCCTCAACCAGCTGGAAGCCGCCATTTTCGTCCCTCGAGCAGTGCGGAGCGGCAGCCACGCACTGCTTCAGACCAGCCTGGACCCAAGTGTGGAGCCAAGAAGTCTGGTAAGTACCGGCACGGGGTGATTCCCTCACCCCGTGCTGAAATGGCCATATGTTCAGATACATTGGAGAAACTGATGATGCTACATATTCATAAAAAAACAACAACCCGGTAATGCTACCTATTTATACAAAAAAAAGTTATACATGGCATTTTTTTCTTATGCTTCCTTGATGATTATTTTTTCCTTTCAGATATTAAGTGAAACGAGCCTTCATTTAGACAAGGAGATACTTGGTAGCCATTCAAACTAATCAGGAAGTTTCTTGTCAATAAAATGGAGAAGATGCAATCTGCTTCTTAGATGGATGCTGAATAAAAACACTGGAGAAGTTAATCCCACAGAGACTTGGATACTTGTAACAGAACAACAACTAATCAAGGTTACCAGAATCAAGACTGCCCTTACCTCTCTGTACTGTTTTTCCCACTGATAGAAGCTTCAGAGATGTTCCATAATCAAATGGATCTCAGGATCCTAGTGTGAAGAACCATACCGGGCTATATTATTCATCTGGGGATAAGTGTCTTGCCAAAAGCCAGCATGGTATAGTGGTTTGAGTGTTGAGCTATGACTCTGGAGACCAGGGTTTCAATCCTTGCTCAGCCAAGGAAACCTAGCAGCTGACCTTGGGCAGCTCACACTCTCTCAGCCTCAGAGGAAGGCAAAGGCAAACCTCTTCTGAACAAATTTTGCCAAGAAAACCTTGTGATAGGTTGCCACCAGAAGTCTTCCATAAAATTGGCAATTTTATTTTGCTTTGCTTTGCTTTTGGCATAAGTAGCAGCTCATTTAAGCATTGCATACCCAGGTTTCATAAACTGTTTGAAGATGATGGTATTTTGGGTCACTTGTCTGACCACTGTTGGTTTATCAAGTCAAAATTTACTGCTTTTTATTATGTAGAAGAAAATGAAATGAGGACATGCTGGACAACATTATTTATGACCAACCTGAAAAATAACCCGAGCCTCATTTTTTCCTGGATCGTATCAAAACCTGTATTTAGTTTACGAGGTTTTAGCCCAATGCCTAGTTGTTATGCTTTAGGAATATTTCATTTGAAATCAATAAAGATTATGACATAATGAGTCATAGTGATGCATCCAAGGAAGGAAATGGTGGTTGTGTATATGACAGACTATTCTTTTTTTTTTTTTTACATGATACATTCTGGTGATTAATAATAACTGTTAGTTCAACTGGCTGTTGTGACCAACATATCTGACAAAGTCACCCTTTCATTTCAGATTTACTCTGTCTGCAACACCAGGGATTATACTGAATCTAATTTGGACATTAGTACAGAAATGAATTTCTGTTGTCTCTCTCATTCTTTCTCTTTGTATTAGTAAAAATAATTTCTGCAGCCCTCATAACTACAAAAAGAGTCTAGAAATTTTTTTTATAAAGTTAAAGATAATGAGACATAATTATGACCAAAGTAAAACAACCAAAGACACTGAAGACATATTTTATGAACATGATTTCTCTTGTTAAATTAATTAATCCTAAAGAAGAAATGCTTCTATATCAGCCCTATGTCTGGGAAGCAACAAACAAAAGACATCATAATTTGCAACTGCCTCAGATAATTTGGTTTAAAATATTGTATAGCTGTGTGTTGGCTGTGGGCAAAAACACTTCCCCCACCCTGGAATGTTCACAAGGCTATATCAATGCTATTATTATAGTCTATAAGAACATTAAATGGTAGGCTCTAACTTCACTGTGATGTTTGTGGTAGCATTCAGATTCTAAGCCTTCAGGGAGCTGCACAGAAGAGTGGGAACTGCCCCTCCTGCTTGCATTTATGAATGCTACTTCTATAAGCATAAGGATGATGGATGCTGACCTAATGCTGGGTTAAAGGGAAGGCAAGAATATTTGCCAACCAACCCACGAAATGAAGAGAGCACACACAGAGCTTGGGTTGAACTAGGGCAATTTATTATATGCCTATTTAGCATGAACATGAACTTGAACTTGGGCCTTGAACTTTGTGATATAAGAAAACGGGGGTCAATGCAATGGGAATTGTTGAGGCCAAGAGGTCACCACCTGACCTCTCCCCCAATCTCCCTTGAGTGAGATACTGGGTCCCAAAGTGAACTTCAGCCAACCCCTTTTTCTGGAAGGTGAGCCCCCTGCCACGCCCTCCTTGTCTCAGAGCCCCAAAGTAAGGGCCAACCGTGGGCCCACCCCAAGGACAACTCAATCATCATCCTCCCCCCTTGTCTAGTGACAAGACGGGAGGGCTCCTGAGGCTTGTCCTACACCATAGGGTGCCATAGGTACTCACCAAAGCCATTAGACCCCCCCCTTTCCAGCCACGGATAAGGGCAAGCATCTGCTTAGTCCTTATCCCCCCAACAAACACATAGAAACTTATCAGCCCTTGTTGCAGATCCTGAAGAAAAAATTCATTGCTTTCCAGTGACAAATGAATGCCATCTGCCCATACAGAGCAGGCCTCTAGCAGATTATGTCAAGGAGGGGAATGTAATAACCCAAGCCCTGTCTGATCATGTTACAGACTTCTTTGTTTGCTCAGCACTGAGCAAACTCAATGGGTTAAGATCATTGCGGGCCAAGTGATGCTGACTTCTGGCCATCGTCAAGAATGAGCCATACGTTGTGTACAGCCTGTATAGTCAAGCCTGTCATTTCAACAGACCAAGGTCCTTATCCCCCAGGTGAATAGCTCACACATCAGGTGGAGGCCCATGGCGCTCTTGGAACAATATAGGCAACAGGGCAAGCCAACATCAGACGAAGGGCCAAGGCCTTGCCCTTCAGCAAGCCCAGGTCATTACCACCACGGTAGATGACCAAAACATCAAGTGGAGGCCTGCGGCACTCCCGGGCCTCACTTACCAGCGAGCCTAGGTCATTACCCCAAGGTGAGTCACCCCCATCAGATGGAGGCCCTTGGCACTCCAGTCCTTGCCCAACGGCCCTCCTAAGTCATTACCACCAAGGTAGATGACCAAAACATCAAGAGGAGGCCAATGGCATTCCAAGGTTATCAGCAAGCCTAGGATACTTCCATTAGGAGAATGCCCAAAAACCCTTAAACGAAGTCCCAAGGCACTCCAAGGCCAAAGTGAATAAGAAAGGAAGAGAAAAAACTAAAACCAAAACAAACAAAACAAAAACAAATCAAAACAAAACAAAACAAAATCATCCAGTGGAAGCCCACAGGGCTTCAAGGCCTTGCCCCCAAAATCAACAAGCAAAACCTCAAGTGGAGGCAGACAGTGGTCAAAGTTGTTACTGCCGTGGTGAATGGCCAAAAATGGGATGGAGGTCCACAGCACTCCAAGGTCTTACCCCTGAGCAAGCCCAGGTCATCACTATCAGGTGACTGGCCTACACCTGAATTGAAGGCTCCAGGGTGCTCTGCGGGCCATGCAAGTGATTAAAACAAACAAACAAAAACAAACAAAAACATCATATGGAGGCCAGTGGTGCTCCAAGGCCATTGATGGTAATGAACCTAGGTCATTACTTAAATTTTAAAAACCCAAAAACCCCCGGGGGAACATTTTAGCCACACCCAACAGCCATCATGGTGACAAAGCCACCTGTGGAAGCCTTGAATACACTGCAAAATTGATACCACTGCACTGTCCAAGAAGTCATCCTATGGCCATCAGGACTGATTGCTAGCCCACGACATCTACAAACCAACTGGGAAACAGAGAAAAGAGAAACGAAGTCAGCCAAAAGCTTTGCTAAGATGTACACGTGTCTCTGTGGTGGAAAGCTTTGAATGCCAGAATACTGGATGTGTGATAGTTAAGATCCATATGAAGAACAGTGGAGGCAGTGGGTGAAAAGGGAAATCCTGACAGGATGGCTTCAAATTTAGACTCTCACTAAATACATTTGTTCATTCAATTAGGGAATGTTGTTTAACTTTCTGCTCCTGAAGTAAGGCAAACATAATATTTCGTGAAAAGCCCCGACAAGTCCTCCAATAAATATTGCTCTGGGATACATTAAATGAATACATAGCAGAAGGAAGCATTCTAGTTTTGAAGAGATACCCTAAAAAAAAACCAAAAAAAAAACTCCACAAAAACTCTAATATGTATTGTCAGAGGTAGCCCAACCCAGAGGGAGCTCAATTCCATCAACAACTTGATTCATATAGGGGTCAATCATACTTAGCTAAACCTCCATAGGCCTTCCCTCTGCAGGATGCTCCTGTATGCACCAAAGCCGGGAAGAACCTTGGTTCATGGGCATAATGTTTGGGCATGGAATTATGTCACAGTACTGTTCCTTTGCTTCTTTGTTGGGAATAGGGGAAACTTTTTTAAATTTTTTCAGTTGTCCCAGTAACATGAAGTTGACTGCCTCGACCAGAACTGTGCCATTGACTGGGAAAATGATTCTCCCCCATGTAAAAAGGCTATCCTAATTTATCTTGGATGGTTCCATGTGTGGTGTGGAGAATCGGTTGTTATTTATTTATTTAGATTAAATCACCTAGCATGTGCAGGTTAACAACTAAACTTTTCCGAGCTATATGCACACTGCAGTTATAAGTTCATTTGCTGGCAGCAAATTCTAAGTACCAACCCAACTACACATCCCAGGAGTCTAAAGGCTAGAAGTATGATGGTAATTTCCTTGTGAACTATGCCTACACTCCAAAAAAGATTTTCAATATTGGATTGGCATCATATGGATATAGGCTGTCTAGATTTTGAAAGTACGTGCTCCCTCCCTCTGTCCTGCATTCCCACCTGCAGCATTCCTGCCCATTTAATCTGAAATTCCAATTCAGAAACTAACTGTCCCTAAATGACACCCTTTTTAAACATTAGTTTGGGTGATGAAAATAAAAGTCTGGAGGCATCCAGGTTCTCCGGTTTTTATATATTGAAATGCTGATTAGCTTTAAAACTGCTCCGTAACCCCAATCTGTTGCAAATGGGCAGGGTATACCACATCAAGGTGGTGGTGGGAACTCTTCCCTCTTTTCCATCAGTGCTGCATGATCAGGAATTATACATAGCACATGACCAGTAGCAGTATGATCCCGTGTTGAGCCAATCCGGAGCTGTTTCCACATCAGTAAATGTATTTCCTGACCTTCCTTTCCCATCCTCAGATTAAAACTGAATTCCTAACTATTCAAATATTTAAGATGTCCATCAGGTTTTGTGGTTAAATTACAGGATGTAATATTTCAATTTAAAAAAAAAAGGGGGTTGTCCCAGCTTACTTAAAGCAGGGCTGGTAAGACTTGAACCTGTGACCTTCAGCTTGGCAGGAATTTTTGCTGCCCCTAAGCCACAGCCCATCTGTAACAATATAAAGACATTTACTCCCTACTTGGATACAGGAGGGAATTCATTGGTCTTAATTAGAGGTACTGATCAAGACTTTGTTCCAAGTTTCCAAGCAGAATAAAAATAAAAGTTTAAAAAAGGGGGGGGAGGCAAAGGTAGGATCAAACTAGACTTTCTGGTCCTTAGGCTGCTGTGGGTTTTCCCGGCTTCGAGGTTGTGTTCTGTTAGTATTTGCCCGTGACATTTTTTCCTGCATCCCTGGCTGGCCTCTTCAGAGAGTCTTCTGGTGTTTGTTCCAACCTTTTCCCAACTGAATCCCTTTGACTGCAACAGTTAGAACTTAATTATGTTTTAGATTGCCAAAATTTAATGCCAGCCACTCTTCACTTGTGTTCCTTAGGGTCTTATTTTATCTATTTATTTGTTCATTATTTTTAATACACACACACACACACACACACGTGTGTGTGTGTGTGTGTACGCCCATGTATGCGCACTATTTCCTCTTGCTTCCTGCTACCATCCGATTATAATGCATACGTGTGCATTAAATTTTCTCTCGCTCTAAATATATTGGAATTTCTACTTTGGGATTATTTGAACATGTACGTATTGCTCGTTGTCTCTCAAAAATATTAACAAACAACATGGGGAGGTGATTGAAAACAAACAATGAGTAGGAGAGAGGAAAGGGGAGGGGAAAAAAAATTCCCAAACAATAATAGAGCAAAGACAAGCCCCTCCCCTCATTAGCACATGTGCCACCAAGGTAGCTCTAATTACAACCAAACCAATGAACAAACGTGAAGGGGCAACTTGGAGGGATCAAACCCAGGAACCCGCATTGTCCAACTGAGCCACTTTCATTTTCATCATTTTTAAACATTTTGATCCTTTTTAATTTTTAATTTTAATTTTTAATCATTTTCATCATTTTCAATACACACCTGTCTATATATATGTGTGTTTGCGTGTGCCCATACACGCACAGGCTCGTACACTGCATCCTCTCCCTTCTCTTCCTGCTCCCAGCCAATTATTCGTATACCTGTGCATTAGCTATTCTCTCTCCATAAATATACTAGGGATTCATTCCATTATAGGTATTATTTGTACATGTATGTATTGTTGTCGTCTCTCCAACATATTAAGAAACCATTACAGAGGGTGATTGAAAGATAATAGGAAGGAGGGAGAGGAAAGGCAAAATGTGTGTGTGTGTGTGTGTGTGTATACACACACATACATGCACACACATAATTACAATAACCCTATAACAATAATAGAACAGGGAACAGGGGGGCTGTCCCCTCTCCCCCACTAACACATGCTTGACCAGGTTGGCTGTAACTACCAACCAGACCAACAAACAAACAAACAAGCAAACTAAAAAGGAGGGAGGATAGCCCAATGCTGGAATCACTTGGGACCTCTTTCTTTTTTCCCGCATTTTCCCACTGAGCCACTTGGCCGCCTGAGGGTTAGAACACTTTTAAACCTCAGTCTCAGCTTTGTTCCCCCTGAGCTCATTCTGCTACTAAGACTAAAGTGACAAAGCAACAAAATAAAGATAAAGAAAGAGGGAGAAGTAGAAAGGGACCCAGATTCCCTTGCCTCTCCCTGAAACCCTCTGTTAGCAAACAAGTGTTGGATAGGAGGAGTGGAAAATGACGAAGTCTCACGCCTCTCCCCAAAGCCCCACCGACAACACCAAAAATGGAGAAGGTGGAGGAAGCAACAAAGCTAGCCCCTCCCCCCCGCTAACACACACTTGACCAAGTTGGCTCAAACTACAAGCCAGACCAACAAACCAAAATGGGGAGGGGACAGCCCCCAAAGGGTGTAATCAAACTGGGACCTCTTATCTTTGTTCCAACATTTTTCCACTGAGCCACTTGGCTGCCTGAGGGTTACAAGACTTTAAATCCTCTGCCCCCTGAGCTCATTCTGTTGCTAAGCCTCAAATAAAGAGACAGAAAGAGGGAGAGGAAGGAAACCCAGATTCCCTTGCCTCTCTCTGAAGCCCCTTGCTAGCAAACAAGTGTGGGGTAGGAGGAGTGAGGTGATGAAGCAACGGGACAAAGAAGAGAAAGAAGAACTGAGGGAGGGGGAAACCAAGAATTTCACACCCCTCCCCAAAGCCCCCGCCAACAACATCAGAAATGGGGAAAGTGATCAAGGTATCTCCCCTGCCAGGTAAGTATGCATGAAATGAAGAATTGTGATTATCTATCTAAGTTAGTAAATGAAGAGAAAAGAACTATATATGAAACAGCATGGTTGCCGGTAGCAAATTACTTAAAAAAAATATATGGCGATGTAATATTTACTTAAGATCATTAAAATCACATCGATGTATCTAATATGAAATTTGGGTTCCAAAAAATATATTTGGAGAGACAAAATATATATGGATTATTCTGAATGATCCAACTATAGGATAGTAAAGAGACATTGATGGACATTGTAATAAATGTAATAAATTGTTATAGTATATTATGATAAAATAAAGGTGCGTAATCTGGAGTGAGCAACTATTTTAAGATGAGAGACGCAGAGGTTACATAAGTTATAATATGGTCGGAGAATAAACCAGACAAAGACAAGTAGGAAGTAAGTTGCGTGTAAATTTAACGTAAGTATGTCTGTATGAATAGGTATAGAGTAATGATTAGGAATTTGGAATCAGAGTTAATATAGTATGAGAAAGCAGACAGGTGTTAAGCAAGATTGGAAGATTATATGTTTGTTTGTTCTACTCTATGTATTTGCTTGTTTTATTCTTGTATTTGAATTTTTAATAAAAAAAGAAAGAAAGAAATGGGGAAAGTGGAAAGAAGCAACTAAGCCAGGAAGGAAAATGAGGGAAAGGATGAACAGGGACAAACTCCCTGAGCCACCCCCACTGGTGATGTAAGATGTGGCCGCAGCATCAGGGCCCGTATCACCCGACCACGGCTGCAGCTGCAAGCAAAACTAGCAGCTTCCTCCGGATCCACTGCTGAAGCCCTTCAACCTGCAAACAGCCAACCACGCCGCTATTGCCACGAGTCCAAAGAAGCTGAGGAAGGGGCGGGGCGGCCTTAAAAGGAGGTCTGCTGGCTCCGACCCCTCTCTACCTACCGTGCGACCCTTGTCGTACAGTAACTGTGTGGTCTCTTCTCATGGGAGGTCGGCAAAGGCGTCTCCCCCCACCAGATGCAGCGTGGCACATTCGAAGGGGGGAAACGAATTCTCAACAGAGCACACATCTGTGCACGCACACACACACACACACACTGTAGCAGGAACATAGAGGCAGTGAGACCTCGAAGGTAAGGAAAAAGAGTTTATTAAAAGAAATAGCCGGGCTGCTTGACTGGAAAGTGTCAAGAGCTCCGAGTACAGTTTGCAAAGTGATTTTATAGCATTTCTGACACACACAGACATTTCCTCTTGCCCCTCCTTCACAGAGGTTTTACTGTAGCTTCCACTTTCCCCTTATCTCTCAAGTTGTTTACATTTCAGAAAATGGTTTACAGAACATCTCAGGTAACGATGCACACTGTGACCTAACCTTGTAATGGAGAAAGGAACTCTGCTGAGCCTTGCTGGCGCAGCATATTGCAAAACACTCTGACTTGCCACACACTTTTGGAGGATTTCTTTTAACACTTTTATAGAGTCTTAAGGCTACCCACACTGACCCTCCTTCAAAGTCCACTTCAACACCACAGGCTTGCTCTTGTTTTTCACATTTATTGTACTTGGAGGCTGACTTTTCTTGTACACCCACCGAGAAGCTATCACATCCTCCCCTTAGGATCCCACCCCACAGTTTGATTTCTAATGGGTTAGGAGAGTTTTATGCCTTCCCTAAAGAGCCTCTTTTCATAGCTTCCTTCAGTACATGAGATAAAAACTTCACAGCTGTCTGAATTTAGGAGGCAAAATAATCTACCTATGCATGATGGTCCAAATCCAGATGGCCAACCTCTCACACACATTCGGAAGTTAAAAAAGAAGTAAGACTGATCTGGAATGTACACATAAAGCTCTATACAGTTTGGACCCCGGTTATTTGAAAGACCATATCTCCCTTTTTGAGTTGGTTAAAAAATCAAGAGAGGTCCTGCTCTCTGTCCCACCCCCTCTCAAGTGCACTTGGGGGAACAAGAGAGAGGGCCTCCTTGGTGACTGCTTCCAAACTTTGGAACACCATTCCTAGAGAGGCCAGGATTGCCCCATCCCTGGTCATCCTCACTCTCCTTCAAATAGCAATTTAAAATATTTTTGTACTGCCAGGCTTTTATAAATTGAGCTTTGGCTATTGGTGCTGTGTGAGTCTATTTTAAGGTTGTTTTTTAAAAAATAAAATAAAAAAATAACATATTTAATATTTTAAAGTATAATGTTTTAACTTTATAAATTGTGTGTGTGTGTGTAAGTGTGCGTGTATTTACATGCATATACACACTTCTCTATGGATTTTTTTTAATTTTATTTTTACTGTTTTAATTTTCTTAGCCATCTTAGTTCCCACTGTTGGCAGAAAGGCAAAATATATAAAAAACATAAAAATTGAGCTTATAAACTGACCTTAGGCTCTTGATGCTGTGTGAATCTGTTTTAAGGTTATTATTGCCTTTTTTTTTAAAAAAAAAAATGCATTTTAATGTATTTAATATTTTAATGTCTAATTGTTAACTTTATAAATGGTATGTGCGTGTGTATGCACATATATACACACACACCTCTCTGTGAATGTTTTTTATTTGTACTGTTTTAATTTTGTTGGTTATCTTAGTTTCCACTGTTGGGAGAAAAGCAGAAAAAATGTGTGTGTGTGTCTGTGTTTGTGTGTATGTGTATGCTCTCTCTCTCTCTCTCTCTCTCTCTCTATATATAAAATAAATAAAAGCCAAAAATAAGGACAGCCCCTGAAGATGTAACAGTATGAGGGCTGTGGTGCTGACATAATACTTTATATATTAACAATCAACCATAGATACTTGTGAGGAGGAGGGACTCCCAGCTCTGTCTTTTACACCTTTCTGAGCGCTGCTTTTCAAAATATATTACAGAGACTTTGTTTTCTTTTCAGGAAACAGAATTTTCTGTCTAGAAAATAATGCTTCATAAGGGATATTTCCCCTTACATAATGCTAACGCCCTGCTTCTTTTTTGTCCTTTCTAAATTATAAATTTATGAAATCAAAGATTCCTTGAAGAATATCAGAAACATAGACATGATTTCCCTCAGTTTGATTTAACAAGATTTTATTTTAGGCAAAATTCTATAGTGACATTGTCTGCTCTTCATTTGCACATCCCTTAAAAAAAACTTTCATAATTGTCAAGAAATCTATTATTTGTTTGATCTAAAAGGTAAAAATAAAATTACCATAATTCTAATTTTGTCAGAATTTTGATTTAAAGCAAATATCATAACTCATTCAGACTTTTATTAGTGAAACATACCAACATTGAACTTAATGATACAGCTCCCTCACATCTAAAAATAAATAAAACACATGGGAAATTATGTGTGTCAGATGTTAGTGGTATATCATGTATTTCAATAATGAATAATTACAGCATGTCATCCTGTATTAAATTACTATAAGCAAGAACATCTGTAAGTGATAAGATGGGAGCAGTTTAATTTAAAAATGATTGGATGCCACTGGCGTAAGTGCAGAACATAATTCCAACATTTGTGATTCAGTGTCAAATTTGCATGACCCTTGACCTGAAAGGCTATGCATGTCTTTAAACGGATCTAGTAGGATTTCAAAGGAAGAGACCACAGGAAAGCCTTTTAGCCAGAGATGAATAATATTTGTACACCAAGAGATCTACTTTATCAAATTTAAGGGAGGCTGAGGGAAACGGGAAAAAAGTGAGATAAGAAATATAGACCCAGTCACCCCAGCAGTTGTGTTTTACATTGATAATAGAGGAGAACTAGGTACAATCTGGGATCTTTCTAGCCAATACTGTTATAGTGCTCTTATTCTACTTTCAACATCCTGTAGAATTCTGGGGTTTGAGAATTTAGAATTCTCAGCTCACACTCTCTAGCTGAGAATTTTAAATGCTCCTCCCTAAACTGCAAACCCCAGGCAAGATTCCATAGGATGTTAGAAGTGGAACAATAGCACTATAACAGTATAGTGCAGAAAGACCAATAGTTACCTGAAACTGCCTAGCTCTGCTTACTTTCTGTGTAGCAGTGTGCCACCACAAGAAAAGAAAGTTGTTCTGGTAGCACTGAGCATCTTTTCAACCCATTTTTAAGTAGGGCTTTTTCTGGTTATTGTGGTACAATTTTTTTTCTCAGTATAACAAGGTTCTGGAACACTTTGATTCCTGTTTAGTGTGGTTCATTAACAAGAAAAGACTATTCTGGAACACAGAAAGGCCTCTTGTGTCAAGTCGACTGTTACTGCAGTTTAGGCCTGTGATAATGGGGCTTCCCATTATCTAGGCTTATCAAAGGGAGATACTTCTCTCTTCAGGTAAACCAAGGGTTAATGAGATGTTAGGATTACATCAAGGGTCACAGGGTGAGAGTTGACCAATCAAAAGGAAAGGGTCAGCATCACAGGTCACAAGGTGAGAATTGACCAACCAAAAGGAAAAGAGGTGGGCATCTTGGAGAGGCTTCCAGATCCTTCCAAGGAGAAAAAGATAAAAACTTCTGAGAGGGCATGTGGCCAGAGAGAAAGAGAGTGAGAGAGAGAGAGAAAGAGAGAGAGAGGAGAGCTGGGCCAGTGGAGCTGGCAGGCATGCCGTGTCTCCTGGACCCCCCTCTCTCCTCCTTTAGACCATCTACGCCTATAACGTAATTGTGAGTAACTAGAAATAAGTAGTTAGTCGCGTTAGGGATGTTGTTATTTTGGGAATTGGCTGATCTTAAGAATGTATCTGTGCTGTTATATCTGTTTTGTAAATTATTGTAACTAAGTGCACCTGGGAGAGGGGAGTCTCCTAAGTATATATTGTTTATTTGCATGTCTTGATTAAAACACTTCTATAAACCTCCGTTTCTCTCCATTTCCACGCCAGGGTTGGCACACGCTACATAGGACCTCTCACTCAGGGGAAGGGGGAGGTGGAAGTTCCTTACGCTTAGAGATTGGGCAGGGTCCCTCCTGTCCTGTCCAAATGATTCTTAATTCAGGGGGGGGGGTGGCAGCATACCTGATAGAGTTGGGGAGATTGCCAGTCGTTCCATGCGTGGAAGTCAGCTTTGGAAGGCTGGCAAGAACCCTAGTACACTGGGAGGGAATTTCCAGTTTTGCAAAGGTGGAAGTCCACTTAAGAGACGGAAATAAACCTACAGTGTCACAAGGCCTACCTGGCGATAGCACTAGATATCACTTTGATATCAATAATTCGGCCTTACGCTACCACCCCTCTCCACGTGTTTGTGAGGCCCCCGGACAAGCACGGAACGAGGCTCAGCCTTCAAACGCTGCAATATCCCAAGACAATACAGGCAGGCCAGAAATACCCAGATCACCACTTTAGGAGACCTCTCTGCAAACGCCCCCATTATGTATGCACACTATTTACAAAGGACTCCCTGCCCTGAGCAGGTAACTTGGCAAGCTAGAAGCATACAGTATACCTCTTTGTCAGTTCGGACTTAATTCAATAATGCTAAATTGTAAACTCATTGTTGTCCCCAAGTAAGGCATAGCCTGCAGTCACACTTCTCCCTATAAAAACCCCTGATTCCGAGACCTTCCTCGGATCGCTCCCGAGTTCCAGACCGCCTTGCTGCTGCTTTGCTTGGCGAGCTTCCCCTCAGCTCCATGTGCTGAGCCACATCGAACCCCAACATCACTCTCTATCTTCTTCCGGGCTTC
Source organism: Iguana delicatissima (assembly GCA_948472985.1). NCBI lineage: Eukaryota > Metazoa > Chordata > Lepidosauria > Squamata > Iguanidae > Iguana > Iguana delicatissima. The sequence continues at coordinate 3,674,435 of CAOKZL010000098.1, read as the reverse complement.
AGGAACAGGTGTCGTATCACTCAAACAAACTATCCCTCTGAAAATCCCGCTATCTTACTCACACCTTTATTTTCCTTAGTTATCTGTGTGCTTGTGTTGCTTACATTGTGTGCCTGTATTTAATAAAGATCAGTCATTATTTTCAAACTAGTCTGCTCCTTGACTTGGCCTGACCCCGTAAACACTGAGTTACAAGATCCTGCTAAGTTACTCTGCCTCTCGTAAGGCTAAAGCAGTGCTCAGAGCTAATTTTCCCCACCTATAGTTGAGCACATTTTGGTGTCCCTCCCAGGACCCCCAGTAAACAGGGTAACACAACCACTGGCTCACAAGAGTTTGGTACTGCTTTTTCCCATGATGGACCACTGACCCATGGGAATACTTGGTACTGCAAGTGATTGTGGGTGGAGGAAATGTGGGTGGAGGAAATGGTGGTAGTAGCCAGAACCCAAAGTAGGAATAGCAGAAGCCAAAAATAGGTGGAGTTTGCTCTCTACCATCCCATAGTAAAGTAGATTGGATACTGAACATTTCTCAGTCCAAGTCTGTACTGACTAGTTGGGCTTTCCTATTGGGATCCTTTCCACCTTTACTTGGTGATGCCACAGGTTTAACAGATGATATTTTACATCCAAAACTTAAGTACCATCACTGAGATAAAGTTCAGCCTCCCAACACTAACCTCATGGGAAGTGCTTATAACATATGACAGTCTTTTCTTTCTAAGCAGTACAATTTCTTCCATTCTTACTTTACTTTCTTGGACACTACTCTATTTCTTTTTCTAGGCATTTCTGTAAGAGCAGCAGTGCCATCACACTTCACAAGATAAAGAAAACAATTGGTTTCCTCTGGCTCAAATTAAATCTGAAGTGGAATCCCATAAGTTGTCTTCCTTCCTATTTCTTGTTCTTTTCCTGAAGTATTCTAGTGCAGGCTATGTCTAATGCAAGGAAGGGTGAACTGATTTCATTCCCCCTCCCCACTCTTTTTCAATTGAAATTTATTCTTTGTGAGTTACTTTTTCATTGACGGAGGAAACATACAAAATATATGTAAGAAAAAAAAATAGGTTGGGGAACCTTTCAGTCTACCGTACTTTTCCTCAAATACAGCCTGCCCCATGAGAGACAACAATGTAAAAAATACACAGGAAAAGTAGAAAATAATCCTACTTCAGATAGTCACTTGCATTGAGTTAATCCCACATGAGCCCCACATTTGTTGGATCACCAATGAATGTAACAATCTGGATAAGTCTATGAACCCAGATGTCTATCCGTATCCATGCTTGTCCAGTCAAAAGGTGTTTATATTGAACAGATGGAAGGGAAATTCAAGCCATGTCCCAGCATCTGCATGCCTATAGGCAATAACCTTGTCCATGGTGTGATTCCTGGTCATGGCATTAGCTGGTGTACTTGGATAAATATGTGACCTGCATAGAGTTGCATACATGGATGCATAGGGGCTTTTCGACACCCAGGAGACACTTTTGAAACGTGAAACTGCAGAGATCAGGACACAGACAGTGAATGCAGTTCCTCCCAGCCTCTTCCCCCTAATGGAACCAACCAGTTAATATCAACTACAAACAGATAAGCCACTTCCTTTGCCCTCAGGATGAGTCTGTTTCTCAGATGGGATGAAGAAGCAAGCTTGTGTATGGCAGAATAAGCTTGGAAGGAAAATACTGAATCAAGTTGCTACTCTCCTTTTTTTTTTCTTTTGGTCTTATATAAAAATAACCTATATAATTCAGGCCTATTAATTCTCATTCAAGTTGAATGACTTCCTGTTTAATCAGCATACCATATGGCAAGTGTTTCTTTACTTTTTTTTTCTGAAGATAATTTGAGATGGCATGTGAATAGATGCTTCTGAATTGAAAGGGTGTCCCCCCCCTCCGCGCATGCTTGAATATTTTTAGCATTCTCTCTTTTGATTGATTTGCTTCTTTATCCTTAGGAACTTTTTCTCTTTCTCTCTACAATGTACTGGTTAAATAATTTTATTTGATTAAACATATTCCTTTTACCCAATAAATTAAATGCAAATAAATGTGCATATTTTAAAATCCCCCATCTGGATGCCTTTTTGACTTGCTGAAAGTTAACATACATTTCTATTTTTTTTAAAAAGTACCTTTTCTTGTGTCTATGCAATCCTGCGTATAAAAAAGTCTATGCATGTGCATCTTCATTTCCTGGATATTAACAAGCAGAACATACACATCATGGGTTAGGCCCGCAGCACAGACCCATTGTCCCTTGAGTCCCCTTCACATCATATGTATATGAAAGGGACTGAACAAAACAAAACAACATTTTGTTAAACAAGTTGGGTAGCTCAGGTAGGTTGCTGTTGTTGTTGTGTACCTTCAAATAATTTGTGACTTATGGTGTATCCAAGGTCACCCATTGGGTTTCCGTGCCTGAGTGGAGAATCAAACCCAGGTCTCCAGGATACTTAGTCCAACATTAGACCACCTTAAACTCCTTAAAGGTTAAATTAAAACTCAGAAGATTTTCACCGTTCCCCTGAATGGTCAGTACCACCTGCTACAACACTGTAATGCTATGTGGCCACAAAAATGTTAGTACATTAATACATAGTTGTACATAGTTAGTAGTACATTAGTACATAAAGTTGTTATGGTTGTGTGCCTTCAAGTCATTTCCAAACCATACCAACCCTACAGTGAATTTATCACAGGGTTTTCTGAGACTGCCAGTGTGTGACACACACAAGGTCACCCTGTGGATTTCTGTGGCCAAACAGGAAATCAAACCCTGACCTCCAAGGTTGTAGCCCAACACTCAAACCTCTACACCAGGCTGGCTCACATTATAAAGTACAAAAACGCTATTCATAGTTCAGTGGAATAAGTAGGTATTATTCAGCAAATCTCTTTTGAGCGTCATTAAGTGCATGCCAACCTTGTAATCTCCCCTTGAATTATGTTATGAAATAGCTTTTAGTTGTAGAAGTTTTGCAAACAGTCATAAATGGAAATTAAGCGGGGGGGGGGGAATCCTTTATATTTTGAAGTGAAAAATATTGTGTATCATTAGGTACAATCTGAGTATTTATAAATGTTTGTGTATACCATTTTGCACAACAGAATAAAAGGAATATGAGGAGAGGGCATTCTTAGAACAACCATTGTACTTTTCAGTGTTCCTAAAATTGCCATCAAATTGCAAATGTAACGTATTTCTTCAATAATACTTGATTGAAAAGCTCTGGGAAGATTGACATTGTGTGCAAATAGTATTTTACAAGGAAAATTCATTGCAAGTATTTGAGTTTCCACTTGCTGTTTAACAATGGAATTGTTTTGGTTTGGTTTGGTTTGGTTGTTTTGTTTGTTTTTTTGGATAATTGTTGGAAAAATTTCAGACTGGCCCCAGACTGACTCTAACTTAGTTTGGCCAGGGTAGACTATGAACATCTCCTCATGACAATGCTCTACTGCATTGTAGAGCTGCAATTCAGGTCCGGAATGCAGTGTGTCAGCAATGCTCCCCTCTGCACCTACTCACTCGTTGTAGAAGGAAGCACAATGGCTCTGTCTCTTCCTTTTGCAGCACAGCTGGGCACTTGCCATTGTTGCACGGGGGCAGGAACCATTGCAATCACAGTTCCATGGCTTCCACAAAACAGTAAGTACAGGAGCACTGCGAGACTGGAGGTGTAAAACAGATTTTCTCCATTTTGCAAATACTACACAAGTACAATGCTTTACGACAGGATGACAATGGGATGGGGAAGACATCATGCAGAACTGCTATCTGCCAACCACTGCCATCCAGTCCCAGAAGCGGAACAACAACATTGTGCAGAAAGGGCCTATGAGGACATCTTAACTTGCAGTTTCACTTTAAATCCATAGCAGGCTGCTATGTTATCAAAGTCTTTTCAGCTTCATTCCAGATACCTTAGATGCCTTGCCCAAGGAGGAAACTTCTGCATTTGCTTCAAATTTCCCTTCAGGTGAAATATAGTGATAACTTAGAAATGCACAGGATTTCTTTGAGGAATTTCACTGGTGTTAGTGTGACTCTTGTTCTGACACAATTCCTCTGATGTCCTGCCTTCCTTAAATTTAGAATTTTTTTGGTTCCACCTTGAGTAGAATTTTACTGAGGATTTCTTAATTGATAGTTGTAAAAGTAATCCAGCTAAATCAACCTACTGTAAAGTTACAACAGACCAGTGGACTTAATATAAGTTTAACTTTATTTTGATCATTGGCCATTTCCACACTACACTGTTATAGAGCTATTATTCTAGTTTTAACATCCTGTGGAATTCTGGGGTTTGTAGTTTACCAAAACCAAAGAGCTCTCTGGCTGAGAATTCTAAAGGCTTCTTCCAAAACTGCAAACCTCAGGATTCCATAGGATGTTGAAAGTGGAATAATAGCACTATAACAGTGTAATGCAGAAAGGGCCAATATGATAGTGATGATATGTCATTGTAAAAACTGTCCAATGTTATCATGACAAACTGCTCCATATTGAATAAGATTATGTAAATACCACCTAGCCCATCTTAACAGCCAGTGGCCATGCTGGGTGTAGGAGGGCTGTTTAGCTGCTGATAAGGCAGCAAGACAGAGGATGATATTTCCATTCTTTTCCCACCACAGAGTGAGGACATGACAATCACAAGCAGGACTCCTATCACAATTCCTTGTTGCAGCCTCACTCATTAGTGGATTGTGTTACCCTGTTTTCTGGGGGTCCCGGGAGGGACATCTAAATGCGCTTTCAGTTGCACAAGTTGGAGAAATTAGCCAAGAGCACAAGCTAGCAATACGAGAGGCAGGGCAATGGAGTGAGATCTTTTACCCAGCATCTACGGGGTCAGGCCGAGTAAAGGAGCAAACAGAAGTGAAATAATAGCTATGGCTTTTATTAAAATACAGTCAAACTGTGTATACAACACACTAACACAAACAACCAAAGAAATAAAAGTTGGAGTGGAATAGAGGGATTTTTAGAGGAGTTGTCGGTTTGGGTAATACTACACCTGTCCTGAAGCCCGGGTAGTCTGCAGCAGAATTTTGGAGATATGGAGTCTCAGTACGTGGGACTGAGGGGAAGGCTTGCCAAGCACAGCAGCAGCAAGGCATGGAAATTGGGACGATCCAAGGAAGCTCACAAAGTCAGGGGTTTTAATAGGGGATAATGTAGCCCCAGGCTAGTCTGTACTTGGGGAAAACAATGAGTTTTGGGCTGGAGACAAAGCCTCTGAAAGGTCAAAATTTAGCATGATTGAGTTAGGTCCAAATTGACAATAGAGTAGACAGTATGCAAACGCAGAGTGCTTGACAGATGAGGATTCTTTTGATCAAGCTGCCTGCCAGGGGCAGGGAGTTCTTTGTAAACAATGTACATACCTGATTAGGGTACTTGCCGTGAGGCCTCCTGAAGCAGCAGTTTGGCTATTTCTGGCCAGCCTCTCTTTGTTTTGAATATTTCAGCAATTAACGACTGAGCCTGTTTGCGTGCTTGTCCGGGGGCCTCACAAGCACATGGGAAGGAATGGGTAAGGAAGGTCAAATTATTGATATCAAAATGATATCTAATGTCACCTCAAGTGTGGCTTAGGAACTGCAGTAACAGTTGGAAATGTCTTTTTTGTTGCAGCCCAGTTGGCAGTTGAATAGAGCTTCTTTGCTTGATGCAGCTACTGGCCATTAAGGTGGGCTTGGGTGGGGCAGATCAGGAGATGTTACTTGTATGCTTAATATATATGTAAAGCAGGATTAGACTCTGAGGAAGGAAGCGTGCAAACTGGAGGAAAAAACATTAGCAATTTAAGATATGCAGAAACCAGCAAATACTTGGGACGATTACTGAAGAAAGTAAAGGGAGAAGGTACAAAATAAAGTTTACAGCTGAACACTAGGAAAACAAAAATAATGACCACAGATGATTTACATAATCTTAAAGCAGATGAGGAAGCCATTGAAACAGTTCAAGATTTTCCATACCTTAGATCAGTCATTTATCAGAATGGAGACAGCAGTCAAGAAGTCAGAAGAGGACTAAAATTTGGAAGGGCAGCTATGAAAGAGTAGACACAATCCTGATATGTAAAGATATATCATTTAACACTAAAATTAGGATTTTCGATGCCATTGTATTTTGAGTTTCTATGATGGTTGTGAAAGCTGGACAGTGAAGGAAAGGAAAGGAAAGAACAGATACCAAAGAGTGCTAAATAAATAAATAAATAAATGAGTCTTAGAGTAAATCAAGCCTGAATTCTTCCTAGATGCCAAGATGACTAAATTGGACATATCATGAGCAGGAATGTATGACTCACTAGAAAAGGCAATCATAAAGCAATGCTTGATAAGGTAGAAGGCAGTAGGAAATGAGGATGGTCAGACTGCAGATGGATAGACTCAATCAAGGAAGCTATGTCCCTGAGTCTGCAAGATCTGAGCAGTGCTGTTGTTGACAGAGTAACTTAGAAGTCTCTCATTGTAGTGTCACCATATGTCAAAATCAACTTGTTGGAAGTTAGCAACAACAACAACAATTTTATTTGTTACCTGCCTCTCTTAAAGGCTTGAAGAAGAGTACAACACTGCTACAATTAAAAACAATTTATAACCAAATACATTAAAATACAAACCATTTAAAACACAAATATATCATAATTAAAAATACAATTACACTATATTATAATTAAAAATACAATTAAAAGTACTGTTAAAAGTATAATTAAAAATAGCCTCGGTACAACAAAGTCCCTTGTGGTTTGTTCATGCTTTGTGTAAGGAAAGAAAAGCCAGAATTCTTGGTTTGCACATCTCAATAAACAAACTACAAACGGAAGGTCCATAACTGGTTTAGTCAGTCCCACCTGTAGGAGAAGCCAACCAAGAGTACATACTCAATGTGTCAGTTTATTATGAAATGCAAATGTGAACAATGGATTACTTTTTTTGGAACAGGCTTTATCAAGAAAGATGAGGAAGAGGATAAGTTGAAAGATGAAAATGTGATCACTACCTGAATATTACCTTGTAATCAGTGTGCATCTAAGTGCACATAAACTGTACCTACACCTCAGTTGCATGAAAGTAACATCTTGGAAGAAAAGTATATACTTCTAAAGGTTATCTTGTTAATCTGTTTCACTGAAAACAGATTACAGACAAAACAGTACCGTGGTATCACGAAGACCAGCAGATATATTAAGATATAAAATATATTAATCCTAAAGTTGTCTTTATCGGATGCACAGGGTGTAATCCAGAATACACACACACACATACAGTTAGATTATAGACTGTAAGGTGAAAGGGAAATTAAATACAGAAGTATGCATAGCTATAATTAAATTACAAAAACTGGCCATTCATAAAACTACTCATGGTAACTTAAACATCCTAGCACTGAGTAAGCCAACTAAAAGAGACAGTATTATAAGTCTGCAATGCTAGGTAGGTAGATAGGGCAAAATCCATCTGCCAAATATGGGGCCAATGTTTTGGAAAGCAAACACTTCAGTGCTACTAATGTGCTCCATTCAGGAACAAAGAGAGAAAGTGAACATGTGCATGATGCTGGCTGCTGCAAAAAGTTTTTGCCTTTCCCACCTCCTTCCCAGAATTCTGAGAGTAATGGGTAGTAAAATGAGAGGCGACATTACGGCCCTGGTCTAGATGCTGGAAAGAGAGAAAAAGAATAAGAATAAGAGAGGAGACAATTAAAAAAAAACAACTTAACTTTTCAAAGTCATCGTGGAGATTCATGCTGACTTAACTCATATTCCCTTTGGTGCAGTGTCTGGAGGGGATATCTGATAAATGAGTTAGAGGTTCTTCTCTGTGTCTGCATCGTGTGTTATTTTGGGTCTATTGACTCAGCAAAGCCTAAAGGAATGCTGGGAGCTGTAGTTGTTCTCAAGAGCAGTTTAGGTCACAGCAAAGTTATGCAGTAAACACATCCATTAGAAAGCATATTTGAAAGAAGCCAGTGTCAGAGCAAATAACTGGAAGAGTTATTATTTTCAGAATCTACGTTTTTTTGTTGTTGCATACAGTTGAAATGGATAGTATGTTTTAGCTTTAATTCATGTTGCCACAATTTGCCAAAGAGTATGAAGACAGAAAATGTAAGAGGGGCACTTAAAACATCAGCAACGTGGCTGGGCACAGATATTCCTCCCCTGCCTTATGTTTGGCATTGACATTCAAAAAATACATTACTCCAAGAATATATGTGCTTTAATTGTTGTTGCTGACAACCAATGCTAGCCTAACTTCCATAACTTTGCCCAGTGTTTTATAAATAGGGAGAGAGAGAAAGAGAGAGAGAATTAGATCCAATAGCTTTCCTATATCTAAACCAGTATGAACTGACTATATTTCCTACTGCCCCAGGAAAGTTGAATGAATTTGGATATAAGACAGAAATTTTGCTGTGTCCTGAGATACCTCTTCAGAAAGTCAAATTGCCCTCATATTAGTATGCTTCAAAAGGCCTGTGCATTTCGCTATGTTTAATAACACTGTCCAATTTTAATTTTGCTTTCTGTTTTTTTAAAATATTTTTTGTTGCATTGAATGTTCCTTTCCCCCTTCTCTAGGAATTTTATGTTTTGTTGTTGTTTTATGAAATATGTAATTCACTAACTAATCAAAACAGTTGGTCCATACACTTATGAAGTACAATAAATACATATCTGAAATAGCCAGGGTTGGTTTGTTGGTTCAATTTGAACCATAAATGTTTCTTATCATCTGAGTATGTAGTTTGCTGTACTGTAGGCTTTCACCTTGAAGGGAAGAAACTAGTAACTAGTAGATTGACATTTGCAAAGGTGAAAGTAAAAAGTTCTCAACAATTCTTCACAAAAAAGAATAGAACAGACAGGCACTTAGTATAACCTAGGTGTTTATCTATTCTGTCTCCACTATGATGTAAAACAAATAATCATATGAGTAGTTTCATTTTCTCCCTTTCAGTCTTCTTCCATGTGCTTTAATATATTATGTTAAGTAATTGTCCTATCATTAGATGGAATTCTTAATATAAAACCAATTTCTGTTATTCTCCTAAACTAGTCCCTTTGCTTATTATTCAGATCTCACACAGACCTTTGTTACCCTGTTTTCTGGGGGTCCCAGGAGGGACACCTAAATGCGCTCTCAATTAAACAAGTTGGGGAAATTAGTCAAGAGCACAAGCTAGCAATACGAGAGGCAGTGCAACGCAGTGGAATCTTTTACCCAGTGTCTACAGGGTCAGGCCAAGCCAAGAAGCACACCAGGTTATAAGAATAATTGTGATCTGTATTAAAATACAAACAAACAGTGTATGCAATACAATCACACAGAGAACTATAGAAAAATAAAGATTTGAGTGGGACAGTGGGAATTTTAAGAGGGATTGTTGATTTGGGTGATACTACACCTGTCCTGAAGCCCGGGCAGTTTGCAGCAGAAGTTCAGAGATATGGGAGTCTCAGTACGTGGGACTGAGGGGAAGGCTCGCCAAACCAAAGATCTGAAGAAGCTCACCAAATCAGGAGTTTTTGTAGGGAAAAATGTGACTGCAGGCCCTTCCGCATTTGGGAAAAACAAGGAGTTTCGGGCTAGAGACAAAGCCTCAAAAAAGTCAGAATTTAGCATGATTGAATTAAGTCCAAACTGACAATGGAATGGACAGTAGTGTTTGACAGGTGAGGACACTTTTAATCAAGCTGCCTGCTCGGGGCAGAGAGTTCTTTTGTGAGTTGCATGCATACATAATTGCGCACTTGCCCTTGAGGTCTCCTGAAGTGTTGAGACAGCTATTTCTGGCCAGCCTGTACTGTGTGGAATATTACAGCAATTATCAGCCGTGCCTGTCTTGCAAGCTTGTCCGGTGGCCTCGCAGACACGTGGAGAGGGATGGTGGAAGAAAGCCAAATTATTGATATCAAAATGATATCTAACGTTATTTCCAAAAGTGGGATGGCAACAGCAATAACACCTTGCTTTCAATCCTTTACATCACATCGCATATTCTAAATTTTATTAGAAAGTTCTATCGGCTGCTGTCCAATATTTTTTTTGCTGCTTAAATTCAGATTTGTTTTCCAACTAATTTGTTTTTCATACAATTTAATTTTTAATTGGAGCGGTTGTATTTATCTATGTAATTATGATTTCATTTTGATATTTGTTGGAGATGGTCAACTGGCTGATTGTTTTAGTGAAACTAAACGGTCTGTATATCACTTTTTCACTAAAACTACTTGTTTTGGGGGGAAAAGTTGTCATACAATCTGGAAGCTATAGGAATGGAAATATTTTAAAAATGGTTGACAAACATGTTTTTTGAGTGTTGAGAAACCTTGATTAGAAGAGTTCTGGACAAGAATCTTCACAGTTTGGCACTTTCTCTTTGCAAAATTCACATGTGGTTGTCTTGCACAGAAAACAACATTTTCTGACCAGAAAACTACATCTTCTGTACAGGAACAGGTATTTCTGCCCTGAAATATTATTTCCCACAGAGAAAATGGTGTTTCCCGAACATAAAATACTGTTTTCTGCACATAACAACCATATGCAAATGTTGTGTGGAATAAGAATTAGAAATAAACTTTGAAAATTATGTCAATTTCAAAGATGTTATCACAGCAGGAACTAAAATGATGAATTAGAAGCAGTAGCAGGGGAAGTATTGGAAGGGTATTTGTAGCTAGAGAAGTTGCTTTTATACAAAATCATTTCTATTCTGCATTAAAAAAAATTGAAAGCTGCCTTTTAAAAATATTCTTATTGTTTTATTGTTTTCAAATATTTTCCATTATTATTTAGCGTATAAGATTCAGGATTCTTTCTTGTTATGGTCTTCTTTCTTTCTTTTTCTATTTGTTTATATCTATTTGTTTTACTTTCTTCTTGCTTTTGTTCTGTTTACATGAATTTTGTATTTTTAGTTGAGTTAGATAAGGAGGGAGGGAAGGAAGGAAGAAAGGAAGGAAGGACTTCCTTAGCCTCTGTCAATCTATACTCTTCTATTTGCAAAATAATGGTTTTGATGCTATTATGCACTATATAGCTGAAAGTTAGTCCCTGGTTCCCAGAACAGGGAAAGAATTATGGATCTTTATGAGTGGCACTGGATTTCAAGGATTCAAGATTCTTCACAGCAGTTTAGGTTTGAGCTGTTCTAGTTGTTTTACCTTTTAATTGACAATGAAAGAGATATTAAGCAAGATCTAGAGATGAGTAAGAGTCACATGAATGATTAAAATAATAACTATAAGTAAGAATTTCATTTCAGTTTATTTTTATCAGATTTTATAAAGTCTACAGAATTTGAAGGTATGAAAAAAGTAAAATTGTCAGATTTGCATATTAGCATGGGAGCACAGTGTTTTCTTCAAGGGGTAGTTCCTTTAAGGATGACAGAATGTGCCTCTTGATGTCAGCCCACATCATGGGGAGGGACACTTGTAACCCCAGATAAAGGGTGTGGGAATATTTTGTGTTGTCCATAGCACAGGATATTCATTTATATTCCTTTCATGCCTCAGGGCCCCAGAGGGCAGGTTGGGAGGAGATTCTTGAACCAACACTCAGGCTGCCCAACAATTGATTAGTTGACTTGATACCCACAAGAAACCTACAAATTGTGGCTAATGAAGTTATGTGTTAACCTGTTTACTGGGGGTCCCGCGAGGGACTCCAAACGTGCTCAAATATTGGTGGGGAAAATTAGCTCAGAGCACAAGTTAGCAAAACGAGAGGCAGGGCAACGCAGCGGAATCTTTAAACCCAATGTCTACAGGGTCAGGCCAAGCCAAGAAGCACACCAAATATGAAATAATAACTGTGATTTTATTAAATACAGGCAAACAGTGTATGCAACACACTCACACAAGTAACTATAGAAAATAAATGTAGTAGCGGTATAGAGGACTTTTGAGAGGGATTGTTGAATTGGGTGATACTACACCTGTCCGAAGCCCGGGGTAGATCACTGCGGAGGTCCGTAATTGCACAGTCTCAGACTGAGACTGAGGGGAAAGCTAGGCGGATGAAGTGGTAGCAAGGCTGGATGGAAGTTCAGAGCGATCTGAGGAAGGTCTCGGAACCAGGGGGTTTTATAGGGTGAATTGGAACTGCAGGCTATGCCTTACTCGGGGAAAACAATGAGTTTTGGGTGTGAGACAATGTCTCCAAAGGTCACAATTTAGTATGATTGAATTAAGTCCGAATTGACAGAAAAGTAGACTGTATGCAAATGCTCAGTGCTTGGCCTTTAAGCTTCTAGCTTGCCAAGTTACCTGCTCAGGGCAGGAAGTCCTTTGTAAACAGTGTGCATACATAATGAGGGTGTTTGCAGAAAGGTCTCCTGAAGTGGTGATCTGGGTATTTCTGGCCTGCCTGTATTGTCTTGGGATATTGCATTGTTTGATGGCCAAGCCTAGTTCTGGGCTTGTCCAGGGGCCTCTCAAACACGTGGAGAGGGGTGGTAGAAAAGAGCCAAATTATTGATATCAAAATGATATCTTTATGCTATCTCCAAGGAGGCCTAACCTGCAGTAACATATGTATACATGCAACTTCATATTTGATTCAAGGTATATCTTTATTAGATATCAGTTCCATACTGCTTCAATTGTTATGGCCATGAGGAGTCCTGCTGAAGAGCTTAGAAGGTACCAAGATACTCCAGAGGTTAATAATAATAACATTTTAATTATATAGTGTTGACAGGCTCCTAAGATACCTTGAGCACAGTATGTCAGGGTAGTAGAAAAGAACTTTCTAGCAGTACCTCACCAACCTAGAAAACCAAGGGTTCCTTATGATGCAGTCATGACACGTAAAATTGTAAGGAAATGATATTACCATCTATACATCCCCAGTCTCTTCTCTTCACCCACATCTCCTCTCATCTCTGATTGGCATTACTGGGTCAAAAATTACTGTGGTTTTAAAATGTGCATTGTTGTTGTAAACAAAGAAAAATGATCAACACCTAGAACTTAACTTGCAACGTCTTCTAACATTCCAGCAGAGAGTCTAACAATCCCCTTTTCCATGTCACTTCATTCTATAAAACCACTGTAAAGTTGATTTCAGGAATGGGTTACTGGAAATTGAAGGAGTCTATTTTTCATTTTTTAAACCTTTTTTTTTTTTTTTGGAATTGTAACCATTTACTTGGTTGTTGGAGGAAAGGCCCAGGATCAAAATGGCCCAGAGAGGAAAACACAGCAAAAGCTACTTGAGGTAGTCTGAGTGAGGGACTGTTAGTATTATTGCCACCACTGACAAGTTCAGAGAGGACAGTGGCTTTCTTCCTGTCTGCCTGTCTGCTGCTGGTCTGCCTGTTTCCACCTCTCTCCCTTTGGACTGCTGCTTGATATCTGGATGTTAATTATGTTATTAGACACACGTTGCAAAATTACTCTTGGTTAATAGTTTACAGATTTTGTACCATAATACAACAGCAATTATTACAATCTGATTTTGTGTGTCTTGGGGTCTTTACAAACTGAAAGATTCCCTCTCATGTTTTTGATATATTTATCTATCTCATTTTAACTAAGTCTCACATTTTGTTTCTTACCTAATACCCTACTGGGTTGGAGATTAGTTGCAAGATCACAATTTCATACTGATGAGTTCTTTATGGACTGCCTTCCTTTTTCCACCGTATTTCACTCACTTATAATTTCATAAGGCGATATCTACATATTGTTCTTTAATCTTGACTTGCTCTAGGGATCCAATCTTAAGCACATTTATTCACAAGCAGTTTCTAATAAAAGCCAGTGATACTTGCTCATGAGCAGGTACATTTGAGACTTCAGCCAAGGGCAGAGAGAAAGTGTCATGATTGCCTCAAAAGTATAAACTAGATTAGTTCCAAAAGCACATTTACAACTAAGTTACAATTATTTAAATATGCAGTCCTTCCAGTCATCCCTTGTAATTTATTAAAATATGTCATACTTAAATGCATTCTAGAACTGAGCAAAATTATAAATGCTAGAAACCCAAAGAAAGTTGTCCACAGGTCAGAAAAAAAATCTATTATTTAACTGAGTTCAAGGACCTCATTTAGCAGGATTGTCATAATTGCTTCAGGTTTTTGCCAGTTTCATCGGTATAGGAAAGGTCACAGATAAGAAGAGCATTTTAAGCTGATCAGAAAAGTAAAATAACAACAGCATCTTTATATTTGGAAATGAGAGTTGTTAGATAAGCAAGAAGATAAGTCTGAGGTGCTTGCCCCTTAGCTTTTTTGAAAAAGTTGAACATCTGTCCTGAGTTGACAAGTCAGCTTCCCCTCCCCTCCATTAGCCATCTAATACATGATTAATTTGATAAGTCATGTGTGCTCCCAAAGTAGGGTTGGAAATAACATTTTAAAATGTTTGAAAAATGGTCAATCAGCATGTTGTTCTGGTTCTGAGAAATCCTGAAGAGAAGAGTCCTTGACCAACAAAGAATACTTGCATTTTGGAACCTATTCTGTGCAAAATTTACACATTATTGTTTTGTTCAGAAAATAGCACTGTCTACGCAGCAAAGATTACTTTCTGAATATTATTTTCTTTGAAGAGAAAGACATTTTTTAAACAGAAAAAACTGTAATTGGGGAATTGGTGTTTCCTGCACTGAAAATGCAGGTTTCTGTGCCAATCAACAACATGTGAATTTTGTGCAAAATAAGTTCCTGGTTACAGCATTTTCTGCACGGGAAACAGCTTTTTCTGTGCAGAATTTTTTTTCTGCATAGGACTTTCATTTTTGGTGTAGAAAATGTTGTTACCTGAGTAGATAATGTTATGTGTGCAGTTGATGTTATTTTCTGTAGCAAGCAATCACATGTGAATTTTTCGGTGTATAATTCCAAAACTGTGAATAAGCTAAGGCTTCCAAAGACTTTCTTGCATCATAAAGAAAATTGGTGAGATTACTCATTGATTTTTTTTTAAGGAAGAAAATTAATGAAGAATTATGTTTCTCTTCCATTGTAAAACATTTTTTTTTCTGCCCCAACAAAGATTTTAAAAAGCTTCTTGAACCAGAAAGGGACATGTCTGGTGGCTACAGATTTCTAACTGAAAATCAGTGAAGTGAAGGCCAGGACTATTTGCCTAGTAATCATCACAGTGGCAGAAAAATTGTTCCATCACTTGTGGCAGGAGGGAATATGTCTCCAGCACCCGGTGCTATGCTCACGATCAGCACCACACCTCATAAAAGTTCCTCCTCTCAACAGCAAGCAAATATACTTTTCTGCAGGCAAGTGTTTGAGAACAAAATGCCTCCCAGTGCTTCCACTTTACAGGCTGTCCCTTCCATCCCTTTCTCTCTCTGCCTATCAAAGGACAGGCTGCCATCATTATTGTCTTCATGAGTTCCCCCCTTACCTACGCACCTTTTTCTCTATTTTGGCCAGCTCTTTTCTCAGCCTCCCAGCCAGAGTTTGTACCCTATTGGTACAAAGGTCACCACAGGTTTACCTGCTGCTGCCACTGTGGTTCTGCATTGTGCTTTTTTGCCCTTGGCTAGCAGCTTTGTGTCCAGGATCGATCAGCTGGGGTGGATCTTAACTCATCAGCCTCTCCAGGGAAGGAGAAAGGGAGAAATAGGAAGGGGAAGGCTGGCCATCAGCCAGTTGAGCGACAGAGGTGGTGCCTCTTCGCCTTGGCACACAGCAGCCTGGCAAAAAGGGAGAGCCCAGCTCCATCCCCTCATCTCCTAATATCCTCCCTTTACCCAAATTCAGACTCAGCTGCTGCTGTGTGGTGGAAGCCCCACACCAAATTGTACCTTTTCCCTGCACTTTGCTGCCACCGCCAACTGATGAGCAGAGAGCTGGTTTGGCTGAATTCTCCAGGGGACATGGGTTGCAACAAATTGGAGCTCCATTTGCGTCAGGGCAAAATCTTCCCTAGAAGAACCTGGGTCCCAAGAGAAGAAATGAGAGAGTGCCATTAAACATGTGCAGAGCCCCTCCCCAGTCTACTCACACCTGGCAGGAACAGGGCACCTGCAGGACTGCACAGAAATAAATGTCAGAGAATTAAACTAGATCTCTAAGTGAAATGTTCCTAAGATGAGAACCTTAAAAACATCCTTGAGCATTGCTAGTGTCAGGATAGTTAAAAAGACAGCAGGAAAAGAGTGGATCTGGTGATGGACTTTTAAAACGTGTTTTTTTCACATATCAATGAACATACATATCTACACACAAAAGTAGCAACACAGAAATGTGTTTAAAAAGTGTGTTGTTTTTTTAAAGGCAGACCAATGAGCGATGGTGGAGCAGGGTGAGGGAGGAGGAGAATGAGAGTAGGAAGGGACTTGTTGCAGATGCAACAACCGCTGTTCTCCATGGTAGTATGATGTAAATGGGGGAGGGAGGGCACAGAAAACACAGTTTCTGAAATTGGGGTATAAAAACACCACTCTTGACACGTGGTGAACCGCTCCCCCCCTCTCATGAGGAAATGTCCTTAGGTACTGTACTTTAGCAGTTATATATATATATATGTCTTTCTCCCAATGTGGGACCCAATGAGGGTCATAAGATAGTTTTTTTTTAAAAAAAATAGCCAAAAAATCTCCCAAGGATGATATTTTTTTTAAAAAAAAAACTGTTGTATTCAG
Organism: Iguana delicatissima; assembly: GCA_948472985.1. NCBI lineage: Eukaryota > Metazoa > Chordata > Lepidosauria > Squamata > Iguanidae > Iguana > Iguana delicatissima. Next base: position 3,657,775 of record CAOKZL010000098.1, on the reverse strand, counting down.
ACTACTGATTTAAAACAGTATAAAAACACTTTAAAAACATAACAATGGGAATAAAAAGTGCAGCACACAGATTCCCATTAAAACTGCATGCTGCTTCAATTCCCATTTTTGATGTCTGTAAATATGTTTTGAAAAAGCAATTCAGCTCGTCTCCTGTGGCAAATAATAATCTCCTGGCGATATTTGGCTACAATGTGTCTTTTATTTCTGCCAAAGTGAACGAAAGAGAAAGGGAGAAAGAGCTCAGTCAACTGTGTTAAATTCACAAAGAAAAAAAATAGGAGTTCGGACACATTGACTTCTCTCCCTTCCTTCCTTCCTTCCTTCCTTCCTTCCTTCCTTCCTTCCTTCCTTCCTTCCTTCCTTCCTTCCCTTCTTTCTTAGTCCCTGGACATTTCCACAAGTATATACAAGTATAGCATTGTCATGGCAGCATCCTATGAAACACTGGGATTTGCAGCTGAGGGAGAGGCATTTAAAATTCCCATCCAGAAAGCTCGGCTAATGTTTTTGACCAAACGACAAACCCCAGATTCCATAAGACAGAACCATGAAAATTAAGAGGAATCACAGCGCTATAAGTGTACAACGTTAAAAAGCACCAGCTTTGCAAGGGAGGAACAGTATAGGCAGGGAAAAAAAGGTAGGATTCAGACCTGTGAATAAGTAATGGAATGAGAGGTACTGATTCTGTTGGAAGCTGTGGTATGCAAGTGGAATGGGTGCATTTAATCGATAGCAGCAATTAGAGCTCTCTCTGAGGAATACCCAGGCCATTTTCACACTTCACTGTTCTAGTGCTATTATTCCACTTTCAACATCCCAAAGAATCCAGGGGTTTGCAATTTAGGGAGGGGCATTTAGCTCAGCCAGAGAGCTCTTTGGCCTCAATAAACTGCAAAGCCCAGAATTCCACAGGATGCTGAAAGTGTAATAATAGTACTAGAACAGTGTTGGGTGGAAATGGCCCCAGTCATTTGATGGTGTATCACCCCATACTTTGTTCACAGATGGATGGGGGAATGAGGACTACTGGGACTAAAACTTGCACCCATTCATAACATGAAAGTGATTGTGGTGGCAAAACAGCAAGGAGAATGGAGTGACCTATTATTACATTTTTCTTCTACCTTTACATGTTCAAAATGGCTAACAAACATCAGTGATTCAAACAGTATTCAGTCGAATGTTCTTCGTTTGTGACTGTAGATATCATTTTTGAATGTTCCCTTGCCTGTTAAGCTCGCTAAGCAGAAGTAGGGAACAAGTACAGCAGAGAAGAAAGTTGACTCAGCTCTTTTTTGCCAAATGTCCTGCTTTGTCTCAAATGATAAAGTTTTCATTGATTGTTACATGTAGAATGGCTCTTACCACCTCTGTCCTACTGAATGTGAGATACAGATATATAGATCTATATATATATATGTGTGTGTGTGTGTGTCCATATAAAAACAGTTGAAAAACATTGTGTGTGTGTTGACAAACCCTGATGAAAATAATTCTAAACTGATGAGAATCATTCCAGTTTTGGACTTTTTCTACACAAAATATGTGCATGTCATTGTTTTAAGCAGAAAACAGCATCCTGTTTGCAGGAAGCAACATTTAGAGCACAGAAAATGCTACCTCCTGCACAGAAAATGCTGTTTTCTATGCAAAACACTCTAAAGAAGAGTACATCTTGAACTGTGAATAGTCTTCAAAAACTGCAGTTTTCAAATACTTTCCCACAGTAGGAGGAAAAAAGCTAAAATTACTTGTTGCTGCCTTTTAGAAGAAAATTATGGAAGAATTACATTCCTACACTGAAATGATACAGTCAATTGTACTACTTCAGAGCTCTCTCATGTCCTCTTTCTTTTGCACATGCAGATCAGAACCAATTAAAATTGCTTAAAGATCAAACATGTAAGTGGGACAACATTTTTCAAGCATTTCTCCTTTCTCTTTTATCTCAGATTGCCACATTTTAACTATTTTTTCTTGCTGTTTTGATATTTGCCACACATTATAAAACACTGCTCACCTTATGCAAAATTTCAGCCTTTTTTCCTGCATTCTCTGCCGCTCATCAATCCTGTTGTCTCCCGATTTAGAGCTATCCTGTTTTACAGCAGATATACTCACAGTTACACGACTTACACAGCTACTTACTTACAGAAATAGTTACAAAACTGTGTGCTCTGAAACATGGCCACAGTTTGTATGTTCAGGCCTGTGTCCTCAGATTTAAAGAAAAATTAGCGGAAATGTGTTATTTAGTGTCCAGTAAATACATTTTCTTAGCAACTGATAACATAGGTGTGAAAAATGTTAAATTTACATTTACTTCTATTCACCATTAAGTATCTGTACATCACCACTCAGTCAGTTCAGAACAGTTGTATTAATCAAAAAAATCACTAAATCTATTTAGAGAAGTAAAATGTGTTTAATACTGCTGAGAGGGAAATGAAATTAATTTATATTATTTGTGGGAGGGGCAGAGCACATTTAATGCCTTAAAATGGAAAGATACTAAAGAATGGGCTAAGAGAAAAGGGCCATATCTGACCTTCAGGTCAGTAAGTCTATAACTGCTCCCAGAACAGAGGAAAAAAATATTATATTAGGATCCCAAGTCAGTCATCATTTTTTTTTTCCTTTGAAAAGCTTGTTCATTGCAAGTGTACACACATGTACACACACATTCTCCAAGCCAGTATTATGGGCCCAGGGAAATGCATGATGTGTGATCTATCTGCAAGTAACAGAAGGAGGGATTAGAGACTCATCTTCCTTCTCCATTTCTGTTCACCCATGGGTAAGATGATGAGATGATGAGGAGGAGGATATTTATATCTTACTTTTTTTCCAGTTCTGGACTTAAAGCAGATGTTTAAAACAGACAGATATTTTAGCAAATCGTGCCATACAAAAGTTAGAAGTGTAATTACGCTAACAGCAGAATTAAAACCAGTTTAAAATATAGCGGTTAAAAGAATGCAACATACAGACAATACATGACATTATGCAAAAGCTGCTCCCCTTGAACAAGCCATCTTTTAATATCTACCAACCTCTCTCCACAAAAGAAATCTTCATCTGCCTGTGGAAAGATAACAAGAAAAAGTTTTAGAGGTCTCATATTTCCAGCAAATGACAGGCTAATACATTAGTAAAGATGTAATCATGATCCAGAGGCTAATGATCCATACTTGCTGGAGGATTCTGGGGAAAGTAGTCCAAAACCTAACTTTTCCAAGCTCTTTCTGAGAGTGCATTTCCTTGAGAATTTGTAGACTCCCAGTTAGAATAGATAGTACTGGACTAGATAGATCAAGAGATAGACAGAGTACAAGGCAGCTTCAAATGGTGAACTGAGCAGAGTATCATGGACTTCTGTTCTGATGGTTAAGGCTTTGGTCTGCTTTTGATTTTGCAACACTGAAACAAGGAATAAAAAGGTTACTTTGTACAAATAGCAATGACCTTTGTCAGATGGAATGTATGACCTGATCAGCTGGAGGGATGTGGTGACTCTTTGAACAGAAGAATTGACATTCCTTCCCTGCTGTCACCGTGAATTTGGCATGTCCATGGTTTGCAGCATAGTGACAACCATGAAGTCCTGTGTGGCCATACACTCATTATAAATGTGATCAAAAGAATATTTTCAACCTTTAATGTTAAGATACAATGTGTACAAAGAAAGAAAGTCAAGCTTTGTAGCCCTGATTTAAACCAGAGAGTACAGCATGCTGTGTTAAAACAAATTATTTTATTCATTATTTTAACTCAATGCATGGAATTTTCATTCTGTTTTGTCACACTGCAAGCAATATATTCCTTCTCCAAGTCCTTTTGTATTATTAAATTTAAGCTCTAGATAGTAAGATTTCTTTGAGAACATATACCGAACACTGAAATAATTAGGATATATATTCTTATCTCAACACTTAAACAATCCACTTCTCTTAAAGAAATGATTACTCTATGCATGGTAAGAAATGTGGATTTTTACAGGTTGATTATGTGATTACAATCAAAAACATCTCACTTGATTCCAAATGACACACATATTTAGATATCTAATGGCATGGAATATCCAGTTACTGGTCACTTCTTAGTCTTTATACAGTATGCAGGTGGGACTTCTTAGCAATTCTTAAAAAAAATCCTAAGAAATATTTCTACTGCAATTTACCACACATGAACCCTTGTGTAAGTATCCAGTGTCAATGGTGGTGATGGGTTAATTCTCCCTCCCTCACATTTAAAATAAAGTTAACATTTTCCCTTTCACCAGTTGCTTGTCAAAGGGTTCCCTGGAATAATACTTCCTAAACTCATATGTCAGTATGAAATGAATGTTCATGTTGTTCTTTACCATATTAAATCTTTGTTAAATGGTACAGAATGTTTCAATTTTGCTTTCTACTGGCATCATATCTGTTGGCACTCACAGAGTGCAAGATGTTTGGTATGATTTTTCAGCTTACAGCTGTAGTTGTGCAGGCCACATTCCTGTGAACACTTTGCAACAAAAGGGAATGCACTTATGCAGTGTTTCATTATGAGAAGGTAGAGGCACCTTGGCCTTCCAGATCCTACTTAGCTACAAGCTCCCTCTTGACTGATCACTGGCTATAATGACTAACATAGACAACATCTGGGAGGTGATGGGACCCTCAGTACTACATTAGCAAATGGTGGAACACATTTTGCATGACAAAATTCCCATGATGCAACATACCACTGAGGGTGTTCAGTTCATATAGATAGGTAGGCACCTGGGTTTAACAATCACACACTGTCCAACATTTCAAAGATTAAAACTAGAATGCATGGCAACATTAGGCAACATCAGAGTGGTTAAGACAGCAAACATTATTAATGAGGAAGATCAGATAAACCGGGAGAGGCTACAGCAGTTTGTTTTTTCCCTAGTTTTAATGTGAAGGTTAGTATTCTACTCTTCTCTTTTGCCTCCTCACCTCTCCTCTGATTTAATTGAGTGAAAACTACTTTTTTCACTTTAGACTAAGTTTGCAGCAATTGAAGTATACTGGGGATAGAGGTGTAAAGTGGGAAGAGCAGAATAAAACAAGGGCCCTTTCCTCACCTTACCTGGTCGCAGAGACATCCGGTATGGGTCCTGGCATCGACTCTGCTGGGAGGGGAGCATGACAGGAGTACTCCCCTCTGCACCGGCTGCCTCCGTGTTCCAGACTAGTGCAGGAAGTGCAGCCATTGTGCTTTCCAGGGCTCTGCAGACAAAATAAGTCCACAGTGGTAGCACAATAACCAGTCATTGGTGTGGAAAACCCATCAATGATTTGTGGAGCAATTGTGCTGCTTGGGGACAGGAGAAGGATGGGAGCGAGATGACATCGTGCATTGTCACAATTCTTCTCTCATCCCTACAGTGGGTTGGGAGGGTGGAGCAGAAAGGACCTTCAATATTTTAAAATCAACTGCAATGCTGGGATGACAGAGAATGAATTGGAATTCTATCTGTCAAATCAGGTAGGTAATTAGGTCTACTTTGCATGAGTTTCCAGAGATGTTGTAACTAACTATGTGCTCAGATTCCTACTGACTCTGTATGAATAAAGCAATCAGGTCATAATTTGTAGAACTTTCCTTCTGAATCACCCTACTGACAAGCAGCTCCTTGGCTGCTGCAAATTTTTGAGAAGGCACCATTAATGTGAAGCTGGCTATGAAGTGGCCTCTAGTGATCAAAAATATAGATTTCCAATGTCATCCCTCCTTTTCACACACCCAGTTGTGGAAACTAAGACTATGGTTGTTTCATAAGCAAAGTCAGCATTTATATATCATGCAGAATGTAGGAATGAAAGGAAAGAGAAGGGGGAAAAGATCTTTATGATGATATAGGAGAAAGGAACGTGCCAAACTCAGAAGCAAACCTCAGAAGCAAAGGAACTATTATGATAACAAATGATGACACAATTTATACAAACACATCCTTGTTACTTTGTTGCTTCCAATAAAAAAAGCCCCTGAGCTAGAAAACATTATGACACGTTGAACCATTTGAGCGTAGAAATCACTCACTGACTGGCTATAAAAGGGAACAATTAGTTGCTTCTGTCAAATAATGATCTCACAAACCTTTCCACAGGTCAAAAATATCCAGTCACAGCACATTTTAAGATTTAAAAGAGAGAGGCAGAGTAGACAATAGAGAGGGAGAGCAAAATATTAGATTGTGAATGCACAAAATGCATTTTTACAAGATTTATTTTTTGCTACTTTTGCAAACATTTCATCCATTTGTGATTTAAGAAAGTAATCACAATTTGTAGCTGTAGTTTGGAATGACTGACTCAAATGAATAAGGCCATAACCCTTATAGACATCTTCTTTCCATATAAACCGATATTAGATGAGTGGCTGTGTAGATTGTGCAGGAAATAAAACACCAGAAAGTCATATGGCCCCTTAAGGATTAGTACGTATATTTATAGAATAAGCTGTTCAAGGAGGCAGTGGCTGGCCAACTTCAGGCATTCATAGGTGAAGTTTATTGTTTGGTCCCCTTTCAATCCATCTTCCAGCCTGGGTTTGGAAATATTTCCTTCATGGTGTCTCTTGGGTAACCCTACTGGTGTCAGAGAGGAAGTGTGGTCCTGTTGTTTCTCCTGGATTCATCACTGGAGTTTGCCATAATCTGAAAATATTAATCTTTTTAATCAATTGACCAGTACTGAAATTTCTGGCACTGTTCTTTGGAGCTTCCACTCCTATCTATCTGGTTAGTTACAGGTGCTGCTGGGGAACTACTGTTCTTACCCATGTCATTTGTACTGTGGTGTTCTGAATAGTTCCATCATGCTCTTCATCATGTAGTTCAGTTTCTACCCAACACCTGCAGAAGATTCAACTGAGAGCTCATTAGGATGCTGATGCCCAATAGCTTCTGTCCTTTCCATCTTCTTAGATGATGGCTATATTTTCTGAACAGGTGTCCTAAATTGGCAGTAAGTTGCATGAGCTCATAAATTATATAAAATACTATTAGCCAAAGACAGGGTGAATAGTTGATCAGAAAGCTGGAATAAGCCTCTTCCAGATGGGGTTGTACTCCATTCAAAAGATCTGATAGTTTGTTTGTGCTTTTAAAGCCAGCTTTATAAATGGATGTCCTCCTTGGGTTCAATTATTCATGGCATGATAACTCCTGGATTGGATTACCACATTGAATTGACTTGGAAGGTTTTATCTGGACCATAAGATCACATTTGTGAAAGATGCTACATTGATCAGGAGATCTGCTTTGTAGCCTAGAAAGCCATGACATGGAAGTCATCTTTGATTTGTCATCCAAGAAATTGCTGCACTGGAATTTCATCATGAGACTTCATGCTTAGAGCTTGGCTGTGCTTTGCATGCATTAAAGCTGTTGCACTGAGGGTTTTTTTTCCATATGCTCATGTACAAAACTAAGCAGCCCATTATTCATGATTAGTGGGCAAATATTTTTGCCTGACACTTATCCAGTTTGCTTGGGACCATCCCTTGACCTTTGCCATGGCCACCACTGGAACACAGCTTCTGAGCACCTTATCAAATTATAATTTGTCTCTCTCTATATCCAAGACAGAGCTTTTACACCTCTGCCTTAGGTATAGGAAAATATGGACTTTTTTATAGAATAACTCCAATTGCCTCACATGTTTTGAACATCTTTTTACAAAAAGTATGTTAGAAAATATTTATGGGGCAGATTATTTCACCATCCTATAACTCCAGATAAGCAGACTTTGCCTTTCAGGGGGACAAAAGTGTATTCTTGAAATATGCTTGGCCTTGAAAGGGTTGACCAGTACATGCACGCACGCACCGCTTGCTTCCCCACACAGAAAAACTCCTTTCAGTGTTGTTTTCAAAGATAAGGCTTAGTTCTCTTGACCCTTTTCTTTCTCACTTTTTGTGTGCAGGAAGCTTGTGGGATTTTAACAACTGCAGCAAGTACAAGTATTCCACAAAAACAGCTTTTATGATATATTCTATGATGTTTGGAATCCAGCTTGAGATATTTAAAATTATCAAAGTGCTCCTATGTGTTATCATCAGCATCATGTGTATTTGCATGCTTTTTAAAAAAATATCAAAAACCATGTTGAAGGTGACTTATAGCAATATTAGAAAGGAGTTAACACAGAACAAAAAAATCCAGGTAAATCAACAAATAAAAGTCAAGGTTGAACAATGAAATAATACTTAACACTAAGAAAAAGCAGCCACAACCACCACAACTGAAATAGCAGAAGGAAAACAGAGAAGTTGAAATAGCCACAAAATGTGATTTTCTCCAAAGCTAAATAGTGCCCTAGCCACAACCTCTAAAGACAACCACACCTTCACAGTATCAAGGAATCTCTAAACCTATCCTTTCTAATGGAAGTCAAAGCAGCACTTCACCAGACCAAAGCTGTGTTTTGCAAGATTGCAAGCAAAAATTTCTCTTGGCACTTTTTGGAGTAATACCAGTTTCATATTTTTTAAATCTTTTTAATTATATACCTTAAATTGTCTTAACTATGTGCTTTTTAAATAGAATTGCTAGTTTAATTGTACTTTAACTTTTGTATCATAAAATCTTAGTTGAATTTTGTTTCAAATTACTATTAACTGCCTTGAGTCCCATGCTAGGAGAAAGGTGGTATATAAATGCAATCAATTAATCAACCAATCAATCAATCAAACAAATATCTGGATTCATATCCTATCATACTGAGCTATTCAGTAGAAGCCTGTTGTTGTTGTTGTTGTTGTTGTTGTTGTTTTGTTGTTGCTGTTAATGTGCCTTCAAGTCATTTCTGATCAACGTTGACCCTAAGGTTTACCTATCATGGAGTTTTCTGGGGCTGAGAATGTGTGATGAGCCCAAGGTCACTCAGTGGGTTTCCATGGCTGAGGCCCTTTTCACACCTTACCTTCATCGTGGTGGTAGGGGGAGGTGCTCGCGTGAGCAGCCATTTGCACGAGCTGCTCAGGGCAGCCCTTCTGCCTCCTGCAGCTGCTTGCCGGTCGCTCAAGCATTGCACAAACGCCCCGCCCCTTCCTTCCACAGTGCAGTCTGGGAGCTGTAGGCTGCGCTGGAGGAGGAAATGAGACTGGCCTGGCTCATTCGACGCACCGCATGCAGGTAAGTGCACAAGGACCCAGGAGCATTGAGCGACTGTGCAGTATTTTCGGCTTAGAGCCAAAAATAAGAAAATGCGCACACGTCCCGCTTTTACATGATGCTTAAGGGGCCCTCGTTACAGGTATTCAGGGTTGTAGTCTAATGATCAAACAACTAAACCACACTGGCTCTCCAGTAGAAGCCTACTTAGTAAATACAATTGATTTCAATTGAGCCTAATCCTAAAGTGAATGTAGGACACATCTCAGTCACAAAAGCAAAATTACCGGAAGACATCTTTTATCTGCATGTTATTCTGTCTCCTCTTGTTTTTCACTTCCACTTTTACATACATTTATAATACATACTCTAACCTCCTCCAGCCAATGTAGCTTACAAAATTGAATTAGAAAACAAAAACAAAACAAAAAAAGTCAACCAGTCAACTGTGTTGCTCATGAAGCAAAAATGAAGGTTTTAGTCCACCCTACTTCCATCTCAAGGCTTTATTTTCTTGAATAAATTCATTACATTTGGGGAGACAGCTCCCTGCTTTCATATGGCCCAGTATTCAATAGGATTTAATGAATCAGTATGATACAGCAACCTACTGTACATTCTTTCTTTCTTTCTTTTTTAAAGATGCAAACTCCTGAGTTCTCTTAATATGCATGCCAAGTTTCAGGTCTTCAAGGGTCATCTTCTGGTAGTTATAGTACATTCACACAAACACAAACTTTTATTCTTATAGATGGACTAGAAACATATACAATATGAACTGATTCTCTCTCTCTCTCTCTCTCTCTCTCTCTCTTTGTCTGAGAATAAGATAGGCTGGGAATAATGCAGCTTTTCAGATGCTGCAGGGCTACAATTCCCCATGGTCGTAGCCAGAATAAACAGTGGTGAGGAACACTGACAGTTGCAGTTCAGCAACTTCTGGAGGGCCACACAGTCCTCATTCCAGGAGTAAGATGTGTTGATATTCTAGGTTTTATACAAGTAGACCTTTTGCATAATCTGATAATCTAATAATTTATATTTCTGAACTGACTTCCCTAATTTACAATTAATGTCATAAATCTTTATACATTTTAGGAATGTTTAGAGGTGTGGTAGCAGAAAATGTATTCTTAAGAAAACATTTGAGCAACCAAACCAATTTCAGCAGGCATGGATTAATACACGTGATTTCTTCTACCCTGTCCTATACTTTTGTGTTACCCATCACAGATTATTTCTCTCTTGATCATTAGTTTACTGATAAATATGCTGTTGCAATTCTTTCATGTAATCCAAAAGCATGATTTAATTTCCACTGACTCAAAAGAGGTCAGCTGCATCTGGTGAATAACTTGATAATTGATTAAATTTGTTTGCACATTTTATAATCTTATTACTATCAAGTTACGTTATGTGTATTTTAGAGATATGTCAAGCCAATCTAAGCTATTTCAGCTAAGTAGCTGTTCTAGCCCTTCAGTCAGCATTAGCAGAGTTGGGAAAAGATATGTGAAAGAAATCCAAGGATTTTTGGAAAAAAATTCTACATGTACTTACTAACTTACTAACTTACTTACTTACATGGACTTACTAACTAGTCAAAGTTTTCCATTAATTTTAGCCATGTACTGTTTTCTCACATATGATAAGTCTTAATCTTAATCTTAAATCTTTATTTGTATAGCCAAGGCCATTACAAAGTATTTCAGATAAAAACAGCATTAAAACAATAAAAAATGTGTTGTACTTTATAGTCCCATCCATTATCTCTAGTATATATTTATCCTTACTACTAAATTCCCTTCTCAAAATTGATGCTTTGAAAGCAAAATAAGCAACTTTATTGGAAATGTGTGGAACTGATTGTCCAAGAAGAAATTTAATTAGAAATGAGCTAGGCTTATTGAGTGTAGGGTCAAGTTCTTTAAACAAGGCCTTAAGTCTGTGTAAATTGGGCATACCAATAGATAATAAGTCGTACATGGCTAAAATGGGAAGAGAGAGGCAGAGATATATAAAAGCAAAAGTAATATATCACACCAAAACTGGTACTTGCTGGTTTTTTTCCAAGCAAACCATGGTGATGTGAAGCCGAGGTGTCTTCTGGATATCAGTGCATTGGTCTTCCATTCAGTGGAGGATTTTATTTTATATATATATATATATATACACACACACACATACATATACATATATACATACTTTCATGTGGGATACTGGAATTCATTGGGGATCATGAGTATATTAATGAAAGATTTTTTCCTCTGCACTTACATTAGGCAGATTCAATGCAGTACACTTGGAGGAACATTATTGCCAATGTGGCTATGAGGTAAGAATATAACTCATCATCAGTTGTCTTCTCAGGGAAAAAAAATAATGAATAATTTCAGTAATTTTCTTCTGGCTGTAAGAAGAACTTCAAAACTACACTATTTTTGAAGCCTACTCCCAATTCCAGAGTTATTCTGTGCAAAATTCACATGTGGAAATTTTGCACAGAAATCAACATTTTCTATATGAGAAGTAGCTTTTTTAGCATGGAAATGTTCTTCTCTGCACAAATGAAACAGCATTTTCCATGGAGAAAATATTTCCATACAGAAATATTGCTTTCTGCACAGAAAAACAAACAAACCCTGTTCTGTGCAAATGAAATGCTGTTTTCTCTCAAAACAAAACTTCTGAATTTTGTGCAGAGTAAGTCCTGAACTTCAAAGATTGCTTTCAGTCTACGATTTTTCTTGTCAATGTTTCTCAAAACTCAAAAAAATTTTGTATTTATAAAAATAAAACAAATCCAAATATTTTCAGGTATTCTTTCTGTCCCTTCAAGCCAGCCAACCTCAGAACTGAGAATTCTACATCTTTTTCATATAACAGCCTAAAACAAAAACAAAAGTGACTGTTGAGAACAAAATCCTGGAGACTGGTTCTTTTTATTGAAAAGCCTGACCTATACATTCATATTTAATATGCTACTTTTATAATGGCAGGTCAGTCAGCTAAAAACTTACTATGGAATCATAGTATTAAAATCCTATAGTAAAGAGTCAATAGAAGGCCAATATTTCTGTTACTGTTATGGGAAATGAGCTGATGCTGGTTAAATATTTTACATTGTAATTTGGTGATGTCATTGTATTTTGTAATTCATTTTACTATCACTTTTGATTAATTAATACATTTCAAAAGGAAATATATTTCTTAAAATAATAAATGCATGACTTACTTTATTTCATTTTATCTTTTTTTAAATTTTATTTTATTCTGTCTTATGTTTTCTGTCTTTAGGTATTAGAGTAAAACATACTTTAATTTCCTCCTGAAAATACTCCTTTACACATGAGACATTTTCATATTCTACAATAATCTGGAATTATTGCTGGGGTCAGATAATGCCCTACAGCTCACACAATACAAATTTGTATATTCTGCTGCATGAGGACTACCAACAGGGAAAGAAATCAGTCCATTTCCAATCTGTGTAACTTTCACAAGTGTGTAACTTTCATAAGGCCATTCTTTTCCTATTAAAAAGTAACTTTTTTTAAAAAAAAGTCACCTTAAAAATCCAAACTCAATATGTATTCCTCACAAAATAGTCATTTTGAAGTGTATTTTGTTACACAGCTTTGAGGTGAGCTAAATGTTTGAATATTTGAGAAATATAAAATCTATTGGGTAACTATGTTCCCATTTCTTCCATTAGTTTGGGAAATGTGAAATTGGTTAATTCACTTCAGAAAGGTCCTCAAGAATCTTCATTTCTCTTCTTGTATGACAACATGGACATGTATGGACAAATCACTTTGCCCCATGTGGTGAGTTAAAGTAAGCAGCAATATGAACAAATGAACCTGAGAATATTCAGGGCAAAGGGAAGAAGTAAAACCATGATGGGATGCCCTTGCAGACAGATGTGGAAGGGAAAGGGGGTGAGGTATTGTGGACAAATATGAAACACAAGTATCAAGTGAGTACTCACCTTACACTGTGTATCTCTCTCTCTCTCTCTCTATCTGTTTATTTTTATCTGTCTATGAAGCTAATCTTGAGGTTGATGTTCTGAGTGAATATTCAAAGCTACCTTCATAGTTATAGTTCACCTTATTCTCTAGGCCTCTCATATAGCATGAGGAAGCCAAAAACAAGCCTTATAATTAATTAGTATACTGAAATATAATGTAAGGCTGGCTGTGGTCCAGCATTTCTCAAGACTGATGCCAAGATGTTTATTTACTATTTGATTTCATTTTTAAAAAGAAATCATGCTCAAGCATTTAAACAGAAGCATTAGCCTGGGGAGCTGCAGCAACCACAGTAAGATGGTGGCTGCTGCAAAACTGTCCAGCCACATGTCCCCTTTCAAGGGCTTCACTAAAAATAATTCCACCTGTGATGAAGTAACTCCATCCTGGATAAGATCCTGTCTGGACAAGCAGAACATTGTTGTTGTTGTTGCTTTAAATCAGAGCTACAATATACAAGGAGAATGTCATCTAAGGTGATCTGTATGATTAGGCATGGGTGGGGTAGGGGGACTACATTGAAGCAACACTCACCAGCATCAATCAGAAGTACATAATACAAGAAAGGGGACAATTTTCACCATGCCTAGGTATTTTTACACCATCTAAACCATGAAGACTATTGGCAAAATTGTGATAGTTTATTTTCATTGAGAAATGTTAGACAACAGCTCTTTATTTTTTTTTCTGCCCAGAATGGGTGAATGATGGGTGGTAAATATACTCTCAGTTTTACAGACACTCCTTCCAGAGCTGCAATGAGTTGATCAGGAATTCTGCCAATGGTGAACCTCTGTCATAAAGAGGAACCAGCACCTGGACGCTGGAACCAGCACCAGCACCTCCCATATAGTCCATCTGCAGGAAGATAGTTTGTAAAACCAAGGCCCTTTCCACACCTTTCCTCTTTCCAGTGCGGGGTGTGGGGATCACATGAGCAGGCTCTTGCGAGAGGCTCTCGCATCCCTGCTGTTTCAGCTCTACAGGAGTTGCCTGCCAGATGGCAGGCAACATGAGGTCTCCACCTCTTCCTTCTGCAGTGCAGCCCAGTATTTTCCCAGGCTGTGCTGGGGGAGGAAGCTTGAGGGCTGCGTCTCTGGAGCTCCGCACACAAGGTAAGTGCGCATGGGGACCCAACCATTTTCGGCTACAAGCCAAAAATGAAATAATGTGTGATCGGTGCCTGCGGGACCGGGCAGCGTCGCATGATTGTGAGGACATCATCTGAAATGCTCCTTGCAATCATGTGACGCTCCGGAGGCCCTTTTGCATGGCAAATTCCATGTGAAAAGGGCCCAAAAGTGGATTCACTGGCACTGTCCAGTTTTGCTACATTGCCTATATCCAGAATGCACTGCATCACTAAACACTGTCACTCCAAATCTAGGCAAATACTGTTATAAGTTTCCAAAAAAGGTCATGAACTTTATCAGAATTCTTATGAATGTGCTCAGTTCCTCTTTATGTTTTATTTGTTCACTATAAGAACCTATTACTTTGCCTTTAAAAAACAAAAACAAACAAACTTTGATTCACTTATTCACAGAGAAAATAAGATGCTTTTTGCTGGCCAGCCATTGATAATGAGACCAGATGCACAGAACTGGATTGAAAAGGACCACTTTATTTAATCTAAAAACTATTTCAATTGAATTGAATCTGGAAAAGTACAAGAAGAGAGAGCAACCTAGTTTGCTCAACTAGGGCCAGATATCACTCCATGACTTAATCCTCAGTCTTCCCTGGGTGGATCCCCTGAACCCCAGGGCAATCCAATGGGTGGGTTACTTCCCATATGACTATTTCCATATGGGTGTTTTGCACTCATTTTAAGCCCTACAGCTTGGGGGTGGGGTTCCTCAGGTCTGCTTTCCAGTAAAGGAACCCCAACCCCAAGTTGTAGGGCTTAAAGTGAGGGAGGGCAAAAACCCTTAGGCCAGCCCCAGTGATAGTCTCCTTCCCTACTCCCAGGTCCCAGAATCTAAAGAGGCAGTTCTAAAGCCCTCCCCCTCACCAATAGGGTGACAAGGTGTTCATCATAACTCTTATTTCTCTCCCCCACAACTATCTGTCAAATGACTACATAAAAAGGGGATGGGGGAGAGGCAAAAATTACCACCCAGTTGCAAAGCACCCAGAAAAGCTCACACACTTGCACTAGAGGGAAGAGGGTGGGGTAAAGCATCGTCCAAAAGGAAGAGAAGAGGGATGGATGGAGCAAATAAACTGCCTAGTTTTGCGTCCAAAATTACTGGCGTCATGAAACACTGCACCTGACACGATCAAAGTTGGCCTCTCCTCCATTGGAGGCCAGCAAAAGTGAGTCCTCCTCCTCAGCATCTTGCAAGATGCAGGTCTGGATTTATATTTTCAGTGAGTTGAAGAGTACTTTGCATTTCCTTTAAACTAAGCTAAGGGTCAAGGATGGTAGCCTCTTGATTTCCTGTGAATAATTCCCACTGATATGGTTGTTGGATTAAAATGCTATGACATTTGCCCCAGTTGAAAGTACATTTGATGAGCATGTGGAATACCTGGGGAATGACTGGGTAAGTTATGACACATTTCCGTAAAGGGCTGAGTCATGATAATGAAATCATGGCAAGGGGTTGCATCATGCAAGTGGCCCTGAGTGATGACATGGAAACAGGTGTATATAAAAGAGTAGCAGGAATGCTTGCTCTCTCTCTGCATCTGAATCTCTGATCCTGACACTCTGACGCTGCATCTCTCTCTGCACAAACCTCTGCCTGTGGATCTGCGTATCCTGTGTATAGATGTATACACTGCAACTGTAAAGATTAAAGCCTCCAGGTATTTTGGATGACAAACTCTGTGTCTTTGCGTTACTAAACAATGGGTAGAGGAATCAGAGCAATGATGTACCTGTTGCTGTAGTTATACTCTTCTGCACACACTTTGAATCTCTGCTATGTTTATGCTTGCTTCTGAGACACTGCATCCAGAGAGCAGCGGTTCCGGGGATAATTTTGTACTGGTGCTGTAATTCCCTTCAATGGTGTAGGTTGTACCTGAAAACAAGAAACACTCTGACACCATGCCATGGAAGAAGAAGCTGATTGCTACTGGGAGAACAGATAGTTTCAGGACTCTGTGAATTGATCACATATATTGTGTTGTTGTTGTATGCCTTCAAATAATTCCTGACTTATGGCAACCCTAAGATGGATCTCATCCTGGGAGAAAAGTGGGGTATAAATTCAATACATATATACATACATAGGGAATATGAATCTTTTATGAATTTTCTCTTGGCAAGATTTGTTCACAGGAGGTTTGTCATTGCCTTACTTTGAGGCTGAGAGAGTCTGATTTGCCCAGGGTTACACACTGGGCTTTCAAGACCGGGGAGGAATTCCAACCCTGATCTCCCAGAGTAGTAGTACAACGCTGAAACCATTACATCTCACTAATCATCTATATCTTATATACAATTATTTAAAGTCTAGGGCCTTTTCTGCAACTTACCTTACCCCATCATCCTCTGGTTGCAATCCTAGCAGCACTTTTGGCTGGAATGTTCCCCTCCACACCGAACCAGCTCCCTGTGAAAGGGAGTGCAAGGGACACACCTCCTCCTTCTGCAATGCAGCTGGGCTCTTTCCCATGCTGCGCAGGGGCAGGAAGTGCCACCCTTGCACTTCTGTCCCTTCCACATGGCAGGTAAGTGTGAGAGCGTCAGAGGGCCAGGGGTCATTGACAGAGAAACTCCATCAAAGATTTAACCTGCTATTGCTCTGGCTGTCACAGGAGAAGGGTGGGACCAAAATGACATCATGCAGAAGCATCATTGTGATCCCGCTCCTCTCCCATCCCCATGCCAAGATGCTATGTCCATGTCCAAAAGGCCTAGGTCTATGACTATACAGGAACTATATAACTATATTCCAATAATGTTAATATGTAAACATTACACATGAAATTATATTTCTATATTATTCTCCTATTCTTCAAACAACAAGCTCAAGAGCTCTCATAATAAAGAAGGTAATGCAGCTCTTGCTGTATTAGGTCAAATGTGCAAGCAATCAATCATACCATTTCCAACTGTGGCATTCCATGAGAGGTATCATTGTTAATAAACACATTATCAGTAAGAACATATTTAAAAGGATATCAGTGGAAATAATCCAAATAATACCGAAGTATTAAAATAGGACTTGATATTTCAAAGGAAATACATAAGCAGAGAGAGAGATTTTGCCCAAACCAGCAACCACATCTGTTTATTTGAATTTCCAAAAGGCATTTGTTATTATCTGATGTGTGACTGATATAAAAAAGAAATTGCATGTTGGGCATAATTAGAAAAGGAATCTATAACAATATATGAAAGTATGTAACTCTATGTGACAGCCAAAACTCATGGGGACATTGTGGTCAAAATCTGACAGAGTGCTATTGATCTTCACCCAAGTTACTATGCTGACTTTCAAGCCAAAATTCCAAATGGGAACACATGAACCATAATGATAGGAAAGTCATAATTCATCTGGAAAATGTAGTAGACACCTCAAAATTTACAAGAGCATTTTGTGTTCTTCTCCATAGTGCAGCAGCCAGTTTCACATCAAAAAAATCAGAATTGCAAATTGGAGTTTCCAAGGAGCAAGAAAGGAGGGCCACTTATAAATTAGCAGGAAATTGTGCCAAACACTTCAAAATTTACAACACTGTCTTAGCTTTCATCCTCAGATGCCCCATTGGAGGTGTTAGGTGTAGGTCTAGGTACTACGAACTATATTAAACTAATAAGTAATTATAAGGTTTTCTGGGCAAGATTTCTTCAAAGGGAGCTTGCCATTGCCTTCTCTTTAACTGAAAGAATGTTGATGGCCCAAGGTCGCAGAGTGTCCCAGAATCCTAGTCCAACACTCAAACCATTACACTACACTGGCACTTGATGGGAAATTTAGGACAGATGAAACAAGGGATTCATCATATACAGCATACCATAGCTGAGCCATGGAATTCACTATCACAAGATGTGGTGAGAGCTGCCAACTTAGAAACTTTTAAAGGTGACTGAACAAATTCGTGGACAATGAGGTTGTCACCATGCTTTAAGGGGGAGTTTGTATAACAATAATTGTTATAGGGTTAAAATTCTGTTGACGATTTCAAAATATTTCCTTTTCTACTGCTTAATATTTTAATCAGCCCTTCTCAGCTATTTCCCTCTAGTACCAAAAATGTTATTGTATTCATGAACATAGCCATATCTTTATTGTGTGTGTGTGTGTGTGTTTTAAAGGACTAATACAGTTACTTATGTTTTTTTCTATTTCCTTTTACAAATCTGTGTTAGCCATTCAGGTCAGAATCTACCACCTGATGAAAAAAAGGATTTTCTAATAGCTGAAACATGATTACACTGAGACTTCAATCATTCCCAACCACTAGTAAGATTCACAATGTAGGTCTCATTTGGCTTTCTTACCCAGACTAAATTATAATCTTACCTAAATTATGATTTTCTATCTTTGCTTATGTAAAGACTGTATAATTTATCTATATTTCTGCTTTATGTTGAGTCGAGATCTTTTGTGTTTCACTAAGGCAACAGTCATAACTTTCTGCTGGAGTCAGCTTTATATTTTCAGAATTGTAAGCAAAGTCAGGGATTAGCATTACCATTGCTGATCCATTTTCTATGCCACATGTGCTCTGCTATGTGTAATTGTGTCTTGTCCACCTCTCAGTGACTCATTCAGTTTGTAAACTCTATCTTGGGACTAAGTTAAACTGCAAGATCTCACGTGTACATCTGGTCAATTTTGGGACCCCACCTCATTTTTGTACCACCTAATCTGATGAATTTTTGAGAAATTAAGGGCAGTTGAGGTATTTAGGAAAATGTGATTTGTGTGTATGTCCTTCATAAACTAATATTGTTATCTCTTTTGTATTTCATAGTGAGATATGATCTTTCAGTTTGATGTGTGTGTGTGTGTGTGTTGTACTGAATTCTTTGTGCCTCTCCATCATGTTACATTTCAACAATCATCATAATATTTTAATACTAATCATGAATTTGTCAGTCCATTTCTTACTTTCTGTTCTATGCAGAACTTCATGTGAGTAAGGCAGACAGTTTAATTCAACTTGCTTTCTCCCCCTTATGAGTTTATAAAAATAGTTTTTGCTTCATAATCAGTTTTCATTCTCCTTCTGTTCCACCTTCTGTTTTTCTTTCAGTCAGTAGTATTTCTTGATTAAATGAGGATGGTAATGATGATGACAATAATGATGACAGTAATTATGATGACTCTTTCCAACTTTTTTCCTTAAGTTCCTTCTTTAAAAAAAAATTGTTGATTTTTAGTGAATAGTTCACTGAACAGTTATATGTCTTGTTTTTGTTTTGTTTTGTTTTTTGTATCACTGTTCTCTTTGTCTTCCTTTTTGGCATAGAAACGCAGTAGCATTTCAACCACTATGTCATTCCCTTTGGCAGAATTGATTGTGTGGAATCTACTTCTTGTTCGTTCCCCTTCAGTTATCCCCTCCTTTTCTTCTGTCACTACCAGTGTTCTGTCTCATGTGGCATGGATGTCACCTGTCGCTTTTTCTAGACCTCCTTCACTTTCTCCACTGGAGACATGTGAGGAATATAATTTCAGCCTAATATCTGACTGTTCAAGGTCAGTGGTTTTTGTTGCATGTCATTAAGTCAACTGCAACTTAGAATGGCCGTATGAATGAGGGACCTCAAAGAGATCTTGTCGATATCAGCCCTATTCAGATCTTGCAAGCTCAAAGTCATTGCTTCCTTTATTAAATCAACCCATCTCTAATGTGTCCTTCCTCTTTCTCTACTGCCTTTGCTTTTTCCTAGTATCATTGTTGTTTCCAGTAACTCATGTTTTCTGATGATGTGTCCAAAGGATAGATTTAGTTTGCACTTTAAAATTGTACATGGGTATCAACTAAATGTGTAGAGTTCAGGTCTGTATCTGCTGCTGCAGTGGTGCCTCTGCATGGATTTACAAGTTCATACAACAGCTGAAAGTATCCTTTAGAATTATTTTTAATCTATGGAAGTATTTAGGAGGTGACTGCATTTTTGCTGTTAATGTCTTTTTCATTACAGGATTTATGTAATTTACTCCTTAATGTTTTATTCTTAGTGTTTTCATATAGATTTATGGAAGCAGCAAAAACTGGCAGATATTTCATGACCCATTTATTTTCAATACAAATTTATATTTGTGTACGCACCAGCCATTATCTAGGAAATCCCCCCATTCATCATCTGAAAAGTTTAAATTTGGCAGATCCTGCTGCACTAGTCCTTCTGTATCTCTTTCACTGTCATTGTTATTATTTGGATTGCAATGTGTTGTTGTTAAGGACTTCATCTGATGAAGAAGATATGATTTTACATAAGTGGTGATAACTTTATATATATTTTTCTATACATTCTCTGTCTTGAACAAACTTCTATCTTTGGGAGACAAACCTCCACACAAACCTTAGCACAGAGGCTAACAGCCAAGATATGTATTTTAAAATTATATAAAAATTAAAAAAAAATGGACTTCTGCCTACTTTAAATGATGGAAGAGTCACAGGAATGTTGGAGCTCTCCTGCGGTATACTTGTTTATTTTTGTTGAGATTATGTAACAATGGCCATTTCCATACAATGTTGCTATAATGCTATAGCGGTGGGTTGTTACCAGTCCAGGAGCCATTCTTCCACATGATGTCATCATTATCCAGCTGCTGTCCCATCCCCGTCATAGTGTGGTACTGTTATAGTGCTTGATAGTGCTTCCTGTTATGGTGGATCCAGCAGTGGGTGGGCTGTGGGCGTGCCCAGCTCATTCCTCCCTCAGTGACTCCCATAGCATGGTAACTTTCTATCACCTCTCCCTGTTTATTTTAAATGTCTACTTTGAGTCAAAACTTTTTATTTTTTTTTTAAATACATTGTTAAACAGTATAGGGCAACAGTGCAATAATATACTGGCATGTCATGCTGTTACAACATTGCTTGTTAGTACAGCTCCTCCCCCCCAAAAAAAAATCACCAGCCAATCAGGGATGATGGAGTAGGGTGAAGGTGGGGCATGGGAGTGGCCAAGGACACTGTAATGCAGAGGAAACACAGGTGTCAATACCACTACCCGTCCATTTAAGGGAGAAGGGCACAGAAAAGGGTGTCCCTAACCTGGTGGCATCATGTGAATGATAATGCCACCATTATAACAGTATGAAATGCTAATAGCATCTAATGCAGAAATGGCCAATGTTTCTGGAATATTCACCACAGTGAGGAAACAGGGAAAATATTGTGGGGAAGACATTCCTCCTCACAGTCTCCTATTTTAATTTAAACATGCAGGTTTTCTTTCCCTTGATTTTGATTTTTGCTAGCCAAGAGAAAGATTAAATGATTCCTGCCATCTCCTTCTGCTTCAGTGCATGGAGATGGTGCCAATGTTAGGTCTGAACATTATTGTTAGTTCCAGTTAGAATGTTCCCATTAGATGGCATCTTGTTACTGACATATGTGTGCATATGCATGACTTATGTACATACATATCTCACAGGGAACAGTGGGGTATTCACTAGCTTTTTGTGACCCATCCAAAACTTTACTCTTGTTAATTTCTAAGCCCTGAGAGGGGCTACTGTTGCTGCTGTTGTTGATGCTAAGAAGAGAGAGGGTAGAAGCAATTCAGTGATGAATATGTGGCTTGCTTGAGCTCTGAGAGGAAGGAAAATGACATATACTTAGTCAGTGAGCATGCTCTTACTTCTTTCTCCTACTAGCTGAGTCTAGCTGCTGCTTCTTCTATAACTAAACAGATGCTAGGAGGAAGACGAATGCAAGTAGACTAGCTTGATATAATGCTTCAGCCATTGAATCAATGTGGTTTCTTTACTAGTTGACTCATCATTCAATTCTTGTTTCAGTGGGTCTACTCCAGTTGATAGAATATTCTACCTCATAGAATGCAGGCTTTAAATATACTATATACAACTGAGCTGTGCTTTGCAGGCAGGTAATCTGTTACACTGGGGCTTACTCATGAGCCAATGGGTTTCATCTTGAGTTTTGTTTGTGTGCTTTGTAGTAAAATATCTAAATATGTAAGAGTTGCTTTTTGGTATCACAGCAAACCTTTAGCTTCTCCTACAGTTAGAATGCAGTTCCCAAAATGCTTCCCAGATAAAAATTTGGTCCAGGGTCAAAAAAAACTCTATAGTTGTACAGTTTTCAGGCAGTTCTTTTCCTGGCATTGCTGAAGCTGATATCTGCAAAATATAAATAAAGGTACTATATTATGTTCTACGTTCTTATATCCAATTTCTCTCTCTCTCTGTCTCTCACTGTGTGTGTTTTAAATAATACCATTGAGAAAAGACATTACCATTGCAGCTGGATCCTGTTAATGCATCTCTTTCATTCTTATTTTAACTTGCAAGATGATCCCTTTTGATATAATTATGGGTGAACTAGTTTCACAGGGTTTGAATCCTCCTGGACTTACTTGTTTATGTCAACTGGCCAAGCTCATGAGGATAAGTATAATACCACTCAGCTGTGTAAGCATTTCTGTATTTTTCTTTATGAACAGCCAATCATCTTGCCATTCTGTTCTTCCAGATGCTCAGAAAGTGTTGAAAAGCTATTTGATTAGAAACCAAGCTTTTGAGTCCCCTTTGCTATATGTAGGAGCAACTTTCATAGTTCCGTACATCAGACCTCTGGAAAGGTATGTTTTGGACAACAAATCTTAGAATTCTCCAGCCAACATGCCCAATAACAAGTTGTGTGTGTGTGTGTGTGTGTGTGAGGGAAGTACTCCAAGCTCTGCCTTAGAGAAAGTGCTTATGTGCTGAAGTTAAAACAATGACGTGTAATTATGAAAAACTAATTTTGCACTATATTTAACATATCATTATCTACAAAGTAAGTGGAATGTGAGCTGTCAAAGAAAACTTCCCTGTACCAAGACTAGTTGAATAAAATTCATTGTGGCATGGTGTTTTTTTGTAAAAAGCTAGGTTAGTAAGAACTCTCTACTTAGCAAGTGGAAGTAGGTGCATAGTGATGTTAGTATAGGGATTTATTCAGCTCAGTGTTCCTCATATCTGATCTCCACAAACCACAAACCACCCAGGCTTCCTTATGGTTGCTTAACAATCCACCCTGAGTTGAAGAGGGGTGAGAAGATCTCAGGAACAATGCCAGCAAGATTTCTGTGTAAAGATGAGTAAAATCTCGTAAAAGGTATATGCTTTCTGCTATTATGTTTTTTTAAAAAAAAATTATAGTTATGAATAATGGTGCAAAGTGAAGGATGAGGTTGAAGAAAGATATACTAAAAGCAAAGGATGTGGCTGAAGTATGGCTCTCACAATTCTCTGTGGGTGGCACTTTAGGCTTGCATTTATTTCTTACAGTCAGATCATGGGGGGTGGGGAAGACAGTTTTATGCTACATCTCCCAGAATCTACCTGTCAGCATGGGATCTGGGCACGTTGGCAAAGCACTCTGGGAGCTGTACCCCAACATTCAATTTCCTCAGATCTACTTGCTTCACGCTATTAGTAATCATGGGATGGACTAGTGGGCCCATCACACAGCTAAGGGCTTATTTGACCTTCATCTATAATTAACATTTTCACCTGAGTTGCAAATTGATCAATTCACCAATGCAATGATGTCTGTGTCATTTTGTGAATGGTAATTTTTTAACTGCCATGATCTGTACTGTTTGCATTCAAATTCCCTTTGACCTCTTTTTTTTAAAAAAAATCTCACCCTACCACTCTATTTTGTGTGCCTGTGTGTGTACACAAATGCACATGAGAGCATTCACGTGTGCTCATACATGTGTGTATGAAAATTGAAGCAACATTTCATAATGTATTTGGATGATTTTTTTTTATTTAGAGTGTTTATACCCCTCTCTTCAACCACAAAGTTTCCTTGTGTACCCTACAATTGTTGAGTTTGACAGTTCTCTGTCTCAGGCTTACAATCTAAACAAGACAAGATATAGCAGGAAAGTGAGATGGTGGTGTAGGAATTAACTTCTGTAGTTCCTCATCATTCTCCTTCTCCCTCAGAGGTCACAGCAATGGCAGGTGGAACATGGAAGAAGGGACTGTTACCAGCCCTGTGCCTGGCTGTTCTTTTTCTCGCTCAGAGGCCACAGCAATGGAAGCTGAAATGAAGAGAGGGGCCCTCAGCACCTGCTGGAACTCAAGCATGATAGAGCTTGGCTGATCTTCTCCTTTTCAAAGGCCATAACAGTGGCAGCTAGAACATGGAGGGCTCTCATCTATCACTTTTGGAGCTATGACTGGCTGTATTTTTCTTCTTCAGAGGCCACAGTAAAGGTAGTTGGAATGGAAGGACAGGTTCTTACCACCCACTAGGGCCTAGACACAATTGAGTTGTGTTGGATTGTCCTTCTCCTTCGCGAATAGACAGTGTTCACAAAAGTGTGTGGCATAATAAAATATATGATGTTTTTAAAGTGCTGCAATATTCTTTATTGGTTTTGGTCCAATCTATCCTTCTGGAAAATCTTACCTTCCTATCAAGACAGTATGTGCAGGACCTTGAAAAAAATATTCCCCCTCCCTTGACTTCCCTACATTTTGTTTTGTTATAATTTGAAACTGAAATGGGTCAAATGAGGAGGGTTACCATATGATGTATATATCTTGTGAACCTGTGAAGTTTGAAAAAAATATTTTTATTGTGGCACAGGAGTTAAGTAAACAAAATCAAACTGACACTTATAGGTTGCATAAATATTCACCCCAGTGGTGACCCTCCAACCTAACACTCTGCCTGCACAGCTTAGCGTCTTCCCATACTCCAGCAACTGTCAAGCTGTGGTAAGGATCACTGTTACCACTTACTGGGATGGGAGCGAAGGAGAATAATTAAGACAAGGAAGAACATATAGATCTTTGCTAAGAAATGACAATTGTCATACAGATGCTCACTACCGTCTCCTTGGGGCCAGACTTCCTGTATCATTATTGGCTGAACTGTATCCCTTCCATCACTTTTGACAGCTGCTGAGGAATAGTTTTTGACAAAGGACTAGAGCAAGGGAGGACAACTGTTGGGGCTTCAGGGATTTCATTGGTCTCCGAGGAGATCTTGAAGGACTGGACTTACCACTTTCTACCTACCATGGGGGGAAAAATCAGTCCCACCCCAGGCTAGAGACTAGACCTTACTTGCCCCACCTAAAAAGCGACATATGAATATGTAAGCCATACTTGTATATACCCACACACACACACACCTTTGCTATTGCATGCCTACATAAACTCTGGTGCAGCCCACTCTTTACTGAAGTTGCTTATGAGTCCATCTATGTGCAATCCCTGTGCCATGTGATATGAGGTTAGATACTCCTTTTTCTGGAAGGCTCTGCCATCGTTGGAAAACATATATAGACAAACAATATGATGATGTTCCAGGAGCTATCAGAATAAGTTCAAGATAAAATTGTACAGGAGCATTCAACTTCATAGATGGGGTACTCTGTGACAAAAGGCAACGCCATTAACGTTGATTGAAGAATCTTGAATATCCTTATACCAGTGTTTCATATCAACACTTCTCTTAGAGTCAGACTTGCAAAAAGTGTAATTGTACTACTTTTCTGTATTATCACAAAACATACCAACCAACGGAGGACTACAACAGGGGCATATCTTGACCTTTGTTCTCTTTGATTTCTATGTCAACAGCATCATACAAGACCAATGTTGCCTGATATATTCTCTTATATGTTGATAATACAGCTATGATTAGAATGCAAAGACAATTGAGTAAATACAGGAACATTTGATGATAAATAAGTAAATAATGCTTAAAATGGAATAGTGATCTTGGAAAGAGAAGGAAAATCTCAAAGTGGAAACAGAATCGAAAACCAATGTAACAGCAGTGTAATTTTAGATATCTGGGATTTCAGTTGGATGCTTGTATATGCAAATAAACTGAAGTCCCCACAGTTCATACTGTCCCTGATGTGTTTCTCTAAATTTCAAGGTGGGAGTCTGGTTGTACTATCACTGGATGTATGGACATATTTTCAACACAGATAGTTCCACAATTGTTTCAAGGTGCAGAAATGC
This sequence comes from Iguana delicatissima, assembly GCA_948472985.1. Classification (NCBI taxonomy): domain Eukaryota; kingdom Metazoa; phylum Chordata; class Lepidosauria; order Squamata; family Iguanidae; genus Iguana; species Iguana delicatissima. The sequence goes on along the minus strand of CAOKZL010000098.1, from coordinate 3,631,454 downwards.
AGGATTATTCAAAGCTGTCTTCTCTGGAGTCTGTGCAGAATTCTTTTATGAGATTCTGGTTGATGAACCCTCAAGGTACATCTTCATCTCTTCTGAAGGCCCAAACAGGATAGCTTCCTAGAAAAACTTGTACCAACATTGATCTGGTACAAGTTGACTGAAGTTGGCTTGTTTGAAAGAATCCCACTTGCCAACATTTTTTTTTTAAAAAAAATGTAGAGAATGATTACAAGCTTTATCACAAATCTCCTGGGTAAGTTCACCTCAAACTACACCAAATGTTCTTTCAGCTTTCTCCTCCACTAAGAATAAAATAGTTGTTTAAAGAAAAAGTCCACCTTTACTTGAAACACTATGATTTGTACACAGTCACACAAATGTGTTATTACATATGGTATCCATTTAGAAATTGACATTGAATTTATATATAGCCATAAACCATAAATAGACAGACAGACAACAGACAGTGCAAGGTAAATAGAATGGTCTTTTCCCTTTTTGAGTTGTTCGTGTCCATGTTTTAATGAGAGGGGGGGTTTATTGTTCCATTTGTTCTATAAGTTTTGTTTTAAATTTTATTTTTAGTAATTTTAGTCTTTCAAATTTTTATGCTATGACTACTTTTCATAAACCTAAACAATCTGCTAAACTATTTTTGTATTTTGATTTTAAGTATGTATTTAAATGCTTATATATATTCTGCATTTTGTTTTTATGTACAAAATGTAGTTTAGTTTTTATGTACTAAATGGCCAATAACTATAAATAATAAAGTTACAGTTAGCTACACTTGTGCAGAAGCACCAACCAGAGTTCTATTATATAAAAGTATCCTGGACTATGAACACCCCCTGGTGCACTGTTGAGTCTACTGTTACAAAAGTGGAAAGATTATGGATCATTTACAACTTTGCCTAGATAAGGCCATCCAGCAAAATTCATGTCAGGAAGGCAATATTCAGAAAAGCAGCCAAGAGGCTAATAATTACACTGAAGAAGCTGGAGGCATCTACATCTGAGGCCCTTTCCACATGTGGAGGGGGAAACGGGGGAAACGCTCTAAAACGGAGCTTACCGGCAGCCGGGTAAGTCCGTCACCATGCGGAGCAGTGCGATCTCGCTGTTCCGCAGTCCTCCGGCGTCCAAAATGGTGGCCTCAGCATCCAAAATGGCGGCTTCCAGCTGGCAGAGGCTCTCCACCAACCAAAGAAGCTCACCAGCCTAAAGTCTGCCCCCGGTAGATCTGCAGGCACGCACTAGTGCACACCTGCAAATCTGCACCGGAGCGCGGTGACAGAAAAGAGGTTTTTAAAAAAACATGCTTCGGAGTGGATTGAGGTACGGAACCACGAAAAATAGTCCACCCCAATCCAGTCCACGGTGCAGAAGACCTCCATCAGAGGTTGCTCTGCACCGTTTTAATACCCCAGCGCAGAAAGGGCCTGAGAAGTGAAATGCCCAAGAGACAGCTATCACCTGACTATGTCACAAAGCTAGGTTTATAGAAGAGTGGCAGAAAGAAAGACATTGCTAAAACAAAAACATATCAAAGCTCATTTAGAATCTGCAAAAAAGGCATGTGGGAGAAAAAGCAAATCTGTTAGAAAAGATTATCTGTTCTGATGCAATGTTAATTAAACCTTCTCACAAATATTTTTTCACTCCAAGCCAACAGTGCTGACTGTCATGATAAAAACATCCTCATGATGAAGTGATAGTTGCAACATTGTATTGTGGAGAAGCTTTTATTTGGCAGGTATTGCAAAACTAGTTAGTGTTGAAGGTGAGATGGGTATAGCCAAATTCACATCAATTCCAGAGGTTCATGGAGAACTTGTTTCAGTCTTCAAGGAATGTCAGGCAAAGATAGAAGTTCTCCAATCAGCAGGACAAGGACACTAAATATAATGCCAAAGTGACACTGTAGATGTTTAAAAACAAAGATCTGTATATTTTAGAACCTAGATGTCAGTCAGAGTCCAGATCTCAATCTGACTGAGATCCTGTGGCAAGATCTGAATGTTGCTGTTCACCAGTAGTCCTCATCTAATCTGACACATTTCCCAGCAAGAATGGGCAAAAACTGCTGAATCCATACATGTGAAGTGGATAAAGCTAGCCAGGAAGACTTGCAGCTCAGCACTGCCACCAAAGTTGTTTTTACACATTTTTACTCAGACGGGCAAATACTTATGCAACCAAAACTGTCAGTTTGTTTTTGTTTATCTAATCTTTGTGCTCCAGGAAGCCTACTTTTCAACCTGCACAACACTGAGCAACTTGTGTATATCAATACCTGTAAGGCAGTGTAACTTCTACTGCATGTGCAAGTACAGCTGGGAGGTGCTATGCTGACAACACCTTTAAGGGTAATCCAGAACAGAATCTGGCAGTTTACACCACAAGTACAAGCAGTTCCAGTATCATGTAAAGGAGAAGCAAATCGTCTGGTGGCAGTGTTATGAAATCTCTTATAGGTTATGCTTATACTTGTTGCTGCTGTTGCTGTCACTGTATGGAGGACCGAAGTCCTAACCATGTATGGATGAATCACAGATTTCTTCAGTGCACAGCTACCCAGCTGCTGTCTTGTCTTCTTCCCACAGACATTGAAACTAATGTGGGCTTTGTAGGACTGAAGATCAGCAGTTTCATATCATCATCAAGAGAAGGGGAAGAAAACTAAAACCAAGTCTGCTTAGTAAGCTAAAAAGAGTGAAACTTACTTTTCCTTCCCAGTTAACGGATTTTCTGATAGATAGATAGATAGACAGACAGACAGACAGACAGACAGAGGAAAATAAGATCTTTATTTATTCAGGAACCCTGTTGCATCAAGATCCAATGGGAGTTTTGTACCTTTTGACCTTTTGATATGGGAAACACAATGCAGAGTCTAGAGGGATAAAAAGTATTCTTGCTCTGTCTCTTCCCCTCAACCCTCTGTACATAGTCTACACTACTCTTCAATAATTGAAAACTCACCTCGGCTTCCATTTTTTTTCAATTCTGAATGCCTAAGATGACAACCAAACACTACCTTTTGAAGGTTGCACATATATTCCTTTTAGCTAGGTCAAATCTTTCACTGAGCACTTTTTCAAGCATGTGTACAGGGGGACACATGTTTAGGGTGGCATTTTTAAGGAGACATTTTAGGGTGGCAAAAATAATCCCATTTCAGAGATACAGAGGTAGTAAAACTTCCTCTCCTTTTTCATATACATTTTTGTTATGCCTATAAGACTCTACTAAGTGGCTAAGTAGGCATCTTATTAATAAATTAACATATAAAGAAATAAAATCATGATATCTTTTGTCTTTTGGGCAAGCAGTACTTATTGATGGTATATTTGAACACAAAGATCTTTGCTTGTCTGTAGAAGGATATTAGGAAGGGGGCAAACAACCAAGCCTTCCTCAGGAGGAAATGTTTTTAGTCTGGGAAATTCTTATCAAGAAATTCTTCTCTCATACTTCCCAAAATGTGTCTTTGAAGCAGGGATATAAATCTTTATAAAATTCAGTTTATAGGCAAGAACAAATAATTTTACTACTTTTTACCTCACTGCAAGAAAGTAATTGAAAACTGTACTTTTTGAAGAGCAATTACAGTTTGTGACTTGTTTTCTGAAAAAAATACCCATTTGTGCAGTAGATGGCATCCTCTGCCTACACACACACACTCACACACACAACAAACAAAAAAAACAAACAGAAAACATCCATTTCCTACAGAGAAAACAGGTATTTTCTGCACAGAAAATGCTGTTTTCTATATAGGAAAACCATTTTCTGTGCAGAAAAATGGCTTTCTGAATAACTCTGTTATTTACTGCACATAAAATCTTGTTCCTTGCAGTGGGATTTTTTTTTCCTATGCAAAAAATGCAATCTTTGTGAATTTTTCATGTAGAATAACACAGAAACACATTAACAGAATAACATATAAACACGTCTAGAATGTTCCTAACCAATGTTTCTCAACACTTGAGAAAACCTTTTTTTTCTCCCTAACAATTTTTTTAAAAAAAATCATTTATCTGAAGCTGGTGACACCAAGGAAATGTGAAACAGGCCCTTATTTTTTCACCAGGCTGATCTTGCAGGTCAGACTTAATAAGGTGCCCTGACACTAGGGTCATTTCTGCACTAGGCTGTTGTAGCACTGTGATTGCATTTTCAACCTCCTATGGAATCCTGGGGTTTGCAGTTTCGGGAGGGGCCAGTTTCAGGAGGGGCCAGGAGATTGAAAGTGCAATCATAGTGCTATAACAGCCTAGTGCGGAAATGGGTTAGCACCTAGCCCTAACTGCACCCATTAAACACGACCTTTGTGTAAAAGGCCTAGGGTCTTAATTGCTCCCTCAGAATCAATTAGTTTACTCAAGGTAGTGGTTTGTTTGTTTGCTTTTTGTTACAGGTGACTTTAGATAATGCAGACCAACTAGGTAGTTATCAAACAAACTGTATCCTTTATTGTTGAAACATTTTAAAAAGTATTTTGTCAATATTCATGACAAATGCAGTGTTGTTAGATTAAGCAGTTCAAACTTCTGATAGTCTATGCCAATAATTCCCATCCTCTTAGACACCAGTTGTCTGTGTCTTTTTCTTAGCTGCTTAAACACAGCTCAGCCACCCTCTCTGGCCAAGAACTCACTGAAGGCTCTCTTTTCAAATAGACTCTGTGCCTTATATATATATTGTTCTTCTCATCCTTAAACACCTCCCATACATACTATTGTGTTGGGTTTTTCTCTTAAAGCACTACTCCTGATGCCTAGGAACCCACCATGAAGTTGTACTTGCATTCCAAACAACTCACCCCTAAAGCAACTTTGTCACAGAAGCACCTCCCCCACAGATCTCCAAGCCTGCCCAGGATTATTTGAGAGAATGTAGTATTTTAGATACTCTGAACTTTATAGGTCATACTCAGCATTTCATGTGTGCCCAGAAATAGATTAATAGACTAATAGTGGTGTGGTTATAAAAGGGGAATTTTATGCGTGCTGTATAATTGATTCTCAGTGTGTTATGCCATAGTGTGGTATTGTTTCAAATTAATGGGATAGGAGGCAGACCTCAAGACTGCTGTGGCTACCCCTTCTGCACTAAACCTTAAACAATGTTGTGACATAATAGAATACAATTTGAGAGATGCATGTAGGAAATATGTAGTTTCCATATAGCTCAGATGAGCACCTTTGTGATGGTACATGAAAAAAAAAAAAAAATCCAGCAAGCTGTCATTCTTCCCTAGATGTGCATTTTCTTCCTCTCCCTTAAAATGACTATAAGGGGGACCTGAATATCAGCTTTCAAAATGTGAGACTGCATTTTCCACTCAGGCTTATTATTCACTGAATCCAAGAGCTTTGATACTATGGCAAAACTACTTGAACTCAGTGGTGCTCTCATAAAGCCATTTTCTGCGAAACATAACTGCTGAGAAAACAAAGAAAAGCATAACATGTTTTATATAATATTTTGAAAGTTTGAAGAGTATGTGTTTGGGCTGAATGGGAATCAATGGCTTTGAAGCTTTATCTAGGAACAGCATTATGCTGATATACCTCAAAGTCTTGCTCCACATCTTCTTTATTTTATTAAAATTCATTCTGGCATGACTTCTTGCAGTGTTTTCAATGTAAGAAGCTTTCTTTTCACGTATAGTCACTCACTTCCTTCCCACACTCAAGTTTGTTGCTTTGTTTGTCTGTTTCACAAAGCCTTTCTCTAGAGGAATATTTTTTTATCTTTGTCTCCTGGCATTTGTTTTTAAAGTGAATATTCAACATTTCAACTGAATATATGTCTACTCAAAAGTGAGTCCCACAGAACTACATACTCCCCATAAGTGGGGATAGGATTGAAGGCAGACAGTTTTGTCATGGGAGAGGAAATGTTCTGATGGAGCAATCAACACATTCTACATTCTACTGTAAGATCTGGTAAGGAAGTGGGGAGGCATTATTTTTCTGTATCCCAGTTAGCTGCTATTGGAGAAATGAAATGCTACCCAGACACAGATGTGCGCTATTTTACGGGACGTATCAACATAATGAAGGAGATAAGAATGTCACCTCTCTATCATACCCATGCTCTCTTCTCCTCACTGTATTGATGGAATATTAGGAGAACATCTATACTAGTAGAGCTTTCTGGGGGCAGATTAAAGGAGTCCTATTGGCCTGACTAATGTCCCATTGGTGTCCCAGCCTACTGACCTGGGTGTTGTTCTATTGGTGATCATCCCATTCCCATAAGCACAGTGGCACCTGAAGCATCTCAGTCAACTACTGCTGGGGATTTCATTATTCCCTAAACATGAAACGGTGTTGATTTTAATATATCCATGGAACCACTTCTGTTCTGTCATCTTGTCTGCTGTACTCCCCGCTTCACTGCATAATCCTAGTATTTATTCATTTAATGAAATCTTTCTTCAAAAGATTTTGGAAGGAAAACTCAAATATGCAAATAGTTTAAGCAGAGAATCAAAGACTGGGTTTGCCCCAGTCTTGATGATAGTTGCCTGCCTAAGTCTAAATGATTCATAAAGCAGTAATATTTGTATAATGTTCCTAAATAAACATCTAAATGGATTAAAAATAAAAAGAGAAATAGGATCACACATATCCTCAAGCCACATTCAATAACATTTACATCAATTTTGCTGCACAGTCATTACTTCATTTTTGTCCTATACTCTGCATGAACGTGTGTAGCAGTGTGTGTGGATCCTGCTGACATTTTAAAAGGTGATTTCAGTCAGCATTTCTTTTCTTTTACATTTTTTTCCTAAGTAAGATTGGATCATATGCTTTATGATCCTACTGGGACAGAATATTAAATTAAACCTTCAGCATTGTAGAGCCTTAATTTGAACTCTACCTACCTCCATGGGGATATTCACAATACTTTCCCCATTTTTAAAATAATGCAGTTGACAATGCAGAAAATGATAATTTAAAACTCCAGAAATTACCACTTCCACTGAGCTTATTATACCTTAGAAATTAAACCACTATCCAGCATCTTTTTTTGTTGTAGATAGGGGCCAGTTTTGTGTTGTATATTAGACAATGGAACTCAGCAGAGAATCCATAGGTGAAATGGACACATCTGTCAAGGCCATTTACATTGGTTATATCTGTTTTTGTAAAAATACAGGAATGGAGAATTTGTATAGCCCCCCAGAAGTTACTGGACTCCAAATTACATCATCCCTCACCCTTATCTATTCTGGTGGCCCTTCTTGAGGGACATATGCTTTCACTATCAATTTAAGATATAAGGGCTGGAAAAGATTTCAAGAGAGATCAGAGAGGTGTTGCTAATCAACAAAACAGAATCAACAAAATAAGTGAACCAGAAAGGATATTTCTGAGATTAAAATGCTGCTATTTCAATCAAGTAAAAGTCTAGGCTTTTTAAGACAATAAAAAGTGGGCTCACACACAGAGAGAGACCTACATATATTCTGACACTGATGAAAATATTTGTTTTTTCTCCCAAGATTTTAAAGGAAAAGGACCTCATGCTGTCTAGTGACACATGCACATGTTGTTGCCAGGTGACTTCTGTTTCTGCTGTTCTTTAACATCAAAGTTGTGTTGTGCCATTTTATTGGACAGAGAGCATATTGTGATTATCCTTGACTCCATCACCTTCAGAAAGGATTACTGCACTGTACTCTACACACAATAGCAACAGAAAATTAATTGAACAAGAAGAGAGAGAGAAAAAAGAGTTTGCAAACAATGTGACTGACCATGTTCATCCACAGACTCTAGCATGTGATTAGGTTGGATAATAACAGGATCTTCCTTGTATTTTAGAGGTACATCTAAATAAAGTCTTCATATTGCCTCTAATCAAAATATCTTTACTAGATCAAGAAAAAGATGGAGAAGCAGTGAGGAGACATGGGAAGGTTAAAAATAAAAAGCAATGCTGAATCAGACCACATGCAAATTATCTGCTTGAGGCCATGGGCCTTTCCACACTATATAGTTACATTGCTTTGATTCCACTTTTAACTGCCATGACTACATCACATGGAATCCTGTGGCTTGTTGCTTGGTGAAGCATTAGAGGAGTTCTCTGGCAGTAAATGCTAAACACTCCTCCCTAAATTACAAAGCCCAGGATTCCATATGTTGCTACTACAGCAGCTAAAGTGAAGTCACAGTACTATAATTGTGCAATGTGAAAGTGCCTAGGATGATTACAGACAAAAAGATTCATCTTAAAGCATCCTTTAAAACATTATAACATGGTATTTTTGGTTTTGTTTTTTGCTAGCCCATGGGATAGCTAAATAAGACATTTTAGTGTGTTGCTTTCTCGAGAAAAAAAAATGCTTTGGCTTTTGTAAAGAGTTGGATAATGAGGGTGGATCATTAGGGATGGCTGTTTAAGGATGGGGAAAATATCACTGGCATTGAAATTTTTACCCAAAGTATCCATTTCAAACCTCCCAGGATATGTTCTGAGGCAAGCAGCACCATGCCTCAGAAACATGTCCATTTGTGAGGCTTATGGTGCATTTTGGAGAAATAAACTAGTTGAAAAACATGCATACATTTTAAAATGCAAACAGATAAAAAGAATGGAGGACTACAGACATATACTTTTCATGCTTTGGAAAAATGAGCACAGATGTGTAGACTGGGGAAAATGGTGTGTGACTGTGTGTATGTGTATCTCCGTGTGTATGTATATACATAGAGAGAAAGAGAGAGAGAAGGAGAAAGAGAGAGAAAGATTTCATTTTCTCTTAGTGGAGAAAAAATGTCTCACAATTTGACTGTACATGAGATTGACAGAAATTGAATCAAAGCAAGAGTCCTCACCCACATCTTTGTTGTTATGTACCTCCAAATTATTTTCAGGTTATGGTGACCCTAACATAAATGGAGTGTTCTTAGGAAGATTGTTCAGAGGAAGTTTGCCCTTGTCTTCTTCTGAGGCTGAGAATGTGACTTGCCCTAGGTCATCATGGCTGAGTGGGCTTTCGAATCATCATCTCCAGAGTCCTAGTCAAATGCTGGCTTTTTAATGCTCACTATATGAAAAAAATGAAGCTGGCCGGTATAGCTCTGATTTACCATGGTTCTAACAGAATCTTAGAGTATGTTCTTTCTTCACTCCCTTGCTTGAGGTCTTTCTAAATCAGATGTGGAGGGCTGTATTGCTCCCCTCAGTCAGCATGGTGTAGTGGTTTGTGTTTTGGGCTATGACTTTTGATGATTAGAATGGGATGTTAGTACCTGACAGGGTTAGTGTACATGTAAGTATTATATGATCTGTTGATATGTACTCATGACCTTGTCTGCTAATTTTCTTGATGTTGAGTATATTAACCTACTGATCTGGCTGACAGATGTACTTGATTTGAGGGGAAAATACACCTTCCTTACACCTTTCTATCTAAAGTGAAAGAAACTCTTGTTGGATCTCCACCCTGTTGTGGTCTTCCATTAGACATAAGATGCACTGGCCAACTAACAACATGGAGACCATGGTTTGAATACCGATTTGGCCATGGAAACCCACTGGGTGATGTCAGGCAAGTTACATTTGGTCAGTCTCAAAGTTAAAAGAATTAAAAGAACATATGAAACTGCTTAAAAGGACATATAAATCTGATAACATTAAAAAGACTCAATTTTAACTTTAAAATTCATAATTTAAAAATCATCAAAATAAACTTGCTGGAAGAGGTTAGTTTTAAGCTCTGTTTTGAATTCGGACGGCATATCAAGCTGTTGAATCTCTTCTGGCAGGTCATTCTACAGTCTGGAGTCAGCTGAAGAAAAGGTTCTTTGGGTGGTAGTTGCCAGCCCAGTTCTGGCTAACTGAAGTAAGCATCATCAAGAGGACCTAATATAGGATAGATTATGCGAGAGAAGGTGGTCCTGTAGGTAACCTGAACCCAAACTATATATGGCTGTAAAGATAACAACCAACACCTCTGCACCTTACCTAGAAACTAACTGGCAGCCAGTGGAGTGATTTTAATATTGACATAATATTACCACTCCTAGATGTACCATATTAATATGACTTTCCTGCTTTTTCTTGGAAAAAAGATGCCTGCCATTTCTTCCTTTCCTATTCTGATCTATCTATATGTCTCTCCTGCCCAGAACAATCTGATGAAGTAGACTTCATCTGTGAAAGCTGATGTTACCAACTTGTTTCTCTCAGTCTCAAAAGTGCTACAAGATCCTGTTGCATATTGATCTAGACCAGTGGTTCTCAACCTGTGGGTCCCCAGATGTTCGTGGACTTCAGCTCCCAGAAGCCCCAGCCACTATGGTCAATGCTCAGGGCTTCTGGGAGCTGAAGTCCAAAAACATCTGGAGACCCACAGGTTGAGAACCACTGATCTAGACTAACATGGCTATGTCTTTGAATACTTAAGGCCTGTTGAATTTAGGGGACAATAGTGTTGAACAGAAATGTATAGTTATGTGCTGTAAATAACAGAAATAAATCACTTCAGTCTCACTTCAGTGAGAGATGACCCTAATACCTGATGTAGCAGGATAACTCCCCTATTAATTCATTTTATACATGGGTTTTAATGAGCATCTTGACATTTTCTACAATCACCTTCATACAACTTTTATCCCATGAAACAAAAGAAACAACTATCTTCTGTGATTTGTCTGCTGCATTAAATTTCACCCTGGTGTTATCACAACATGCTACAAAAGTTCTTCTCCTCAATTTTTTAAAAAATCAAGTCTTTTAGCAGTTTTAGAGCTAAGTAATAACAAAGAGCTAACACCAGCCCAAGCCACATTCTTCTATTTCTCTCACTGGAAAGAGAGAACAAAGCAAAAAAGAAAAATAGCAAGCTTCTGCAATAAAACAATGGAAAAGAGCAAGGACAAAAGGGTGCAATGTTACAAAAAGAAAGAGGGTAGATAAGGAAGTGCAGAAGATCTGGCAACAGTAGAAAACAGGTTACTTGGAAGGTGAACTACTGGATATATCAAGAGTTAGATTCTTTTTAAAAACATACTGACTGTGAAAGTCTGTGGGGGTTACACATACACACAGGTATTTAAGTATACTTTCAGGTACAAATACAGTTCTGTAAAACCAGAGTTTTCTTTAAAGTGGATATATAATTCATATATATATATATATAGAGAGAGAGAGAGAGAGAGATAGTGTGGCTATATGATTTACAATTAAAATATTGAGCAAAAATACCAGTGAAGCAAATATGCTTTAGATTGATCTTTAGACTTAGATTTGGGATTGCCCGAACTATGATGTTTTGGTGAATCACCACAACATAAGGGCAGAATTAACAACAATTTCTATGTGGTCTGCATTTACCATATGCAATACATTATATTATCTGTTTATGGCCACCATGTTGGTTCCTTCTTCCAAGTGTTCTGACAATTTGTGCACTTTTGGAGCATGGCGCAAAGATCCAGCCAATAAGGAATTGCTTCATTGCCTGGAGGGAATGAACTGTTGGACCTGTCAGTTTTGTAATTGTTGACAGTTCTGGCATTGAACCAGATACAGCTAGGGGGAGACAAAGCCAGTGGACCCATCAGATCAAAGTAGGAGTCACCTCAAGAGACCTTGAAGGTATAGAAATCCAATTTGGCCATAGCTTGTGGGGAAGAAGTACCTGTACCTTCCCCAGGTGGTGGGGAAACCACACAGTGGTTTTTGTTTTGGTTGAACACCACCACTGTCATCCCATGTTCTCCCAGCAGGTAGGCTGGAGCAGAACTGAGTTTATTAGTTGAGAGGCAGGGTAGCTGATCCCTGGCTCCGGCTGCATGCTGGAGCCAAGTTTCTTCAGAAGTCACCAATAAAAATGAATAAGAAAAGAGTTCCTCTCTTGATATGCAGCTACTTTTTGATCTCCTGATGCCTCCCAGTTTTCCTACATCTAATTGGTCTCATCTGCCCTCATCACTAAAATTTAGTTCTGTATTGCTGCTAGCTGGCTAGCCAAGAGGGGGTAGGGTGAGGAGACGTTATCACACTACTTTTCTTTTTGCAGCTCAGAAATAACATCTCTTTATCTTGGGCAAATGCTGTGATTATAGGGTTAAACTGTGGGCAAAAAAGCCATTAAAAGTATCCAGGGTATATAACTCAGTATGTTCTCCATGCTTTTCCGTTGTCCTGTAGCTTCCTCTGGGGCTTGTCGCCACAGGAGCCATTTATCTATCTTTTTTTGTTTATTCCACTACAAGTCAAAAGATCCAAACTGATAAATACATGCCCTTTCTTTCAAAAAGAAATTATAATTTTTAATGTATTTTTTAATTAAATTTTACAATTTAAATTTTTAACAAAATTTACTTGGGCCGGGAAAACCCCAAGAATAAAATGGAACTTAATGGCAGATCTCAGAGTAAGAGAGGGGGTAGGTTCACCTGATTTACAACTATAAGCATTAACTTGGATAATGGATTTATTTTTATTAGACAACAAAAGATTACTGCTCCTAGAAGGATGATATTCATATGTATGGTATCTTAAAAAGAACCATGATAAAAAAATTCTATGAACATCCAATAAGAAATTTGCTATTTAAAATTTGGTCCAAATTCAAATCTCGGCTCTGCCCACAAATGCCATTACGGGTGTCCCCACAAGAAGCTTTTTACAATTTGGTAAGCAAACCTCAAAATAATTGGTGGACATATAAAGATCTATTAAGATTTCAAGGTAATGAACCAATTTTCAAAACTAAAGAAGAATTGTCACTTGATGGGATAAATTGTCCTTGGTTTTTATACTTACAGCTATATACCAGATGTGAACAAGATAAGAATGAAGACTAATTAAGTAATTCTCCCTCAGAGTTGGATGCCACCTTAGAAGCTGACAAAAAACATATCACGGCCAAATTTTATAAGCTTATCTTAAAATGGGAATTAGAATATGAGACTGTTAAAAGAGTATGATAAAATGGGCTCAAGATGTTGGATATCCACTTAAAATTGATGATTGGTTACAGGATTGGAGAGATTTAAATTTTACAGCCTTTCAGGCATTTAAAGAAAGCTACTGTAAGATGTTATATAGATGGCATCTAACTTCAGTTAAAATTGCTCAAATTTATAGAGGGGGGAGTGAAAATTTTTGGAAATGGAAATCTGAAAGAGGCTCGTTTTACCATTGTTGGTGGAACTGCAAGAAAGCAAAAAGATATTGGAAGACTATACATATAGAAATAACAAAAATCATTAGGAAGAACTTTCCAATGAAACTTGAATTATGTTTGTTGAATATGTTTAATGTAATTGAGAATTATGTTGAGAAACGGTACAAGGAATTAATGCTTAATCTGATAACTAAAGCTAGAATTCTTTACTCGAAAGCATGGAAAAAGGAAGAACCTCCCACCATAGATGCATGGATTATAGATATTTATGAAGGATTAGAAATGGATAGATTGACAAGCTTGGTGAAGGATAAATCACTAAACAATTTTAAGAATCAGTGGGAAGATCTGATTACATATTTTAGTGAGAAATGGGGGGGGGATTTTTGTTATAACCTTTAGAGAATAATTTAGATAGCATGATGTCCTTTAGATAATAATTTAGATAGCATTGTTACCACCGTGAACTGGCTTGGCCTTTGGTAACCTTAGATATCATTTTGATATCATAATTTGGTCCTGCTCTGCCACCAGCCAAGTGTTTGTGAGGCCACCGAACAAGCACGATGCTAGGCATGGCAATTATCTACTGAGTCATATTTGTTTACACCAAGGCAAGCCAGAAACTGCCAGATCTGCTTTAGGGGACCTCCTGAAACAAACACCTTCATTATAGATGCGTATTAAAACAGAGACCTCTGCCCCAAGAGGGCACCCTGGCGAGCTGAGTGCTTAAACTGCCAAGCTAGCCGCATCTACATACTGGCCATACTATTGTCAATTCGGACCATAACTCAATCATGTAAATTCTGACCTTTCGGAGACATTGTCTCCAGCCCAAAACTCATTGTTTTTGCCCAAGACCAGGCTAGCCTATGGTCATTCTTCTCCTAATAAAAACCCTCAGCTCCGAGAGCTCCTCAGACTGCTCAACGGACTTGAGTTCAGACCGCTCCAAAGTGCTATCCTGCCTTGCCTCCACTTCGTTCTGCGAGCTCCCCTCGGCCGCCACGCTGGGTTTCCTTCTCTCCATTTGGCTTCTTCAGGACTACGAGAAAGGTGGCATATCACCCATTTCCCCCAAACTCTCTTTTCTATTTCTTAGTAGTAGTGAGGTTGTATTTTCTTAATAATTGTTTAATAAATATTGTTGTTAGTTTGAACTGTCTGACTGCTCACTGACCTGACGCTGTATACATTGGATAAAAGATCCCTGCTAAGTTACCCTGCCTCTCATTAGCCAAGAGAGTGCTCCAGCTAATTTCCCCATCTTGCTTGTGTTTGTTCTGGTTATTTGGGCACCCCTCATGGGACCCCCAAGTCACAGGGTAACAGCATGACCTTTATTTTCCTTTATTTTCCTTCATTTAGGCTATATTATGCAAGGAGAATATTTAGTCTGCAATTTGTACAAGATCTTTGTAAATCTTTGTAAATAATCTTTGTAAATAAATAAATAAGGATATTCTTTCAAAAAGAAATTACTGAGAGGTGAGAAGGAAATCGTATCAATTGTTGCTTGTGAATCAAACCAAAGATTTCTTTTATTGTCTACTGTAGACCATAGTTCCTGGTCAATTGTTTCCAGTACCTCAGATGCCCAAAAGAAGACATGACTATACACACATGACTTATCTCCCTTACATTCACCTTTACCAGGGCATGCAACTTGATGGGATGGGGAAAAACACTCCCCATGGCCCATATCCTTCCTGAGAGCCCCAAAATACATTACCTCACTTCCTATCACTATTTTGAAGGAAAAATGGAACAGTTATTTAAGGAATTCAGGAAAAGTATGGTGAAAGTAATGTATGAGGTTGTAGAGAATTGGATTAATATACAATACAGGTGTTGATCAACAAAACAACATCATTTTCAAAGGAAAGGGCCAGATTTTGCCTCATCAATTAGTTAACTAAGGAACACTTGGATAGGGCAAAACCTTTAGAGCATCAGCAATTGCTTTTGCAACTGGGAATCAGTTCCTTTTCCCCCTGGGGGAAAAAATCTTTCAAGGAAGATATGTTTCTTTTGGGACAGGGGGAAAAAAAACTTCATAGAATATCTTCCAATTTCACTGAGACCTAATTTCAATATCAAAACAGACATGCGTTTATGGTTACTCATACTGAAGTAAGTTTCTGCATGGTATTTCTTGTATTTCCATAATAAAAGAAACCTTGATCTATCCCATTGTGTGTGTGAATTGAATAGCTTTTGAATTCTGTTATGCCAAGGTATATTTTCCCCCTTTTACTTACATAACTAATTTTCTCAAGAGTGTTGCTTTGTTTTGGTAACACACTGATTTTCCAAAGGAGGAAGGCTCCACTTCCCTGTTGAGTAATTTGTCACCTAGGCAATGAAAGAATAATACCTATAAATCTAAAGTGAGACCTATTCAGAATGAGCATTGAGAAGTCATTTAACAATCATAACTTATGCACATAGGAAGTTGTTATTTCTGACTGCTTCTTGGCATTACTATATTCTTCTGCAAACCAGCTATACTGCCTGCAGACTCAGCCCACAACATAATCTGTATTTTCATTCATAACATTAGAACGACACTACATACCCATAGCATTAAGTTTTCTATTTTTCCTGAGACCCCATTTTTACTGACAGGGTGGTAATCCATTAGGATTAAACAAGGGCTACAATAAAAATGCTCAAGTTTCAATTTTCATGTAGAAAAAAAAAAGACATAAAGACAAACCTATTAAAATTCTGCCTTGAAATTTATCTCCATTGATTTTAATTAAGTTTTCTGGCTCACACAAAGACAAATGTTTTCTAAATACAGACAATGAAGATCGAATTCAACTGTTGAAATCAATGGGAATCCCTTCCCCTACTAGCCAAGAGACAACATTAATGTTGGGTACACATTCTCAGTCCCAGAAAACTCCATGAAAGGTTTACTTTAGGCTCATCATAAGTTAGAAACAACTTGAAGGCACACAACAACTACAAATGTTTAGCTTGGGGAAGAGAAGACTGAGAGGTCATATGATAAAAATCTTTAAGAATCTGAAGGGACATCATGTAGAGCAGTGGTTCTCAACCTGTGGGTCCCCAGATGTTCGTGGACTTCAGCTCCCAGAAGCCCTGAGCATTGACCATAGTGGCTGAGGCTTCTGGGAGCTGAAGTCCACGAACATCTGGGGACCCACAGGTTGAGAACCACTGATGTAGAGGATGAAATGAGGTTGCTTTCTGTCACTCTAGAGGTTAGAAAATAAACCAATGGATTCAAATTGCAAGATATTTCACCTAAACATTAGAAAGAGCATCTTTATTGTAAGTTCAACAATGGAATAGACTTCATTGGGTTGGGAAAGAGAGTCCCCTTCTTTGAAGATCTTCAAACAGAGCTTAGATGGATGTTTCTAGGAGAGTTTAGTTATATATTTCTGTATGGAAGGAGATTGAATTAGGTGGCCACTGTGAACCCTTTCAACAAAGTTCTTCTTTTCTCCTCCCCAGAGCAGCCTCAATATCACTTACAAACCAGTGTCTGATTTTCCCAACCTTCTAAGACAGGTTTTCAAGACAAATAAGAGAATGCAGATGGGGAAAACTTTACTCTCACCAATTCACACAAAATACTTAGAGGAAGTCCTGCTTTGTCTTCTGACTGTCAGAACCCATATTGACAAAAAAATGCCTTAATACCAACTGAAATAAATCAGAGATTTAAAGAAACAGTAATCAGATGTAAACACAGTGACCCCATGCCAGAGGAAGATAGTTTTACTCAAAGCACCCATATTTGAGTCAGGTGTGATTGACATTTAACAGGTAGCTGAATTATTTTCATAAATTTCCAGACACTTCAGGAGCTGAGAGTTTTGGCAAACCAAATGTGATATATCTCATTGGCATTAAATGATCAGTGTTAGGATCAACACAAATTAGTTTCCTTGGATCATAGAGATAATAGTATGTAGCCAATGAATCATATGAATTGGATGTGTCCTTCACAGTACTAACAAATATCTCTGAAACTGAAATGAAGAGCTTCTTTTCAATCCATGTAATATTCTCTTCTGTGAATAGCCATGCAAAACTTTGTATTGCTATTCAGTGCAGGTATCCTGCTCCTTATTCAAAGCACACATCACATTCATGAAGACATTTATCTGTGTAATCACTACACGAGGTGGAATAAACTGATTGATAATATCTATCTAGCTACCAAAAATGAAATAGGTTTACAGATCACCAATATTCCACCAGAATGAAAACCTCTCCTGATTATTCATTAATTAGGAAATGAAGCAAAGGATTGCTTAAGAGATATGTTTTGCAAAACATTTGTGATTTCAGTCTCCTCTTCCTGAAGAACAATGCAAGCTTAATATCCATCTACAGGGGACACATTATATAACTTCAAAAATCCACACAGTTGGCTTGAAAGAATTGGGAGGTGAAATTTATTGACAAGAAAGAGGAATGTGTGAGAATTTCACAGAGAGAGAGAGAGAAAGAGAGAGGGGCGGGGAGAGAATTTGCCATAATTCAGAGATTTATTCTTTTTTTTTTTTTAATGAGCAGACTGTCAGATGTAAGAGAAAATAGAACTGATGCATTTGTCCACTCAGATGTAAGGATCTCAGTGCTTATCCTTTAAAATCTGAATTTGAATCTTTACGTGCTATCCTTCCTCCACATTCATGGGTTTGACCTTCACAAATTTGATTATTCATGAGGCACGTGCTTTCCTCCCCCTCATTTTTCTCCTTCCAACCTTTGCATTCCTCACCCCAGGCTTGTGAGACTTATGTTTAAAATGGATTTTTCTTTTCCTTTTGGATGAACAAAGCCTCTCACCCACTGTGGAGCCATGTACTTGCACATTCTACAGTGTATTGGCTGCTGTTTGGTCAGGTTCTTCCTTCTCAAGATGGCCACCAAAAGTAATTAGAACTCCAGAACTACCCTCTTTTCTATCTGGGGGAAAAGTACCGGTAAGCCTCAGGTCATCTTTTTTCTTCCCCCAACAACTCCAGGCAGAGGCAAATGAATGAGAGGGGGAAGCTCCAGAGGGGAGTGGGAAAAGAATCATGAGTGGGGGAGTTATTTGCATTTTTTTACACTTTTGCAAGGGTTCTGTGCCCCTAAGCCTCACAAATGTGGAGGGGTTACTATATTCAAATGTGTTAGTGCTGAAAAGGGTTCCTGTTACTGACATAAATAAAACACAATCCACCTTGCATGAGTTTCAATATAGGAGGTATTCTTAATCTTCTGCACAGTACTCTTTCTGGATTTTTTTCCCCCACTGGATTTTGAGCAGACCATAGTATAGGGTAACTGTGTAGACAAGAGGATGAAATGAGAGAGAAAGTAGAATTGTCCAACATATATTTTCCTTCAGTCTTTTCCTAAAAGAAAGATCATGCTCAGCCAGGTACGAGTAGCATAAATGATCTGGTAAAAGTATGGCAGAGACATGGTGTTGTGTAGTGGCTTGAGCACTGGATTATGACTCTGAAGATCAGGGTTCATATCCCCACTCAACCAGGGAAATCCACTGGGTGACCTCAGGCAAATCATACTCTTTCATCTTCAGAGGAAGGCAAAGACAAACCCTCTCTGAATATATCTTGCCAAGAAAACCCTGTGATAGGTTCACCATAGAGTCAACATGAGATGGAAATAACTTTAAGGCATACAGCAACAACAGCAACGAAAGTACTGCAGCACAGAAAGTAGTAGTACAAGGCAAAATAGTACAAGGATACCTCATTATTCTAAATGAATCCAGGTTTCCCGGTCCAGATTAACTGCTTCTGAGAGTACTAAAGGGACTTGCAAAAGTAATCAGAGGTTCTGCTGATAATCTCTGAAAATATTTTAATTTCAGTAAGGCTTTTTGGCAAACTTCCTATGATATTTTTGAAAACAGCCTGGTAAAATGTGATCTAGACATTTCTACTGTTGGGAGGATTTGGTACTGGGAGATGGATCTATCAGGGTCCCTAGGTACACTCTCTAGAGCAGTGGTTCTCAACCTGTGGGTCCCCAGATGTTCGTGGACTTCAGCTCCCAGAAGCCCCAACCACTATGGTCAATTCTCAGGGCTTCTGGGAGCTGAAGTCCATGAACATCTGGGGACCCACAGGTTGAGAACCACTGCTCTAGAGCATGTGCAGAGTCCAAGAACAAGAAGCAGTGCTAAATCATTGCCAGCTGCCCCAGACTGGAAAAAACAGCCATGCAAATTAATTGCATCTAGGCTAAGTTGCAGTTTATTGAAGCAAAGCACACAAAAAGCATAGCACTTAAGACAGCTTTGTCTAGAAGAATGAACAAGTCCAGTTACCCCAAAAGCCAATGCAATTCTAGGTTGCATCAAAAGGAGTACATCATCCAGATTGGTAAAGTAATAATACCATGCTATTTTACTTTGGTCAGATCTCAGCTGGAAAAGACTGTTCAATTCCGAGCACTGTAGTTCAAGAAGTATACAGTATTGACAAACTAGGACATGTCCAGGGGAGAATAATCAAAATGGTAAAAGATCTGAAAGCTATTCCTTGTGAAGAACACCTAAGGGAGCAGGGTATTTTTACCTTGGAGATTCTTTATCTACAAGGATGTTGTGTAGAAGATGGAGAAAGCTTGTTCTCTGCTGCTCCGAAAGGGTGTGAACCAATGAATTCAAATTACAAGAAAAGAAATTCCACCTAAATATCAGGAAGCACTTGATGTAATATCTGTTCCACAGTGATTGCCTTGGACGACGGTGGAGTCTCTTTCACAAGAGGCCATTAAACAGATGTTGGATGGACATTTCTAAGAATCCTTAGCTGTGTTTTTCTGCATGGTTAGAGACTGGACCAGATGTTTCCTGTAGTCTCTTTCGAAGTTATGAATGTATGATTCTATATAAAATATCATTTTATTGCCGTGAAACCATTTATACAAATTTATAAACACAAAAATGTGTTTCTTCTTCCTTCTGTTGTATCAACATTTCTTTCATGCTCATCTATTATTTTCAGGAGTAAAACAATATTTCCCACTGGCCTATACAGAAATACCTCCATAAATTTCAAGGGCAGTGGATCTTTCCTGCCCATCTGTTATAGCTGTGCACATCCTGCAAGATTGATATGGTTTAATTGGCAATATTATTTAATTGGCACTACATTAATTGACAGTTGATATAAAATGGAATCCTGGAATGACTGGAAGGTCAAGCTGGAAAGAGGAAAATTACTGACTGTGAACACGAGATTGCAAGGAAGGCCATCCACAAATTCCTAGGCAAAATCCAAAGTCATTGTCAGGCAGATTACGAGGGAAACTCTAGAGACAATCGGCTTATGCTAAGAGCTGGACATCTAGTAGCAAAAAGGGGAATTTCCCACCAAACTGTGATTGTTTTAACCTTGATCCCTTATACCTAGGTGTTTCCCTGCTTTGTCTTCCCAGTCTCTCCACAATACAGGGCTGTTATGACATCCATTACTCCTTTGTCATCTAAACATTAAGACCATTAACTCCATCCAGATCTCAGTGTTTATGTTGCAACTTCCTTTGTCTGCTTTTCTGGGAGAGCAATTCACACCCACACCTGCAGGGTTTTGGTTTTTTTTTTGTGGGGGGGTATGGGAGTCATTGGTTTTGAGTGGTTCAGTGCAGTCTCTCAACTTCTTGAACACCATGCTGCCTGCTTGATTCCTGAATGAGAAATGTCTTTAAATGTTTACCTAAGCCACATTGCAGCTTTCTTTGCTTCTCTCCAGATCAGTAATTATCACCCAAACTCTAGAAGTCCTCTATCCTCAACTTTCCTTCCTTTGCCTTCGGTTAGTCTTTGTGTGAGTGTGTGAGTGTGTGGATCTTTTGCATGCATGTGTGTTTTCTCAAATGAAACACATTTTCAGATTGTTTGCATTTGTATTCTCTGTCTGGTTCTATCTTGCACGATTTCATAAACACTGGTGGAAAGATCTTGGTAAGTTATTCCCCTCTTGCAGGCCTCCTAATTTTGAGCTAATTAATTCCTCATTGTCACATGGAAGTATTGGTATTGTGAGTGGACCAATGAGTCACCCACATTTTGAGGTAACATATCTACCAATTCCACTGTAACACAGAAATCTAGAATCACAAGGACACTGCCTCTACAGAACGGGGGGACTGGTACCAGTGGATTCCATGGTAGATTTTGACAATATCCCTAGATGCCATCTTTTTTGAAACTCTCCCCTTCTTTATTAACTGTATGACAGCAAGCAGTATAATATCTTCCATATGCTGGGAATAGCTACTATTAAAACAAAATGCTCCTAATGTTTAACTAGTATATTATTGCTAAAGCATTTTAGCACTTTGACTATAACCCCTAAAGAAGGAGATTCAGGAATAAGAAGAGGAGGAGGTGGAGGAGCAGGAGCAGGTAGAGGAGTAGGAAAAGGGGGACAGTGGAAATTGGGGAAAGTCAATTTATGAAGCAGTGCCTGAGACTAGGTATGATGTGTGGTCAGTGGGAGGGGAGAGGCAAGTAATGAATGAAGGAGAAAAACCTGACATATTTCAGAAGACAAAACTGGATGCAAACCTGTGAATACACAGATAAAATCAAAAACAAAAAGAATTAGTAAGTCTTAACAGTTTGAGGCAGTCTTGTTGAGCCAAAAGGTTAAAAATACAGCAGACACATACCATGAAAACAATTCCCTGCTACCAATTAATCCCTAAATGTCTGTTTGAGTATAAAGTCTTTGCCTGCTGGTGAAAAGAAAGAAGAAAGGGGTGCAGTAGAGGGAATTCCACAGCTTGGGAACAGGCTTTCTCCTGTACGCCTGTGAAGGTAATGGTACTGAGAGAAAGTCTACCCCTGAGAATCTTAAGATTCTGTGGCAGGCTGATTCTGTTTGACTGCATGAGTCCCAGACCATTTCCTCACTACAGTGTTGTAATTCTATTATTCCACTTTCAACATCCTGTGGTTGCTAGGTTACTGAGGCGAAATTGCTCTCTGGCTGAGAATTCTAAATGTCCCTCCCTAAACTGCAAAGGCCAGGATTCCATAGGATATTAGAAATGGAATAAAAGCACTATAATAGTGTAGTGTTGAAATGGCCACAGTTTCCATCTTTGAAATAGTGGAGGGTTTTTTGAAATCTGCTGTATTCAAAGAGGCAGTTCTTGTGGCAAGTGGATTAGCTCAGAGATAGACAGATGTGTCCTGAGGACCACATGGAACCTGAAAGTCCATTTTAGGATCCTCAAGGGGTCACCTTCATGCTATTTTGGGGAAAAACATTTTATTTATTTATTTGCCTATAAATGACCAACAGCATCTCTCAAAATTCTGTTCCCCTCCCCCTCCACTGGCATTTGAGCATTCTTTACCTTTTTAGGTCTCTAGAGACCTATTTTCAGAAAAGGATGTGATCTCATCATATCCTGTTTTTTTGGGAGGCTGGGGAAGAAAGAAGAAAAGAAAGGTCTGTACATAGGCCTTTTACCATTATATGAAAATATGGAAACATGGGCAGGGATAACATACACATACAACTCTGGGGACTAGGTTTGAATCCCTGCTTGACTATGGACACCGACTAGGCAACCTTGGGCAAGTTACACTTTCTCAGCTTCAAAGGAAGGCACACTCCCTTTCAAATCTTGCCCAGAAAATTCTGTGATAATTCTTCCTTAGGGTCACAATGAGTCAGAAACACACTATTTGGGTAAAATCATCCTCAGAATTTTTAGGGGCATGGGATACTGGTGGATACTGGTGGAAATGTAGCCCTCCAGTATCTCATGGGGGATATATTATCCGGCAGTTTTCTATACCAGCTTAGATGATGTATCTCAGAAACACTTTAACAAATTGTTTGGAGTCTTTTGTCTAAAGAGCACTGCTCATGTAAGAGACTAAGAAAGAGAACAGCAAAATAACAATAACAAAACCAACACTAATAAACAGAGAAGAATACATTAAGGGAAAGAGGGACTGAGTGGAAATCCCAAGGCCTCTAGCTCTCTGAAACCAAAGTATGTTGAGAAAATAATTATCTCCTCAGAAGCAATAAAAATTGCTTTAGCCCAGCGTTGGTGCATAATTCATCTCCTCAATAATCAAATTCTGACTTCTGAGAAGCTCTTGAATGGTCATCCTGGTGTCAAATGCTGGTGCTCCTGGAAGCTAATCCTCTTATAGACAATTTGCATCTCATAATAGATAATCAGCCACATGCCACTCTCATTTCTCTGCAACAGAGGAGAACATAATTATTCTGATTGCTGCGATAATAAAAAAGGGTAAAATCAGAAAGGGTAGCAATCTTGTGTGTGTGTGTACATGTTTTAAAATGGCACTATTACAACTGAACATGAACCCGCTGGTTTTCACCACTATACACTGGTCTTCAGAAATGAAGTTCTGCACTTCAGACAGGTGACCACTTGAAAGAGATTACATTTACAATCTTTGTCCTGAGCTTGTCAGCTGCACAAGATCTGAATATCCCATAGGACAGGAACATAATACTTTAGTACTCTTCCTTGACTTTTGAAGCATCTCCACAGTGGTCATAAGCGGTGACTTCATTTTCCAGAGGGATTCCAACATTCCTAAATAAAAGACAGATGTTATGGCATGGAGAATGGTGCAACCTTGTGTGAAATGCTCTGTTTACACAGAATTCCCATGAGGGCAGGCACCAACTGGAAGAGACAGAGGACCTAAAGTTGTATAGATTTACCTGGAAACACAGCATTTAAGTGAGCCAGTGTGGTATAGTGGCTTAGGTATTGGACTATGACTCTGAAGACTAGAGTTCAAATCCCTGCTTGGCCATGAAAACCCACTGAGTGACCTTGGGAAAGACATCTTCTATCAGTCTCAGAGGAAGTCAAAGACAGACTCTCCTTCTGAACAAATCTTGCCATGAAAACCCCATGATAGGTTCATCTTAGGGTCACCATAAATCAGAAATGACTTGAAGACACAGAAGAACAGAAATAGCCATTTAAACATACTACACTAATATTAACAGAAGAATTGCTCTTGAAAGATATGGCCACCTAAAGAGTGATCTGTGACATATTTGAAAAATGATCCATAAACTGTGCTCTAAGAGAGACCAGACAAGCTGAGATGGTTTCTCCGGTTAACAGCAAAGAGAGAGAGAGAGAGAAATAAAGCTCCTTTATTTTGGCAATGACTGTAGAAATATATTTGAAAATGGGTTTTAATATAGATGTAAGTATGTATTTTTCCCCTCAAAATGTGCATTTGAAGCTATACGTTTTTTGAAAATACACACTGAAATGGATATTCTTCTTTAAAATATGCATTGAAATCTAGCTTTTCTTTTACAATAACTTGCAATAACAGCTTTGCAACATTCAGAGAAGTACAAAATCTGTGAAATTCAGATCTGTATATGAGAGGTATGGTCATATTGAATTCCTCAAGCATTTATATATATATTCATGATACTTTAGCATTTTGAACCAAGTTTGTCATATATTTCACCTCCCAGTAAAAGAACACAATCTTGGATTTACTAGACTCAAGCAGATTTATGTGGAAACTGTTTAGTATTTATTTTCCCAAAGGTTATTCCTCTGCAATATATATTTCTAATACTGTATAAAATATTACCCCCTATCCCATCAATGAATTATACATCCCATTTGCACAGTTGTAGAATATTGCAAATAAAGAGCAGCATACACTTTGGTAGGGTACTATGCTACTGCCTGGGATTTGGTTGTTCCCATGCCACCTCAGAAAACATTACAACAGATTTCAGACACTGATGCCTTCATTACATTTTTTGTCTGTGAATGTTTATGTAAGGGTTAGTTTTAATTAAACATATTGTCACTTTCAGCATCCTTTGATCCTGCCATTGCATGGCATATGTTATCTGTCATGATTTTTCTAGATCATAAAGTAATGTATAACTCAGAACATTTCAACCCTGTTTTGCCCAGTTTTAATTTGAAAAAAGCAATAGGGTAAATAAGAACTTTAAGAAGTCTTTGTTTATATTTTCTTCATGTACATCTGTCACTGTGCCTTCTCACAAAGGACAAGAGTGCAAGAATATGAGATCTGTTCCTCAGCTTGAACAACACTGTAAACACTGAACTACTTTTTTTTTTTTATGTAGCCATTGTTAATGCAAAAAATAAGACACAGGAATCAATTCAAAGGAGATGAGAAAGATATAGAGTTGTGTTCGGATCACCAACAGCACCCTAAGTCCTTCCCGCTCATGCCAGCCAGAGTAGAATGTAGGTGCATTTCTATTCTGCCAATTCTGACTGGACCACTTTGAGAGTCTTCAAGACTTTGGGGACAACAGATCTAGATATCCTGGTACCCCATCACCTGAAATACCCAGTTTGGGGCCTTCTTCAGCCACTAGGAACACTGGTTTTTCACCCAGGAGGCTTTCTGTGAATGTATGAGAGCCTCTGATGCCAACAAAAGCCCATTCCAATAAAGGTTCTCTTGTGCCCAATCTTGATATTTCCAGCAAACTTATCAATATTTCACTTATTTCCACAAATTTCTGCTTTCAAGCAGTTTTTTTTAAAAAAGTATAACTTGTTTCTTTGAAAATTGGAGCTTTCACTAATTTTTGTCCAAAATGAAGGCACAAGGTTTTGCCAACTAGTATTTGTGAAAGATTACCAACTCAGCTAACCATCAGATACGTCATGCAACCTGCCTCAGCCCTACTTAAATTTTCATGGACTAGAAGAACATACACCAGAAGCAGCCCTACCTTAGGAAGAGTGAGACAACCATCTCAAAAAGCAGATCCTAGGAAGCTAGTCAGCAAGGGCAGAACAAGATCATTTCCTCTACCATTACAAATATGCATGGAAGCCAAATGGGCTGACGTTTGAATCTTTGTTCTGTATCAAATGCAAGATGATACAAAGGCAGCAAGCTAGTTTAAAGAGTACTAGATAGGTTGTGTGGCATACTCACCTCTGTCTTCCAAGAAAGGAGAATGTTCTGGGAACTGAGGAAGAAGAGTTGGAACACAGCATTATCATGCCCATTCTTCAGGTTACAAGGTTACACAAGCACCCGAGTGCACATATATTGTGAATATTTACTCAGGCCATTTCCACATGATGTCACTATCCCATGATAGGGATCTATTGCTACCAATTTACGAGTCATGCCTTCACTTGATGTCATCACAGTCCTGCTAACAACGCATCCCCACCTATTGCAATAATGGGATATTCCATTATCAGAAAAAAATGCAATGCTCCAATCACCAGCGGCCATACAAAAAGGGAGGAAGCATGATTTGGGCACTTCCTTTCCCAGTGCAACACAGGAAGTGGCCAGCTGCACTGTAGAAGGAAGGTATGTGTTGCTCACACTACCCTTCCGCAGGCAGCCAGCTGTGTGCAGAGTGGAGTGTTCAGGTCATGTTCCCATCTCAGCAGTGGAACTGCCAAGATTGTGATTAGATGACAATGGAGAAAGGTAAGGTGCAAAAATGGCCTCAGTCTAACTGGTGAATGATCACCATATGAGTGCACAAATTAGTTCTGGAAATCACAAGTTATTTGAGTCACAGATCTTATCCATTTTCTTAAGAGGATCTTATGAGAGCAATTTAAATGTTAGAAAGTTAAGCTCTGTGGAGAGCAAAAATGGCATTATAAACTTTTTAGAAGCCTGTTTTCACTCCAGCATGAAACCAGTATGGCTCCTGTATAAGTGCAAAGTTTTGTAGGTTTGGAGGAGAAAATGCCTAGGAGTGAATTTGTATGAGTTAATAGTCCGACTAAGAAAATCTACTCTGCTTTAGTAAATCTAGATGAGCACAATCTTACCACAGACCAGATGGCACTGCGTCAGTCCCATGACAGTAATTGTGAATGCATTTGCCACCATTATGTATAAGCAAACAAGTCTTAAGCATCTTCTGCAAAGCATAAATGCCAAAAGGATGCATTTCAGTGCTAATGTATCTGGTCTTATGCACAAGGCCTACTTTCAGTTAGCAATAAAACTTCAAATTGACAAAATAAGCTGATTTGACAATTGTATGCAGGTATGCTACTACCATTCACTAATCATCTCTAATTTCTGAAAACTTACATGAAAAATTGTGATGATAATATATTTTGAATATTAACTTTGATGGCAATTGTGTTCTACATGCCAGTTTCTGGAAACAGTTGTCCACATTAGTATGCTGTCAAATATGGGTATAAAGTATACTTGAAAATGTTGTTATAGTCACGGAGAATGAATGTCTCAGCATGTGTCAAATTCTTAGGATTACACTTAAATGGTTTTTAATATTTCAGGACACTTTTTTTTTCAAAAAATCATTTCAGAATAACCCACAATGTAAAGTACATTTTTAAAAAATGTTGAAAATTCAGTGATCTTGCAAACATAATTTATTATTATTATTATTATTATTATTATTATTATTATTATTATTTATTTGTATATTTATTTATTTTGCAAAAAAGAGGCTTAAATGCAAAAAAAAGATGTGCAAAACTTTCATGATCTCACAAACAAGGATTTTTTTTTTTAATGAAAAATGTTCATGTGGATGATAAAATAAGAACAGGTTTGTATTTCTTTTGATGAGAATGATAGATTCAAGCCAAATGAATATTTGGAAGTGATATAAAAAGAGTGGCGTCATGTGACAGTGATACTGGCAATATCTATGCATTATCAGAAAGCTTTTCTTGACAGTCACATCTATTCTGTTCATTTGATACTAGGTCCCTGTATCAAGTTTATAAGGAATTCTCACCCATTTGTCCAATGTGGAGAGTAGTTAGCCCAAAAATCTTGTTTCTGTGTGTGATGGAAAGTATCATTTAAGTACTCGTCTTTGTCATTTAACATGTTGTTTCTTTCTGAGGGACAAGAGATTAAGCAGAAATTAGAAAATCAAGGTTTTTTTGGTTGTGTTGTTGTAGTGAGCCTTCAAGTCATTTCCAACTTATAGCAAACTGAGGAAAATCTATCATGTGGTCTTCTGGGTCTGTGCGATGTGCCAAAGGCCACTCAGTGACTTTCCATGGCCAAGTAGGAAACCGAACTTCTTTTCTTCTCAGTATCCCTGAGTCCAAAGCTTGGACCATTATACCACACTTGCTTTTTTCTCTGAATCTGACCTACTGTCTTTGAGTCATTGTTTTGTATTGTGTTGCGAGACTTCATGTTTTGTTCTCAGATTGAAATTTGTACCCTTGCATTTCCCTAATTTGCATATTTCTTTACAATATATGTTTAATATATGCAACATTCCCCTACTAACTAAGGTACGTTTCTAAAATTAAACCACTTAAACAGTTTTCATTTTGAAATATACTTATTGTTTTGGACACATTGTTTTCTAGAATTACCCTGTAAGTAAATGTGTGAGGTAAAAATTCTACTTTCATAGTCACTGTGAAGTACAGTTATTGTTTTCTCTTGTTGTGGTGAAATCAAGCTTATTAGCTTCTGGCCCTTTCCGCATGTGGGGAAGGAACCACGTGAAAACAGGACTCATCGGATTTCTTCGGCGTCCAGTTGAGTCAGGATGAGGAGTCAGGATGAGGAGTAGTGCGAGCTCGGTGCTCCGCACTGCTCCAGCGTCCAAAATGGCGGCTTCTGTTGGTGGAGGCTCTCCACCAACCGGAGAAGCTCGCCAGTCTAAAGCCCACCCCCGGCAGATCTGCAGGCACACACTAGTGCGCGCCTACAAATCTGCACCAGAGCACAGCGACGGAGCGACACGGAGTCACATGCTCCATGCTTTTTAAAAACCTATTAAAAGAGATTTTTAAAAAGCACACTGCATGACCAGTTCCGGTCGCTCTGAATCGGACTGAGGTGCAGAACTATGAAAAGTAGTCCACACCAGTCCACTCCACGGTGCAGAAGACCTCCATCGGAGGTTGCTCTGCACCATTTTAATTGCCCAGTGCGGAAAGGGCCTCTGTTAGATATAATCAGGAGTCACTTAAAAGGAAAAAAATCTTTTTGTAGGGAGTCAGATATTTGAAATTTTGTAGGGATTAGGGCTTTGAAATTAAATATAACTGTTAGTTTTAAATTAGTTACTTCCATCTTATGCCTGAAGAAGAAGCCTGTGGAGTTTCAAAAGCTTAGATGAGCTTGCTTTGTATTTTTTGGTTAGCCAATTAAGGTATTGTTCTTTTGTAGGAAGTAAGGATTAGAATTTACCTTTTTTGAGATTTAAACCTCAAACAAAGTTAATTTGCACCTAATATCTTTTTTCAAGGTGCAGCAGTACTGAGATTTTCTAATGAAATGCAATGTTCTCTGACTGTGGTTTCACCAAAGGGGCCTATAGCTTCACAAAAGACAGAGACCCTGGATCTCAAGAAGAGTCACTTTACTGTTGCTTAATGAAGTTTTAATTTTACTCTCCTTTTCTTGGTCCCCACATGACCAAGAAGGAAAAAGCATCTGCCTGAATTCCCTCCAGACCAACTCAGCAGAGACAACATCTGATAGAAAATGTTAGCTTGTGATTCAAACACATCACCTTTGTTTCTTTTTTCTTTATTTCTCCTGTCTGTGTGTTGTTGTTGTTTTTGACATCTTTTGCCTAATGAAGAAGCTTCATCAGTGGAGCTTTAAAACCTTGTATAATTTTTTTTCTTTGTGCATTTTGGTTGGCCAATTAAGGTATAGCTCCTCTGTGAATTTTGGATTTTGTTTTATTTCTTCCCATGGGTTTCTCTGTACTTCATTGCTCCAAACGTCACATTTCCATAGAAGCAACAGCTGCCAGAAGTTTAGGTACACACAACCACCTAATTTGTGGTTATAGGCCAGCTGGTAACTGTGCTGTACATAGTTCTGTGACCTATAAATTAGCAAGGATGTAAACAACCTGGAGAATGTCCAGAGGAGAGTGACCAGGATCATACAAGCCATAAAACCACAAAAGGAACAGTTGAGGGAGATGGGTGTGCTAAGCCAGCAAAAGAGAGGATTGAGTAGTGACATGATAGCTGTCTTGAAGTACATCAAGGGCTGAAGTACATCAAGTACAGAAGAAGAAATGAGCTTGTTTTCTGCTAGTCCAGAGGATAGAACCTTTAGGTTCAAATTACAAGAAACATTTTCAGTAAACATTAGAAACAGCTTGCTGATGGTGAGAGTTGTTTGACAGCAGAATAGACTACCTTAGAAAAGGGTGGATTCTCCTTCTTTAGAAATCTTTAAACAGAGGTTAGACAGTCACTTCTTAGGCAATTTCTATATGATGATGTCCTCATGCATTGTCCTGCAGCAGTCCCTGCAGAGAAGGGAGCATGAGAGGAATACTGTCCTCTGCACCTCACCAGCTCCCTGAAGAAGGGAGTGCAATGGCTCTGCTTCTTCCTTTCACAGCGCAGCATGGGAATTTCCCATGCTGCGCTATGGAAGGAAGCATCACCATTGCACTTTCCTGTCTTTCTGCATGATGGTAAGTATGGAAGCACCACACAATCATAAGTGCAAAATGGATTTTTTTCCCCTTTTTGCAAATACTACATGAGCATGATGCTTGGGGATGGGATGGCAGCGGGCCAGCAACAATGTCATGAAGAATCATGACCAGCTAACTGCTGTCAATCTGTCCTGAAAGTGTCATAGCCCCATTGTGCAGAAATGGCATAAGTGGAGTTAGCAAAGTGTTAGATAAGATGGACTTTGGGGTTAGCTTCTAACTCCATGATTTTTTAATTATGATTAATGATCATATGTGCTGGAGGGCCAGGCACACATGTGCACTGGTGCTTTATTATATAGCAAGCAAGTACTGGAATGGATGATTTGTGGCCACATCATGGTGCTGTACTTTTTAGATTTATAGAAAAAATTATATGTGCCATGACTGTGTATAAGCTGAAATAACTTTCAGACTGGCTCCTACAGATATGGAGATCATGGTTCAAGAGATATAAAGAAGTTGAAACTGGAGATTTGAACTCTGTCTTCCCTCATTAAGTTCAACTGATGCAAAGAAGGAATATCAAAAAAAGGGCTAATATTATAGATATATGGTGAAAGATAGATTTCATCATGACATGGGCAATGTCATGATGAGTTTGGGAAATCTGCTGAATCTCAGTGCCAATGATAAACTAGTAACATATTCTCTAACAGGTATTTTGCATGTGTGTGTGTCTTTTTCAGTTGATGTGTTTTAGCCATAGTGAAGAGCTAAGCAACAACTGAAGATTTAACAGCCTATTCTGGGATTTCTCCTCAACTTGAAAATGTTATTTGGCTTCTAATAGTAAGTGTAGATTGGGAAAATCTTCTCTATTAAAAAAAAAATGAAAATCATTTAAAAATTTTATTGATTGTTTCCTTAGGGTGAAAATTAAAAGTCAGCAAGAGTTCATAGTTTTGTGATGGGCTCAGCAGTCCCAGAGCCAAACAAGGCTTCTGTAGAGTGTTTACAGAAGAATATACTAGAAGAACAAAATACTCTTGGTAATAAATTGTGAACAGACTCAACTTCTGGTACGCTAGCCAGACAGATGCTCCAGCTGCAGCAATGCAGCAAGAAGAGGTTTCATGGTAAAAGTCTTGGCCAGAAGGATCTTTGGTTGGACAAAGTCCTATTAGGGTCCAGAATTCCCATTACTTGCATTTCCTTGCTAGTGAATACATTATGAATGGGAAGGCCAAGGGAGTAACATCTTGCCCTTGCTGTGAAATGCAGCTGTTTGGATCTAAGGATCTGATTACCCCATGCTGGTAACCTGATTTTTTAACAAGAAAAGAAAGAAAGAATGAAAAAACATGAGTTTGGTGAGAGAAAGAAGAGAAATGTCGGATATTATTTTTGAGAGGCTTGAATCAATCAAACTACTACAATCCATTTAAAGGAAGGATGGAAGCTGAATGTTTTGATTCAACTTGATGGCGAAATTGATAGTTTGACATCAAGGATGTAGGATTTTCTGTACTGGATCTATAATATTTCACCTCTTCATTTGAAAGGAGTAAAGTATATTTGCAATTAATACCCCGCTGAAATCCTTCTTAGATTGTTCTATGAGATGGACAAAAAATCCTTTTCAAATTAAAATAAAACCTTACATGTTATTGTTTACATTTATGTCCCACCTTTAATACAGTGAGCTCACCATGACATATATAGTTCTTTTTTTCCCCTTACAAACTTGTGATGTAGATTGCATGGAAAAATAGCAATTGGCCAAATGTACTCAGTGTGTTTTATGACTCTATGTGGATTTGAACCTGGATCTCTCTGATCCCAGTCCAGCACTTTAAACACATATTTATTTTATGTCAAATGGTGACATTTCCAAATCAATTTTAACTTACTGTAGTACCTAGCATTGTCCAGCATTGTTCAGGAAAATCATTAACCATCATTAAGGATCATTCTGTTACAACTACTCTGGAAAATGTCTGCCTATTTCTTTGGGTTTCCAAATGTTCCTCAAAGTATATGTCAGTCTCAGGTGTCCTAAGAGACACATCACTCCTTACTGCCTGCCAAATGTTCCTGCTGTTGGGCAAAAGTCTAATTGGCCCTGATATGGTTATTAATTTCAAACTGGCTTGTGGACAATCTCAAAATCTTTCTTTTTTTCAAAGGGTCTTGCTAAGGTGGGACTAAGATTTATTCATCTTTGGGACTGCTTTTTATTTGATTTTATTTCTTATATGTACCCACAAGAAATTTTAAAGTTAAAATCAGTAATCTCTATGATTGCAAAAATAATAATAATGAAGGTGTTCCAGAGCCCACAGCGTATTTCATGTATGTTGCATAGCCTGTATATTTAAGAGAGATGGCCACAAATATCTCCTCCAAGTTTAGTGAGAATAAGTCCAGCCATTTATGCATGGTGAAGTAACAAACTGAAAAGCATATCCAAACTTAATTTTATTCATAGAGTGATCTAAAAAGAAAAAGTCAACTCATCAATTTCTTTCAAATGATGTGCTACATGCACATGTACAGGCATAAGCACACACATACAAAATAACTGAGGTGCCCCACAAGACTCCCCAAAATAAATTGTCTATCCAGAAAATAGTAGAAATTTTAAGTCAGGTCATCCCAAATATACTGTCTAAATTTGTAAAAATCTAATGAAAAAAAAAATTGCGTTTCTCTCCAATGGCCCTCCTAGAGAATTTAATTCATATACTCAAAAATACAAATAAGAAGTGATAAAAACCCATCCAGCCATTCTCTCATTATGTGATAACAAATACACAGAGAGACAAAAACTTAGTTGTATTTACATAGATAAATCAGGCTTGTAGTGATTTCCATTATAGCAACTAAAGTTCAACAAAACTTAATGCATTAATACAGACCTTAAACTTGAAAATACATCTCAGTTAATATTTATCTTAACTTCAGTAAAACATTCCTGTATTTGTAGAACTTGATCTAATTATCTCAGGATATTTAGATAGATAGGTCTCTGAGACAAAAAAAAGTTGTGTAAAGCAGAGGAGAAAGTTGTCTGAAACCAGGTTCTTAAGTGTTGTTTTTCAAAATGTCTTTACTTCATATGATTCTGACTGTATTTACAACTTCTTGAAGTCCTCCAGATATAATAAGTTTAAGGAAATGTCTGGTCTCAGTAATATGGATCCTTTATTATTTTTATAATGCATCCACAAATCCTGTGAACACCTAGGATTTGCAGTTTAGGAAGAAGTACTTAGAATTCTCAGTCATAAAGGTTCTGGTGCCTCATCAAACTATAAACTCTAGGATTCCACAGGATATAACTGAAAGTTAAAGTAGAATCATAGTGCTATAATTATGTTACCACCCCTTATATACACCAACCTGAGAGACAGCAAAATTACCATGAAATCTAATACATAAAAGTCCAAGTTTGTTTGTCTGTGTCAGGTGAAGAGCTCATATGACTGGCTACCTAAGAAGACTCTATGAAATCCTGGGGTTTGCAGTTTAGGGAGGGGCTTTTAGAATTCTCAGTGAGAGAGTTCTTGAGCCTCAGTCAACTGTGTCTGTCTTCAATAGGCTGGTTGCTATGGATATGAGGCCTAGCAGCAAGGAGGAGGGCAGTGCATTCTCTCAGGAACCCAACATGTGTATGTTAATAACTCTGAATACCGATTGGATTGGAGAATGTGGGAAAAGTTACAGGTACTGGATAAGAGAGTTTGAGGAATTAGAAACATAGGATGTCAAATCTTTCTTATAAGTATTACCTATGAGAAAATAAAATCCTGGGCAACACCAGGTATATACACTAGTATTATATAAAAATTGGACACTTATGGCTGGGAAACATGTAGAAAGCAGGACTCTGGCTGTATGTCTGGACTAGGTCAGCATAGCCTCAGCATGGCCAGGTTGATCAAGAATAGTTAGGAACACCCTGAGTGAATAGACTTTTAGTAATCCTGCCAATGACCCAACAAGTGAATATAATAGTCAACAAAACTGTCCAGGTGCAGCAGACAAGCACATCTGCTATGTGCATTTCCTACCAAAATCTTCCACATTCAGCTTATGAAACCAAGATATTAAGAGGCTGTCAGGACTCCCATCAATGTTGTGTCACCCAAAGTAAGAAAATCAGTCCATTCTGAACCCCTTTTGTTTACTTGGCCAAAGAGCAATTAACACTTGCCCCTTCAGGGTGCAAAAAGGGAATAAAAACACCAGATGCAGCCCAGGTAGTTTTGTAACATGGCAACACACTAGCACTGTTGACATCACATTGCACCCCAGTCTCTCATTCCTCCATGCTACCCTCACTGTCATGTTTGAGCCACTCATCTTTGATCCTCTGCTTAGGGACCAGTAAAAATCTCTCTTCATCCACCTTTTCTCTTCTTTTCCTTCACTAGCCTTGTAGAATTTGTGAAACTGCTTGATTTCTTGCATGTGTCTGTGAATCACCCAATAAAACATTCTTTTGACTCTCAACTGGTATCTTGCAGTTAGTACTGGTATACACACGTGAAAAGTTCCCATAGTCACCCCCCCCCTTGCAGGCCTCATTTTGCGCTATAATCCTCTACCTTCTTAAGGAAGATGTTGGCACTACTCAAGGTCCCCCACCTTTTGGGGTAACAACTCTGTCATATGAAAAGGCCCAGAGGAAAAAAAGAGTCTGACCACCATGTTTGGATGAACTGTAACTCTGGAACACCTTTTTTAAATTGAACCCCATGCAGAATGCATTTCAATAATATGAATATGAGATACTTAAGACATGATCACCCACTGTA
Organism: Iguana delicatissima; assembly: GCA_948472985.1. NCBI lineage: Eukaryota > Metazoa > Chordata > Lepidosauria > Squamata > Iguanidae > Iguana > Iguana delicatissima. The sequence goes on along the minus strand of CAOKZL010000098.1, from coordinate 3,596,022 downwards.
TCAGAGAATCGTAGAGTTGAAAAAGACCACAAGGGTCATTGGGTCCAGCCCCCTGCCACACAACAATGCACAAGCAATCTACATTATATGATACCAAAGTAATCATAGCAAAATGTTTAAAGCTTAGGTGGCACAACCTAGATAGAGTTGTAGCTGTGTTCCACACTAGTTGGAGTGTCTTAACATCTTCAAAGGAAATCCCATGTAGCTAAACTAGAAACTTGCAGTTTTATTTCCTTTTCCAAAATGTAATATGCACACTTTTTTTCTTCTTATGAGTAACTTCTCCTTACAACCAATACCATGCCCACTGAGGGAAATTCAGGTGGTCCTACATACAATATTTTGTCTATGGGAAACACAGTAACTAAATGAACAATTGAAATTAATCACTTACTGAATTCATCTTTTATAAGAGGGAAAATAAGCTGCCACATACACTATGAGTACTATGTAGCTGTGTGTATGTGTGTGTCTTTCTGTCTGTCCATCTGTCTCTCCCCCATGTATACATTATCCACTATATGGTAATGTGCATAGCAGGGGTAAACCACCATGGAACAAGTCGGTCTTTTATTAAGTGGCAATTTGGGGGATTTATTCTGTTTCCAAAAGGTTCATTTTAGATTTAATCTCAGACTAAAAGATGATACAATATAAACATTAGTCTTTAAAAAAATCCAGTATAATTGTGCTTTCAACTTCAGGAATCATATCTGGCTGATAAATTAAAAGGTTGATTTTCATAGTCTAATTAATAATCAGTAAGTTTCCTGTAGAGATTTTCAGGCTGTATAGAGATAAGCCTAGTAATTAGGCACATTATCATGAGATTTAACATTTAATCTCAGGAGTTCCTAAAGATTAGATTCAACGCTGAATGCAGATACTCTATTTCTTTGTATGAAGTTTCACTGCTTTGTTTGAAATAGGGATGAACAGAGGACTGCTTCCTTTCAAAATGAGTCAGATATCCTTGAATATTCTAATAAAGCAACCAAAGCAGCCATGAGCGTCCAAGAAAAACTTACTCCATAAATGTGCTTTCATTGAGAGCTGCAATTTATACCCTTTAGGGGCAACAGAACTGACACTGTCAGCACACCCTGTATGGACTGATACTTAGTTTACATACTCTGATTAAATCCTTCACAGAACTCAGCGGTGAATTGACTGCTACACCTCCTACAAAAGGGGAGTGACACTGGGTGTCATTAGAACATTGTGCTACAAACCTTCTAAAAACTGCATCCATAATACTAAGGTACAGGAGGCAAAACAGAAAGAAAGACTTCTGGATAGATCATTCTCCCAAAAAGACAATTTGGAACTTCCCTTTAAGTAAGAGTGGAATAATCCATGCAGGCAAGTTGGAACAACTCATGTGGGTATCAAAACTCATGCAAGTATCAACAGCTGCTGAAAAACATCCATGTGTATCAATGTGATTCAGAACTTGGAAAAAGTTATATTTTTAAAAAACTCCCAACCAGTATATCATTGACCAGGGAAATTTGGCCTAAAAAGTGGCATTTCCATGAGCTGCTTTTCCTGTCTAGCTTGGATAAATACCAGCCAAAATTTCAAGAAAGGAGCCCAAACGGAGGTGTTTTTCAATGAAATGAAAAGTGTTATGGAAACTGTATTGATTCATAGTTGGTTCTGGCATTGAGCTATGAATGGTTAGTCAAGGTTTTACTGAGCAGTTCCAAAATGGCTAAATGACGAGTCAGGAAATAGAAGGCTTTTAACTGGTAAGATGGTTGGCCTCCACATCAATTGGGTGGTGAAGCCATTCTGAATCTTAGTTTGAACTTGAAAGGTGTTGTCCAAGGTGCTGAACTCTATTCCCAAAATAGATTCAGCACCTTGGATAACTTCTTTCAAATTCATACTACAACCTGGAACAGATTTTCTATTCCACAACTAGCCATCACTTCTTTATTTTTTTTTAAAGGGGAATCAATATTCAGTGAGCAAGTATCATGACAGTTTAATTTCTGTTGCCCAAATTCACCTTCACCTTCACAGACTAAGTTGAATTTGTCTATATCATTTTATTTTCTTTTAGATTATCATAGGTCTTTAGTATTTAAAAACAGTACCATTTTTTGCTGTGCACTTGGCAGCTTATCTGATTCCTAAGGAATCTTGTTTGATAGAAAATGACTGTGAGGCTACAACTCATGCAATTTTTTTTTCTGCACACCTCCCACGAACTTTTGAAGTGGTTATTAACTAACGCAAATTCCTCAGTTTATTAAGCTTACCCTTGAAGCCACATTTCGTACAGAAGACTGTCAAAGTGAAGTATTTTCTTTAAAGTCTTGCAACATTCCTATTCTTTTAACCATAAAAGGCTGAAGGAAAACATCTTGCATATTTAATATCACATTGAACTTTAGTCTACAAACACATTTTTAAATGTCCACATATTTATATATTTGGCTTTCCATTCTGCCATGTTTTGCTTAGGACAATGTAGATTCCTTATGATTTTAAATATGAAAGTTTTTTTCTGAATTACAATGGTTGCTTTAGCTTAATTGGTTTTATTCTTATTTTGCAAAATTTTTATCCTAGTGCTCTTCATTTCTGATTGGATTTGCTTTCTCTTACATACCTTTTAGTCTGCACTTGATCTAATGATACAGCGTGATATTTTATATCATTTCTGCTGTTTAACTGTGTTTGGCATCAGATTACACATGTGACAGGGGTGGAATAAGAGGCTATTTAAGCCTAGTTGCCCCTTCACACATCCTCTTTGTTTTGGCTAGAAACTCTCAAGCAGTGTGAAATAGTTGCTTTGGTGATTAGCAGGACATTCTCCTCTGCCAGGATTTGGACAAGCAACTTAGTCTGGGGCTGGTGGAATTAAATAAGCTTTCATCTGGCAGGTAGCAGGGGATGGGGAGAATATAAGATTTTGGTGATCACCTTATGCCTCTCTTTTGGTGTATGATAGAGTTCTGGAACTCCCTCTTTATGATCCTGCTTCTCATGGGGTGGGGAAGAAGACCACTCTTGAGGCTAACATGTGATTTGGGTTCTCACTTATAGGGTTCTGCAGCTGGGATGGGAGTTCCCTGCATTACCTTCCAATTACGCTGAGCTGGGGAGCAACCAATGGGGCTGTGTTTCATGTGAGGGAAGGCTAATGAGGTTGTCATGGGGTGACACCTGGCCTAAGATGGACCTGCATCAGGTTGTTCCCCCACACTCTGTTTCCAGACCAATGCAATTTAAATAGGTTAGGTCAAATAAAGTGGCCCTTATCTGACCCAGTTTCCTGCGCCTGGTCTCATTATTTCATGATTATTCCTCAAACAATCTATCAAGCCCAACCAGCTTGAGTGGGGTTGGTGGCTACAGTTGGTATAAGAACCTTTTTCATTCATTAACTTCATTGAATTAACTTACCCCATGACCTGAGTTTGTGTGTGCATACCAAACTAACCATGTAATACAGACATTAGATAAATAATAATAAATCATAAATAATGTCTCACTGACAGGCAGTGTATTAAATATCCCCAGGTCATCTTCTTTCTAAGTCCCTGTGGTTCTGCAGTAAACACAAAGCTTGCATTATTAACAAAATCCTTGCACCAGGCAAATTCATAAAATTGAGAATGCTTGTTTTTAATTCTATAAAATTAAAAGCCACAGGAATTACCATGGAATGTGTGTGTGGGAGAGTGTGTGTGTGTGAATAGCTATACATGTGAGATTAGCAGCCAAAAGCACATCATTGATAATAGATTGACATAAATTGCAGAATGTGTAGGCTAAAATGAAAAACTAACTTTTGAGTCCTTGGTACAACTGAACATAAGGAAAGCAGAACACCAGAGTATAGTCCCAAAAAACATATAGTCTTTTACTCTAGGGATGTCATTTGGTTCTTTGTAGTAGATCTCTTGAAACAAAACTATTATGATATTTTCTCCAATATCTGGATCACATTCACAGATTACCATAATTGCTCCATAACCTGCATAGCCAGAAGTGTCCTGGACCTTTATATTACATCAGGTCAACCTTCAGGATCAAATGAATTATCTTCCATTGAAATTGGTCTTTTGCCTTCAGCAAGGTGGTGGGTTGTGATTCATCAGGTAAGGATACTTCATAACTATTAAGAGATATCACCCTGGTATAAGACTTATTCATATGTAGTGAAAGGTATACACACAAATATGTGGCATGACCTACCAACAATCAATCTTACCAAGTCCATATTTGACATGTTATCCATATTTCCCAAACTATTGTTCATACAAAGAGCCTGTTAAATGCTAACTATATGGAAATCACATATCAATACATTGAAAAATCATTTTGTTTACACATGTCAGAGTTATAAAGTTAACCAGTATAAAGTTAACTCAGCCTATAGTTAGGACTGGGTATTTCTGCCATCTTTTACACATCAGAACTCATTCTGATGTTGGCACATAGCATATTGCATCCATTGAGTGTGTGCACGCACGCACACACACAGCATATTTCTAGGAACCTTTTTGTGGAAATTTGTGAAATAAACACAATTTTCTAATACTTTTCTTTTTTTTTACACAAGTTGCATTGCAAGCCTATGAAAGTATATGTTTCTTTCTGCAATTTTCATTGGGGTCTGCATCGGGTTATATAAATTAGGTGAGCCCATATCAAAATGCAAGCCCAATAAATTCCTCACCCATAACTAGGTGGGGAAAGCTAAGCTCATTGTGCTAAGCTATCAGAACTGAGAAGGCACACCTTATAAGATTCCTCAGTTCACATGCTTTTCTCTGCTTTGGCTATGGGAATCCACTTGTTCAGCCAACCTTCACAATTCTTTGTCAAAGAGGCCTCTATGGACACAATAGAGATACTGAATGTTTTGTTTTCATCAACTGACAACTAGAAGCTTGAATAAGGAGAACAGTTTGCAAATACATTTATTAGTGTCTTTGCTGTTTAGGACCATATGGTTGAAATCATCAAAAGAAATGAAAATTAAAAATGGATGAAGCTTAGTGAGGGATGATTTTCACAAGACAGATGACTTTGTTGAAAAACCCGCCAGGGGCATTACCATCAATAGGAAAAACATCACAGCCAACACGAGGCAGCAGGCTAACAGTCTTTATTGTGGGCAATAGATCAAGTAGCAGACTATTAAGTTACAGCGCAGCGAGCCACCTCCTCGTCCAGAGCAGAAAGGAAAGGAAACAAGAAAAAGGCACAGCCTGTTCAAAAGCCGTGTTTTTAAGTATACATATTCAATAACAAGGCGTTCCCTTAACCATAACGATGTTGCGGCTACAGGCAGCAGAAGACCTTGAATACGTTTAGGTTTCACATGGGAAGCGTTCACAGAAAGCTAGACTAAACAACTACAAGCAGCTTTGCGTTCTCACCCTCTAGTGGTGGGAAAATATGAAGCCAGGAGTAACAACAGGTCCCATCATGCTTCTCAACCTGTGACACTCCCCTACTCCTTGCGAAATATTTTCAGCTACCTTGCTTTGGAGACTCCATCAACCCCAGTTTGCTAACGTGCTGACCAAATGCATAAGCAGGAAGTGGCTTGGTAAACACATCAGCCACGTTTTCTTCTGAAGACACATAGGTAAGGGACACTTTTCCTTCTTGTACATATTGTTTCACATTGTGAAATTTGATGTCAATGTGTTTTGATCGAGAAGACACCCGGTCAGACACTGCCATTTGAATGCAGGCTTGTGAATCACAACATATCTGTATTGGTAATGGCACAGACACATGCAGATTTTGTAGCAACTGCAAGAACCAAACCAACTCAGTACAGAGCGCAGATAGGCTCACAAACTCTGCCTCTGCAGTTGATAAAGCAAGACAAGACTGTTTTTTAGCCTTCCAGTCGATTGCTACACCACTGTATTTGACAAGAAAACCAGTTGTGCTTTTGCGGTCCACAGTATCCTCAGCGAAATCACTGTCTGATGAACAGACAAGGTTTGGCATCTGATCAGGACAAATGCTTAGGCAATAATCAAGGGAACCTTTTAGGTACCTGAGTACCCTTTTCACACCCTGCCAATGATACTGGGTTGGCTTAGCACACGCTCTGCCCAGAATGTTGACACTTAAAGCAATATCAGGCCGGCTAGTACCAGCTAAGTACAAAAGGCTCCCAATGACAGACTGATATAGGTGTATATCAGGAAATAATTCCTCACAGGTATTTTTCAAAAAACCTGGCACCATTGGAGTTTGTACCGGTTTGCAGTCAGACATTTGACACAATTCTAACAATTTTACAATCTTTTGTTTCTGACACAGCAGAATACCTTTTTCAGTTCTCTGTACTTCAATTCCAAGAAAGCTCTGTACTGGGCCTAGGTTTTTCACCTGAAACCTTTTCCCCAGCTCTTTCTCAAACACTTGCACTTGTTTTTGTGTAGCACTGACCAAGCACAGATCATCCACATATGCAAGGAGAATTTCCAAACTCTCCCCTTTCCCTCGAACATATACACAGGGATCAGCAAGGTTTTGTATGAACCCACACCCTTGCAGGGCATTGTGTAAACAAATATTCCAACACCTGGCAGATTGTCGTAATCCGTAAAGCGCTTTATATTTCACATGCCCATCAGCAGTGGGTTTCAACTTGTAGACCCATTTGCTGTCAATTGGCTTCACACCCTTGGGCAAATTACAAAGAGAATACACATCATGCTGAATAATGGAATCCATTTCACTCTGCATTGCATCCCACCAGGGTTCTGCCTGTTGCTCAGGCATTTTCACAACATCAGCAAAGCACTGAGGCTCACAGTTTACAGCGCACACACGAACTGCGAGAGACTCAGGGGAAAAACGTTTAGGTGGAATGCCTTTCGTTTTTCTTTGAGACCGTCTGGGGATGGGACGATCCTGCAAAGGTTCGTCCCTGTCCTCAGCACTGTGAGACCTTTTCACTGAGCCCTCGCGTTCTCTCTCCCCTGTGCAAGACCTTCGCACATCACTTACAGCTCTTCTCCTCCACGCGCCTCTCTCCTCTTCTGTTTCAACCCTTGAGGAACTGGGAGCGGAGGCAGGGAGTGGAGCAGAGACTGAAGGCTGCAGTGGCTGCGAAGCTGGCAGACCAGCCACAGGGAGAAAAACTTCAGACGCTGCCTGGACACGCGACCAATTAGCGTGTTCCTCAAAAGAGGCATTCCTAGACACCACACAGGAATTGCCACCAGCGTAAAAACGATACCCCTTGCAGTTGGGCTCATAGCCAACAAAACGCATACGCTGGGCCTTGGGCTCCCCCTTCCTTCTTTGCCGCTTGGGGATGTGCACCCAAGCAAAACTCCCAAAGACTCTCAGATGTGCAATGGAAGGTTGTTTACCAAACAAACACTCATAGGGAGTAGTATTAACCACAGAACTCCACAGCCTGTTGTGTATGTAACAGGAGTCAGAAGTGCCTCACCCCAAAAACTCAGAGGCAGATCTGCATCAAGCAGCAAACTATGCATTCGAGTCTGCAGAACTCCTGCATTCCGCTCAGCCACTCCATTCTGATGAGGAGAATAGCCGGCAGTCGCCCTGTGCACTATACCCTGTTTTTTGATCCATTGTTGCAAGTTCTCCGACAGGAATTCCATTCCTCTGTCGGTTTGAAGCTTTTGCAGGGAATAACCAAATTGCCTTTCAACCAAGGAACACCAGTTCTTGAGAACTTGACACACATCAGACTTTTGTTTCAACAAATAGCAGAAAATGAACCTGCTAAAATCGTCTACGAGAATGACGAAATATCTAGCTCCCCCTAGGGAAGGTTTACTCATAGGACCCACAATATCACAGTGTACCAACTGAAATGGGGCGGTTGGTACACGAAAACTAACTCTCGGTGCTGGGAGTTGTTTAGATTTAGCTTGCTTGCAAATAGCACAGTCAAGAAAGACATTACAAGGTTTCAAAGTACACCCTTTACAACAACCAGCAAGCCTCTTTAACACAGGAAAGCTTGCATGCGCTGCGCGCCGGTGGAGGAGATGAAGGCACTCATCATGTTGTGGGACATTGCCATACACATTACACACAGTGTGTCGTGGCTCAAGAAAGAACAGCCTCCCTTCTGTGTAGCCACAGCACATACCACCCCATCTTTGAGGATTTTACCTTGCTTCCCATAGAACTCAACCTTGAACCCTGACTCTGTTAGTTGCCCCACAGAAAGCAAACAGAAATCAAGAGAGGGAACAAACAAAACATTTTTCAAACGCATGTCAAGGGCAGGGACAAAAGCTACACCTTCGCCACAAACTTTAGCCTTTGTCCCATCAGCTAATGTCACAGAGGAAACACTGGCAGAATCCAAACAGTCAAATAAATCTTCAGAATTAACCAGGTGCTGGGAACAGCCGCTGTCTAGAAGCCAAACGGAATCACCTGCCTCCTCAGAGTCCGAAACAGTGTCCGCATCTCCCACGGCAACAGCAACTCTCAGCCGTCCTCTGGCCCGACCTCCTCTGCCTCCTCTGCCATGGCCCCTGGCACCGGCGCCTGTGAAGCTTTGCTCCCCTTGCTTCAGGAGCGGGCAATCACGCTTCAGATGAGAAGCAGACCCACAGCGAAAGCACCTTCGCACAGCATGGGCTCTCACCAGCCCCTCCTTCCTCGCCTCAGCAGCCGGAGAACTTTTTCTCCCGGCACAGGCCTCTGCAGCTGGAGCCGGCTGTGTGGGAGTCTCTGCATTCCTTGCGCGCTTTTCCTCTTCTTCCAGCAGACGAGCAGAAACCAAAGGAACGGTTAACTCCCTCTCTGGCATGGATTGAAGAGAGGACACCACCAGATTCCAGGAACTATCAAGAGAATTCAAGATGCAAAATACCTTGTCACTTTCAGGCAACACTTTGCCTCTCTCCCGAAGTGACGAAAACAGCTCCAACATCTCAGCCAAATGCTGCCTCACCGGGACACCGGGGGCCAGTTTCATCCCATATAAACGGGCGCACAGGGCGTACTTGGCGGCTGCTGATTGACTCAAAAACAACTCCCGCAGCCTCGCCCAGGCCTCACGAGGGGTGGCAAGATCCCTGATATGCGTGAGCTGGTCATCCTCCACAGCCAGAAAGAGGACAGACATGGCACGCCTCGTTGCCGCTGCTATCTCCGCAGCAGTCCCCTGCAGAGCCGGGGAGCTGTGAAAGCACCCCACAGCCCCTCAGCTTGCAAATACTTTTCCATGCGAGCTGACCATGCCAAGTAATTAGTTGCATTTAGCTTAACGAGAGGCAGGCCCCCAGGCACCACATGAGCCATCGTAAAAACACCTCAAAAAACACCTCTCAAAACCATCCTCTGCGACCATGTTGAAAAACCTGCCAGGGGCATTACCATCAATAGGAAAAACATCACAGCCAACACGAGGCAGCAGGCTAACAGTCTTTATTGCGGGCAATAGATCAAGTAGCAGACTATTAAGTTACAGCGCAGCGAGCCATCTCCTCGTCCAGAGCAGAAAGGAAAGGAAACAAGAAAAAGGCACAGCCTGTTCAAAAGCCGTGTTTTTAAGTATACATATTCAATAACAAGGCGTTCCCTTAACCATAACGATGTTGCGGCTACAGGTAGCAGAAGACCTTGAACACGTTTAGGTTTCACACGGGAAGCGTTCACAGAAAGCTAGACTAAACAACTACAAGCAGCTTTGCGTTCTCACCCTCTAGTGGTGGGAAAATATGAAGCCAGGAGTAACAACAGGTCCCATCATGCTTCTCAACCTGTGACAGACTTCACAATTACTTTAAGTGTCAATGACTGCTCATCCTTAATCACAGAACCTAAAACATCTCTGATAGAAAATGGAACACAAAGTTCCAGGTGTGACTATCATTTATTATTTTTTCCTCCTTTTTTCTCCTCCTCCTCCTCCTCCTCCTCTTCTAAATAAAAGACAGGAAATTTAAAATGATTTACAAAAGCAACATATGTAATAAAGTAATGTGCAGCTTAGAATCAGATTCTCCTGGATGTAATGTGAACATTAACTTAAAATAGTGGTTCTTAACTTTTTCTTTACCAGGGATCCCTTTTAAATATCATTTGTTGGTGAGGAACCCCAAGACTTAATTCAAGACGTAAAACTCTAAAGTTAATCAAATATTTATTTAAAATTGTTCATGAAAGGTCTTCATATTGGGAGAGAATGGAGAAATAAGAAAAGGTAGGGAAGACTTTACTCCTGCTTCTTCCTGCCAGTTTAGGCTTGGAGTGGATCAAACAACAATGTGCAGATCCAATCATCCAGTCAGCATTTGTCCTTCAATCTCTCTCTCTCTCCCCCTTTTCCAACCATCCAGTCTATCAGAAATGTTCAAACACCTCCCCCCTCTGTTTGTTGTTGTTGTTGTTGTTTTTGTTTTTGCTTTCTTCACCAGAAGGAGAGGCGACTGAGACAGTTAAAGAAAGGGATGTCCTCTCCAGACATAATCAGAATAAGGAAAACATAAGGACATTAGAAAAATGAACAAAACTAATTAAACTTGAGATGTTGGACATGCCACTTATATGCAAAGGAACACCATTATGCATGACAAAAGCCGTGGAAGCAGCCCCAATCAAAAAATAAAGGGGTTTCAGATTTAATCTCCTGAAGGATCAACCAATGTAGGACCTTGGATGTGACCGTACAGAACTGGTAGTTAGTAAGGATGAAAAATCAACATGACAAAATAAAGGACCTGGCCTAGTCCCCTAACCTGCATGTAATTCTGCATCACATGAAAAGAGCATGAGGCCTGATCATGACAAACATCCATGCCTAACCTGCTTTGATCAGTCTCACAGGTCAAATTGTTAAATGCAGCCTGATGGCCAGAAATATCAATATCTTTAACTCAATGCTCTGCCCAGTATATCCCCTTTAGAGAGTATGACTAGCTCACTAACAAGCAAGGTACAGTAAAAGATGCTGCATGGAACAAACAGCCTTATAAGCTGAGGTGCAAATGGCTGACCAAGCACTGCAAAAAAATAAGAATATCAGGGGATAATGATTCCCACCTATCCAATTCTTGGCCCCACTCCCAGGACCAACTCTCTAATTTCTTTTTTACTTGTAAAGTCTCTCATGTCGTGTCATTACCCCTGGACCCTGAAAGTAAAGACTCATAAATTGGATCATCTCATCGGTAAATGAGGTGAGGAAACCCTTTATGGGTTTCAATAACTTCCTGTGACAGAGTTCTGTGGTGTGTGGCTATCCTGAGTGCCAGAGTGACCCAGCAATAGGTTGCTAGGCAACCAGAATAGCTGCTCAAGAGGGAAACCCAGCCCATTAGTGTGAGGAAGGGGCTGGAGGCTTGAGAGGAGAATATATATAAAAAGGCAAGCACTGAGTATCATTTGGTCAGTCAATCAGTCCTTCAGCCAGAGAGAACTTTGGAATAAAGTTTCTCGGTCAGCCAAGGGGTGTGTGTGTCATAATTGGAGGTTTGTTTCTCAGGGAAAGCCTAGAGAGAGAGGCAGGAGAGAAATCAAACCATTTTGAATCTGGTCAGAATGTGTGATCTAGATTTGAAGGTTGAGCCTTTGGTGATAGTATAGCCAAAGGGCTGCTTTTGTTACACGTGGTTAAATGAGGTTGTCAAGACATAAGGAAACTGTCTAAAAGAACTCTGAAGAACTGTATTCCCATTATCCAGGCAAAAGAGTTAAAGGGAGATACTCTCTCTCTCCAGGTAAACAAGAGATTAAGGAGGTGTTGGGTTTAGGTAGCATTTTATTTGGGATAAGCATCGTAGAGGACATCACAGGTCGTGAGAGACAATTGTCCAATCACAACAAAAAATGTCAGAAGCTTTGAGATGCTTTAGTCAAGAAGTTTTAGAAAGGCCTCAAGGACTATGAGGTAGGAAGAAGAAGGGATAGACAAAAGACTATTCATAAGAGACAGACAGACAGACAGTGATAGGCTGGGCATGCTAGGACAGGTTGCCTGGTTCCTGCTCCCCTCCATGGACAATCTCAGCATCTGGACCACCATAAGAGTAGATAGGAATGTTCTTAGCTAGTCACATGAGGAATTTTTGTTTCTTTTAAAACTCTGGCTGAAATGATCTAAGGTTATCTATAACTTGTAACTCCTAAGTAATGCTTTCAAGGGGAGCCTGCATGAGTAATGTACACTGTGTCACTATATTACCTGTCTTAGAATAAAACCTCTTTCCTTAAACATTTCTCTGTTTACTCTCTTCACCACAGACCTTTACCAGTTATGCTCACAGTAGAATTCCTCTCTCCCAGAGATGGTAGCAGGGAGGAAAAGGGCTCTAGGTTTAAAAGTCTTTTCTCCAGTGGCTACCTACTGAGTCACAGGAACAGGAGTGTCAAATCAGCGGGTGGTGGCAGAAATTTTCCAAGGGCAAAGGGGAATTCCCATCTCTCACCTGAGGACAGAAGTCAGCATCAAGTGAGAGAAGAACCTTCCTTTGCTACCACACGTATTTGCTTTGAGGTGCACATGAACTCCAATTATTTTTTTCTGTTTGTTATTTTAATAGAGATTATAGTTTGTTATATATTTGGAATCAGCTGAGCAATATACAGTATACAGAAAAACTAAGGGGTTATAATTAACTATTGAAAAGCCTCACTATTTATTCAGAAGAAGTAGTTAAAGGGGAGGGCAGCAGTGTGTGTGTGTGAAGTAACAGGATGCTTTTTTCAGATCTGAGGAGCTACCCTGCCCATCTGAGTTAGAAGAAGCAGGCCTGGTCATACTACCCAATATCCAGATTACTATTGAGGATTGGAATATAATTTGACTCATCACCAAGAGAACCTTCGATAACTCATATGGCCTTTGACTTGAGTAATCTGAGCAAAATGTACTCCGATAGATTTTACAACCAATCAGAATGAAATGTGTTCTCCTTGTCCTCCCCCCGACAAAAAAAAACAGGAAGTTGTATTAACTGTATAATTTGTTCCCATAAAAACAAATTAAACAGTAACATTATTAAAATCAATGTGAAACCTAGAAGTAACCTAGAATTTAATTCTACTGTATGTTAAATATGACTTTTGGAATTTGTTACTTTGTTTTAAAATGGATAAACATATTTTAAAAAAATCAATGTGGAATCAACAGCCTATTTTATCTATATGTAGAATCAAATGAGTATTTCAAGAGGTACAGACTTTACCTGGTTATCTGTGTGTGCTTATACAAAATAATATCAACACAATGGTTAGGTTAACAAGATACCATTGTCTCAATAGAAACACTTTGCACTAATGACTAAAGAAAATAAAATCTTAGATAAAATATAAATTAACAAGAGTCAGTGTAGATACCTGTAAGTCTATAGCAGAATGTGGGGAAACACATCACACTAGCAACTTGTAGAATATAAGAAAAACCCAATGCTTTGGAAAAATAGAGATCAATAAGAATTCTCTGTATTTACCAGTAAGTCAGCAGGAAGGTATGCAAGAATTTGCCCTAATATCAGGGCCACCTTTTCCATTAGCTAATTTAGGCACAGTGCCTAGGCCTACAAAAATTTTAGAGTCTATGAAAACATCCCTACTGGTACATCAAGGCAGAGAGCTACATGAAAGAATGCCTTGGTCCTAGGAAAAACTTAATGCAGCCCTGTCTAATAGCAGCTACTAATGGATCTTTTGATAAAGGGAGAAGATTACAAACTCTTACCAGATCTTCAGAAAACTAGAGACTTCCCATGGTTGTGAATATCAACACTTCCCCCACTTCCCAGAATGGATATGGAACTCAAGAACAAGAAAAATTCTACTAACTCCTCACTGCAAGTTTCCCACCAAGAGAGCTATAGGGGTGTTGTTTCACCTAAAGACATGATGTGAGAATTTCTCTTTTTAGATATTTTATCTATAATCTGATTACAAAAATGAATGTGAATCTAATTTTCTACAATATCTTGAGCACCTTAAAATCAACTATCTAAGACGAAAAATATGACCCTTTCCACATCCTACCTTTTAGCGAAGACATCCAATGAGGACTCCAGCAGCAGCAGCTCTACCAGGACGGAAGCATGATGGGAGCACTCCACTCCATGCCAGCAGGCTCCCTACAGAAGAGGGTGCGATGGCCACACCTCTTCCTTCTGCAGCACAGTCAGGTACATCTCCAAGCTGTGGTGAGATACGAAGCACAGTCATTGCTCTTCTGTGGCTTCTGTAGGACAGGTAAGTCTGGGATGGTTGTTCAATTTCATTTCATTGACAGGAAAACCCATCAGTAATTTAATGTGTTACTGTGCCGCCTGGGGACAGGAAAAGGATGGGACTGTGACAAAATCATGCAGAAGCATTATCACAGTCCTGTCCTTCTCCCATCCCCTTTTGGACAGGGCCTATGCCAGCTACTTGAAAATATGTGACCCCCTACCAAACTGTCGTGCTATAGCAAAATGAGAACATTTATGATGTCTTCATTAAAGTTGTTCCACGCAGCTCATAAGGAAATAAGAAGGGGCTTGAAGTTACCTTCTTCTCATATTTACTTAATAGAGAACAAAGTTATTACACCAGATATCTGCAAAAGGGAGAAACAACAACAGCAACACAAACACTGAATAAATACACTGTTAAAATGGGCAGAATGTGCCAAAACTGTGGAAAACTGTTGAAGTGCAAGTTCCTTATATTTGCTAGGCCACAGACCTGAAAACTCTCTTGTAACAGGTCAGATGACCATTAGCATCTCAATGACTAAAGTTTCATTCACAGTTTTAAATCACAATGCAAGGAATCACTCATCCACTAGAGGCAACCTGGATCCTCAGAATCATGAGGCAAATTTTATTCAGTTATTTATTTCAGAATTGTAGCCTGATAGAGGAGCTAACAGGAATCATTCTTTGCCACCTTTTTGTTCCCCCCAACCAAACCAGAATATAACCAAATTAAATTAAAACTGAATTAATATGCTGTCAACTTAAAATAAAACCTGTATAAAATAAAGCTAATATGAAATATAACTGCATTTAATTACAACTGAATGAAAATGAAAATCAGTTAAAATGAACCTGAATTAAAACACAAATGATTTAAAATGCAACTGAATTATAACAAAGCTGACTTAAATGCAACCAAATTAAAACAAAACAGATTTAGGACTTCCTGTTGCATGGCGCGTGTGAGCGGTCACTCGGAAAAGCCCTGCACAATTCCAAACCTCCACCTGCTGGTTCCAGCCGGTTCGAGAGCCATCTGAACCAGCTAGACATCCCCTCGGTAAGGGGGATGTGGAAGAGATCCGAAGGGGATCCAGAAGTCCGGTGCCGAGCTTTCTCTGAAAGGAGAGAGTGGAGGCGCTGTGAAGGATCGTAGGACCATGACAGAACCTCCAGGCTCGCCGCTTTAGTGGCACAAGCACCGCCATCGACTTTTAAATCAAGAAGACACACAAGGAGTACAATTAGCAACCCGATCTGGATTACAATTATTTAAGATCGCAAGAAGTACAGACCTGCATTCGCTGATAATGAACTGCTCTAGGAAGAGACCCCGAAGGCTGTGAGTTGGATTGAAATGGCTGACAGTTTAAAGCTACAGTAACCAGGTTGGGAGTGCGAGGCTGGGATTTTCCTTTTCTTTTTTGCTATTTCTTTGGATATAATATGGTTTCTTTTACAAACAATTAAAGAGTTGACTTTTTTGGACTGGACTGGTCTGAGATTAGTATTGGAAGGTAAAGATTTCAAGTAACTAATTCAGCTTTCTTGCTTAAAGAGACTTTTTTTTTCTTTTAGTTTTGCTTGGTAAAGCAGAGAGACTTGTGGATTTATATGCTGTCATAAATACATTCCTCTGGATTAATACTTCTTTTGGGAACTAACTTGGATTTGTGAATTGTTTTCTTGGCTTTTTTGTTGGAAAATGTACTTAGGTATGGTGGTTTGATGAATAGGAATCTCTGTGTTTCTTTTAGTTCATCAAGGATTTTTGAAGCTAATCCGAAACTGGGTAGCTGCTTTGCAGCTACTATTGATCAGAAGAAACGGGGGTATTGATATATGTCAATTCAAGATATTGTGCACAACAAAAATTTCAGGATAATAACGGGTGATATTTGGTGATAGAAGTAAATATGAAACAGGACAAGATATTAATAGTTGGAGTAATTATTTTAAGGAGAACACGACATTGGTATTACCAATGAAAATAATTTGGGAAGTAAGTAAAGCTGTGATGCGAGGAAACTTTATCAGATGGTCCGCGGAAATCAGGAAAGAGAGGAAACAGACTGAAGATTCGATTCTGGGGAGGATGAAAGAACTATAGAAACAGATGAGGGAAAAACTGATGGACAACAAGATAAGACAACAGATGAAGGTTTGTCAAGCTGAATTAAATCAACTAAATTTGCAGGAAATAGAATAACAGATGTGAAGAGTGAGATATACTTTCTTTGAGCAGGCAAATAAACCTTCTAAACTTTTAACCAGTTTACTTCGTAAAAGAAGGGTTAGAAATATTATTACAGAGATTAGAGTCGGTGACGGGAAAACTACAAAACAGGTGGAGATAAAACAGGCTTTTTATAAATATTACATGAAGTTAATGAGTTCGATTGCCTCAACGAAAAAATAAAAAGAGATGGAAGAATATTTGGAAAAAATGAACAAAATGAGATTCACTGAGGAGTAGAAATTGATTCTGAACAAACCCATATCAATAATGGAGACAGTTGAAGCTGTTAGGAATTTGAAGAATGACAAATCTCCTGGACTTTACTGAAAAATATTACAAAATATTGGAACATGAAGTTTCAATACTTTTGCAGAATACAATGAATGAGATAAGAAAGGAGGGAATACCCGACACCTGGAAGGAATTTAATGTGGCTGTAATACCAAAAGAAGGAAGAGACTCAACAGATGTTAAGAATTATAGACCAGTTTCATTACTAAACATAGACTATAAAATTTTTGCTGCAATTCTAGCTGAAAGACTTAAAAAGGTTCTTCAAGAAAATATACATAAAGACCAAAATGGCTTCTTACCAAAGAGAATGATTCAACACAGTATTAGGACAGTGCTAAATATTATTGAGTATTATGAGAAACATAATGAAAGAAAATTGGCAGTGATATTTGTGGATGCAGAAAAGGCCTTTGATATGATTAATTGGTCATTCTTGAAGATGGCCATTAAACAGGCTCAAGCCGGAGACAAATTTATCTCTTGGATTGAAGCAATATACAGTCAACAACAGGCACGACTGCTTATTAATGGAGAGAGAACAAAACAGATTGAATTGCATAGAGGAACAAGACAAGGTTGTCCCCTATCTCCGTTGTTATTTATCATGACACTGGAAATACTTAATAATGCCATAAGGGAAGATAAAACAATAAGAGGACTTCAGATAAAGAAATATCAGTATAAACTTAAAGCATTTGCAGATGATTTGGTTTTGTTTCTGGATAATCCTCTCAGCAGTATTCAAAAATTGATGAATATCGTTCAAGAATATGGAGAATTTTCTGGATTCAAGATAAGCAAGGAAAAAACAGTGCTTATAAAAAAAAACATGAAGGAGAAAGAATAGGAGGGACTTGAGCATTTAACAGGTTTTAATAAAGGTCAAAAAGTAAAATATCTGGGTGTCCGGATTACAAAGAGAAATAATGAACTATTTCAGAATAATTATGAAAATAAATGGAAAGAGATAATCAAGGATTTGAAGAAATGGACTAGAATGCGACTATCTTTGATGGGAAGAGTGGCAGTTATAAAAATGAACATACTTCCAAAGATGAATGACCTTTTCCAAAATCTCCCTATTATTACAAATACTAAGCCTTTTATACAACGGAAGAGAGATTTAACTAAATTTATATGGCAAGGGAAAAAAACAAGAATAAAATGGAATATCATGACAGACTCAATAAGAAGAGGAGGATTGGGTCTACCAGATTTACAGATATATTTCAAGACAGCGGTATTTACTTGGATTAAAGACCGGATGAATCTTCAAAATACGAGACTGTTGACATTAGAGGGAGCTGATTTAAGGATGGGTTGGCATGCCTATATGTTCTGTGGGAAAGCTGCGGTTGACAAAGACTTTGTTCATCATTATGTAAGAAAATCACTACTTAAAATATGGACTGACTACAAGAATAAGAACATTAGGCAACTACCTACATGGGTCTCCCCTCAAGAAGCCTTTTTTGGAAGATGGTCTGATTCAGATAAGTGGCTGTGTTATGACAACATATTAGAAAAGACAAATCTGAATCTTTTTAACATGAAATCAAGAGAAAAATTGGAATCAGAAGGAATAAAGTTAAACTGGTTCCCTTACAGACAGTTAACTGAGAGATTCCAGATGGATGTGAAAACTTATGGAATAGAACAAAAAGAGCAAGGAAGAATGCTGAGTTACTGCGGGAAAACCTGCTTCATTTATTATCACATGTATATCAAGAGATTTTAAATCAAGAAAGAGAAGATGAGAGAGTCAAATCAGCAATGATATTGTGGGCTCAAAATCTCGGACATCCAATTCAATTAGAGCACTGGGAACAGAGCTGGCAACGGACACAAAAATTTACTGCAGCTCAGAACCTAAAAGAGAACTATTACAAGCTTTTTCATAGATGGTACATGACACCAGAAAAATTAAAGAAGATATATAATGTGGGAACAGGTCAGTATTGGAAGTGTCAGGAGAATGTTGGAACACTATTTCATATGTAGTGGTCATGTCCTAAGGCTAAAAAATATTGGAATGATATACATAATATGATATATAAAATATTGAAGGTTCAAATTGATAAGAAACCTGAACTGTACTTATTAAATATGACACATGTGTTAGATGGAACTGTTGCAAAGAAATATTGGTGAATAATGCTGTATATGATTACGACAGCCCGTATTGAATATGAAAGGCTATGGAAAACTGTGCAGGTATCTACAATAGAGCAATGGTGGGCAACTTTTATTGAAAATCGGAATGCAGATACAGTCTCTCAGAGATTAAAAGGAAAATCAGATGATGACATTAACAAAGAATGACAAATTGTTCTGAAAATGGGTTGGGTATTGACAGGTAATAATTCTTAATTCATGGTAGCATGAGTAGTTAGAAGTAAAAGTCAGTGGAATATCATGGAACATGTAAAGTAGGGTCGAAGAGCAGGATCTATCTTGTATGTTAACAAATACAATGCGATGTATAATGTTGATATGTCAGTGAAATAACATTATTGAAATCCAGAGAGGAGTGGAAGATAGCTGTAATAGTTCGGTAAAAATGTACAATGATAAATGTTGTTCTATACAATGTAATCACAATAAAATTAATTAAAAAAAACAAAACAGACTTAAAATAAAACCAAATTAAAATTCAAGTAAATTAAAACAAAACTCATTTAAAATTCCAATGATTTACAATACAAACAAATCAAAATGCAACCAAATCAAAGTGAAAACACAATGGGTTAGATCGCAGAGCAACTCAGCCAAAAAGCGTTCCATTGTTGGTTGTTAATGTTGCTAGTACAATGAAGCACACAATTTGATTTCAGCAACAAAGAGACGATGCAAAGGGAGTGCATGGACTTAAATATCCTGCAGCTCTGCACACACACACACCCATTACTCAGCGTCCAGGCACAATTGTACCTGGTATTATAAAAAAACAACAACAACAGACTCTGTCTATTGGATGCTAGCAAAACCAGTCCCTCTCCTACAGTACCTTGTTCCATGCTGGTCCGGGGCTAGAGACTCACCACACTCAATACTCCTGACTCTTTTCCACAAAGAATTTAATAGCAACAAAGCATTTGCCAATGAAATGAAATGTTGCCCTGAGGAAGATAGCTTTAAAGCCAGATTGCCATTTTGACAGTTGGAATATGTAAGCAATAAAAAGAAATATATCATAGTTAGCGCATTGTCCTGACATTACCTTGAGATATGTTGCTCTTAATTGCTGTGCTTCCTCACTTTCCTTAACCTTATGGGAAACATCATTCAAAAGAATAAGCCTCACTTCTGTAATGAATTTTCATTAACTGTTAGTTTTACACTGGAACAAACTTTTCAAAGTATATTCAAAATGACTCTACTAAACTGGTGATGTTCTTCAGTGTACTGATGAGGAAGTGAAAGAAGACACAAAGTTTTCTGGAAAGGTTCTGTTTACCATATGCTTTTTTTTCTGGAAAAAATATATCTGAATCTTGGACTAATATTCTATAACCTCAAAAATATAAAATATTGCTAACAAAAATATAAGTTTGTACCATCAAAATATCTTGCATTGGGCATACCGTTGTGGGAGGGGGAGTCAACAGGGCATATCTTCTTCTTTTGGGAATAAGGTATATATTAAGACATATTCCTTAATAGACAAGATATCACTGTTTAATTGTATTGTCATTTTGATATGATATCTGATACTCAAAGCCTAGTATGTATATATGTGTGTGTATTTATGTATGTATTTATTTATTTCAGCCAGCAATCTGGGATTTTGGGAGGGGAATATATCCAAGTTTTGCTCAAAAGCTGAGACAGAGGAAAGACCCATCCAGAGCTCTTAAGTTCAAAGTACCAGAAAGCTGGCTATGAGGAGGCCAGGAAGGAAGGGTTATGGGGAAAACGGAGAAAGAAAGAGATAGAGAGACAGGAACGGAAAGGGGATAAAAGGTCTCAATGGGGAGTAGCAATAGTTTCCTCAGCCTAGGCTACTCTCTCCTGTTCCAGAGAGTCAGGTAGCAACTTTGACATATTTGTCTTGGATCCAAAACAAAATAAGTCCACCTTTGTTTTTCATCACTTATAAGGCTGAAGCATATGCCCTCCCCATGTGTTGAGGTCTTTTCCTGCAGTCCTCCAGTAGTGGTCCATGTAACATAAACACATAATACACATTATGCATTTATGTTACATGGACCACTACTGGAGGACTGCAGGAAAAGACCTCAACACATGGGGAGAGCATATGCTTCAGCCTTATAAGTGAAAATGTGTATTATGTGTTTATTATGTGCTTATTGTGAAGCCTCTGGCTATAATTGGCTGAGCTGGTAGAGTGGTGTAGACTTTTAATTTTTTTTTTTTTTTTTGGGACTTATCTACTTATTTAAAACATTTTTGAGAGGTGTGTTAGAAAGAAAGCACACTGGTAAGCCAGCACCATTAAGATAGTACCTACCCCTTATAGTCCTTTATAATCTGTGAGTCGTGATATAGAATTAAAAAGAGATGGAAGGTAAAGAGTAAAAACAGTAAGTTCTCCCATCTGTACTTAACGTTACAGCTCTTATGATGACACGCTGGCATGAAAACTGTTCAGGTAGTCTGATAGAAGACCTGTTGGTTCTGTGGGAGTTGGAGTGATCCAACAGTAGCTGGTCTCTTAACAGCTAACAGTAGGGTAGATGAATGTGAATAGGAAGAGTAGTTAGAGAGAAAGAGTACAGGTAACATGGAGTCCAATAGCACAGACTGGACAATGGGGAAAAAAGGGAGATGATACAACAGGCTGCATTTAAACACCCACCTCTATTTGCACCTCACAGGCTCCTCTTGGACACCTCCTCCCCTGCTACATGCCCCAAAAATGTCAAGAGGAGGCTGAAAAAGAAGAACTTGTACTACTGGAAGTGTCCAGAGTCAGAATTCATTTGTTCTTTCTGTTGTTGTCATCATCTTTATTTATACACTACCCTTTTCTCAAGATTTGGATTCAAGGTGGCTTACAAATTTAAACAATTTCAATGTGGTTTAAAACACAAAAACATGTAAGTGCTGAAAATATATTGGAAAAATATGTATTTTGAAGCCCTCCATGTCTTGTTTGGCTGCCCAAATCACATAAGAGATGCAGAAAAAGGGCTTTCTTATTTTATTTTTATGCAGATGGTGCTGTTATCACTGTGGACTGGCCTGGCTTTGGAAGATATTAAATATCGTTTGATATCACAATTCCGTCTCACTTTGCTACCCTCGGCCAAGTGTTTGTAAGACTCCTGAACAAGCACCGAACTAGGCATGGCCCTTAATTGCTGAACATTCCTTTCTCCACCTAAGCAAGCCAGACTCAGCCAGATCTTGCTTTAGGAGACCTCCCTAGACAAACACCTCATTAAAGATGCACGCTACCACAAAGAGCCCCCTGTCCTGAGCAGGTAACTTGACGAGCTAAATGCTTAACTGCCCAAGTGAACTGCATCTGCATACTGGCCATTCCATTGTCAATTCGGACTTAACCCCATCATGTTAAATTCTGACCTTTCGGACACATTGTCTCACGCCCAAACCCCATTGTTCTTCCCAAAGACAGACTAGCCCACGGTCATATTTTCCCTATATAAACCCCCTGAGTTCGAGAGCACCTTGGATTGCTCTGAATTTCCATTAAGCCTTGCTGCCACTTTGCCTGGGTGAGCCTTCCTCTCAGCTCCAGTAGCTGAGACTGCAGCAACCTCTGACTTCCAGAGGAGAGAGCAGAAGGTGAGCTGGGTCTGTGAAGACAACTTTGATAGGTGTTTTTGCAGGATTGTGGGGCTGAGTTTGTTTGCTTATTTCTCTGTGTTGTTTTTTTTGCTCGCGCTGGCCGTGTGCTCTCCCTGAGCTCGCAGCCTACTTGTCAGCTAATTGTTTGTTAGTTGGTCAGTTAACTGTCAATCAAACTAGGGAGAGTTAATCAAGCTAGGGGGAGGAGCCAGCTAGAGGAAGAAGGCTTTATTAGGAACTCCCAGCAGTCTTCTTGCTGACTTCCAGAGGAGAGAGCAGAAGGTGAGCTGGGTCTGTGAAGACAACTTTGATAGGTGTTTTTTGCAGGATTGTGGGGCTGAGTTTGTTTGCTTATTTCTCTGTGTTGTTTTTTTTTGCTCGCGCTGGCCGTGTGGTCTCCCTGAGCTCACAGCCTAATTGTCAGCTAATTGTTTGTTAGTTAGTCAGTTAACTGTCAATCAAACTAGGGAGAGTTAATCAAGCTAGGGGAGGAGCCAGCTAGGGGAAGGAGGCTTTATTAAGAACTCCCAGAGGCGCGCACCTATGGTACGTGCACTGTCATTCATCTACTTCAATCCTTCAAGTTAAACCATTCAAGTTTAGGAACAACCAATCCTTATAGCAACTGAACAAATTTAATAAGAGTTCAACTGAGCTTGGTAGTTAGCTGAGCAGACATAGCTTATACAGCTCAAATTAAGAAATAAGGCCCAGTTTTTGTTTTTGTTTTTTTGTTCTATTCTCTGTATTATCAAGTATGGAAGGTGAGGGTGCTGCTCCTGTCACCTGTAGCACTTGTGGCATGTTCCTTTTCTTGCCACAAGATGTTCTCGGGTACACCTGCAGCAAGTGCAAGCTGGTCACCTTCTTAGAGGTCAAAGTTCGGCAGCTGGAGGCACAGGTTTCTAATCTTCGTCTTATTAGGGAAGGTGAGGACTTCTTAGATAGGGCAGAGAGCACCTTCCTGAAGACCGGATATGCGGAGGAGCTGCCTGATGAGGAAATCAGTTCCGTGGCCCAGGAAAGCGATGCTTGGAGGAATGTCACACGGACAAGTAGAAGGGCCAGGAAGGAAACAGAGACTCTCAAACTACAGAATCGCTTCAACATTCTTGGCGCTATGAATGATGAGGAACACCAGAAGGAGGGAACACAACATCAGCAAGAAGGAATCCAACTTCGGCAACTGGAACTTGAACACCAACAGGACAGCATCCAACATCGGGAAGACCAGCATTCCCGACCTCAACACAATGCCCAGGCAATCCTGGAAGAATCTGCTTGTCGAAGAACCCTGGACAGGCCTCAGAGTAGGTGAGTTCTGGTGGTTGGGGACTCCTTGCTCAGAGGAACCGAACCGGCAGTTTGCAAACTGGACAAGCTCAATCAAGAGGTCTACTGTCTTCCTGGGGCCAGGATAAACCACGTAACAGAGAGGCTAGCCAGGCTGGTCAAGCCCACTGGCCGTAAACCTCTCATTTTGGTTCACGTTGGAACCAATGACATGGTAAAGCGCAGATTTCACCACATCACAAAGGACTACGAGCTTATGGGGACAAAGCTTATGGACCTTGGTGCACAGGTGGTCATTTCATCAATCCTCCCTGTTCAAGGATATGGTGCACGAAGGGAAAGGACAATAGTAGAGGTCAACAGCTGGCTCTGAACATTTTGCCACCGGCAACAGTTGGGCTTTTTGGATCATGGCTTGAAATTCCATGAACATGGGCTTCTGGCAAGGGATGGGCTGCACCTCACGAAATTTGGCAGGAACGTTTTTGCAAACAGTCTCACAAGGAGGATCAGGAGGTCTTTAAACTAAGTGCATTTGGGGAGGGAGACAAGATTATTCAGGACAAGGACTCGACAAGTGCAGGGGGAAAAGGCCCAAATGATAGTGGCCAAGTAGGAATAGCATCCAATCGTGGGAGGGGTGGAAACAATGCTATGGGACTTGCAGGAAGGGCATGGGGAATTAAGTGTCTCTACACTAATGCACGGAGTATGGGAAACAAGATGAATTTGAACTCCTAGTACAACAAAATAAATATGATTTGATAGGTATCGCTGAGACCTGGTGGGATGAGTCTCACGATTGGAATGTAGGAATAGAGAGGTATAGCCTATTTTGTAGAAATAGACCAAATAAGAAAGGAGGAGGAGTAGCCTTATATGTCAAGGATATTTTCACCTGTGAAGAGATCCATGACTTGAACATCGGAAGCCAGGTTGAGAGCATCCGGGTAAGAATTAAGGGAGCGAGAAACAATAGGGATATTATAGTGGGGGTTTACTACAGACCTCCAAGCCAGACTGAGGACCTCGATGGCGCTTTCATATACCAAATGACTGCACATTCAAAAAGGAGAGATACAGTAATAATGGGAGATTTCAACTACCCGGATATATGTTGGCAGTCAAACTCTGCAAAGGCGGCAAGGTCCAGCAAGTTCCTTGCTTGTCTTGCAGACAATTTCATGGTCCAGAAGGTGGAAGAGGAGACAAGGGGATCAAATATTCTGGATCTGATCCTGACCAACAGGGAAGACCTTGTTAATGACGTAGAACTGGTTGGATCTTTAGGAGAGAGTGACCATGCCCTATTAGAATTTGGCATTCAGTGGGGAAGAGAAGGCAAGTGTAGCCAGGCATTCGTCTTAGATTTTAAAAAAGCAGACTTCTGTAAACTGAAGGAGCTGCTGGCTGAAATCCCGTGGTCAAGAATAGTCAATGAGAAAGGAGTTCAGGATGCATGGGAGTTCTTTAAAAGGGAGGTACTGAAGGCACAGGCTAAAACTGTGCCATTAAGGAGGAAAAATGGAAAGCATCTGAACAAACCGGAATGGTTGACTAAAGAACTCTCAGCTGAGCTAAGTGTTAAGAAAAACATGTACAGGAAATGGAAGAAGGGGGAAATCACCAAAGAAGATTATAAGCAAGTAGCCAGGAGATGTAGGGAGAAGGTCAGAAAGGCTAAAGCACAGATCGAACTTAGGCTGGCCAGAGACATTAAAAACAATAAAAAGGGCTTTTTTAAATACGTCCCCAGCAAAAGGAAAAAGAAGGAGATGATAGGGTCACTGCGCAAGGAAGATGGTGAATTAATAACAGGAGGAAGAAAAAGGCAGAACTCCTCAACACCTTCTTCGCCTCAGTTTTTTCCCAAAAGGATAAAAACACTCAACCTGGTGGTTGGGGAGCAGGTGAGGAAGTGGGGGAAATGCAGCACAGAATAGATAGAGAGGTAGTACAGGAATACCTGGCCACACTGGATAAATTCAAGTCTCCAGAGGGCCCGATGAATTGCATCCTAGGATTTTAAAAGAATAGCAGAGGTCATTGCGGAACCTCTCGCTATAATTTTTGAAAACTCTTGGCGGACAGGAGAAGTTCCAGCAGACTGGAGGAGGGCAAATGTTGTCCCCATCTTCAAGAAGGGAAAAAAAGAGGACCCAAATAATTATCGCCCAGTCAGCCTGACATCAGTACCTGGAAAGATCCTGGAGCGGATCATCAAACAGTCAGTTTCTAATCACTTAGAAAACAATGCCGTAATTACGAAAAGTCAACATGGATTTCTCAAAAATAGGTCATGCCAGACTAATCTTATCTCTTTTTATGATAGAGTTACTTGCTTGATAGATGAAGGGAATGCTGTGGACATAGTATATCTTGATTTCAGTAAGGCCTTTGACAAAGTTCCCCATGACTTTCTTGCAAAGAAGCTAGTAAGATGTGGACTGGATAGGGCTACTGTCAGGTGGATTTGTAACTGGTTGACTGACCATACTCAAAGGGTGGTCACCAATGGCAGATTCTCATCCTGGAGAGAAGTGACTAGCAGGGTGCCATAGGGTTCTGCCCTGGGCCCGGTGCTGTTCAATATCTTCATTAATGACTTGGATGAAGGAATAGAGGGCACACTGATCAAATTTGCAGATGACACCAAATTGGGAGGGGTTGCTAATACGCCAGAGGACAGGATCAAAATTCAAAAGGACCTGGACAGATTGGAGAGCTGGGCCAACGCTAACAAAATGAATTTCAACAGAGAGAAATGTAAGGTCCTACACTTAGGTAGAAAAAAATGGTATGCAGAAATATAGGATGGGGGACACGTGGCTGGCTAACAGTACGTGTGAAAGGGATTTAGGAGTCTTCATAGACCACAAGCTGAACATGAGTCAGCAGTGTGATGCGGCAGCCAAGAAAGCCAACACAATTCTTGGTTGCATCAATAGGAGTATGGTGTCTAGATCGAGGGAGGTATTGGTACCACTTTATTCTGCTTTGGTTAGACCTCATCTTGAATACTGTGTCCAATTCTGGGCACCCCAAATCAAGAAGGATATGGATAAGCTGGAGCAGGTCCAGAGGAGGGCAACCAAAATGGTGAGGGGCCTGGAAGCCATGCCCTATGAGGACAGACTTAGAGAGCTGGGTACGTTTAGTCTGCAGAAGAGAAGGTTGAGAGGGGACATGATAGCCATGTTTAAATATTTGAAGGGATGTCATGTCGAGGAGGGAGTGGGCTTGTTTTCTCCTGCTCTTGAGACCAGGACAAGGAGCAATGGATGCAAGCTGCAGGAGGGGAGATTCCGCCTGAACCTCAGGAGGAATTTCCTGACGGTCAGGGCTGTCTGGCAGTGGAATGTGCTGCCACAGAGTGTGGAGTCTCCTTCGTTGGAGGTTTTTAAGTGGAGGCTGGATGGCCACTTGTTGGGAGTGATTTGAGGTTTTTTCCTGCATGGCAGGGGGTTGGACTGGATGGCCCTTATGGTCTCTTCCAACTCTACATTTTTATGATTCTATGAACCTCGGATCGCTCCTGAGTTCCAGATCGCCTTGTCGCTGTTTTGCCCGGCAAGCTCCCCTCAGTGAACCATGCTGAGCTTCTTCTCTCCATCTGCAACTTCTTCAGGACTATGAAAAGGTGTCGTATCACCCATTTCCCCCAAAAACTCTTATTTCTTATTTCTTAGTTAGCTGTGTGGTTGTGTTGTCTTAAGTGTTTGTCTGTTCATAATAAAAACATCATTTTTGCTATTTTAAAACTGTCTGACTGCTTGACTGACTTGTCCCCATAGACATTGGGTTAAAGATTCCACTGCGTTGCCCTGCCTCTCGTTCTGTTAACTTGTGCTCTGAGCTAATTTTCCCCACCAATATTTGAGCACGTTTGGAGTCCCTCACGGGACCCCCAGTAAACAGAGTAACAGTGCAGCCATAGTAGAAAATTTCCACAAGGTGGAAAATTGTTCTTATGAACTCTCAGAGCTTGTTTAGAGATGATCTTCAAATAAAATAAATGAAGTAATTGAAATATTTTAAGTAGTAATTTGAAAACCATGGGAAACAATTCTTATGCCACAAAATTAAAGAAAAGATGAACTAACTGTAAACAAGAGTAGCTGACATGCAAATAAATATTTTCAACTGGGGAAAGTGCTGAAGAGGTTATGGCCCTTTCCACACGGGCATATTGCCCCTGCTAGGGCAACCTCTCCAGGAGGTCTTCTTCACCGCGGGGTGTGCTAGAGCAGTTTGAAAAAGTGAGGCTCTACACCTCAAACTGCTCTAGCACAGCCGCGGGGGTGGCGCTGCGAGTTTTATAAAAACCACCTTCAGAAGTGGTTTTTACGAAACTCGCCCGTGCTGCTCCATGGCAGCCCCCAGTGAAGAACTGCAGAGATGCGGTAGCACGTCCCTGCAGATCTGCCCGGGGGCAGGCTTCCGGCTGGTGCGCTGCCCTGATTGGCAGAGCACCGCTGGAAGCTGCCGGCCGCCATTTTGGGCGCCGCCGAGCGCCGCCGAAATTCGGCGGCGTTTAGAATGGTGAATCGATGCTCCCCGCAGAGACGGAGCAACCCGCTATGAGGTAAGCTCCGCCCCTGCATGTGGCGCCCCATTTTGCCCCCCTCACGTGAGGAAAGGGCCTATGTTTGCTTTTCCAGATATTTCCCTTTGTCCTTGTAATCACTCAGTTTAAAACCTGCATTTGCAGAAAGGGTCTACCTAATATGTATTCTAAATTACCACTATTTCCTTACCAAAACTCCCCCCTCCCCAACACAAATAGTCTTTACATTGGAAACTGTCATTAAAATGTCTCTCTATTAACTATCTGTAATACTGTGTTGAAGAATGACTGATATTCTATAAGATCCATCCATAGCCGTTCATCATCCTTCCAGACAGAAACAATTAAAGGAATGTACAGTCAGCCCTCCACATTTGCCAATTTGACTTTCATGGATTTGCAAGTTTCTTTAACCCTGCTAAGATAAGAATGACTCACAGCCCAATTTCCCAGCACCACAAACATTCTCCCAATGCCATGCTCCATACAGTCATGGAAGAAGATACAGTCAGCCCTCCATATTTGCAGGTTTCACTTTTGCAGATTTGATTATTCATGGATTATTTGCTGTTTCCTCTGCTGCCTCCCTATGCCATTTTTAATAGGGACTGCAAGCCTTATGAGACTGAGAAACTGAGAGTAAGGCTTGTAAGTCTCTATTAAAAATGGTGTGGGGCAGCAGCGGAGGTGGAAGTGAGCCCCACCAGCCACCCACTTCTGCCTTGTGAAGAAAACCTGGTGCCTCAAAGGAATCCATGGTGGGTTGAATATAGTGATCATATTTTTTGTGTGTGTTAAATAGGGTTTGGGAGGGTCTAGAGTTATTCATGTTTTTTCCACTTTCACAGGGGTCCTGTGTCCCTAACCCTAGTGAATGTGAAGGGATGACTGTAGTTGAAAGTATCAGGCACCATACCTACCCACCCCCTTTTCCTCTCCTTCCCCTGACCTGATTTGGACCCTGCACGCTTGTGCCTTGGCCTCCTTCCCACTGACACACACCAATTAGATATTTGCAATGATCCTGCACCCCTAACTCTAGTGAATGTGAATGGCCAACTGTAATTTCATCATCTATAAGCTATCAGTGCCACATACACAAACATACATGAGGAGAGGACTGCATAGATATGCTCAATTCTCTATCTCTCTATTTTTTATTAGACCCTTTCCACACGAGGCGAGTGAATCGCTCCTTGCTGTTACTCACTGGTTCTTCTTGGGTCAAAGCAATGCGGACCCTCCCTTAAGCTCCTCCGTTTGGTCTAGGGCCAATTGGAGCAGTGCGAGGTCTGTAGATCTGCATTACTCAGACTTACAAAATGGTCGCTTCCTGTTCTTCGTGGATCCAGACCAACCACTGACGCTGGCCACACTCACAGCCCGCCCTCCACTGATCACAGGCTCTCATTGGTGCGAATCTGTGCATCTGCACAAGTAAGGAGGAGCGCAATGGAGCGCCTCAGAAGATTGAAAGACCGGATTTTTCCACTTGGGGGTGTTTTGGATCATACTAAGGTGTGGAACTAAGGTAAATAGTCCAAACCTAGTCCGATCCAAGGTGTGGACGATCTCCGTGACAGGATGCCTTGGCCTGTTTTAACTTCCTGGTGCGGAAAGGGCCTTAGTTACATTTCAATGTCACCTTTTCTTCAGGCAGCTCTCCTCCTTCTCATTTTATCCTCACAACAGCAACCTTTAGGATGGATTGGACTAAGTGAGAGAGTTTGGTTTAAGGTCAGCTAGTATATCTGACTCAATTTCTCCCTCATTTTTGTTTTCCTTAATATAAAATTCTTCTGATAAATAAAGAAAAATAATTTCTCCAACCTCCATTTCCATTTTAATGGAAGGTTTTTTTACAGCGTTTAGGAAATGTGATCAGTAAAATATGGCACATTATTCAATATAGCTCTGTATAGATTTGATATATGAAAATGCTGCTATAATGTTTTCTGTATCATTCCCTAGCTCTTTTACCATAAATTATTGAAAATCAATGGGTGAATACATGGAAACTGAATGTCTTGCATCAACTACATTTTTCTTTTGTAACATTTTTTTTTAATATGACCCCTTCGTTGTTGTACAACATCCCCTGCCAGGTTCCAAAGTCAAATAAGACCTTGTCCTTGAACAATAATTTAAACTTTTATTGCATAATGTTAAAATTATCATAATTCTTGGGGTTTCATAGTTTTCCATCATATGTAAAGCATGTGTATTAGCTAAATATTCATGAAGTCAACAAAGTTTCTCAGTGACCATGGCCACTGATTGTTTAAAAAGAAACTGTATTTTGGGGAAGTTCAAGAGACATTGGCTAAAATTCTCATAGGACAGTACACTTGAAGATTCACTTTTTCCAAATTCATTCAGAGATGGTGAAGAAAGGTAGACAAAATCTTGTGGCTCCAAGTCTGCTTTTCCATTTCCCTTACACCTGCAATGCCTGCATGTTTTTCCCTTTTGTTACCACCACCTAGGCTGATGTAGTAAAAGGCAGAGTAGTGAACAAAAGATATAGTACCACCTCTGTGCAGGGGAGGTTTAAGATTCCTTTGTCCAGCTGATATTTCTATAACACCAATCCTGCCTGTCACTATACAAGAATTAATGTTAGTCCCTTTACTAATTAACACATAGTATACAATTTTTACTTTACTCACTACTTATAAGGGCAAACTTAAGTCTTCCTTATAAATGCACAGTAGTGTCAATGATTATCCTCCCTGCTTCCACACAAACACTGCCAATGGCTAATATTTATTTAGAAAAACGAAAACAAAACTGTTGATCATATAGTTGGCATCACAGCACCATGGCATGAAAGATGCTAGTTAGGTTCTTAGTATATAGGAATCATTACAATTCATATTTCTTAAATGTCATCACAATAAGGTTTGATACATGTCAGTCTCTATCCCAATCACAAATGAGAAGCAGGCATACAACATTTAATACCAATTTGAAGAGAAATAATTAGGTTAAATCCCTCTTATGGAAATGAATGGGGCTTTAAATACTGTGGTTAGAGAATGGGGACTTGTGAGACTTTAGATATTTTGGGGTTTTTACTTCAGTCACTCCCACCATTGCCCATAGTGGATAGGTTTGATGCAACCTGCTGTCCAACAAAACATTCAGTTCAACAAAACAAAACAACAAAACATTCACCTACATTTTGTTCACTACTTAGGAAACTGTATGCACAAATATTTGTTGAGTCTTAAACTCCCCACACTGGTTCAATAGTCAGAATCTTTGGGCATTTGATCAAGAGGGGGCAACCATTTAGTCACCCTTTTCTCCTTTTCTGCCAAACAGCCCATGGATGGATTTTCAACCTTTTCTTTTAAGGGAAAAAAAAAGGAAGCAAGCCTTCATCCTCAGAACTTGGAAGTGACTCATTAAAACTAACAGTCACTTACAAACTGTCAGTTGTGTTCTCATTGTAGCTTAATGAAATATAACTTATTTCATTTGTTTTCAAACACAAAAACAAAATAGAAACTAAATAAATAAACATTAAAACATTAAAATCTCCTTAATTAAAATCATCAGAACAAACATCAACACAGTTGGTTGTCTTTATTGCCTTTATTGTTATTTGTTTAATCTACTTTATTTATTTTTTGGGGGGAACAACAATAGGGATTAATGAGTTATTCTTTAAAGGATTGTAACTGTATTGGTAGCTAGCTACTTTGTGGAGGTCTGTGACACTATAACTATAAGGGATTACTTCTAAAAGCAACTTTCCAATTGATCCTCCATGCAATCTGGTTTAGACTGCAATGACTGGCTTGGAGAAATGGATAGAAACACCTATTTTATATTCTTCAAATATTTAAGGCCCTGCTTTGGGGGTCCCCAATATCAGTATGGTTGGGATGGGCACCATACCTAATTGGCATCATATGTAATTGGCAACACATTTTATCAGCTGTGATATTAAATTCAAGCTTGAGAGGTGACGGAGAGGTCAAACTGAGTGAGAGAAAGAATTTGACTATAAATATGAGAAATGATAGGTCAACTCAAAACTTCCTACAGGTAAGACTGAGTCATTTGTCAGTCAAATACACACCATTCCTGTGGATAAAAGGCTTAAATAGAAGCTGGAATTTTTCAGGGAACTCAACTGTGGGGAGCCCACCAGGACACTGATTGACAGATATCCAGTCCCTTGTACACCTGGATTCTTTCCTCTTTCCTCACAGCACCCACAATAGACAGCTATTACAACACCCATCATGTCTTTGTCAATCAAAGCACTAAGCCCATCAACAGGTGAAAGACCCATTGTCCACAACAGGTTCCCTTTCTCTTGCATCTGGAACCTTCACAGCCACAAGCTATTTTCAGGGTACAAATACCCCTGATTTCAGGATGCCCAGTGCAGTCTCTTGAAGGTCTACCTATCACTCTGTCTATCTGGCTCCTGAATGAGAACTGTCCTTAGGTCCTACATAAGCCAAAATACATTTCTGCTCTTCACTACTCTTCTGGACTGGTAATTATAAATCCCTCAAACCCCCAGCCTCTCTATATTTTTTCTCCTCTTTCTCTTTCAGTTAGCTCTTGTGTGAATGTGTGATTGTGTGTATCTTGTGTGCATGCATGAGTGAATTCCCCTCAATAAAACACACTTTTAGCTTAGTTCTGAATCTCTGGCTGGTTCTTTTCCTGTGTGTGCCCATAAACACTGGTAGAAAAGATCTTGCTAAGTTGCTCACCTCTCACAGCCTCCTGATTTTGAGCTAATTAATTCCCCACTTTTTCAAGGAGGTATTTGGCATTGTAGGGTGGCCCTTGTGGGACCTACATTTTGGGGTAACAAATGTTCTGTATTAATCCTGACCTCTCAAACTACTTATAGCCAGGCACATTTTCTTTTCTTTCTGTTTTTCCAAGTAGCAATAGTTCTACAGACAACTCAGCCCTTCAGATAAAACAGACTTCATGTGCTAATCATTGATACAATGATAAAGAAAAGCATATGAAGTGAAAGCAGGTGTGCTTTGCAAAGTGGTTTAGCAGCCTGTGCTTACAGAACAGGACGTTTGTTTGTACATCTTGTTCCCAAGTGGATTCTGATTGAATTGTCACTCAGCTCTAAGAAGACTTGAAACAATAAAGTCTAGTGAGGTGAAACTCTTTTAGATATGGGCACATGAGAGATTAAGAAACTTGCAAGATAAAACACTGACAGGCTCTGTAGAAAGGAAGTTTGCTCCCATATTACATCAAGTAAACATAAAACATTCTCGTGGCTCATGATATTGTGGCTTGTTATACTATCATTCTTTTCATTTTTTATTTTTTGCATTGAGATAGAAGCATAACAGCTATAGTTGACTTTGTATGTATGTGTATAATGATGATGATGACGATGATAAAAATAATAATAATAGAAAAAAATTGTTACCCATCTCTCCCCAAGGCTCGATTTGGGGTACAACATCAATTAAAATACAATTAAAATGCATCCTAAGTTAAAATTCACTAAAAACACATAAAACCATTTAAAATACAAATATATCATGATTAAAACACATCATTATTAAAATGCATCATAATTAAAAAGAGATTAGATAGGTCTTCAGTTTATTATTATTATTGTTATTGTTATTATTATTATTATTATTCCAGAAAGCATATATTTCTGTTGAATCTCCTCTGATAGGTCATTCCACAGTCTAGGAGCAGCCACCAAAAATGTCCTCTGAGTGATCATTGCCAGTCTAGTCCTGACCAGTTTAAGTAACTGGCTCTTTGGTGATCTGAGTGTGTGAGGAGGATTGTATGGGAGGAAGTGATCCTGCAGGTAACTTAGACCCAAAACATGTAGGAGCTTTAAAAGTAATAACCAACACTTTGTACATTGCTGGAAACTGTGTGTGTGAATAAGGAATACTTTTCAGCCTGAGCATATCATAAATGTAGGGCAGTGGCATCAATGAAGATGTCCTTCCAGCCAGAGACAGAATACATGCTTTCACTCCAGGAAGTCCATGATACAACAGTTTCTCCAGGAATGGCTAAGAAAGGTTCCTCCCTGTCTGAAGCACCAGTGCTGCAATGTCAACCAATGGAGACCAAGGTAGAAGACTATGTCCTCTAGATGTTTTGGGCTATGCATTCTTTAATCCTTTGCCATGCCATGTGAGGATACTAAGAGTTTAAGTACAAAACATCTGAAAACCAAAGGTTTTCAATTCCTAGTGTTAACAGTATTGAGCTTAAATGACCAGTGGTCTCACCTTATATAAAGCAGGTTCCTCTCTAACATCTGGGGAGTGATTACAACAATATGGCCTATGATGGGAGTGACTAATATGCATCCCTGCAAACATTTTTAGACTATTTCCCCCACCATAAAATTCGCCATACTGACAAAGGTAGATTGGAACCCAACATCATCTTGTGTCTATAGGTTCCCAACTCCTGGATTACAGGATGTAATGTAGGGTACAGGTAATCAATGCATAGGGCCAGATTTTTTATCATTTCTGGATTTGTATTTACCAGGATTTGAGTGGTTATTATTGTTATAGTAGTCAATTTATCATCATCATCATCATCATCATCATCATCATTATTACTTTTCCTGGGATCAGGATTCAAAGTGGCTTGTTGTTGTTGTTGTTGTTGTGTATCTTCAAGCTGTTTCTGATTTATGGCAACCCTAAGGCAAACCTATTACAGGGTTCATGTACAACTATTTAAAAAAGACATTGTTAAAAATCAACAATATGCAGCAGTTAAAAAAAGATTAAGCAATTAAAAAAATGAAACATTAACATTAAAAGCACAGATACCCTAACACAACAATATGCAATATCTAGCACACTGTATAAGACAGGTCTTATAAAGTCACCCATCAGATGCCTGTCAGAATCAAAGGGCCTTTACTTGTTGGTAAAAAAGAAGTAGGGAGGTTGCCAAAGTTCTCTGGAAAGGGAGTTCCAGAACCTGGGTGCAGCCACTGAGAAAGCTATCTCCTGTATTCCTAACAGACGCACCTGTGAAAGTGTGGGGAAAGGGAGAGAGACCTCTCCAGCAGATCTCAAAGCACAGGCTGGTTCATAAGGGAGTCTTTTAAATAACCTGGACCTGAGCCATGTAGATCTTTGAAGGTCATAAATAGCACTTTGGATTGTGCTGGCAAACAGACCAGCAGCCAGTAGAGCTGTTGCAACAAGGGAGTTGTGTGTTACCTATAGCTAGCCCCAGTTAGCAATCTGTCTGTGGGTCTTTCGACCAGTTGAAATTTCTGAACACTTTTTAGGCTACTCCATGTTGAGTGCATTTACAATAATCCCACTGTCATAGAACTAAGGCATGTGCCACCATAGCCAAATGTGATGTCTCAGAGAATGAGTGCAGCTGACACAGAAACTTAATCTTTACAAATGAATTTGTAGCGATAGCTGAAACCTGGACTTACAGGCTCAGAGATAAATCCAAGATCACACCTAAGCTACAAACCCGTGACTTCAGAGGGAATGTAACCCCATCCAGCACAGTCTGAATCCCTGCTCCTTGATCTTTCAGCTGATCAGGAGCACTTCCAACTTGTCCAGATTCAGTTTCAACTGTTCACCTTCATCCAGTCTATTACTAGTGACTGATGAAAGGCAGCAGTTTAGGACCAAAACAACTTTCTTGGTGTAACAAAGTTGCTTTGGGAGTCAACTATTTGGAATGCAATTGCAACTTGATTATGGGTTGCTAGGCAACAGGATTAATACGTAAGAGTGAAACCTAGCACAGTAGTGTATTTGGGAAGAGTTTATGGATGAGAAGAATTATATATAAGGCAAAGATTCTGTTTGAAGGAGACCCTTCAGTGAGAGCTTGCCCAGAGACGGTGGCTGGGTTGTGTTCAAGCAGCTGAAAAAAGGATAGAGAATTGATGTCTAAGACTGGGAGTTATTGGTATAGACTGTCAGAAGTTGAAACCTGTTAATGTAACCACACTGTACTTTATATGAATTTTAACAAGATATCATATTTCTAATATTACTATAATAAAGGATAGTTTATTTGATAACTGAGTTGTCTAAAATCACTGATAATAAAGAAAAAAAACACACTACTATAAATATAGCACTATCAGCAAAGCGCTCTCTAAGCGGTTTACATGTATTTTAGCTAATTGCCCCCAACAAGCTGGATACTAATTTTACCAACCTGCGGAAGCATGGAAAGCTGAGTTAACCTGGAGCCCAGCAGGATCGAACTCACAACCTTGTGGCTGCAGTACTGGCATTTAACCACTGTACCACTAGGGATCCTTTATGAACATATACTATTTGGTTCTGAAGGAACCTAATCATTTTACACAAAGTTGGTGTTTAAAGGGTGGAGTAAGATGATGTTTAAAGGGTGGAGTAAGGGCTAAGTGAAAGTGTCAGGGTGCCTTATTAGGTTGGAACTGCAAAACCAATATAAGGAGAAATAAGGGCTGGTCACATTTAGCTTGGCTTAGCCCATCCCTTCTAGCTTTTTTAATAAGTCAGGAAAGGCAAGGATCTAGAACACATGTTTTGGCTATCACATCTCCAAGATTCCTTTCCACATCCAAGTGTTACTGTAGTTTCCAGTCTGAACTTGCGGTATATTAGATATCCTTTGATATCAAGAATTTGCCGGACTGCAGCTTTAGGAGACCTCCAGGCAAGTACCTTCTTAAGATCACATTATGTATGCATGCTGTTTACAAAAAATCCCCTGCCCGGAGCAGACAGCTTGACAAGCCGAATACTCAACTCTCAAGCACTCCGCATTTGCATACTGTCTACTCCATTGACAACGCTGTCATAAGTCAATCATGCAAAGTACTAACCTTTCGGAGGCTTTGTCTCCAGACCGAAACCCACTGTTTTCCCTGGGAATGGCACATTTTCCCTTTTAAGATCCCCTGATTTTGAGCGCTTCCTCGGATTGCTCTGACTTCCATCCCATCTTGCTGTCACTCCGTTTGACGAGCCTTCCCCTCAGCTCCATGTGCTGAGAATCTCCACTTCTACTGACTTTTCCTCAGACTATCTGGGCTTCAGGACAGGTGTAGTATTTCCCATGTGAAAACCTCTCTTAAAACCCTCTATCCAACTCCTACCTTTCTTTCATTAGGTCTGCGTGAGTATGTTTGCATACATACGTTGTGACTGTGTTATCAAAATAAAGGAAAACAATTTATTTTAGTTCTGTTTGCTCATTGACTCGGCCTGACCCTGTAGACGTTGGGTTCAAGATCTCACTAGGTTGCCCTGCCTCTTGTATTGCTTAGCTTATGCTCTGCTAATTCCCATTCCCGATTGTGAGCACATAGAGGTGTCCCTCCTGGGACCCCAGAAATCAGAGTAACACAAGTCAGTGTGGATCTGAACCATTTTATCTGCTAAGTATTGGGCAAGTTCTTCACAGGAGGCTGTTCAGTAATACAGAGTTTACTCTCTTGGGCCCTGACTACTTGTAACAGCTCTGCTGGCCAGCTGTCTGTAAATGCAATAGAGCCAGAGAAGAAGGGTGCCTTAGCTGCTTCTATTCTATTCTTTAGCCTCTGTTTGATCCAATGCACTCTGAGTTTTCTGCAAACATCTCTCTAGTTATCTTCTCACTGATTTCACATCAACAGCTTCCTGGAAAACTGAGGTGCGGGGGCTTCAGCTCCACTCTATGAGAGGATATATGTGGGAATGATTGTGTCTATCATGCTGACATTTCACCACTCCAGATTTCAGCCAGGACTTTGACAGGATTGACTATCAATGCAGCAGAAAACTAGCCAAGAGACATCAGAAACCCATCCATAGCCATAAGCTTTCTGGTGCAAATCAACTCATTGCATCCCCACCCCTGCAGAGGTAATGAGTCTCAAGTATTCTAAACCCTACCAGGTAGCAATATGTTCTTGAAATGGAACTATAGATAGTTCCTCCATTCCCAGATCACATTCACCCCACATCCTAGAGAAAACTAGGTCCAGAGTGTGCCCAGCAATATAAGTAGGGTCAGATATAACTTGGAACATACCCATGGTTGTCATGGCAGACATGAAGCTGCTCCTGAAAGGGCAATCTCAGAGTGGATGTTGAAATCACCCAGTACAATAAGCTAAGATAACTCTGGCCCTTTCCACACCCTACCTTTTTATAAAGTTGTCCAGTGGAGATGCCAGCAGTGGCTCTACCAGGAGGAGAGAACAATGGGAATGCTGCCTTCTGCACTGGCTGGCTCCCTGAGGAAAAGTGTGATGGCCACACCTCTTCCTTCTACAGTGCAGCCAGATACTTTCCCAGGCTGCAGTGGGGCAGGAAGTGCAACCATTGTGCTTCTGTGACTCCCGCAGGGCAAGTAAATGCAGGATGGTGGTGTGATAGTGTGTCATTGATGGGGAAAATCTGTCAATGATTTAATCCATGATTGGGCCACCTGGGGACAGAAGAAGAATGGGACCACAACAACATTGTGCAGAAGCTTTGTTGCAGTCCCGTCCTTCTCCCATCCCCATTGTGGGATGGGAGGATGCTGTGTAAAGGCCCTCTGGCTAACTCAGAAAGGGAGACTGTTGAGCATCAGAGTGGGCAATACACCAACAGAATCCCTAATCTGTCCCTTGTAGAATAATAAACAAAACAAAACAAGTTTTGTTTTCATATAATACTGGTGCATGGCTCTAATTTGTTGGCTTCATCTTTGATCATATAGTAATATCTACTACCCATGTGCTGTTCTTATCTACAGTAAGATACTGTGTTAAAACTGGGATATATTTATATCAACCTTGGAGACATAACCTTAAAATATAATTTAATTTAGTAATGGGTTTCACTGATTTTTTGAACGGCTTTAGCCATAAAATGACTGCTAGCTTCTTTGGGCTAAAATGTTAGAGGAACATTTCTTCATTCCTTGTAAAATACATTGTTAATAGAACAACTGTGTGTGTGTGTGTCCTATTGTTTGCAATATCTTTCTTCAGAGTAGCATTTTTATCTTTAAAGTATCCAATTTACTAAATAAACAAAAATCAATATTGTGAGCCAGAGAAAATGCAGAAATTCCGCAAATGCCGTCTTTTTGTGTTTATATTGCGTCATCAATATAACTGGTATGCATATGCACTTTCAGGTTGTCTGTCCTTTATAGATATGCATTCACAGAAAGTATGGGTCCTTACCTAGAGCACTTGGAACCTGGCATTCACAAGCACCAGGAAGACTTTACTGAGCTGTTCATCTTGTACTTCAAAATATTGTTTTGTGCCACCATGATGCCTCTCATTTACTTAGCAGTGGTTACATAACTTTTCGGTAGAAGTGGGGGGGGAAAGAGAACAACAACCTAATAGAACAAGTAACAGTGATGTATCTTCTTATTCTCATGGGGGGGGGATACATGATCTTCTTCAGAAATTTCTGAACTGTATTTTTGAACCATCAATTTTTGAACAGAAATTTTTGAGCCATCATCCTATACCATAGGCTAAGATGGTTAGGGTCACACATTCCCCACTTGTGTGGCAGTCAGCTTGTTTACACTTATCCAAACTAGACATGACCCATAACCATATAGAAAGTGTGTCTCAATTCTTGGTAGTAACTACTAGGTTGTCAAGGCATTCTTAATTGCATTGTTTCCCAACAGTAAAAGTCAATAATATTAGGTCCTTTCCGCACGTGGAGGGGGAAACGGGGGAAACTGTGCTGAAATGGAGCTTACCGGGAGCTGGGTAAGTCCGTCCCCATGCAGAGCAGCATGAGCTCGCTGTGCTGCAGTCCCCGGCGTCCAAAATGGCAGCTCCAGTGTCCAAAATGGTGGCTTACGGTTGGTGTTCTCCACCAACTGGAGAAGCTCGCCAGCCAGAAGCCCACCCCTGGCAGATCCTCAGGCACGCACTGGTGCGTACCTGCAAATCTGCACCAGAGTGCAGGAACGGAGTGGTATGGAGTGGCGTGCTCCGTGCTTTTGAAAAACCTGTAAAAACAGGTTTTTAAAAAGCACACTGCACAGCCACTTTGGGTCACTCCAGAGCGAACTGAGGTGTGGAACTGCGACAAGTAGTCTGACACAGTCCGCTCCCACAGTGCGGACTACCTCCGTCAGAGGTCGCACCACACCGTACTACTTACCCCATGCAGACAGGGCCTTAGTCTCTCTCTCTCTCTCTCTCTCTACATACACACACACACACACACACACACACACACACACACACATATATATAAAAAACATTGATGCAAAATTGTACACACTTTTATGGTAGGTAATCACATACAAATCATCCATTCACATTGTGTTTCTCAAAGAGTAAATCTGCCTTTGTAAACAGAGTCATAGATATGGTTCCGACTTCACTGGCCAAACCATAAATGATGACGTCTTCAGTGTAGGCTTAATCAATGAAATGCTGATGGTGCCCAGCTCTATCTTCCTTCTTCAACTGCTGTGAAAGAGGCTCTGTGAGTCCAAGGAGTCTGTCAGAATATTGAATCATTGCCTGAATACAAGGAGAGATTTGGGAAAAGGTGGAATAACATCAGCAGCAACCAAAATAAACAAACAACTAAAGCTCAACCAAGCTTCAGCTTTGTTCATCAGTAGTAAGCCAAACCGAGATTGAAGTTACAGTAGTTCTGTAAGTCTAGGTTTACAGGCTGGAGGCACACTTAGGTACAGGCTTGTTTTTGAAGGTCTAGGGGGCTGTTGTGACTAAGAACATTCTTGCTTGTTGTTTTCTTGGTAAGATTTGTTCTGAGGGGCTTTGCCTTTGCCTTTCTCTGAGGTTGAAAGGGTGTGGCTTGCTCAAGGTCACCCAGTCAGTTTCCATGGCTGAATGGTGATTTGAACCCTGATCTCCAGAGTTGTAGTCCAGTGCTCAAGCTACTACACTACACTGGCTCCTATAGTTGGCCATTTCCGCACTAGCCTGTTATAGTGCTATGATTCCGCTTTCAACAATCTATGGAATCCTGAGGTTTGCAGTTTAGGGAGGGGCTGGCCGTTCCAATTTCCTCTGTCAATTTCCTCTGTCATACCACTTGTTCAGATGCTTTTAAAATGTCCTAGTTTCTCTATCCTCCTTGCCCTCCCTCCTTAGCTTACTTCAGTTGCTGCAAACTGAGTTCAAAGTACAAAAGTAACTAGCTATCAATTAATTTAATGAGGAAGGGAAAGGAGTGGATGGAATTTTGCCTTTCCCAGTAAAGTCAAGCAAAAATCAAACTGCTGCAGCCTTTCATAGCTTATGTGTTCTCCTTCATTAATAACTTTTGCCACCTTGCCTATATGTGGCTTGGCCCACATGTCTTAGTTTTCACCTGTGAGATGCTGGAGAGTATGTTCCCACTTTCTCTTCACTGTGGAACCCCTTTCAAAAGAGTCTCCATCCCTAATGATGTTTAGACATGCAGGAAAAGCAAGCAAGCAAGGAATCAAGCAAGCAAGCTATATTTTCACAGAGCCTTAGACTTTCACAATTTGTATTTTTACATTGATTTTTGTGTAATTGCAATTGTACTTCATGAGCAAGGAAACAGAGGAGAGATTGGGGGACTTTAAACAAACATACAAACAAATACATTTTAAAAATTGTCTAACAATTATCTAGTTTATTTTTGAACTTACAGTCCTTCAAATAGTTACTTACAAAATAACCCAATATGCATTGCAATTAATGTTTCCATTTTTTATTGTTTGTTTATTTTATTTCATTTCATTTCGTTTTGTTTTTGCAATCCTTATTTAAAAACAGATGTTGTGCTGTGAGAAAAATCTGCATTCTGTGTACTGTGTAT
The DNA here is from genome assembly GCA_948472985.1 of Iguana delicatissima. Classification (NCBI taxonomy): domain Eukaryota; kingdom Metazoa; phylum Chordata; class Lepidosauria; order Squamata; family Iguanidae; genus Iguana; species Iguana delicatissima. Next base: position 3,553,848 of record CAOKZL010000098.1, on the reverse strand, counting down.
TTCAGCTGAGACACTTTGCCTGATAAGCCTCCTGCAATAATATGTTGTCTAAAATTGCTTTCAAGTCAGGGAAGAACAAGTTTCACTCTGAAAAGCATTCACAAAGTTTCAAGAAGATAACAACTGATGATTGCTTATAGACAGCAGCTGAGCAGCATGGCATGCCATTTGTAAATGTCACTAGTTAAGATCATGATATGTTCCTTGATCAAGTGCCTTCTTTATTGCAACTCCTTCTAATAATATTTACGAACAAGACCACTGGCAAAACTGGATGCTATAGAAGAAGACAGAATTTCTACCTCACAGACATAAACATTAACTGTGATACTTAAAACAAAGTGCTTGTTTATCACAGTTATGTTCAGCTATTCTCCTAAGAAGTTCAGACCTGTGTATATGGGGTTCATCTCTTTAAGGGTCATAACTAGACAACAATAGTAGTGTGTGTGTGGTACCAATTAGAATTTAGATCATTGTCAATTCCAGTGGTAGCTCTCTAATATGTACTTCTTGGACAAATGTATATTTTGGAACTGAATGACCTGACAGTGCTCATATTTTCTGAATGTTTCACCATGGTTTTAAATTGAACTAAGCTAAACCAATAAATAAATAAATAAATAAATAAATAAATAAATCTATTATATATAAAAGTCAAAGTTTGTATGTATGTTTGTGTCAGGTAAAGATCTCGTATGATTGGCTGTGTGAGGCAAAGATCTCATATGATTGGCTGCCTGAGAAAATTCTATGGAATACTGGAGTTTGCAGGGAGGGGCCTCTAGAATTCTCAGCCAGAGAACTCTCGAGTCTGGCTGGTTGCTTTGGAGATGAGGCCTAGCAGCAAAGAGGAGAGCAGTATATTCCCTCAGGAACCCAACCTGTGTATGTTAATAACTGTGAATACAGATTGGATTGGGGAATATGGTAAAGGCACAGGTACTGGAAAGGACTGTTTGGGGAATTAGAGACACAGGATCTCAAATCTTTCTAACAAGTATCACCTATGAGAAAATAAAATCCCAGGCAATGCTGGGTATATATGCTAGTAAATAAATAAATAAAATTCAAAATGCATTAAAAATATGTATATTGAGAGAAGACATATTTACATTGGAGACATCCTATTTTTAAATTATTATTGGGCAGTCTATAAATGTAAAAAAACACAGAAATGCATTTAGTAAGTTGTATTTTGAAAGAAAATATGTTCCAAAGTGTGTACAAGCATATCTCAAATAACAAACCCTCTGACAGTGAAGTTCCTTTTCATAAAGATTTTTTATGCCCATCCATTTCTCTTTTTCCATCCTCTATCTGGAAGTTTTATTTGTTTGTTTTCTTAAAAAAACAGCAGCAGCATTGAGAAGATTGTGAACGAGAGCTGAAGAAACACAGTCTATCAAACTGTATTTTGAATATGCTTTTAGATGCATGCACACACATACGCAAGCACACCAATATCACAAAAATGGGCTTGAAGTAGAACCAGTTTCACCCAGCCGTAATTGTCACTGTAAGAGTTGAGTTTTGAAAGTTACCTTTTAAAAGTTCTTAGTTGGAGTCCCACACCCCTTTCCCCAAACAGTTTTTTGTCATTACATGATAGCTACATTGTTATTGTTATTATGTTTATTTCGTTTTCTCAAAAAAATAAAAACCTAACTTTCTTGAGCTACTTTAAAGGAATGCCTAAATATTAACATTGCCTTGTATAGTAGAAAACATACTCTCCTTCCATCCATTTCATTGTTACTTCAACACTGACAAGAGAAAATGCTGCACAGCATGCCAGCGCTTGAATCATACAATATTCTTCCAGCACCACTAATGAGGTCACACTCACTTAACTATCAATATTATCTCTTATTAAATCAAAGTCAGAATGCAAGATAGTCATACCTTTGTTATTAGGAAAAAGGAGCAAAATACAAGTGACTAGTTATTAGAAACAAGCTTTGTGCAAGCTATCCGAATTGCCCTAGTCTCCTCTCCCTTTCTCAACAAATACAGCAGTGACTCCATTTCTCTCAGGTCCTCATATGGCAAGGAGTGAGAGGAGGCATTGAAAGTATAAGTGTGATAACATCACCCTCACTGTTAGTTGCATTTCACATCGCCAGGGAAGTGAAGGTGAATTTGCTGTTTTCTACTGCAATTCCTATAACAACATTGCCAATCACCTGATAAAGGAGGTGGAAAAAAGTGATGTGAAAAGGAGATGCAACAGGTTGATCCATGGAGAATACAAGTATGGCTTTGTCTCTGTTTCAGGGGTGTTCAAAGGCAATGTATAGCTTGCTCATTCATTCCTATTGTAATTCCTACTGTGAATGAGATTGTACCCTGTCTCAGATATTGCTTAAAATTAGTGTTTTTCTCATCCCCATGCTGGTGCCATTTTGTGAATGCTGTTTTTAAAAAAACAGCTTTAAATTCTGTTGATTTTATTACTCTTGCACTGGGCTGCCCAATTACCTGTATATTAGGCTAATGACTAAATTAACATGACTATTTTCTCACAATAGTCCATATTGTAAGAAGGCATAATATTTCACAAGTGTACAGTAGAAAATTCCATAAGTAAGAGACTTCTTTATCACAGATATATCCATGAGAAGACTGAATTGATGCAAAATCCAGGAACTGAGTTGCTCCCAGAAGAGTATATATGTAACCATACTATATTCATTTTAAAACATCTGCAGTTTTGGACCCAGCTGGAAGAGTTTACTAAAGTCATAAATAGATTTAGTCCAAAATAACAGAAAAATCAAGTTTTCCAATATCATTTTATCTGTCTCCTAAATTTTGATGAAGAAAGACTTCTTTCAGAATCCCAAATGAATAGTCAGGACATGTGAGAAGCTTTAGGTGTTTTATTTTAATTCATTACTCCTTCATAAAAAAAAAAAATTACTGGTGTCACTTATTTCTGGAAGAATGATACATATTTACGTAATTATGTTCATTCTGTATAGTCTACTTTGTCTGTCTGTTTGTTTGTCTGTCAATAGACCTGTGCTGAACATTCTCCAATCCAAAGACTCTGAGATAAAGAAATTGTGTTCAATTATGCTACTATCTAATTTCTATAAAATCCCATTGTTCAAATGTCGCTTTAGCATATTGAAGTATCTGAAATTTCTCATTTTGCCCACTTATATTTGACAGACGTGATTATTTAAAACATTTATGGTCCATTCTTATCCATGTCTTCTCTTCTTCTTCTATTATTATTATTATTATTATTATTATTATTATTATTATTATTCAGAGGTGAACATAATCGATTTCAATGGGTCTTACTCTCCAGCAGGTGAATACAGGTCTGCAGTCTTAGGCCCTTTCCACATGACGTCGCTGTTGCATTTTTGCCACAGGATGGCAGCAGTCAGCAGGTTGCGCTTCCGCATGATGTCATCGTCGTCCCACTGTCATCCTGTCGCAGAGCATCACACTTGCGCAGTTTTTGCAAAATGGAACAAAAATCTGTTTCACGCCTGCGATCGCGTGGCACTCCTGTCACTTCTGGCCATGCAGAAGATGTGGAAGCACATTGGCAATGCTTCCTTCCACAGCGCATCAATGGAAAAAGCCCTGCTGTGCTGTGGAAGGAAGATGTGGCACCATTGCATTCTCTTCTGCATGGTCTGAGTGAGTGTAGAGGGGAGCATTGCTGACACGCTTCCTTCTGGACCCAGGACTGCAGCGAGATGATGCGGAAGAGCTTCATCATGCGGAAATGGCCTTATTGTTATAACTACTGCTGCTCTACTACCACTGCCACAACTACCACTACTAACACTTCCATTTATAAACATTTATATCCCACTTTTCCTCAGTAAGATCAAAGGAACATACACAGTTCTCCTCTTCATTTTAGGCTTACAGCAACCTTATAAAGAAGGTTCAAAGAAGAATGTGACTGACCAAAAATTACTCAATGAGCTTCACAGATCAGTAAAAATTAGAACCTGGTACTCACAAGTCCCAAGCTAACACTCCATCATGAAACCACATTGGTTCTCTTAGTCTGAAGTGAATTGAAATTATTCCTTATCTGCTCTTTTGATCTTTCTTCAGAAGTCGAGACACCATATTTAAGCTTATTTACCTCATGAGTTCAGACAAAAAACAGATCTGTTTCTCAATCCTAGTCATAGGCCAGAAGAGGAAGAGCATATTTTGCTTCTCAAGAATGTAATAGTGCACTCAGTTTACACATGTGTACTCAGATGTGAGCTCCACTTGTTTAATGCTCCCCCTGAAGCGTGTAGCTAGCTGCAGCCTAAAACACCGATGGTATTCTCTTATTTGATATGATATTCTTTCAATGTGACCTATAGTTGAAAGTTTTCAAAGATGCATTTGTTCAGTTGTAGTGATGGTTGTGATTTATGGTGACCCTAAGATGACCCTATCACAGGGTTTTTTGGGGAGAATTTGTTCAGAGAGGCTTTACCTTTGTCTTCCTCTCATGCTGAGAGAGCGTGTCTTTCCTAAGGTCACCCAGAGGGTTTCCATGGCTGAGCACAATTTGAACCCTGATCCCCTGGTGTCCTAGTCTGACACTCAAACAAATACACTATTCTGGGTCTCATTTACATTAATACTAAAAAATAAAGACAAATACACAGGGAAAAATGTGTCTTGCCTCAAGTGCAAGTATACTGAAATAACAAAAAAAAAACTTATCAGGAAAGAAAACGGGACTATTCCCACCAAATGGCCAATTTGCATTGAAATTTTACAGTTTATAAATGATGTGCTGATAGAATGGTTACAGGGCATAAAATTCATACATATTTTTTTTTATTTATTTTTTGAAAATAGCAGTAAACTCTGCTGTGTTCCATGATTAAATATTCCTTTTCACCTTCAGCAGGTTGTGAAATGAAAATCCTTCTACATCATGAAAGATCGACAGTTTCCTTCTTCCTCTTGCATATTAAGGATGGAACCTCTCTTTATGGCATCAGATTCTCAAATCTCTGAGGTGGGACATATTCAGTGCTTGGGAATTCAAAATGACAGATAAGTGTGGGCAAACTGCAGTTACTGGGAAAAAAAAGTTGGAATGTGACATCTGTCGCTGCATGATTAGAAGTAATTAAAGACAAGCAAAACACCTGAAACAATCACTTCTGAACTTTTGTGTTGGTGCCTCCTTGGATTTACAGCCAGTTTAATGAGCTTGCTGACATTTTTCCATGGTACAACAGCAGCATCCAGTGGTCAGTTCTTATCACAATGGTTCAATGGGTTTCTTTATGTATCCACGCCCTTGTTCTTTATCTTGTGATGACAGCCAGAAGTTGCAAAAGGGTTTCAGTAGTATCATAGATAACAATAAAGAAAAACAAGTTCATATTAGCAAACTCACTAATTCCTGAATCATACGCAGAATCATGGCCTCAATTCTTAATTTCCGAAGTTTCTTTTATTCCAAATTTTAGTAGTTTGGGGGAGAAGAAGAATAGCTCCTTGTGTAAAGGAGAGAGGAGATATTTGCATGTAAGCACTACAGCTGTAGCAGCTGACAAAGTTCTATAACAAGCATTATAAAACAACATACTACATATTCATGTATGGATACCGTCTTACTGGGGTGGACAGCTGAGAGCTGCTTTTTAAATGTTAAGCCTTCTAAGCTCCTGAAGTGAGACTGTATACACTGGTCTCACCTTTATTTAGTCAGTGTATACACTCTAGTCCTGCCTTGCCTATCAGTTCAGACTTTGTTGTTTTGAATGTCAGACCATTTCTGCACTACTATTATAATGTTATTATTCTACTTTCCATATCCTATGGAATCCTGGGGTTTGTAGTTTAGGGAGGGGCCTTTAGAATTCTCACTCAGAGAGCTCTTTAGCCTCTGTAAACTACAAACCTCATAATTCCACAGGATGATGAAAGTGGAATAATAGCACTATAACAGTGCTAAAAAGACCCTAAGTTTGCTTAAAGGGAGAATTGATAATGATTATGGCATTACCACATGACAGTGCTATCCCAGCATGGGGATGCATTGCTGTTGGTCTGCAACATATGCCATCACACAATATTATTGTGGTCCCACTGTTGTCACATCCCCAGCCATCATGATAGCATAGTGTACACAAAAACCTTTGACTGCAGCAATTGTTGCTTGGTAAGTGGGGGCTGGGGAACTTTCCCAGTATCTAGGAAATGCATAGACACTAGTGGAATGATAGCACTGTAACAGTGTAGTGAGGAAATGGTTTCAGTGTTTGGAGAGGGGTTCTATTCATGTTCACTTCAACACAAGTCAAATGCTGTAGTGTGATCAGAATGTCTGAACAAGTTTCTGTTTGATGTGAACATAAGAAAAATGGACTTTTTTTTAAAGAGCATACTGTCCAGCATCCCATTTTAATAATGGACAACCAGTAGCTTTTGAGGAGTCCATAGAATATGACTGCCAATTCCCTTGAACAGTACTTGAACAGAATAAACACATCAGTTGTCACTGGCATTAATTCTATTAGGATCATCTTCCCTAGCTTTCTCACAGTGTCCATGAACTCTGATGTAAATACTCTGAAAAGCACTTCTAGTTCCATCTTTAGATGTTCATCATTCCTACCTGATAATATTGTAGGTTGCTGCTGAAAGGGTTAAGTATCTCACTAGAAAGGATGAGCCTGTGATGCACTGCTGTGTTCAATTAAGATTTATGGAGAGTGCTGTTAATGGACAGCAGTCAAGGACAATGGGAGGCTGTGTTTGGAAATGAAATAAATGGAGAAAATAGACAGGGTCATACTGAAGTGCTTAGCATCTTGAATTAACAGAACAACAGATGGAGGATGGGAGACTCAATAAAGCTTAAAGTGTTGCTGTTGCTTTTGCATGCTGTTGTTTCACTGTCCCTTTATATTTGTCTCTTATTTTAACCTTTATTGTTTTATCATACTTTTTAAAAAGTCATGTACAGTGGCATGAAAACATTCTAATTAAGAGAAAGAGAGGCAGCATGTCTCATGAAGGCCACTGTGAAACAGTAACATAACAAGCTGACCATCTGGTATTAAAGTAATGTGTAAATCAAGTATCTATAAGTATCTCCATGGTATGGAACATAGGCAGCTGGGTTGCATGAAGGACATGTTTGGTTGGGATGAATGAAAGTTTGGCTCAAATGGCATAGAGAATGAAATGTGGGGGTAGGTTTTAGTCCTTCTTTCGTTTAATGTGAAAGTGTGCTAAAAAAATTTAAATTCTAAAATTTGGTGAAACCATCAAGGGGGTAATATGTTCATGTTGAGGGTTAAATCTGTTCTTTTTGGATATCTTTTCTCATAGTTTTGTTCTATTTGATCTATGCATCCATTCTTTTGTTAAAAATATGCAACAAGAATGAATTTAAATGCATATTTTAAAATATGTTTTTGTGTATTTTTGTTCTAAATACACATATTACACATGTGGCAGTGCTAGTCCAATAAGAGTTTGTGGCAGAGAGGAGTAGCTATTCAGGAAACTCTTATTTTGGGATGAGGAAAGAAATAGACAAAAGGCATTGCTCAATATCTGGTTACAAGAGTGTCTAAAAGCTGGCCGTCATGCATGGAGGTAAGCTAGCAACTGTTGGTGGTGTTTGAGCCCCATGGATGTGCCAATTTCTCAAGCAAAAGGAACAGAGAGGTTAACTAACTTCTTGAAGAAAGACTGGATGACCTCAACACTTCAGTGGATAAGAAGGAAGCAATAGGCTTAAGCAGCAGATGAAATGAAAGACACAGAGAGGTGAAACAAAGAACAAACATTCTTCTGATTCTTTTCTTCCACTAAATACTATACAAGTGTTGAGATCGCTTTGCTTACAACAATTTATTTATGCAACCAATAATGTTTATGTGTTTTTTTCTCATTATTTTTGGGGCAGCAATGCTCTGGGAAGAATTTTTAAAGGATTTCTTTCAGATTTCAGGCAATTTTATTGTGTGTGGGTTTTTTTTAAAAAAAGAAACATCAAGTAATGGTAACTGAGTAATGATTTAATTTTACAAGAAAAAATGGTTAACAAACAACAGCAATGCTTTCTTTTGAAAAATAGCTTTTCATGCCCTTTCATGCTCCTTGACTGCATTTAAAAATTATCATGAAAACTGACACCTACCTATGGTTACCAAAAAAAAAAAAAAAAGGTCAAGAAAGAAGTTGGGATTGGTTGTGTGGAATGGAATTGAGGAACTCTATTCAACTCTTCTTGAGCTGGTTTGAACTGTGTGTCAAACAAACTGTCAACTTTTCACTTCCAAAAACCAAATCCATAAGCTAATTAGATCAGTGTAGGGAAGGCTTGACACATGCATTCCCTACCATTACCACCACTTTTACTTCATACCAAAACTATTTGTACCCTATTTCCCTCCAGATCCTTCTACAGTGGTCCTTTAGTGAGACAAGAAGGGACCACTTTGGTTCTATCTTCCTTCCATCTAATTGTCAGAGTGATGTGGCACATTTTGTTGTGAAGCAATTGTTCTTTTAGAGGCTTTTGCAATTGTAAAGCTTAGTCAAGCCCTCACAACATTCTTAGGGTGTTCTTTTGTTTTGTTTTTTTGTGGGGGGGGTAGACCAATGCCATGAAATAGACTGAGACCAAAGCTCAATCCTGTTTTCTGTAACCAAGATAATTCATATTATGTGCAAGCCAGTTCCCATTCCAAGGCACATTCAGCTTACAACAATGAGATACATACATGTAACACATTTCATTTTGTGTTTTTAATGGTTAAAATTATTCTTGATCTATATAATCAAGAAAACAAGTGGAAAAAATGATAGTAAATAAAGGCACTCAACAGTTGGCTCTTAAACTAATTTTATTCCATCATAATTCAGTGGGAGGCTGTGTATGCCCTGAAACATCCATGCTGTGCTTTCCATTCATCTCAGCCAATATTTGTCACGGATTGTATACAAGTTAGCTTCAATGCTAGAGATGAAGGAGAAGTACATTAGAAATCTGTAATCATTACACACACTTTCTGTAGTAGCTTCACCTGTTCTGTAAAAGATGTAAAAATTTCCAACCTAGCTACAGTAGGAAAACAACTTGCTACATCAGCAGGAGCACAAGCTTTCAAGGCTCTTGAGAGGACTCAGTAATTCTATCTCAAGGAACCTGAGACAGCACAGATTTCTGCATATGGAGAAGCAGATAGGCAAAGCAGATGTTCTAACAATCCAAGCTTATTAAATTAAAAAGGTAACACCATACTGAGTGAGTTGGGCACTGCAGCTCCAATAACAATTATATTCGTGACTACAGAGTGCTGTGTCCAGTTGCTAAAATACCCAGAGGGACCATTGCTGGAAGGATGTTCTTTTCTTATCTAGTTGCAGCCTGTCTCCATCACATAATGGTGCTGAACTCTCTTTATTTTCTCAATCCTTACCTCTCTACACCCCTAAAATCCACACAGAGGACATTTTTCGTTTACCCCCTGCTTTTCTACTAGCAAGGACAAAATAAAAATGAAGGGAGTTGACCTTTCTTTGCTTTGAATTTCCACATTGTTTTTTGAATGCTTTATTCAAGCAAACCATATAAAAATGTCTTGGAATATAACGGTACATTGTGACATTCAGCTTTTTTTTTTTTTTAAATGTCTCCATTTATTGCAGTTGCATAACAGGCAAAACTGGGCTACAGTTAAGTTCATAGCCATAAACTCACTTGCTATTCCCAGTCAGAATAGTCTTTTTAAGTTGCTAGATAACACTTGTAGGGGGGAAAGGTAAATAAACAAGAGCAGAAGCTAGAGAACATCCAACTGGTTTGGAGCTCCTGGCTCAGAAATTTATACACCTTCAATTCTAAGTGGATATGTACCGGCTACAGATAATGCACAAAGATAATCATGATTTTATATAATAAAGATTTCATGTATATATGTGTAGTCCTTTCGTGATTTTGTATAGCTTCCTGAAGAAGGTCTTAAGAGAATCCATAGGCCAAAATATGTTGACCTTCTCGGCTAATAAAAGAGCATATTTTAACTATTTTGAGACCTGTCTCCTTTTCGTCTTATAGTCAACACTTAGATAAATCCCATTTGATCTAGTTGGTCTCTAATTGGAAGTAGCAGTCTAAATTATACTGTATTTTTCTCATTCTTTTGTTCAATGGTATCTAGGCATTTTTTCATCATTTTTTTCTAAGCACATGCACACTCTGGTATATATATGTGATCTTACACTCACATACATGGGATGAAGTCCAACTGAGGTCAATAAATATGAATGAATATCTTTGGAGAAGATATTGCACAGCATGTGGCTGAAGATTTCAGCCCCTCTGAACACATACCTGGGTGTATGTAGCAGGAAAGTCTCCTTTGAGACTAAAAAGAAAGTCTCCTACTTAAGAGTTTATCCTTGTGAAAGATATGCAGAGTAGATTCTCTAGAGGCAGAATTTGCTAGCACGATGATGAACAGTACCTCTTTTTATACTGAAAATTGCTATGTATTAGACCTGTTCCATATTCTTTTGAGATAGCAGAAAGCATACTGCAAATCATATTTAGATTTATTAAGAAGTAGATAATATCCCAAACATGTGACATACTCAGAACAATTTAACAAATAAAGCAGCCTACCCCGACATGGATTTGTTTTGTCCAGTTGTTTTTGAGAACAACTCTCATTACTCCGGATCAATTTAAAACAAATGAAATTTCAGCTAGTTTTGACTAAATTTAAGCTGAGATTAAAATTGGCTAAATTTTGGCCCACCAAAGCCAGATAATTTAATTTGTTTTAAGAAATCGAACTAGTGAATTACTAATATCAGGCAAGTGTAATATATTTGGCTTTGAGCCTTAGTTTTGTTTGTTTGCTTCAGGATTTTTTATTTATTTATTTATTTATTTTACATATGCAATACTTTTGAACATTATTGGTTGCAAATGTTATCTTCCGCATTTTTCTCCCTAATGTATTGTTGTCACATTTTTGACTGACCACATTAGTCTTTTGACCATATGTTGAGCTATAAATTAGTGAGTAATGGTTTGCTGCACATTCTGCATCTTGGTTGTGTTAGTTTATTAATTTTGCAGTGGTGCATTATGGAAAAAAAATATTTTAGTAGCTATATCTTTAAGCATGACAAGAAATCCTTTCCATAAATAGCTCCATCATTTTTAGTTATACTATTTTGAAAAGAAGAGGAAGAGGAGGAGGAGGAATGGGGGGAGGAGGAGGAATGGGAAGAAGAAGGAGGAGTGGGAAGAAGAAGGAGGAGGAAAAGAAGAAGAAGAAGGTGGTAACTTCCACACCTTATCCATCTCCATCGTCATCCTATTGCAATCAGGATGGGAGCATGACACGAACGCATCCCTCCACACCCAGCCAACTGCCTTTGGAAGAGTAGTGAAAGCAACACACACCTTTCTTCCACAGTGCAGCCGGATACCTCCCATGCTGCATGAGGGAAGGAAGCATCTAGGTCGTGCTTCCTCCCTTTCTGCACATCCACCAGCAATGGGAGCATTGCACGATCAGAATCCATTATTGGGGTTTTTTTCAATAGTGGAATATCCTGCGATCACTATGGGTGGGGATGTGTTGGTAGCAGTATTGTGATGACATCATGCGAAAACATGACTTGTAGAGTGGCAGCAATGCGTCCCCATCAAGGTACAGTGACATAATGCAGAGAGGAAGAAGGAGGAGGAAGAGCAGAAGGAGGAGAAAGTTGTTGTCCTGACCAGCATGGATGCATATTCAATTGCCTGAGCAATGGTATACATTATTTTATAGCAATAGAATTTAAAAAATCTTTCCTTTCAAAACTTTCAAATAAGATCTTTATATTATGGCACTATTGAATGGATCAGTGCATTAATAGCCCTAGCCCTAGCCCTAACCCTAGCTCTAACCCTATAAGGACTGGCCCTAGCAGCCCCATTCCTATCCTGAACCCTAAACCTAACCCTGACCCTAACCCTAACTCTTGCCCTAGCCCTTTCCCTAGCTGTATCTGAATCCTTGTCCCTAGCACCTTTAGTCCTAGCAGACCATACCCTATCCTAGCCCTAACTGTAGCTCTCCTAGCTCTGTGCTAACCCTAGCTGTATACCTAACCATAGCCTAAATCCTAACTGTAACCCTACAAGCCCTAGCCCTAGCCACCCTAGTATTTAACCAATCCTAACCCTTCCCGTAGTTCTTCTCCTAGCTGTATCTCAAGCCCTATGCTAGCCCCAGCACTAGAGCTAGCAGTCATAGCTCTAGCACTACCAGCCCTAGCATTAACCCTAACTGTAGCCCTAGCCCTAGCTGTAGCACTCTAAGTCCTAACCATAGCAGCCCCAGCCCTAACCCTGGCCTTAGCTGCACTAGCAGGCCTAACCCTAACTCTAACAGTCCTAGCCATAGTGTACCCCCAGCAGACCTAGCTGTAGCAGCCCTAGCATAGCTCTAGTTGTAGCAGGCCCAGCTCTAATCCTAAAATTAACCCTACAATCCCTACCCTAGCTCTAGCAGTACTGACCATAACAGCCCTGCTCCTAGCAGCCCTTACTCTAGCCTAGATCTAGCCATAGCAGTCATAGCCCTAATTAACTGTTTTGTGAGAGACCCTACAGCAAGGTGGGTGGGTCTCTTGTAACTCAGTTTATCCTTTCTTCAGAACCTATTTTGAGCTAAGATGATTTTAATGAGGAATATGTGTATGTGTCTTTGGGTTTCTTGTGGGCTGAGGCTGCTATTCAATAACCTTCACATTGATTCATATGTTTAATGAATATTCATTAATATTTGCATCATTGCTGAAAAAGGTGTTCAAACACTCAAAATAGCTAGAGAAGTAGCAGTTTTATTTCCCATTTCCCTCTTTAAATCAGAGGTGGTGAAAGTGTGGACTTCGAGATTTTTTTTTTTTTTTTTAGTAGCTCTCAGGATCCCCCTTTTGTTAAATAAAAGATTTTCTTCCATTTCTTCCAATTGTTTTGCCTCAAGTGCCCCCTAGGTGATGTAGGAGACAATTTTGATGTTTTTGATCCACTTTTCAAACAGTGACTCAGAACTTTCATGTTGAAAAAAAAAAGACATACAAACCTTTTCTGAGGTTTAAATGGGCTAGAAAGTGCCAAGAAATGTGGTGAAAATCACTCCATAAACCCTTTAGGTGACACTGTGGACATCTGGGGCTTCTTTCTCACAGTCAAGTGAATTCTCTGTATGTGAATAGATAGAGCTCTCAAATAGGAAATATAAGTGGGTTTTATGAGTCCTCAGAACCTGTCTGTCTCTATTAATTATGCTAATTTATATTTTTCAAGGAAAAAATACATCAGAATATGAAATACTTTTTCTCCCAATGAAATTTAGTGCAATTTTGAGTGCCTTTTCCAGTAGGATGATGTGACAGAAATGTGGAAGCATTTTTCTTTACTGTGTTGTTTCTTCCTTCACTGTATATCCTTGCTGTCCTATCCAGAATTTTTCATTACTTGGAGGGCTGCCGCTATCATGTCCAGTGTGACAGGCAAGAAAGAGCAAAAGGAAAGACAGACAGGAAGAGAAAGTCCATGGTGGCCCTCATAGGTCAGAATGAATGTCCTTCCCATGAAGAAAATAGGAGAGAGGGGAAGAAAAGATGAATGTATGCTGGATGTGATGACACAAAATGAGAGAAAAAGGAATGGAGGAAGATAGGTTCAAGGAGAAATAGCAAAGAGAATCAGACAAGAATTAGATCAAAGAGAGAAGTGGACAGGGGAGGAGAAAGGCAAAATAGAGTAGCTGTCTGGAAGCACATGTGAAGAAACAAGAAAAAATGTCAGAGGGGGAGAACAGAGAGATGAGAGGAGTGAATCTCAAGATGCCATGGGACAACATCAAGGAGTCACATACACAATAGAAGAATCTATTGCTCTTCTGTTACTACTCCTCTTCTTCTTCTTGGTGTGCATGTGCATGTGTGTGTGTGTGTATATGTGCAGCATTGTTGATGAGGTGGGCTTGTAAACTATTTTCCTTTATCCTTCCTGTGCTTGTGTATTTCTCCTTAAATACAACTATTTCTTTTTTATATGGATGGGTGGATAAAAAATGATTTTTCCAAAATCCTTGCAGTTCATCCCTTCTTATCCAGGCTCAAAAGAGATATCTTATCCAGGCTCAAAAGCCTGGAGATTGCACTGAGGGATGCCCACAAGACCCCCATGGATTCAGAACTCTCTTGCTGAACTGCCTATGAAGTCCTGGTTGTGAAGAAATGAGAGGACCGGATGTCACTGAAATAAAGCTGGTTTTTTCACCCACCCACCTCCTACAAAAAAAGTAGTATTTTTAAAAATTTAAGGCTCATCTCCCAGGTTTCTGGGAGACCTTGTATGATGTACATTTCTGGACAATAATGGTCACCCCATAAAGTTACTGTGTAGATATGGAAAATGGACAAATGTGCAGTCATGCTTGTCTTAATGGCTGTATAACTCCAGGGAGGAATAGATAGATAGATAGATAGATAGATAGATAGATAGATAGATAGATAGATAGATAGATAGATAGATAGTTATGGTGTAGCTGGTAGAGAGACAAGAAAGTAGCTGCTCCTAGACTCTAGAAATCCCTTCTCAGGGAGGCTAGAATGGCCTCCTTATCAGTGTCTCAGTGTCCTTCTGTCAGCTGGCATTTTTAAAAAATACTAACGGTTGAGTACTGAAAGTTTTTAAAGAAAAGGTTTTTAAAACATTGTCTGTCACTTTTGTTTTTAGCATTCCTTACTAGTAGTTTTAGTTGTATGTTTTGAGTCATTTTTAATGTCGTTAATAGTTTTATCTTATTTCATTGTTGGTTTTGTATGGTTTAATTTTATTGTGTTTGTTCTAATTTGGGAAAACCTCCCAGTTTTGCGGGGAAACCAGGATATAAATAAAGGTTGGTGTAAATAAAGTCTGACATTCTGTATTGTAACCTAGAGTTATAGACCTATAAGTACTCCATATTCAGTAAGACTATGTAGATTTGCTATAAGATTATGCAACCCCACTCAGTCCACTTTAAAAGTCAGTAGCCCTATCAGGTAAAGGAGGCCTGTTCAGCTGCTGCATGGAGCACACTGGGGATCACATTGCCAACCTCCTCCAAGTGAGTGAGGCTCCAGTAATCAGTGAGACAGGCGGCAATTATCAGATGCAGGACCCCTGTTGCAATTCCTTGTGGCAGCTTCATTTGTTGATGGAAAGGGACCAAATACCTGATTATTATTGCACCCTGATCAGCAACTGAACAGACATCCTGTGCCCAACACAGCTTCTACCTGTTAAGATAGGCTGGGAGGTGGGCAGGCCAGGAGAAGTTACTTAATTACACCTAAGTAGCCAATATAGAATATTAATGAAGGTTAATATTGATGGTTCCCTGGTGTGCTCCCTTTTTGTCAAAACCATTCTGCTGCTGCCTCACATCTAAATTTATTTTCTCAGTCTTGGCCTTGCTTACTTCCTCACATCTCTTTCTCTGTCTCTCTCCCTAACTCTGTCATGTAGCTAGTAGTAGCCAACCCCATCTCTCCAGATATACAGTTCATCAGAAGCAAACTTTATTTTCTAGGAAGATAGCATTTTTGCTAATGATTCCAACTATCAACCTATCAACCCCCATACATACAAACAACATACCCACCTTTACCAAGCACAGTCAGAAAAAGGAAATATTCTATAATGAAGAAAGAACCCCGCTCAAGAGAATGAATGAAGCATTTTTAATAGTAATTTTTATTAAGTTTCACGATATAAAAACAACTTTGAATTCGAATTTTAATATGTATTATTTCTGATCTTTCACCCTGTCTTAATCCCCACCCTCCGAAGCACACACAGTAACAATCTTGAACCACAATGCATTGTTATTTCCCTGCTAGAACTAGCTTCTTACATGCCTTTCCCTGTTATAGTAATGTTATCCAATTGACATTCACCACTCCTAAAACAGTCCTATCCAATGATAGTTCCCAGCTAGTACCCACTTTTGGCCTTACAATATAATGTTATAATTCCAACATTCTGAACTGTTATACTGTTTAACCTCTTTCTCACTTATATTTATACAAGTTTGTTTATTGAAATATCTACTGCTTCGTTTCAATCAGGACCTCACATCTTATCACATCACTCCCTTTCGCACCCATATGGGATCCCACGGCCAAACTCATATCCAAAAATTCTTTGTTGCTTATCGTCGCTTAAAAAGTATAGGCCGTTCCACCCCAGAGGGTGGGGAAGGAGCAAAAGTGTCATCCAACTCACCTTCCCAGTCACACTCAACCCTTCTTTCCCTTAAACCCCCTCAATAACATATTAATTCCAATTTTACATTCAGCTTCTTTGTCAGTGCCAGAATACATTATATCTTCAGCTCAGTTTTCCAATTCTCCTTCTTTATACCCCTCCCTCCCCTGCCCAGCTACCCAGAGTTCATTACAAAATATCTTTGTCTTCTTGTTGTCACTTTGCATCCGGATAGCCAAACAAGGAGAGAGATTGTTTTGTTTAGTTGACCTTCTGTCGCAGATCTGTAGCCATAACACCCCAGAGAACCCAGACACGAACAGAAAATAAATAAATAAATAAAAAACAGTTGCTCTTTCAAACCAACAAATATCAATCAGGTATTATTATGAGCTTAATTGAAAATACACAATGCATCACATTTTCCCCACACCCATCTGTAACATTACAACCCAGAACTCATCTCAAATATTTCAAATGTTTCAATCTAGCTTATTGTCGCTTTAGAGCTCTGAGCCGTCTCGCCACCAGGGGTGGGGTTGCTACTGCCATTCAACACAAACTCCCCAATGCTGCACTGATTTACTCCCCAAATTTACTGCCCAAGTTAACTAGAGTTAATTCTTCTAAGACTTTTTCCATAACTTCTTCTGTTTCACATGATGACTTTCCAATTTGGCAAAATCCAAGAGATCCAAGAGAAAAAAGCTGCTTACAAGCCTTCCAGCACTGGATCACAGTCAAACACCATCATAAACGCGTCCAACAGTCCAAAGTCCCCCAAAAAGAAGAAGTGAAGAGAAAGTCTTATATCTTCAAAATTCCAAAATTCCGCATTCCTGCTCCTGCATTTTAAGTCCACCCAAACCAAACTCACTTCACACACAAAAATTATTAAATCTAATCAAGTCCAGTCTCCTTCCGCAGCTGGATTATTCATTAATTTGATAAGGATGTCCAATTTAAAATTTACTCTTGTAAATCCACTTTTAAAATTTTAAAAATTTAAAAGTCAAAGAGATTAAACAGCTCAGTCCCCAAACCTTTCAGAGGCTCTCTTTCCTTAATGTCAACCGCCCCTTTCAGAAAACTCACAGTCCAAACAGCCAGGTCAGCCAAAACTCACGCAGCTCATATTACTTCTCCGGGTCCTTCCACCATCGCTCCTGCACTCCGTAGCAAGCCATAGCTGCTGTGGTGTCTCAGAAGCAGGGAATCAAGACAGGTAGCAAGTTGTATTTCTTTGGTTGTTTCTTCATGAAGCTTCATTTAAAAAAGTCATTTGGAGGTGCTTGTGCTGCTCCTGCGGCGTCTCGCTGGATCCGTCGAGGTCCTTCGACCCCCTGATGCATGCTGCTCTCTCAGCCGGGCAGAGCAGAGCTGCACACCAGTTGTGAGGTCCCCTTCGGACCACTTCTGAAGCCCCTGTACCGGGGGGGGTGTTTAGCCACCTCGGGGTGACAAAAGAGGCGGCTGGATTCCAGCAGGAGGCAGCCCGGAGCTACGCCATTGTGCAGCTTCAATCCGAGCCACCACTCACGTCCTCCATTCGACCAGAAGGGCAAGCATTTTTAAATGAAGCATTTTTAAGAGAATGAAACATTTTTAAGAACGAGATCTTTCTCTGATTGTCCTATTACAGATTTTCCTGATTAAGCAGCTAGGGCAAAACTGGTAAAAAGAAAACTGAATATAGGAATGCTGTTTAATGTAGTGTGTGCTCTGCTTAATGAGAAAATACTGCTTAATGTTTATTCATCAATCATTTTAATCTAATTTTTTTCTGTATTCTCACACGAAATGGCATTTAAGGGTACCCTTCTGTAATGATTCAAGCTAGGGATAAAAGGATGTGTAAATTTAGTATTAATGAACATGAAATTTTAAAAGTTGGTTTGCAGTTAAAGTTTGTCACATCCCAAAATAGTAGGTGGCATAATTTTGAAACTCAGAGAAAAGAAAGGAACATGTTTTGAATGATTTGATTTATTATTCAGTATTTCAAGAAAGCAATACAACCAGGATTTTAATCTAAATTATAATACAATGATAAGCTCAATAAGTTATACAGTAGGAGTCATTTAAGTATAATATACATTTAAAATGAATTTCCAAACACATACGCTCAAGTTAGTTGGTAATACATTAGTAATACATTAGTGTTTTATATTCATGCATTGGTTTTATTTGGTCCATTATTAATTAATTTCAAATGCCCACAATAGGTGCCTTGATTTTTGCTTTATATCAAAGATATTCTTGCCCTAGTTGGGGTTATTTTACATCTAGTTTTGCATTGCATTACATCAAACACATCAGGATTGCTTTATGATACTGAAGGAAAGAACATCAGATTATTATTCTTTTCTTTAACTATACATAGAATCTCAGAAGCCCTCAATCATTACAACCTTCCTCTGAATAACTCATGACTTCCCTATTCTTATCTCATGCTCCAAATGCACAAAGCAGGCTAAGGTGAGTTGTAGTGACTGGCCCAAAATCACTCATTAAGCTTCATGAGTGACTAAAGATTTGAACTAGTCTCCCTAGTTTTAACCTGCATTCTAAGGCCCTTTCCGCATGTTGACAGCATCCCAGCATGGGGACATGAGAGGAATGAGACAGTGATGATGATTCTGCATGATGTCACAGTCCCACACTTCCTGCATCACCAACCAGCACAATCACAGATTATATCATTGACAGAGAAACTCTGTCAATGACCCCCAACTCTGCAAGCCTTCCATTGCAGCTGCCCATGCAGAAGGGCTGGAAGCATGATCTACATGCTTCCTCCCCTACTGAAGCATGGGAAGAAGGCCAACTGTAGCCCAGAGGGACAGAGAGTGTCCCTCACGCCCCCTCAGGCAGGCAGCTGGTTGTGTGCAGAAAGGGATGTTGAGGCCATGCTCCCATCCCTGCAGAGGCACTGCCAGGATTGTGATGAGGCGATGCAGTAGAGTTTTGTCCTGCAGAAAAGGCCGAAGCAAGTGACATCAAGAAGTAGATCCTACCGTGTCCTGAGAATAAGATGATCTAAGAAAAGTCATGATATGTTTCTCAAAAAGATAGCTCCCTGTTTATTTCTCTAAATACAGACTCCTTTTAATGAGCAAATTGATGGATTAAAGCCTTTGATTGGAGATGTGAAGGCCCATGAAAAGAAGAAAAACAACAACAACATTACAGATTATTTTTCCAGACCCTTTTTTTTGGCGGGGGGGGGGTGAGGAAGAGTAAACAAAGTATTATTGATTTTGAATATTTTCTTTCAGAATGATGACTAAAATTTCTAAACCATGATGCTGTTGTATTCATTCTTCTCACATTATTTCTGAAAACCATGTACCAGGTAGATTTTTACGTATAGTGAAGCTACTCAAATTGGAGGTCTGTAGACTGCCACTGCTATATGAATAATCATCTGCAAGTCAGCAGTGAGTTTCCAAGAAGAAAAGAAGCTGTTGTAGCCAATTGGCACAAAGATGGTGCTGGCCACTGGCACATGGGCAAGGAGGGACCAATTCCTCCACATCTGAGAAGCACTGGAATACAGTTATCAGGTCATTGTAATTCTTGATCCTGTCTTCATTGTCTCCATTTTTTAAATGGAATGAGTGGTTTATGTCTTCTTGACACTATGAAGACAAAATAGTTATCTTTGTTTTATTAATGTTGCTGGTTTCTCGTGTTTTAACTGGGTCTGGATTTTATTTTGGTTTATTTTGTTTTGTTTTCACTTGATTTTCATAAACTATCAAAACAGATTCCGAAGAGATTCTTTACAGTTTACCTATTGCTTAATTTCAGAACTTTCTCCAATGCCAGACCCTACTTTAATTATTTTTTTCAAAGTTTATGCGAATTCCCATGGAAGAAATCATTTTACTTCAGTGACTTCACCCACTGAAAACAATGAGATACACGCTAATTGTGATGGACTTTTCAAACTGAATCCAATGGGGCCTTCATGTGACCAAGGCCATTTCCGCACTAGACAGTTACAGCAGTATTATTCCAATTTCAACATCCTATGGAATCCTGGAGTTTGCAGTTTAGGGAGGGGGGCTGGTCCCTCCCTAAACTGCAAACCCCAGGATTCCATAGGATGTTGAAAGTGGAAAAATAGCGCTATAACAGTCTCGTGCAGAAATGGCCCAACTTGCCTGTCCCAGGAGCCCACTATGCTTTGATAAAAAGCTTATATAGAATCTTGTCCTGGTATCTGGACTGCTTTGAACCTATTTCCCATTAGAAGAAATAAAGAAGGAGGAGGAGGAGGAGGAGGAGGAGTCTTATCCTTGATTAGAAAGGTAATTCTGACACATCCGGACACTTTGTTGACAAAATGGTCAACAACCATGAAGATAACTTTTTCACTAGAAACTTTTCTTTGTGGAAAAAAACATGTTTGCATGAGAAGAAAAGCACCCTTGGTTTTTGGTACAAACACCACATACACACACACCATATCTGCCTGAACAAAATGAAGGGGTTTGTTTTGTTTTGTTGTTTATACAAACAAATGTTTCACCAGTGGTGCAAAGATTTTATCAGATCTTCAAAAATGTGCAAAAACTCACAAATCATACTCACTGGAGTGAAAAAAAAAAACTTGTTAATTATTCATTCTGGGGGAAAAAGGGAAGATTTACATCACCATGTCAATGACTGACTTCAGTTGAAGTTTATTATACCTTAACTATGATTTGAAATTTGGCTAAATTAGAGTTTGATACTGCATTAATTGTTATGGTTCTGTCCTAAGGACTCCTGGGTTTTCTAGTTTGATGAGGAACTTGGAATTCTCTAGTGCACTCTCCTGAACTGAAGCATTAGAACTCTTTTGCTGATTGAAGTCTCTGCCCAAATTGCAAAATGCAGGATTCCATAGGCTGGTTCATGATGCTCAAAATGGCATCAAAGTGCTATAAGGACACAATAGATATACCCTGGATCCAACCAGTTCCATACCTCTAATGACCACCACAAGTTTTTCAGCATTTCCAGTTCCAATATTTCATCACAAAAATCCTACCAACAAAATAGTTGGTGGCTTGTTGAGTAAATCAGTTGTGGTGGAAGCAGGGAGAAGAGAAATATTTGTGAGAATATCTGTTTGCAAATACTGCAAACTCAAGAAGCGCTGTGAAGCAGGCATGAATTCTTCATCCACCTACCCTAGAGGATGAAAGTCTAGCAAAGGGGGAACAATATGCTGAAACTGGACACATTATAAATGCATCTCATTCAAAATGCTAAGCATCACAAAAGTAAAATTAAGTAATATCCTCCCCTTTTTGATGGAAGGAGTATCAGTTCTGTATAAGTCAGTCTGCTATTTCATTTTTTAATGATTCACATGCATTTTCTTTCTTTCTTTTTTTTAAAAGAACTTATGTTCTTCACTTTGCATAAGGAAAACCTACCTATGGGACATTAAATTTGTTCAAGGCTATTTGACAGTTCTTCCATATTTTTCTAGGTGTGTAAGCTTTACTTATTAAATTCAATGCATTTGTGAGGGTGTTACTTGTTGTTTGAAGAAGAAATAGACAGAATGGATCCAATATTGTCAAATGTAACTTATGTTATCCTACATGCTTTTCATTTCCTTTTCTTCATCTTATTACTTATAGGTTTCTGGGGTCTGAGCTTTTAAAAAGAATTTTATCCAAACAGTGGAAAAGGATACTAGAATTAAATTTAGTACTTTTCAGCATGTGTGAAATGTCTGCCTCCCTATGACTAACCTCTAAAGAACACATTGTTTTGTCAAACAGAATAAAATGTTTCAGTAGTTAAGGGGTAAAATTTGAAAGTCCTACATGGTGAGAATTGAAATAGATTGGCTTTGTGGCTTGTATTGCATATGACTTTCTGAGGAACCTGAGAGAATAAGTCCTACGCACTAACAGGTATTTGTATTTTACAATAAAAAGTGTATAGTAGTTCTTTTTTTCTTTTTCTGGCCTCTTTTCTGTCCACTTTTACTTTCTTATTTTCTTTAACATACAATGAACTCTTCACATCTGTGAAGGTTCGGTGTGCAGAACACTTGTGGAAGTGGAAAACCCACAGAATCCCACCCCTATTTCCCTCTGGAGCTCTTCCACTACCATTCCCTTGCCTCTGGCCCTGGAATTCTGAAAGACAAGTTAAAGAGCTTACTGGCACTTTCCCCTCAGACAAAGAAGAGTGGAGCACTGAGTTCTGGCATTCTAGCTACTTCTGGTCACCATCTTGAGAAAGGAGATTCCTCCCAGTGGTGAGAAGTTGGAGCAAAGATAGCACTTGACCAATCAGTGGCCATTACACAGCAGAATGTGCAGGTACATGGCAAAGAGGATACACCTCCAGCAGTGGTGGTGGGGCACTGCTCACCCAAATGGAAAAAAAGTTCATTTAAAACACAAGCCTTATAAGCCTGGGGTAAGGAATGCAAGGGAATGGGAGGAGGAGAATGGGAGAGGGGAAGGCAAGCCATTGCCTCTCAAATGATCATATTCACAAAGGTCAAAACTGCAAATGTAGAAGGAGGACTGTACTTTCTTCTCACTGCACTTAGCATGATTTGTCTCCATATCATACTTTCATGATTCCTTCTATCCGGTCATGGCAGGCTGATAATATAAGATGATATATGATAATATTTCCTTCAAATCAGTCCTTTTGTTTTGGTAATATAATGAAGGCAGTACTAATAAATCTACATATAACTTTACAATGTTCAAAGATTTTGCTTTGTTTGTTTTATTTAATCTATACCCCACCTTCCTCCCGCCATAGTATCCGTAATTGTTGCTTGTTTATTTCGGTAATTTTTGGGCACATTTCATTTGTCATACATAGTATGAATCATCCTTTTTGATCCTCCTGAAACCTATACAAATTTCTGGTCATTTTGCAAGCTACATACGTGTGTGGTTGGTCCTAAGCAAGCCTCTGCAAGTCCTTTATATTCCTTACATACCTTCCCCTTTTTAAACAATTCTGGCATTGCTCCAGTCCCTAATCTGTCAAATCAGTGGGGGAAACCTGTATTATAATATTATGACTTGTCTGATAGCTTGTCTAAGGCCTTCCACTTTGCTCATAGATCAAGTGACAAACCAGAGGTTTCTGCACAAGCAGTTATTAAGCTCAATCAAACATGGGATGAGTGGCTAAAACTGGGGGTGAAGATGTATGTGTTCAATACGGAAATCTGTAAGTCACCCAGAAGATGCTCTTGCAACTGAGATGGAGCAGATGAAGCCCACTGAGGTCAATGGGGTCTTCATACATAAGTAAATCAACATACTTGTTCCTTATGTAAAAAGTCCCATTTGTTGTGGTTTATCTATGACATCCTCTGCAAATCTGGTGCCTCCTCTAATCTGGTGCCCTCTAGATGGATTGGAATGCAACTTCCATCCTTCCCCAGCACCAGTGTCAATGGCTTTTCTGGTCAGAGATTATAAAGCTTGTAGTCTAATATATCTGGCAGGTGCTGGATTGGAGGAGGCACATCTAAGGCCATTTCCGCATGCCATCATGGTCCCACAATAGAGACATGGTGGCAGAAGTCTGTGAGTGATGCTACCACCAAATGTCATAGTGATCCCACTGCCAACACGTCCCCACTCATCACGACTGCAGGATAGACCATTAACAAAAAGAGAGGAAGTGCAATTTATGTGCTTCCTTCCCTATTGCAGCACAGGAAAGAGGCCCACTGCAGTGCAGAAGGAAGATATGTGTCCCTCATGCTTGTACACAGGCAGGTGGCCAGGTGCAGAGGGGAGCATTGGGGACACACTCCCATCCCAGGAAAGGTGCGGCTGGAAAGATGCCAGGACAACAACAGAAAAGGATGAGGTGTGGAAATGGCCAAAGATATCTTTCTCAATGATCTCAAGAACACAAATTTTATGATAATGAAAACTGAGCAAACACAATTTAAATGGGTTGTTTTTAACTCCTTTCATGCTTCCTGATTTTTGTTCTAGGAATTCCACATTGATATTACACACTGCCTTGTGTATCACTAAGTTCTTCAAGAAAAGGAAGGCATGCTTGACACTTCAGAGGCTGCAAAGTGTCACAGTTCTGAGATTTGTGAATTGCCTGTCCACACATTACTCTCTTCAAACAGGTAGGCTGCTACACAATCTTTTGCCAACTTCCATCAATATTTTTTTAAAAAAAAATACAGAAAAGGCTGTCAGCTGAAAAGCTTTCACAACAGAACAGATGTCTGTTTTAAGAAACAATGCCTTTGAACAATTGTCATGTTTTTTTTCTTTCCAAGCCCATATATTAACATTTTTTCTTATTTACACAATCCACAGGAAATACTTCTTGCAGCCTCTGATAACCGTTTTAAAAGCCTTATCATTTCTTGACCACAATACAAAGGGACACAACATCTTTGATCTTCAAGTGACTGAAATCTTTTTCAAGACACATCTTAAAAGTTACACATTGATAGTTATCTCTATATTCCTCTCTCATGACTTTGCTTTTGCTTTTCTTCAAGTTCAAAACTTATTTGGTATCAATTAAGTCATGTTCTACTACAGAGAATAACACTATTTTTTCTTCACAGCTCAGTCTTCTTATTCCCTGTGTGTGTGTGTTCGTGTGTGTGTGTTTTTGTGCATGAATTCAGTTATATCTTAAAACAGGGCTTGTTGCAAATTTTACCCCTTCTTTCAAACACATGGAATAATCCTGATGTCCTCTGTTTTCATGTGATATTTCAGTTGTTTTGGCTGCTGCTGTTGTTGCTATACACCACTTTTTCCTTTATATTGGGACTCAAAGTGGTTTATGGAATATTAAAACCAGAACAGATTGAAAACATTTAAAAAAAATAGGAAAGTTTTCATTTGCCAGCAAGAAGCAAGGAGGGATACATCTTAGCTCACTAGAGAAGGAGTTTCAAAGTCTGCGAGTAGTCACCAAGGCTCTTTCCCACCAACTGTGCCTGGGAAGATGTGGGACTGAGAAGAGGGTGTTCCCCAAAGATCCTAGAAACCCACATATGGAAATGTAATCTTTCAAACATCATAGGTTGAACTGCTTAGGCATTACAAGCCATAATCAGCACTTGGAATTGTTTCCAGAAATGAACTGTTAGCCATTAACTTTGTTGCAGCAAGCAGGTTGTCTGGTCCTTATGGGCAGTTCCAATTAAAAATCTGGCTGCAGCATTTTGGACCAGTGAAAATTTCAGAGCACTTTTCAAAGGTAGCCCCATGTAGACTGCATTACAGTAATCCAAACAAAATGTAACCAAGGCATATTGTACTATGGCCACATCTGACATCTCTAGGAAAAGGTGCAGTTGGCACACTAGCTTTAACTGCAAACACACTCCTGTTACTACAGAAACCTGGGTCTCCAATCTTAGAGCTGAGACCACACAAAATGGGAATTTTAAGTGTCAAGGAGACTGTAATCCCATTCTAGATAGTCTGTCACATTCAACAACCCTTGGAATTGAGAGATCACCACATGCTACATTATCATGTCCGAAAAGTGGAACACTGAAGACTGGCTGATAGTTACCCTGTTTCATAATGCACTCAACCAGTCCTTCTCTGGGAGCAAGGACAACAAGGATCTAGTGAACATGTGGTGGTTCTCAGCTCAAGATCCTGTTCACAAACCCTAAGATTCCATGGGATGAAACCTTGACAGTTAAAAGAGGAAACATGGTGCTATAATTGTGTAATGTGAAGGAGCTCCTGGTTTCTGATATATGCCTCATCTATGTTTCTTTCTAAACCTCCTATAAGATCTGCCAGGACTGAAAGCCTTTGGGCTTTCTATTCAAAAAGTTCTACCACTCAATAGATAGATAGATACAGATATGTACATGTATATGTGGGTCCTCAGATGTTTTTAGATAGCTATAATCCCCAACCATTGGCTGGAATTGACAAGATTTGGAGGCTAGCAAAATCAGGAGAGCCCAAGTCCTCTTCTAAATCATTCAAAGACTTTGCCCATAGCAATGGCTTATATACTGTATACCCAACTTATCAAATACATCCGTGAAGACTTTCTGGCATGCCTGTATGGATCAGAGAAAACACTCCCAAAATGTTCATTTTGAGCTACAGATCTACTAATTCTTGATTACTGTCCATGCTGGTTTGAGCCAGCAGGTGTTGTAGTCCAAGACATCCAGAGGAAATCTGATACGAGGAGGCTGGCAAAGACTGATGCTTATGTTTTACCCACCTCTTCTGCCCTTGCACTACAGCCTGGCATCAAGTTAAACAGTGGCAAAGCCTAAGACATGGAGGGCGAGACAAAGATGTTAATGTATTACCCCCCGCAAAAAAAAACACGTATATCTCAGCTGGAACTTCTGGCATGTGGCTGAAACACACATTTTAACATAATATACATTTAGAATAGCTTTTTAAATATAGAATACATTTTGGCCATTTCCGCACAGGGTAAGTAGAACGGCATGGTACGACCTCTGACGGAGGTTGTCCGCACCTTGTTGAAGTTCCGCACCTCAGTCCGCTCCGGAGCGACCCGAAGTGACCCGCGCTCCAGTGCAGATTTGCAGGCGTACACCAGGGCAAGCCTGCAGATCTGCTGGGGGTGGGCTTTAGGCTGGCGAGCTTCAGTGGTTGGTGGGGAGCCTCCACCAACCGGAAGCCGCCATTTTGGACACTGGAGCAGTGCAGAATGATGAGCTTGCACTGCTCCTCATCCGGACGAACCCAAATGGACCCACCAAAAAGCCGGTGAGTAGCGGCAGGGAGCGTTTCCCTCGCTATGTGTGGAAAGGGCCTTTGATTGGACAACCTTGGAATTCTGATCGTCCGCTCAGCCATGCTGCAGATAATTAGATAAGATATAGGATGAAGTTTACTTATTCAAGGGAGGCAATGGACTCATGGAGAAAGACTAATTGGTTATGTTCATACTGGATATGCAAGATATTGGACTGGATTTATTTGTACCTTTTAGAATAGTCTAAAAATGACATTGTGATAAGCAAGAGATTGCATAGCCTCCTATTGTCCTGACGACAGTGACAGTCCTTATTGTCTCACTTTTTCAGCTCCTTTTAAAATGTCCCAGTTTCGCTTTCCTACTCCCACCTTTCCAGTTAGTTCCCAATTTACTTTGATTCCTTCAAACTCATTTCAAAGTACAAAACTAGCTTGTACTCAGCTCAGTGGACAAAGAGGAAAGGAATGGAACTAGAACTCTCTGGCTAAGAATTCTAAATGCCCCTCCCTCAATGGCAAATTCCATGATTTCATAGAATGGAATCATGACAGGTCAAGCAAAATCATGGGGGTATAACTGCATTGTGTGAAGGGGCCCTGGAACTTTCTTAGGTCTATTCAGTTCAATATTACTGAACTGATACTGTTGAAATGTTACAATGAATACTGTAATATTACAGTGATAGCGTTTAATATCATAGCAGAAGATTTTAATAAATTATGGTAGCTGAGGATGCCTTTGTAATAGTATTTTTTCTCATATTCAAAAAAGGCCACTATGGGAACACCTTTAGTTGTTTACATGGTCTGCTCTTTAGGAATGAGCTCTGCTTGTAAGCCAAAGCTTGTAGTATGCACAGAAGTGCTTGGATGGCTCCTCTAAGTTGTCAACATGGTCCCTTTAGAAATATTTATTTAAAATATATATGACAATGATAACTAAATGGCCACTTGTTCAATAAAATAAATGTAATTTCACCAGTTAATGTATACTCTCTACATACTTATATACAGGAGTACAGCACCCCTGAAGAGAGAGGGAAAGTCAAGGGTAATATCTCAGAATGGAGGAAAGGGAGCTTATCAGCCTCATGCTTATTCCATTGTCATCTCTCCTTTCAATCTGGGGCTCCTTCAACTACTTGTGAGTGATTCTTTAAAGATCTGAAGCCCAAGCCAGAAGATTTAAGCAGCTTTCCCCTTATCTGGTTGATGTCAGCTACCTGGGCTAGGGGATACAACTAGAGGGGAGATGACACCAAAAGACAGTTTTTTTCTTTGGGAGATCCACTTCAAAGGTTGAACAAAGGTGTCATCCTGCTTCTTAGAGAGAAGAGGACTTTGCCTATGTACTGCCATTGTGATATGCTGCTCACTGTTTTGGGGAAGGGGGGTTCTTAACAAAGTGAGGAGATAAGATAACAAAGTATTGAGGCCCATGGAACAGCTATCAAAGTTATATAGGGAAGAGGGACATATGGAAATTGAACATAGTTATGTTAGCTTCAGGATAAGGTTCACAATAAGGTATTATCTCTGCTTGTCCGAATAGCCTGGATATACATGCGTTGAAAATACTCAAATGAATGCTAAGATGGTGAATAGAAAAACATTTTTCATTCAGCTGTTGAACATGCTAACATGCTCTGCATCACACAGAACTGAATGGATGAGGCTGGGAGAGTTAATCTCCTTCACTTTTGTCCACTAGAGCAAAGGAATGATCAGAATGTTTATTTTCTTGGTAGGATCAGGCTAAAACAAACTGTTGTTTCTTCTGCTAGCTTACGTGTTCTCCTCATTATTAATTTTTGTCTCCTTGACCACACTCCGATGTCATTCACCCATGTATGTCCTATTTGTCATCTGTGAAATGTTGGGAGGTATTGGATTGTGGAAGCAGAACTCACTCTGCCCCAACGTGTTATACTGCACAGAACAGATCTTATGCCAGAGTTTGGCAAAGTCTACCCATAGGGCCTTAATGTATCCCACAGCCAACTGTCATTCCTTTATTAAATAGACCATTTTGGTGGCATGTTACAATTTTAACATATTTTTTCAAATCCCTGAACTATTTTAGGCCCAAGGGGACATTTTTCAGAAACAGAAGTGATTTATTACCACTTCCTGTTTTGAAAAGAAAGGTCCCTCCTGGATCCAAAACAGCTGAGTGAGGGATATCTGCTGAAGTAATTCCCCATGTCCCATAGAGGGAAAAATAAGACATTAAAAAAAGTGGCAGTGGGATTTAAAGGAGGTGTGGCCTTCAGACATCCAACAGCGGGCCTATGCCCTAGAAAATTGCGTATATCTTCCTTGAGCACATACAACTCTATGCATGAAAAAGGACTCTGAAAAAGAAGACAAAATTATCAAACACATCATGTGTGTGTGAGAGAGAGAGACAGAAGATAGTGCTAATACAACTTACACTTACCCCATCCTGCAGGATAACAAAATTGATAAGAAATATCATTGTCATATTAAAAACTATTTTACAGTCATAAAATATACAGTAGCAGGACACTGACCAAAAGCATGGGCTATGTCAGGATGACTTCAGCATGATCAGGTCATAAGTTCAAGAGGATTAGACAGAACCCTCTGATGTTAATGGGTTTGGGACAATCAACAACATGACCTCCAAACATAACTGTAGATGAAACTGTACAGGTCTAGCAGATATCAGAAATAGCTGATAAGACTCATGAAACAATTTAACACAGGATCGGCTGAAGCATCAGATGTTTATTAATTTGTCTCTGCAGAGCCGGGTGCCTCCCTAGAGAGAAGGACCCCCCCACACACAAAACAGCACACATTTTGTCCCTAACGCAAGCTTCCCTCCCCTGGGACCTAATTGGCCAGGATCCCTAGAGGTCACAACCTATCAGAATCGCCTAAGAAGTTACAGGCCCCCTACCCCATATTTTCAATATATATGATCACGCATATAAACACGCTTTTCCCTTGTGCTTCCTTAATTCTCATTAGTAATTTCAAAATGCCCATCAAACAGATTCTAACCTCCCATTTTACTAAGCAGTCCAAATGCCTGTCTTGTCTTTCTTTATCAACTTAGTTTTACTCCTCACAGCCTTGTCTTTCAGACTTGCCTCTCAAGATAGGAGGACCTCATCTTTATCTATTTCTTTCCCTGCACCTGGAAAGTCAAGGCCTTGGGAGGCCCCCTCTCTGCTCAGCTGCCAGTTCTAAAATCTGTTTATTTAAAAAATATGTTAACCTTTTAACAGAACAAAATAATAGGCTGTTCACCTTAATGAGGGTTTTACTGACACTGCTATCTAAAATCTTCCTACTTAGACTTATTGTATTACTGGAGCTCAAATATAAAATATAAAATATATGTGTAAACATATCTAAAATGTGTCACACTTATAAGCTAATACATATATGTTAATAATATTGCAGAAACTAAAATATATTTTATTTCTCTCACAGACAAGCACCCCTGCTCTGTACATCTACTACAGAGACCTTCCCCATTCACATTACCTAACCAAGACATTAAGAGT
This sequence comes from Iguana delicatissima, assembly GCA_948472985.1. Lineage (NCBI taxonomy): Eukaryota > Metazoa > Chordata > Lepidosauria > Squamata > Iguanidae > Iguana > Iguana delicatissima. The sequence goes on along the minus strand of CAOKZL010000098.1, from coordinate 3,523,279 downwards.
CTGTCAAGACTCCCATCAATGTTTTGTTACCTAAAGTAAGACAAACTGCTCTGAACCCCTTTTGTTTATTCTGCCAAAAAGCAATTAACACTCACACCTTCAGGGTGGGAAAATGGGTATAAAAACCCAGCTCCATCCCAGATAATTTCTAGCACTTTGAATGTCACACTGTACCCCAGATCCTCATTCCTCTGTGCTACCCTCAAACTTCTGTTTTAGCCACTCCACTTTGATCTTCTGCTTCAGGACTGGTAAATATCACCCTTTTCACCCAAAATCTCTCTCTATCCAACCTTGCTCACTTTTTCCTTCAATAGCCTTCTATGGTTTGTGAGATTGCTTACGTTCTTTTATGTGTGTCTGTTAACTTCTAGTAAAAAATATCCTACTTAAACTTCTCACTGGAGTCCTAGAGGTAGTAATAATACACACAGGTGAAAAGATCCTGCTGTTACCCCACTCTTCCTCCAATTTCTAAAGAGACACTGGCACAGCTCGTGGACCTCAAGGTCCCCCACCTTTTGGGGTAACAAGGAAAACCAGCCTATGCATACACACTTAGGCAGAATCAGGTTCAGCCTTTAACCGAGGCCCTTTCCACACGGGGTAAAAAAAACAGCTTAGGGCGACCACATCCGGAGGTCGTCCACACCGTGGAGCGCACTAGAGCGGTTTGAATAGTGGAGGTTCCACACCTCAAACCGCACTAGCATGGCCGCAAGGGGTGGTGCGGCGCGTTTTTAAAAACCACATTTTACGTGGTTTTTACGAAACGCGAGCGCACTAACCCGTTGCAGCGCCCTGTTTGAAACTGCAGGGACGCGCTAGCGTGTCCCTGCAGAGCTGCCCGGGGGCGGGCTTCCGGCTGGCGCACTGCCCTGATTGGCGGAGCGCCGTCAGACGTCGCCAGCCGCCATTTTGGGCGCCGCCGAAGGCCGCCGAAATTCGCCAGCGTGTGGAGCGGTGAATGCGCGCTCCCTGCAGGGACGGAGCTTCAGGTAAGATCCTTCCCTGCGTGCGCTGCCCTGTTTCCCCGTCCCCCGTGTGGAAAGGGCCTGAATGTGCATAGGACAGGAACAAGGCTCACATACTATGGTCCTGTTTGATCTGTTTGACCTACACTTACTCAGTGTGTGTTCTTTATTGTCTAATAAAGGACTGCAAGCTTGTTAGAAATGTTACTTTCCATTGGCATGGCCATTGGTTGTGGGATAAGAGAGCTGTATTCCAAAATGTCAATCTTCCAAGCTCTTCATATCAAAAAAGGTACTTCTTTTAGAACTACCATTCTCAGAGAAATGAATAGTGGGAGTAGAAGTTGTTGTTTTTTTTTTTTTTAGCGCAGTGCTCATAAGATCTCTATCTTGTAGAAGAGTCCTACTAAGCCTGCAGACAGAATTCTAACTTTTGGTAGATACTACAAGATGCAAAAGATCCCTAGACCTAAGGCTGATTGTATAGAATGTAAGCTGATATCTACAAGTGATGTGCTAGTGTGAAAAAACATTTAATTTTTTTAAAAAAAATAAAACAAATTTAAAATTCAAAACAATTTTTAATTAACTTTTTATTTAAAAAACCATTGCAAATATATTGAATAAAAGTTCACATAGTTAGAAAAACAAAATACTCAAAATAGTGGGAAAAAGAAAAGAAGATGAATAATACAAAAGAAATAAAGAAAAAGAACAAAGAGAACATAATTACCAACTTCCTTTTGCCATCAACCAAGAACAATGTTCACACATTTTTTTCTCAAAACTCCCTATTTATCTTTAGTTAAAATTAAATCTAAAGTTTCCATTCACCATTTTTTTCAGTTTATTCTTAAATGACATTTCTACCATAAATATCTATATATATTTTACACTATGTAAGGAAGTAATTGAATAAAGGTAGTATCTCTATATATTTCAGTTTCTCCATATGCAGAATATATGATGTGCCATATAGAAATAATAATTATGTAACAATAATTGGAATATAAATATACCTATATATTTTACATAAAATATTAAATCTTGACACCCCATTTCTTATTTATGTACATTATTACTGGCTTCCAATCTTCTTCCAGTCCACATTTGGAATGTTTTTGGTTTTCCAGATTTTTGTAAAGTTAACTCTCACTGCTGTAACCATATATAGCAAGATTCAATTTTTTTTTAAGAAAATTCTTGTCAAACATATGAGTCATGGTTTGCCAAAAAAAAATAAAAATCTGGATATAAATGAAATGTGATTTGAAATATCTCCTTTATGACTACGTATACTCTTGTCCAGAAAGTCTTTGTCACTGGACAAGCCCACCAAAGATGATGGTAAGAGCCCATCTTTTCCTGACATTTCCCGCATCTATTATTCCTGGTCCAATAGATTTTGTCAATTTTTTCTGGAGAGAGATGATATCTGTACATCATTTTTAGAAAGTTATCATTCAGGTCTTGCGAACAAGTAAATTGGTTTGTATCTTTCCAAGTGTTTGCCCAATTTTCTTACGGTAATTCGTGTTGCAGATTGTTGGTCCAGATCACCATGGTATCTTTTACAGTTTCGTCTTTGAAATGGTGGGTTAGCAGATACTTTTAGAAGTGGGAAATTTTTTGGTTTGTTTTTGTGAAGATTATTGTTTCCACTTCATTGTAAGTTTTCTGATGTGCAAAGCCTTCTAATTTTAAAGCCACATGAAACCATTCTTTTAGTTGTAGATAAGGGAACCAGTTTAGTTTAAGACCTTCTCTTTCAAGTTCTTCTCAGTTTTTATCCAAATCTCATCCTTAAGTTCTTTTACTATCAAATCTTTGTATCTAATCCAATCCTCCTGGCTGTCTACACATTTACCAAAAAAGGTTTCTTGTGGTGATAATCAACTTGGTATTTTATTGTAGGTCTTATTCTTGATGTCTGTCCATATTTTTAACAGGGCTTTTCTGACAAAATTACAGAAATCTTTGTCTATCTTTGCCTTCCCGTACCATAAGTACACACAAAACTCAAACCTGAGATTTCAACCTTCTCTTATCTTTTAATCTTGGATCCATGTTAAGCCATTGGCATAGTAGTAAAGTTTTAGGTTGGGAAGGTTGCAACCTCCTCTTGTTTTTTGGTCAATTAGTTGTTTCCATTTAATCCTCACCTTTTTTCCTGCCCATATAAATTTAGTGAGCTCTTTCTTCCACAGTTGGAAAGGTTTATTGTTGGTAACAATCAGGAGGTTATGAAACAGTTGAGTTGGATTTTCATCTTAATTGTTGCTATTCGACCAAGCAGAGACAAATGAAGATTGGTCCATTTTTTTCTAATCATTGGTTATTTCTCTCCAAATCTTGTTGTAGTTGTTGCCAAATAGATCTTTATTAATTTCTGTGATCCATAGTCCCAAATACTTTATCTTTTTCTCAGTCTTAAATCCTGTAATTTTGGTCAGCTCCTCTTCCTCTGTCTTTTTCACATTTTTTTTGTCAGGATATATGACTTTTCTTTGTTAATTTTTAAACCCGTTATGTCTCCAAATGTCTTTAATTTGTTCAACAGTTTACTGACAGTTGAGCCTTCCAGAAAGAAGACGAGATCGTAGCGAAGGTTTTAAGCTTGTACTCCTGATCTTTAATTTTGATCCCTCTTATATCAGGGTCATCTCAGATTAAAAAATTAAAAACAATTAAAAAAAAATAAATTCACACTCAAAATTGAAGCGTGAAGCCCAAAATTAGTAGTAGTACAGAAACATTAACACTAAAAACTTAAGGAAAGATGTGATACTATTACAAAATCACAGCGAAATAGTATTGGCACAGCTGTAATACATTAAGTAGCTAGACTTTTTGTTTTCCAGTTTTGTGTGTTAAACTGGTATGTTCACCCAGGAAAGCCCACGAAAATGCTAAGCCTATGGAAAAAAAATGTGAAACAGTTATAAAAAGATGGGACAATTTGCCAAAATCTGTAAACAAAATCAGACCTTGGTGCAAAATGTTTTTACAATTAAGAAACTATAGAGTGTTATTAGAATTCACTGCAGTGTGACAAAATCATTTGTAAAATGATATGCATTAATATTACAGGCAAAAAAGGTTAAACTATTGATTAAAAAATGTATTGTGACCGCTTGTGTGTTATTAACCTATTCTTTATACATTTTAACTATTATTTTATTCTTTTGTCAGTGAATGAACAAATTAGGCTTTAATATAACATTTCATTTCAACTTTCATTATAGAAAGGCTGCAGATCACACACACACACACACACACACACACACAGACTAAAGTCATAAGTTTTATAAACACAGATATACTACCTGCATGTGAGGTGTAACAAGGAACAAAACACTAGCTAATATCAAAACTGCACTACACTTATGACACATAACGTTAAATGCAGCCCATCCTTTGTTCTATGTGCCCCACTAGGTGTGTGATCACTTGATCGCTATGGTCTTCACCAGGCAGAAAAAGTAAATAAACTTAATTTTCCAGGAACACCTCAGAGTGCTATTTTTCCCCCTCAAATCTTTATTTTAATCTCCCATAACACCAAATGCAAAAAAGTCCTCAGCCATGATAAAGTATGGATTGTCATGCAGGTTTCAACCCTTACCACTTAATTTACTGGGGGTAAGAAATAATGTCTTTATTTTTAAGCTTTGAGAGTCTGTACTTTGAATAGTATATGAGTAAGACCAGGATCCGTTATTTAGGACTTCAATTCCCACAATCCCTACCATGTATAATTTGCTAGAGAGATGCTGGAAAGGCATACTTCACATGACAACGATTTCCATATTTGGCAGAGAAGCTCAAATATTCAGTAATTCTAGAAACAGATATTCAATATAATTTTGCGCTTGAATATAATCTTACTTGGGAACAAATTGATCTGGAGAGCAGCCAAAAAGTAGCAATTCTTCTGACTAAATCTTACTTTAGTCTAAATTTGCATTTCTTCTTATTTGAAATCCCTTTAATAGTCATCTTACTGGAGCTCTTCTCAGGCTTCACAGTTACCTGACTGATTAAGAGAAATCTGGGAACCAAACCTTATCAGTTGAACTGACAAGCTTCATAAGGAGTCAGAAAGATTTATAGACAGAGAACTTCATAGAAAAATCATCCCTTAAATTGACATGTGCCATCTTCATATCTACCTCTATATGGTTAGATCTACATCCCCTTCATTGATGGTCTTAGACCATTTCCACACTACACTCTTATAGTGCTATTATTTCACTTTCAACATCCTATGGAATTCTGGGGTTTGCAGTTTACTGAGGCCAAAGAGCTCTCTGGCTGAGAATTCTAAATGTTCTTCCCTAAACTGCAAACCTCAGGATTCCATAGGATGTTGAAAGTGCAATAATAACACTATAACAGTATAGGGTGGAAATGGCTTAAGATCATACTATACTATAGCTCCCCATTTCTGCTAACAATGATAGATGAGATTTGCCTCTGTTGTCCCTATGGGGTTTTTGATAAACTGTTAGAATATTTATTAAGATAGTATATTACTGTACGGTTTTTTCTCCCCCAATGTAACTATATTTTCATAGCATGATTTTATCTTTGAACTTGAACAACTGGGGTTCAAATTATATTGTATTCTTCATTAAAGAGACATCATGTTAATCCTTAATACATTCTTGTTTCTTCTTTTCTTCTCATGCACGTACATGTACAATGTGTGTGTCTTTCCTTGTTCTCTCAATCTTTGAAATGTTGGAAAATTACAGCTGTTAAAGATCATGCTATTTAGGCAATCTCAATATAGTTTCCTTTGCTGCATTTAAGTTCCAGTTTCACCACAATCTTTAACTCAGATTGCTGTCAGTGACAGAGTGGTTGACAGAACTCTCAGATTTGTCTGTTCAATGGAAAAGATACATAAGTATGCAACTGAAGTTACTATTCCATATTACAGCTATCCAGCTGCCAACCAATATCATTGACATGGAAGGACAAGCCTGGTGGTCAGTGTGGTTGGTTAGTAGGGAAACTGAAAGAAAAGAAGAATTGGCCCACCCTACCTGAGACACTTGAGTTTTAAAATATTCAAGTCTAATTGTTACCTTTATTTTCAAGACATTACTCCTTCCCAGAAGTCAACTTTCACTAGTTTTGACAGAAGCCCTTCTGCTTGTTAAGCAAAACAGATCCCTTCTGCCGTGGTGCCATGGCTGCATAGATCAGCAGCAAGCATGGATTAAAATGGGTTGAAAATGTATATTTAATAAACATCAACTGAAAAAAGATGCATGCAAATATCTTCCCTAAGTTTCAACACATAGACATGGACACACATACGTACATTCTCTAAAGATGCTGCTCGAAAGATGGAAATAAGCCTAAACAAGCAAGCAAACAAACAAATCTGACCACAACAAATTCTGTGAGGAGAAAACACTTTTTCATGTCAAATTTCAAACTTCTACAAGTAAACCATTTCCCATCCCTGTCATGCAATATCTCCAGATCTACTGCTATTCTTCATTGATGGATTTCAGACCAGATTACCATGCTGTAGTAGCCTATTTCTGATAATAATAATTAAATGTGATTGTTTTTCCTTGTTGAGGCCTATAATTAACATCTCTCTGTGTGTGGGGGGGGAGTTCTATAAGGTTTTTAAAAACCAATTTGAGAATGCATTTGTTTAAATTGCTGGATGCCATATCACTTTCATGTTTCCTTACAGTCTAATTTCTTTTGTCTTCCATTCATTTAAATCTCATTTGTTTCAATACCTATATTCATTTTGTTTTGCTACCTATATTTGTCATCCATCTTGTTCCCCTCCCAGCAATTTTTCATTGCTGTTTCTTATGGCAGCAACATAAGGAGAGAGTACCTTGTCAGTTATGATCTTTTGCACCTCTAGTAGTGAAGTGCAAACTACAGGAGGAGACATAGGAAGACAGAAAGGGATGCACACCCTTCACTGTAAACAAAAAGTCATAACTTTATTTATCATAGTTCCAATGTAATTTTTTTGGCTCTGCTTAGAGATCTTAAAGATACATCTCTATTTGGGGTGTTAAGTCTGCCCTCTCCACATAATTGGTTTTGGTCCAGGGCTTAAACATACTAAGCCACTTCAATAAAGTTATAACAAAATTACGAAATTATTCATAGATTAGGAGCATTCTGTATTGAAACTCCAAAGGACAAGCCAATAGCATAGCTAAGCCTTGAATAATACTCATGAGAATTACACTCTTTTTTATAAGGAAAAGGAGGTGGGGAAGCTGAAAACATTCTGTGCAGGAGATTAGGCATGCTGCCCTTTATATGCTCAGGCGGCAGTTTTGGAAGAAATCTAGGTCCTGGAACCCTTGGCCCGGTCTCAGAACCAGCCAGTTCAGTTGATTGGCTGATTCAAATAGGGCAATTTCCCAGCATCCTATGAAGCTGAAAGAGGGAGGAACCTAGAAACCATTACATAGCCCCATTCCTCCTCAACAGGTTGCAGTCATGGAGCACAAAAGGGATCACAGTTAAGTGGGGATCAAAGGAATATTGACTGCTATTTTCCCTTACAGAATGTTCAAAGACATTCTTTCATCAATAGTTGTACTATTTTACACAATGTCTTTTGAAGAAGGTGGAAAAAGTCACACATTCATACTTTTTAAGTACAATAGACAGTGCTAAATAATCCATATCAAGCCAAGTTTACTTTCTCCCTAGCTTTTAGTAATTGCAATCTTTTAAACCCTAATTTTGTTAGTTTGCTGTATGCTTACTATTGACATTGTTTCCATGTGTCTCCACTGAAAATTAGATGTAATATGAGAGAGAGAGAGACAGAGAGAGAGTGAGTGAGTGTGCTTGGTATCCATTAGATTTTAATTGCACAGTGCCTCAAGTGTTTTTGTAAATGCATATAAAAGAACAGGGAGTAGCTATATCTTTATTGTATATCATTCTCTATTTTCCTGCAGTTTTCACTGAATGCTGTCTACCTCTTTTTATTGTCTCACTTCAATAAAAAAAGGCAATTTAATAGCTTTATTTTTTTTTCCATACCCAAGAGAAAGACTCTTCAGTGCCCATCTCATGTCAATTATGTGATGTCTCCTGTCTCATAGTTGCTATAATAATAGTTCTTGTGGGCAGATGCATTAAAATATAATTTCCTTCCCAATTTCTTACAAACGGATAAACTAGCGGGGGTGGACTAAGACTAATGTGTATATAAATTAAAAAGGAATGCTTGGATCATCTTTGGACAAGCAAATTTATGTCAAATATAGCAGGATAAGAAGAATCAGAGGGTATATTTAGAATAATTTCATTTAAATTATCCAAGCTTAAAATTTGTCAAACACGATTCACTTCTAGTCATTAGAGTATGGATATTATATTAAAAGATATGTAGAAACAAGTTAATTTAGTTGGGGCCCTATTTTTCATTCTCTCATGCGAAGATGACTAAGTCTCTCTCTCTCTCTCTCTTTTTTTTTTTGTTTTCTATAAAATTGTTTCCAACTTATAGCAACCGTATCATGGGGTTTTCTGGGGCTGAAAAGAAAAGCCAAAAATCCAAAAGCCCACAATCCAAAGCCAAAACAGTGCTGACATTTCCTTCTAGGAAAAGCTCACTAGTCCTCATAAAATGCCATTCTAGAAAATTCAGCATCTTTTGGAAAGGAGTTTGTCCACGACTCAAAATGTTTAAAGGCCTGTGCACACATGAGAATTTCTTCTCAGCTCTTTGGAGAACATCAGCTACAACTACTCTGGAATCTGGTGGATTTTTTCCCCCATACGGGATAATATTTCTTCATGCCATGTCAAACACATTCATGTGTGTTGTGACATTGTTATGGCACTGCACAATCCCAACAATTGGCATGCTTTAATGGGCAAATATTATTCAAATGTCACTACTGATTAGCATCAATATCAATGATACCTCAGGTGATGGGAAGGTCAAGCTGGAAGAGGCAGATTCCTGACTGTAAAAATGAGACAGCAAGGCAGGTCAGCCACGTCTACCTTTTAGGCAGAAAGCAAGTCATTTTCAGGCTAATAGTGCAGCTGTTATTGAGACAATAGGCTTAAAGATAATGAGCCAGACATCTCAAAGCTGTAAGGAGAAATCCCCATCAAATTGTGATTGTTTCAACCCTGATCCCACACACCTGGAAGCTTCCCTGTTGTCTTCCCAACCTCTCCACAATATTGGACTATTACAATAATTTTCCTTTTGTTACCTTAGCATTGAGAGCATTAAATCTGTCTGGACTTCATTGTTTGTGTTGTAAACCCCAAGTCCGCTTGACTGGGGGAGTGATTCACAGGTATAAGATTTTCAGGTATAAGAACTCCCACTTTCAAGCAGTCCAGTGCAGTCTGTCACCTTTCTTAATGCCACACTGACTGATTTTCAAACAAGAACTGTCCTTAGGTGGCTACCTAAGCCACATCACTGCTTTCTTCACTGTGGTCTAGACCAGTAATTATTGCTTCATCCCTGAAAGTCCTCTACTCACATTTTCCTCCTTTTCCTTCAGTTAGCTCTTGTGTGCATGTGTGAGTGTTTGGATCTTTATGTGCTTTTGTGAACCTTTTTCAGTAAAACACATTTTACTTCATTTTTGGAATCTCTGGCTGTTTCCTTCTGTGTGAACACGTAAGCATAGGTGGAAAGATCTCATTACATTATCCCCTCCTACAGGCCTCCTCACTAATTATTGTGAGGAGCTAATTATTCCCTACTTTTGAATGGAGGTACTGGCATTGCTGGTGAGCCCCCATGGCACCTATACTTTGGGGTAACAACATCTTTCTTCATATCATAGTATAATTGCCAGCTCTTGGATTCAAATGTTGTGCTACCTAGAAGACCAATGGCTTGTGATGTTGTTTTTGTTCTTGGTCAAATCTCAGACCAGAGCTCACCAGTATTGTACATGTCTGCATACAGTCATCAGAACAAAAGCTATCTGCTCCCTATGACAGTCTTCTGGAAATGATGACCTCCAGAAATGTTGTACTACAACTTCCACCATCCAGTTATTATTGATGAAGATGGGAATGCATCTGGTGCATATCAAGTCTGGAAAGGTTATCCTAAATGTAACCTTTCATCCTTCATTCAACTGAAGATGGGAAGGGAAGGACCTTATTGTGACTTAAAAAAAAAAAAAGGCATATATGCAGGTGTTTGTGTGGAATGGCCAGCTCTGATTCTGCTGGTCATTCCAAAGCAGATAGCTAATAATTATGCAGCTCACTTTTTAATATATATAAAGTAAACCATTTTGATTTTTTTGATTTTGATTTTTAAGGGTACAAACCTTTGTAACGTAACCATTATGTAGCTTACATCAACATGATGCCTATTTTCTAAGACAGTGGTTCTCAACCTGTGGGTCCCCAGATGTTCGTGGACTTCAGCTCCCAGAAGCCCTGAGCATTGACCATAGTGGCTGGGGCTTCTGGGAGCTGAAGTCCACAAACATCTGGGGACCCACAGGTTGAGAACCACTGTTCTAAGAGATAGAAAAAGAAACAAATGTAGTTGTAAAAGGAAGTTAGTATTATGCACCAATTGAAACTCTTACATATTCAAAGTTCTAATTTAGATATGAAGAAAAAAATCCAGTGATCTTTTCTTACATGAACTGATAGTGATTGTGTCCAATACGAAGTCCTTGAAGACCTATTTGCCCTAAGTGTCATGCTTTCTGTATGTATGCAAGATCTGCATTTCACAGAAACCTGGGCAAGAGACAATAAAGCAAATTGAATAAATAATAAATAAATAAATAAAATTGAAGTTTTGATGAAACATATATAAAAGAGAAAGATTTTTTTCTTCTGAAACATGGCACACTATTGGAAAGTTATTCAAAATGACTCTAGCTATTAGCTCTGGACACTGACTATAGAACTTCTGCATGGTATATATGCACTAGCAAGGGTTAGCCAGAAGTGATTCATCTGGATGTTACCTTTAGATTGTTGTATATACTGAATATAAAGTACTAGTTTGAGAGCTAAGCAAAGTTGTATGATAAAGTTGGTGCAATGGCAAAACTAAAGTGTGACCACGCTTAACTTTTACTGACATTGCCAGGTCTTCATCTACTCAAGTTTTCATTTTTGTTTGTTTTTTAATTTTGTTTTGTTCTATTTTTTAAAGCAACTTAAGTTCTTACTGGGGTGCATCTTCCAAATACGATAGATATGCCTATTGTTTATTTGCAAATTTCTTCATAAACTGATAGAAAGAACTTTGATTGTGGCAGAACATACCAATTTGCTTATACAGGTAGAGGGCTTTGGATGCTTAACCTTTTAAAATTTTGGATCGAATCCTTATGTCAAAATAGAGTTGCCATCTCTTTTTCCTAACAAGCTCCTCATTGTTCCATGGTATAACATGGTCTTTTCTATTTTGGGATTACTGCACCTGTTGAATTTGGATGGTACTGATGGGTGAAAATTCTGTTCTGTTCATTTGGAAAATAACTCATAAAAAAGCACAATCATGGGATAGAAAGAACCTGGCATTTTAAGAAAAAAAGTAAATACAAGTAGAAGCAAAACTGGCAGATCTGTTCAACAATGTGGACATGGTATAGCCAGGTGGGAGGATGAGACCGCTAACCTCCTACCCCATAAGAATTCTGTCCTCAGTTTAAATGGCCCTTCTCTCCTCAAACTCTTAGCATTTCAGTAATTCAAAACTTTGGTTAAGTTTTTTTAAAACAGACATCCAAAGTGGGCAAAGTTATCCAGGGAATGTGAACACAGGAAATATAACAGTGTAAGCATTTTCAGTGTCCCATTCTCTACAGTGGAAGAAGTTTGGGAACTGCAGGAAAACTTCACGGAGTGTGACAGAATTCTTGTTTGGAGGAGCAATGCCTTCATTTTGGACTCCTTGTAGATGGATCCTGAGCTATTTTTGTCTGGCTTGTCACAGGGGAAGGAATTCTCTTATTCTTTTGGAGTTTAAGTACCACTCCTCCTGGTCATTAGATGCCACTGAGAAACCAAGAGGATTTCATAGCTCCATAAAATAGCTGAATCTGCTTTGCCCCTTACTCTGAATGACTAATTGTTAATTAAAGATGAAGAATTCAGACATCTTTCCCCTCACTTTCAGTCTCCCAGCAACCAGTTTTAAACTAGTACAGAGTCAGGGGTCAGACAGATGCCTCCATAGGAAAGGAAGCATCCTGAAGCTTAGAAGTTGTCCTTCTGGAAACTGAAGGTTGAAACAATTAAGATAATTAGATTCTTAGTTCATTGAGTACCCTAGAAGACAGAGAAGAGCAATCTTGAACCTTCACTTTATACAATTTGTTCTACATTTGACTTTATACAAGACAACAAACCAATCTCAGCTGCTCCTCCACATTTTCATTCTCCTCACAGTGATTATGTAACATGACTGCCATGACTTTGACATGGAATCAATCATACATCAGTTAAAGGGAAGTTGGAGGGAAAGCAAAGTATGTTTTCAGGGGGTTTTGCTGTTGGAAATGACATGATGAAAGGGGAATCAGTGATCAGACAGCAAGCCATTTTCACTCTATTTGTTCTTCCAGCAAATTATTCCACATGTCTGGAGAAATATTGCCAGTAGGACCAGTCTCATCTACCCATCTGAATTTAAAAAAACCCACAAAGAAATTGTCTGATGGACTGACCTTTGGATTTTTTTAAAAAAGAATATATTATTATCCTTCTTTTTCTGCTTTTATTTTTGGTAAATAGATTATTTCTCTCTCTCTCTCTTTTCTTCATTTTGACATTAGGAGTTGGCAGATGGTTTTGCCTTCAACCATCGCCTTCAGAGAAATCTTTTTACATAAGTGTGAAGCCTTTTTGTATGCTTTGGTTGTCTGAAGCAGAACTCAAACAACATACTATCTCTTTTTTTTTCTCCCGTAGTAACTCATGCTCCATAGATATTGAACTGTAGGCAAAGAATCTTTTTTGTTTCTACAGCTGTATTAGCTCTCTCTCTCTCTCTTATATATATATGTGTGAACATGTGTTGTTTGGATGCATGTAGATGGATGGATAGACAGATAGATAGATGGATAGAGGAAAAAATAATCAGGTCTGAATTTCCATGTGAATTAACTAAATTTTCATGATAATTTGGAGACGTGTGTCTATTATTTTTTGGGGGGGTAATCTGAAATAATCTGCTTGTAATCTGAAACAAATTCCAGCTGAAACAAACTTGCTGTTCCAGAAATTAGCAGCTTTGCAACAAACAAATCATAGATTTCTTCTCCACGTGACCACATTCTGCAAGTAAATGTGAAGAACTAGTCGTGTAAATAGTGACTTATGTTGCAACTATCTTTCCTTTGTGTAGATTAGAAACAGACCAAAAAAATAGATAAATATATGAGTTTTTTTTTAAAAAAAATACTTAACTGTCTTCCTAAGAGGGAGAATAGTGGCAATTTGTTCTGGAAGGAGAGTACTCCCAAGATATGGACAAAGGTGGGAAAGCACAACTTTACTCAAACAGTCAACAATGAAACCCTACTGTATAAAGGGAGAGGTAAGAACACATGTTCCAATTGCTTAAGCCCCATTTCTCTGCTGAGAAGGCCTGGTTCAACTGAAAAGAAATCCCAAGATCATGTTTGTTTTAATTTGAGTAGCATGCACCTTTTGAGTTAGACTTCTCACAATGGCTAAATTCTTGCAGTTGCCCAACCTGCTTGATAGTTCTACTCAAATCTTTCCTTCTGCTTTAACCCATAGTATGAAAATGTTTCAGAATGTTGGCATATGTCCTCTGGTGTACAACAAAGATAAAGAGTGTTCAGGCAAAAACCCAAAAGAAGAACAAACCTCAATAACTAAAGGGGGAAAAAATCCTTCCTAGCCTCTGAAAGGATAACCAGAATAAGCCTGGGAAAGAGCATGGGCAGTGAGAGGGTTTTCACAGAAATAAAGTGTTGGCAGATAGTCCCCACTGCAACTGGTCACAGAAAGGAAGAGCTTTGGGCTCAACAGGCTTAGCTTACTGAGGCCCTTTCCTCACGGGGGGACGAAACGGGGCTGCGCACGCAGGGGCGGAGCTTACCCGCGAGCGGGTTGCTCTGTCCTTCTGAAGAGCGTGGATCCGCCATTCCAAATTTCGGCGGCGCTCAGCAGTGCTCGGCGGCGCTCGGCAGCGCCCAAAATGGCGGCCGGCGGCTTTCGGCGGCACTCCGCCAATTAGGACAGTGCACCAGCCAGAAGCCCGCCCCCAGGCAGATCTGCAGGGACGCACTACCGCATCTCTGCAGTTCTTCACCGGGGGCTGCTACGGGGCAGCGCGGGTAAGTTTATAAAAACCACTTTTGAAGGTGGTTTTTATAAAACTCACAGCGCCACCCCCGGGGCTGCGCTAGAGCAGTTTGAGGTCTAGAACCTCACTTTTTTTAACTGCTCTAGCGCAGACCCCGGTGAAGAAGACCTCCTGGAGAGGTCGCTCTAGCGTGGGCAATATGCCCGTGTGGAAATGGCCTGAGACTTCACAAGACTGGGGCCATTTCCACACTACAGTTATAGTGCAATTATTCCACTTTTGACATCCTGTGAAATTCTGTCAAGATTGTATACCAAGCAGGCATGATTTCCTCTAAGTGGATGGCAGAGGAAGAGGTGATGTGGCCAGATGAACAAGTGCAAGGTCATCAGGATTGTTTTGACTACACCTTGTATACTGGAGAAGACCACATGCCAGAATGCTGATCACTTGTTCAGAGCGACAGGGAGACATAAAAAGGCTGGTGTTTGCCTTTACCAGCTGCCAGTCAGGATTGCCTAGCCGGACCTGTCATGCTGCTGACAGTTTATACCTTCTAAGGGGAGATGCTGTCCGTTTATCTTCTGTTATTTTTACTTGCTTAATTGCTGCTGGAATGTTTTGCAAAGAGCCTTTATCTTAGCATGTGGCAATAAATCTACCTCTAAGCCTATCTTAATGAGCCTCTGGAATTTTTTCTGCTTTCCTGGGAACCTCTGCCTTGGTGAAGCCTTGCTTCACTGTTTGAACTCTGCTCATGCTCAGAGGAGCAGATCCTGCTAACCCTGACAAATTCTGGGGTTTACAGTTTAGGGATGGGCATTCATAATTCTCAGTCAGAGAGCTCTTTGGCCTCAGTAAACTACAGATCCCAGAATTCCACAGGATGTTAAAAATGGTATAATAGCACTATACATTGTAGAGCAGAAGTGGCCAGAGACAACATTTCAGTCAAGATAATAACTTAAAATCCAAGACGTGAAAATCTCTCATTCTACTGTACCTCAGCCTGGGGGAGTATTTGATGTAGGTGAGAGGGGCATTTTGTTGAATTTTGACTTATGTAATGGTCCCTTTCTGAAATTGGCAACTGGCTGAAGGCATCTGGGGCAAGATATCACTTTCATAAACATTCCA
Organism: Iguana delicatissima; assembly: GCA_948472985.1. Taxonomy (NCBI): domain Eukaryota; kingdom Metazoa; phylum Chordata; class Lepidosauria; order Squamata; family Iguanidae; genus Iguana; species Iguana delicatissima. Next base: position 3,507,865 of record CAOKZL010000098.1, on the reverse strand, counting down.
CACAACACAGGTGTCATTACTGATGTAGTATGTAAATAACAATTTTATTTTTGATGGTAAATGAGTATGCTTCAGAATTTTACTCCTCATAGTGATACACCATGAGATGTTCTGTTCTTGTTGTTATTGCTGTTCATCTCAGAGTAAAATTGTGTGTGTGTGCATATGTTTTCAAAGTGTTTATTGTGTACTTTATGTACAGTGCAGTACTGGGAAACGTAACTGTTGTTCTGGATTATAAACTAGTTTTCAATAGCACTAGATATGTTTGGGGTGGGTACATGTGCTTGTAATCAAGCAACGTGTCCTGTTGTGTGCTCTCTCCTCCCCCTCACTTCTCCTCCCACCCTTTGTCTTTGTAAAGGGAAAAAATAGTTGTTTTGAATAAAAAACAAGAGTTTTATAGAAATGATATTTTGTGCAAATTTTGAAAACCAGAATGGGAAAAAAAGCATATTGATCTCATGCCAGAGATTACATCTCTTGAGGGTCTTAGAGAGTCCTCAATGTGCTATTTTACAGTGTGAATCTAAAACAGTTTTGACAGTAAACTTTGTAACAGCAAGATTTCCTTACATCTTTAATGGCAATGGTATTCATAATCTGAGTTCCAAATTGCATGGAAAACCTTCATGGATAACAGAAGTTCCTCTCTTGACACTGTTTCTGTGCACATTGAAGGGTGACAACAGCAACCCTGAAGGAAGTGGGGCTAATATTCTTCCCTTCCTGATGTGTTTACTTAATCTATATTTTATAATGCTTGGATTTTAGAGATCCCTTTACAATCAGAAACACTGCACAATATGTTTTGGACAAGGAATTATGGAAAATAATGAAAAAGTTTTCCAGTACTGTTTAGACTAATAAATTTAATGTAACATGAAATTTCCTGGACACATAGACGAACTTCTTCACATATATAGAGACTAGGTTTGGGCTTCAGAGGGTATTTGTGTACCATAAGTTTGAGTGGAATGTAGTGAGAGGCAGGAGTGAGATTCAATTTAATATAAAAGTAAACAGTTACCTTGTACTTAATCTACCTGCTAGTACAAAGTACAGCAGGCCCACAAACTTGATTGCTAAACGATAATAATTTAGTAATTGTAATAATTTATAAATCAACAATAATCATAAATCAATGCTTCTGTAAATCCCTTTGATTTTGTAACCCTACTCCAGCTAGGATAAGCAGTTAGATTCAGGCTGTTGACATAAACATTCTAGCAATATGTGGAATTGTTATAATCTGTTATCACTATCTCTTAGATTGTATGGTAGACATTTCTAGTGACGAAATTTTACATTACACAAGTTTCAGTCTATGAATGGTCTTCAAAAGTTTCCATTTCTAAAATGTTCATTGAGGCAGGAATAAAATTTAAATAAAATTACTTATTGCTTCCTTTGAGAACAAAATTAGCAAAGTATTACAATGTGATATATGTTGTCCTTTGTCAACAACTGCCTTTTGTACTCTGCAGAGGGCAAATAGAAAAAAAGTACATCCAAAAGAATAAATCAACAGAAATCTAGCAGTTGTTGACCAAGGACAACATATATGGCATTAGAAGATGAATAAGCAGACAGATTCCTGATATTATGAATCACCATGGCCTAAATCAAATTGTTAGTCCCAACAAAATTAGGGTGTTTACTTAGGGCCTTTCCGCACTACATTGTTATAGTGCTATTATTCCACTTTCAGCAGGCAAAATTCAGCAACATGTCCCCCTCACCTGCAGCAAATACTCCTCCAGGCTGATGCACAGGATGGCGGAGATTTCATTATGCCTTTGATTGTCAGTTATTATCTTGGCTGAAATGTTGTCCCTGGCCTTTTCTGCACAACAATGTATAGTGCTGTTATTCCACTTTTAACATCCTGTGGAATTCTGAAGTTTGTAGTTTTCTGAGGCCAAAGAGCTCTCTGGCTGAAAATTATTAAGGCCCCTTTCTAAACTGCAAAACCCAGGATTCCATAGGATGTTGAAAGTGGAAAAATAGCACTATAACAGTACAGTGTGGAAATGCCCTTAGAACTGACACTTGTATAATACACATCTGTATAGGGCTAAAGCAGTATGAATTTGTAATAACTGAACAATGTAGAGTACCTCCAATTGCAGATAATGTTTCAACAACTGTAAGTGGGTGCAGGATCTAACCACAGTGACAGCCAACTAAGATCAAAATCAATTGAACATCGTTTAAAACAATATACACATTTACAAATATTAAAGATTTCCCTAATACATAATTAAATATGCTGCAAAACACACAGTCATGAAGGATTTACCACTACACATGTCCATATTGTACTGTGAGACACAATGAACACAATCTATTACCTTTTAAGCTTTTAGCTGAAATGATCAATACCTCTCTAAAGGTATGTAGCAATTTCTAAAATATGTAAAATACATATTTATCCCAATTTCTGTAATTTGGAATTTAAAAAAAAGTCCAAGGCCATTTCTGCACTGCATTGTTATAGCGCTATTACTCCACTTTCAACTTCCTATGGAATCCTGGGGTTTCCGGTTTAGAGAGGGACATTTAGAATTCTCAGCCAGAGAGCTCTTTGACCTCGGAAAACTACAAAGCCCAGAACTGCACAGGATGTTGAAAGTGGAATAATAGCACTATAATAGTGTTATGCGGAAATGGCCCCAGAAATAGTGTTACCAAAGTAAGATACAGGGATATGTTTGACATTTGAATTTGAAGCAGAGTCCTATCCCTGTGTTTGTAGCCATGTCAACTGACCTATTGTTGTTAGTGAGAAATTTAAGGTTGGGAGGCTATCAGCAAGCACTTCCAATTTCCCTGTGAGCGGGAAGCATCATTGTTCTGAATGATCTGCAGCTTATCATTGATGCATTTACGTGGTTTCAGCAATGGAGCTATAAATGACAACCATACAAGAATTATACAGGAATTGTGACCAAGGCACTCTGGAGTAGGTAGTCCTTGAGAAAGCAAATCACATAGAAAACTCTATTTTTCAAACTATGACTCTTAGTTTAAATATACAGCCACATTCTGGACCAATATCACACTGTTAAGAGTGTTGTTTGATTTGTTCTGCTTGTTTCAGTTTTGATTGGTTCTCACATAAGGGTGTAGCAAGACAGTTTTCACTGTGGGGTGGGGAGGAAGAACGATTGGAACATCTTTCATATTGGGACTCTTTCATACTGATCACTATGAAAGAGGTTTCTGTAGGGGTGTGTGTGTGTGTGTGTGTGTGTGTGTGTGTGTATACATAAATATGTTTATGCCACAAAAAAACCCAATAAATGCATTTTAATTGGAAACCATGTTTTGACATTTACAGAAATAAATAAATAATATAAATAAAATAAACATTTTACATATGCACAATAGTTACGGAAACCAAATAACAGTGACTAGGGAGTAAATGAATATTGTGCAAGTCATCACAATTTAATAATTTGAACTGTTAATAAAGTCTAAGTTGCAATGATTTCTCTGAAAACTTGCAGAGAAACAGTTTAATTGAAATCCCTTCAAATTTCAAAAGTCAGTTTTACTGAATTTTCATTTCTCTGATGAAGCACTGAACACTTGTATGGTATCAGCATATGTCAGTGCTGAAAAGTCTGTTTTTACTAAATAAACTAGAAACTACATAGGGATCATGAATACACTGTTATTTCCACATACATTGTTATAGTGCTACTATTTCACTTTCAACATCCTATGGAATTCTGAGGTTTGTAGTTCACTGAGGCCAAGGAGCTCTCTGCCTGAGAATTCTAAATGCCCCTCCCTAAACTGCAAATCCCAGGATTCCATAGGATGTTGAAAGTGGAATAATAGCACTATAACAGTGTAGTGCGGAAATGGTACACAGCAGTTACAAATAGATAACTGTAAGTTACATATTTGTAACTGCCCAACAGCACTGTGGCCATTATATTTTCTGTTAGCATTTCCTTGACAATTTTGCCAACCTTTTCCCTTTTGATGCCTGAACTGTATGTTTAAATGTTCAGATGTAGTTTTAAGTTGCTGCAATGCTAGAGATTTGGGGACTGGAGAACAATTTCATCTGGGGGTGGCAGAATTCTTATTTGAGGAGCGATGCCCTCATTTGCTCTTCTCATCACTACACTGCTCTTCCCAACAAATCTTCCAGCATCTGTGCAAGAGGTACACAGAATTCAGGAAACGCATTTCCATAAAGAGATTTTTAAAAAAAAAAAGCCAGAGCTTGGAATGTTACCTGTTAAGGTAATTCGTGCTGTTCCTCATTAAAGAGGAATCTACCTGCCAAATTATTATTATCATTACATGTTTCCTTGGAGTAATGGTTCGTTATCTCTTAGGTTATTTGTTAGGTTATCTGTCATTGTGCTGCTGCTTACCTTAGGCATCTGGGGTGATGCACTGTCTTTTACTTAAAAATAGGCGACCCATGCTGCTCAGAGGAGCGCAGAACCATGGCTCCTGTTGCAGCTCTCTTTAGATGAAGCTTCTACTTTCTCAGCAGGGCATCAGAGATCAAAATGACACATTGGAAAACATAACATTTTCCTTTGGGACACAAAAAAGTAACTCATTAAAAAGTTGTCTCACTACTGGTAGGATAATTCTGCATTGCTATCTGTAACAAACAGGAGTTATGACTGTGAAAAGCTAACTCTACCCTCCCTGTGTCAGGTAACTTTCTTTCCTTCAGAATATCTATGTAGCAAAGCACACCAATATATGTTTTTTTAGATCCTACATATTTTGATGTGAGATGGAAGATAAAGAAGGTAAAGAAATGAGGGAGAATTTTTTAAAAAACAGGAGAAAGGATGAGAGTGAGAGGGAAAATGTGTGCATGTGAAAGTGAAAGAGAGGATGAGAAACAAGAGAGAGAAGAGCATTAAATGGATGAAGAGTGCAATATATCTATGGGAGACTTTTGGCAGTTGTCCATCATGGCGTAGTGTTTTGATCATTGGACTATGATCTTGGAGACCAGGATTCAATTCTCTGCTCAGTCATAGAAACTCCGTGGGTGACTTTGGGCATGTCACACACTCTCAGTCCCCAGAAAACTGCATGATGGTTTTGCCTTTGGGTTACCATTAGTCACAATGCACACAACAACCACCAACATGTTTTTGGATCTGCCCCACCAGCATGTCCCTGCGATCTCAAAGCTTTCCCAACAGGATGTGCAATCCTTGGGCTGAAAAATATTCCTCATCCTGTTGCTAGAGGATGGTCTACCTTTTTGCCACCTGGACACAAAGTATTTTTCTTACGTCAGTGGGTTTGAGACTAAGCCAGTGTGGTGTAATGGTCTGAATGCTGACTCAGAACTCTGACTGACTAAGGTTCAAATTGTTGCTCAGCCATGGCAATCCACTGGGTGACCATGGGCAATTCACACTCTCCCAGCTTAAGGGGAGACAAGAGCAAACCTCCTCTGAATAAATCTTGCCACAAAACTCCACTGGGATCAGTCAGAGTTGAGTTGAAAGCATATAACAATAAGAACAAAAACAATGGGTTTTGAGTCTAGCTATCTTACCCTGAATCTCTGGGACTTTTCTATTCTGGTTGCAAACATAAATGTTATCAAAACTGGAAATCAGACGTAGGATATTTTTTCTGTACTTCTTAGAGGCAATAACTTGGAGAGCTACAAACAGACAGGAAGGTGGAACTTGACATTCTTGTGCTCCCTTAGCATTATTGATCCCTTCATCAGTACCACTAACCAGCTTTTAACATGTATTGTACTCTTCCTTCCATCCTCTACAAGCTTCCACCTTCTGTTCAGTTTCATTTCCAAAGCAAACAAACAAACAAACAAACAAACAACCCAAAACCTGACCCGGACTTAGCTCTGCACAGAGTATTTTTTCCTGTAAATAAAGATGCAATAGTAACACAAGGCACGCAAGATCCTTAATTTGGAGTAAAACTCAATTGCTGTGGTACAGTTTAGTTTGGAAAATATGTCCTTTCCTTTAGGTGGGGCTGGTGCTTTGGTACAACCTCTGGCTTTAAATATAAGCACATAGAATAAGGAAGGACAATTATTATTCCAGAACATATGCCTTCTGATTCTTGGTGCCAGTCTCTGCCACCCCCCAAAACTAATTTGAATGCTCAGATATATTGTAGGAAGAATTTATACTAAAATTATAAATGCATTTTTTGAGGAAGAAAAAAAAAGGACCTTCAAGCTTACATAGATAGCTTACAAAGACTGCCATCTTCTGGAATTCAAAAATATGAGAACCTAATGCCAACCCTACTAGCCTCATTGAATAAAATCTGGGATAGGAAGCAGTTCAATCATTTGAAAACCCATAATATCAATAAAATGAAACTATCTTCTCTATATGCTTCAATCCTTAAAGACCATCACATATGCAGAAATATTGCCTACTTCTTCTATACAGTAATTGGTGATGACATTTAAATTAGCACATCAATGCAATATATTTGGAGTTACACAAAGATACATCATTTGCATTTGATGTCATACTGTACTATAGACCATTCACTCAGGTGGCTTTGTTTATTTGTTTTGACTTTGAGGATTCTTTAGATGGAGAGCAGGGGGTTGTCCCCTAAACTTAAAATTTTTCTTTTCAGGGGTTATCAGGAGGAGCTCCTGGGGACATACAGTTTCCCAACAGCCCTGATTTGACATGGACAGTACCAGTTAGTCCCTTGTCATCTCACTTTTTCACCTACCTTTAAAATGTCCCAGTTTTTCTCTCTTGCTTCCACTTTCTTTTTTTTCCCCCCTCAGATTGCTTGAATTATTGAAATGTGACTTCAAAGTGCAGACATATTTTCAATTCAATTAACCTAGTAGGGGGAAAAGAGAGAAAAGGGCAAAATCTCAGGCTCAGGCAAAGCAAACAGTCACAGCCTCTCCTAGCTTGTGTGTTCTTCCTCATTAATGACTTTTCCATCTTGGCCACACCTGATATTGCTTGGCTACATGTATCCAATTATTCATCTATGAAATGCTGGAGGATATGTTTTAGAGCTGAGATGAAACATTCTCAGAGAGATTTTCTGAAAGAACTGGTCAAGTGAGGAAAAAGTTAAAAAAACAGAACTGGAGCAGGGACATTGGAAGTCTCCATATCTTCAGGGGAATTAGCAGGAAAGCAGTAGGAGTCAGATCTCCTCTTTTCTCTTGACAAACATGGAAATTAAGAAATCAAAACTTTCTTCTTTGCATGTATTTGTTCCTTGAGCAGTGTTGCCAGCAGAATGACACTTCACCCCACAGAGTCTGTTAGGAATCTAAAAGTCTTTGAAACAAGACATTGAATGGGGAAATGGTGTCTACCTACCTGGCTATGGATTGTTATGCTCCTCATAATTTGTAACAGTACAGCAACTATATTTAAGCAATAATTATTTTGGTGAGTAAGGAAAGAAAACAGGTAATATCTCTGCTCTTTATTCCAGTTAAGTATCTGTCCCTTTGACCATTTCCTGTAAGATGTGCTGTCTCCTGATCCATCACCCCCTGCCCCAAATATACATTGAATTCATGAGCTAATAATGGGATTACAAGACTGCAGAGACATTTTTAACTAAAGTTTATTTTTTCTTCACTGCTTATATGTGATATTTATTAAGTTCACATATTACTAAGCTTTCTGTCTATGTTCATGCAATAGAAGACATTACAATCTTTGTGTCAGGACCTTTGAGGTCTATATATTGTGTTAGGGTTTCCAGGGGCCACGATGTACTTAGAGGACATCAAAGGGAGAAGCGAGGCCCACATGAGGGCAGCCACATAACTCCAGGGCTTCAGGCCAGGCAAATAAAAAACCAGCAGAGTCAAAAGAACAGAGTCCAGGCCAAAAACATATTGTCAAAAACTATTCTACTGTTTATCGCATACAGCATAGATATTCACTTGTAGCATACTGGTATCAGAAAGGCAGAACAAAAAAACATTAGACATCTCTGTGCCCAGGCGTGACAGAGAGAGAGGAAAAACACAGGCTGTAAAAAGCACGCCGGACAGAGGAGAAGCGGAAGAGAAGAAGAGAGACAGCAAGGATTCTCTCACTGAAATTATAGGCTCTGTGTGACTGCTTAACCAAAACATTCCAGCATTCCCACAGAGAGAAGCCAGGTGTTTTCTTATCAGCTGTCTGGGTCACACTGTCTTGCTAGTTCCAAGGCTGCTAGGCAGAGCAGAGACAAGACAGACATCGCGTACAACTCTTTAGACAGAGGACCGGAAGGCCGAGAATCTTAACATATTGGCCTAACATTGTTATTTTCTATTAAACAGATGGAGGAAGACTAATTGTCATATTAAAATTTGGGGTTAAAGATAAAAAATAAATTCATTGTTTTGGAATACAAAGAAAAGAATGCAAATGATTCTGAAGCAAGGAAACCATGCAATAATTTGTAGGTTAATCAGCTGTTTTATAATGCATCAGCTAGAGTCCACTTCTAGCTTCCCCATATACATTTGGCAATTATAATTCCATATGCTGTAAAAAAATCTTGAGTTTTTTAACATAAAAAATTGCTGACACCACAGTTATATTTACTGTATCTCTTGGTGGGAGAAATTAAGGAATGGATTAAGTGAGAAAATCATTTTAAATTTCCTGTCTTTCATTTATTGAAGAAGGAGGAGGAGGAAGAGGAGGGGAATAAATAATAATAATGTATATCCCAACGTTTTCCCAATTTGAATATCAAAGTGGCATACAAAAATCAAACATAGCTAAACATTTACAGCATACAAAAATTATGTAATTACATTATCAAAATATTAAAACCAGTTTAAAGACAAAAACAAACCATTGAAAATAAAATAACAAAGAAACAATCCATTATGCAAGATCTGTTTCTTCAAGCAATAGGTCTTCCATATGCCTAGGAAAGCATAGGAGGGAGGCCACCTGTCTAACCTCTCTAGAAAGAAAGTTCTAGAGGCTCTCTCATGGTCCTATCAGATGTACACATGTCAATGGTGGAATGGACAGACTCTGTAGAATGACCAAAAATGTGGACAGGCTTCTGTGGGAGAATACAGTTCTCGAGATAACCTGGACCTGAGACCTATAGTGCTCTATAGGTCTTAACCAACACTTTGAATTGTCTTTGGAAATGGACCAGTATCCAGTGGAACAGTTGCAAAAGAGGAGTTTTGTGCATCCTGTACCATGCTCCAGTTAATAATCTGCTTGCTGTTCTTTTGACCAGCTCAAGTTTCTAATGCTTTTCAAATGAAGCCTCGCATAGAGCACATTACAGTAATTCAAACAGGATATAGCAAAAGTATGTGTTACCACCAGTTAGATATCTTTAGGAAAGAGTGCAGCTGGCTCACAAACCTTAACCATTTAAATGGACTCCCAGCCACTAATGTAACCTGAGTTTCTAGGCCCAGATTTGAATCCAGGGATACATCCAAGCTGCTTACCTGCATCTTCAAGGGAAGAGTAACCCTAGCCAGCACAGGCTGAATCCTGATTCCCTAAACTGTTTTTCAACTGACCAGGAATACTTCTACCTTTTCTGGATGAAAGTTCAGTTTGCTCACCTTCATCCAGTACGTTATTGTAGACATACATCAATACATGACTGAACCATGGGCCATTTCCTCCCTACAGTGTTATAGTGCTATTATTCCACTTTCAGCATCCCGTGCAGTTCTGGGGTTTGTAGTTTTCTGAGGCCAAAGAGCTCTCTGGCTGAGAATTCTAAATGCCCCTCCCTAAACTGAAACCCCAGGATTCCACAGGATGTTGAAAGTGGAATAATAGCACTATAAAAACTGTAGGGTGGAAATGACCATGGTTCCTTGAAATAGCTGAGAACAACCATTGCAATATTGCCAGATGGTTACATCCAGGCTAGTTTACAGAGGTACATCCAGGGAGCTTCAGCAGTAGGACTACTCTGTGGGCCCATGGATCATTCTTTGTTCTGAACAAAGATATCTCAGCTAATATACACGTCATAATAGCATGTACATTCATTTTTTATATCAGCATTTGGGAACCTTTGATCTTCCAGACATTGCTCAGCTGCTATCTCATCAACCTTAGCCCATCTGATCAATGATGAAATATGATAGAAGTTGTATTTCAAGAGCATCTGGAGTGCCTTGTGTTCTCCATACTTGCCTTATATAATAATGTCACTCTTCGGCAACAGGCAAACAGCTTCTCTTTCTTTCTGGTTTTCCGTATAACAGAGTGCATATGCACAAACACAGTTTCTTAGAATGCTATATCCTTCTTTTGTGGCTATATATACACACAACATTTATTCAGGTGAATTTTAACATTCCAGTTCACTTTATTTTTCTTTTTATGAACTTTATGATCTCTCGCACTTCCAGCTTGTAGTTCTGTTTTCTCTACTGCTGAAAAGGCCATTTGTTCCTAATCCCCATTTCTTTCCAAGCCTAATTCAGCCCCTAATTGAAGAGCTCTGCAGAAATCCCCTTCCTCATACTCCTTCTTTTTCAGTTGAGAAAAAAAGTAATCAGAAACAAAAGAGTGCAACCACAAAGACACAAAAGAATTGTCAAATGGAAGGATATTTTTCTTCAATGTTATTTAAGAGTCTTTTGTTAAATTTTTGTATCAAAACAGGTGTTAAATATAAGCTATGGTAGGATCATGAAGAGATTGAGTGTGTGTGTGTGTGTGTGTGTGTGTGTGTGTATTAAAGATAATGGTTGCAATAATGCAGTGTTTTCACTCAGGGCCAAACTACATGATGTAGAGTAGTTTTAACCCATCATTCTTTTCTCTTTTACAAAATATGCCTGTGGAGGCTTCTAAAGCAGAAGAAACACATATAGAGAGTAGATCCTTAATGATTATCCTTGCTGTTTTCAAAATATATATTACAAGTTGCATATTGCACTTCAAGGGAAGGTGGGGAGAAGGAACAACTGGCCAAGCATTTTGGAAAAGGAAAAAACAAGATCACTTGGAGAAAAAAAGTTGGACTTTTTCAAAGCTGTTGTTTAGAATTCTCAACAATCCACTGTCACCAGTGAAGAAAAAGAAGAGAACTACATTCCAGGAAAAGAGAGAATGTTTAGGCTTGCTACCACTGGCTATGTGTCTGAGACAAAAAGGAAAGCAGAAAGAGATGCATGGAAGTGAAGTCAAGCCTGTAGGTGAGGCAGCAACACAGTAAACAATGAAAAGAAAGAACTCTAACTGTTGCTACATCTGGTGCCCCCCGTGGCTATGTAGTCAGTTGTGCAAGCATGGTTGCACAGTTCTCTACTTCCAGCACAAAGTACATCAAATAATACGCATAATTTGGCCATCTTATTTTTCTTTCTCATACAATTTACCATCTGTAACTGCTCCTCATGCATAGAAGTGATGCTAATGCTACTGTGTTTCTCTGGATTTTTCCATCTTTAGGATAGCTATGCTTGGATACAACCATAACAACTGAATGAGCCCTTCACATTCATAAGTAACCAATTCTGGTTATAGAGAAAAGACTGAAAAATAGTTTGGTAGTGAAGACTGTGTACTGCTAAATTCACAGTTCATTTTTAAGTTGGCTCACACACTCATACAGTGATCATAGCTAACTGTTTATCAGTTTTCTTCTGAAATATTGGAATTAAGTCAAACAAAATTATAAATACAAAAAAAAAGAAATATTGGAATTATAATACAGTCACATTTTTGATAGTGGTGAAAAAAAGTATTGCCCTAGTATATGTGAAGTATCTTAAATGATAGTCTAAACTATGTGCTAAGTACTATTATTTGACACTGAAATAGCTGAGGTACTTAAGGACAACATAAGATGTGATGGCTAGAATTGCCTGTGTTTGTTCATACAATCCCTTGAGGCATCCACATGATGAACTTGCTAGGGTTACACAATAATCCCCACAATTTTATTGAGACTATACAACTATAATGAGTATATATCTTCCTAATTTGTGTCATGAAATCAATGTATGCATTTAATCACTAGGAATGGCTGTTTTGAACTTATCGGTCAATTCCAAAAAATGCTACTTGGGGATTTTATTGCAAATACCAAACACAGCTCTTGGGAGAGAGTTGAAATATTCTAGTTGCAACCAAAAGGTGGCTGAAAGGTCTTGTTAGTATGTGAAATTAATTAATACATCTTAATTTAATTATCTAAATCCAAAGCCAGTGCCACCAATTCAGTGAAAGGTTGCAAAAAATATATTCTGTCTATCAAAGCAAAAGTGTATTGTCTTTCACAGTGAAGAATGATTTAAGATCTTCTGGGGATGGCATGGACAAGACCATGTCAATCTCCAGGGATGAAATGCTTTGACCTTTATATTTTAGCTGTCTTGTTGAAGAGACTCACTCAGTGAGCAATTATATTATTCCCCATTCCTTTTGTCTTCCTTCCTTCTACTTACAAAAACCAGGAGATTATCTAGTGTTGTGAGTGACCTGAAGTCTCGTTTAGGTTAGACAGTTAACATTGAAGGAAGTTCATAGATACAGCTATAGAACAGAGACACATCACTATCTAGTGAGCTCCTATGTAAAAAAAAAAAAATTATTAGGAGCTTGGATGAAGAAGGAGAAGGAGATTTTTAAAAACATCTTTGTGGTGGATACAAACAAGGATGATAATTCCAATGGTTATCCAGATGTTTTGAAACAGGAGTAGGCAAACTGTAGCTTATTGTGTTTCTCGTAGCCTTTAACCCAGCCCCCACCCCTCAAAGCTCCCTAGCTGTGGAAACAAAATTCCCCCCACAGGTTTTGCCTTCCTGGAAACTTCCATGGGCGTAGGTACACTGCACAATCACAGCAATTTATTTGTATTTTAGCTGTCATGTCTCCATCCTATGGAATTTTGGGGTTTGTAGTTTGTTGAGCTTCATAGAATTCCCCACTGGAGAGTTTTACTACTTGTCTTCATGGAATTCTACTGAAGTTCTTCACCAAAGATAGTTATGAAGTCATAGTTCCTCCATAAACACTTCTAAGTGTCAAAATCATTTTGATCTGGCTGTATATAACCATCCATGATTTTGGCTCCACACTCCAATATTCCCTTTTCATCTAATTTCCATCATATCAACCATTGTTAATCTGAAGCTTTTAAGATAATTTTTCATCAGTACAAATTCCTTCTGAATTCCCTGCCAAATCATTGGGTCACATTATATTTTCTACGGTCTTAATCATTGCCATTTTTCTATTAAACATAAACTTGGCATATATATAAGATTAACATCTTTGTCTACACAGCGTCTTCTCCACTATAGTGTTGCAATTTTAGTCTCTCTTATTATTCAGGTCACTTTCAATGAAATACCTTTCCCAGGCAAAACAAATGCACTTCCCCATAACAAACCAATCTCTTTTCTTAGTCTGTTTTAATGTGAAGACTACTTACAAAAATTGCCCATCTTCCAACTTTGAAAAGTAATTTTCCTACTTTTAATATGATCATACTCTTTGTTCACCTTATTTATTTTTTAGTTTGCACTTTTGTTAAACTTTCTGCTTTCAAAATGCAATCTTAAAAGTCTTAAAACCAGTCCTTAAAGTCACTCACATAAGTATAAAAGCATGAAACTCACCAAAGTATTGATATCACTGAATCAAAGATCTCCTTCAGTTTTAATTCAAAGAATTCCAAGTTTTTTTGTTTGTTTTTTAAAAAAGTAATCAAGAAAGTGAGATTTTGCAAGCTTAATGGATGAAAAAAATAAACAAACTGAAATTAAATCCAAACAAGACAGAGGTGCTTACTATTAAGGGGTTGGAGTTGCATCAACAAGTTCTGGACAGGATCACATTCCCTTTCAAAGACTGTGTCCACAGCTTGGGAGTGCTTCTGGATCCATCCTTCCAGATGTCAGCTCAGATAGATAGATGGAACAGTTAGGATTGCTTATTGGCCCTTTCCTCACGGGGGGGGGGAAATGGGGCCGTGCACGCAGGGGCAGAGCTTACCCGCAAGCGGGTTGCTCCGTCCCTGCGGAGAGCGTGGATCCGCCGTTCTAAACGCCGCCAAATTTCGGCAGCACTCAGCAGCACCCAAAATGGCGGCCAGCGGCTTCCGGTGGCGTTCCGCCAATCAGGACAGCGTGCCAGCCGGAAGCCCACCCCGGGGAGGTCTGCAGGGACGCGCTACCGCGTCTCTGCAGTTCTTCACCGGGGGCTGCCATGGGGCAGCGCGGGTGAGTTTTATAAAAACCACTTGCAAAGGTGGTTTTTATAAAACTCACAGTGCCACCCCCGTGGCTGCGCTAGAGCAGTTTGAGGTCTAGAACCTCACTTTTTTTAACTGCTCTAGCATACCCCCCAGTGAAGAAGACCTCCAAGAGAAGTCACCCCAGCGTGGGCAATATGCCCGTGTGGAAATGGCCATTGTCATCTTCACTGATATACCAAATGTTCCCCTTCCTAGAATTGGATGATCTAAAGATGGTAGTGCATGTGGTGGTAACCTCAAGTTTGGACTTCTGAAATGTGTTATACATTGGGCTACCTTTGTACTATGTTTGGAAATTCCAACAGCCAGATTGGCTACAGATACATCGAAGAATGAGTATATCACACCAATATTAAAATCACTTCACTGGCTGCCAATTATTTCCAGAAAAAGTACAAAGTGTTGGTTATTATCTTATTGCCATGTATTACCTACATGCTCTCAGTCCAAGTTACCTGCAGCAACACCTCCTCCCACAAAATCCACCCTATACACTCAGGTCCTCTGGGAGCCTTTTACTTAAATCAGCAAGGACTTGACTGACAACAGTCACCCAGAAGACATTTTTATTAGTTGTCCCAGACTGTGGAATGACCTGCCAGAAGAGATTTGGTAGTTAAACATGCTGTCTGAATTTTAAACAGTACTAAAAACCTATCTCTTCCAGCAGACCTATCCAGTCAATTAAACTCATGTATTTAAAATGGTTTTTTTTGTGTGTGTGTTTTTAGCTGTATTTTAATTTATTTTGTACCCCACCATGGGGAGAAGAGTAGGTAAGAAATAAAATAATAATAACAACAACAACTACTACTACTACTACTACTGTTCTTTATAAGCTCACATAAAGAGGCATGAGCTTGATGAAAGTTTTCCACAGTGCCACCCCACTTTGCTCACATTTGAATTCCTGCAAGATTAGTGAGGTTCTCAGACCCTTGTGCAATCTCTACACTCCCCGCTTCACCAGAGACAGACTCACCAGCTTGACCTTGCCTCTAAGTCAGTGATCATCACCACTACAGTTTTCCTTTCCACAAAGCTTCATGAAGCACCACTGTCAGCTTGCCATGATCTTATCCAGAAGTCCTTGAATAAAAGTAAGTTTCAAACAATAGTAAGTGGCTGGGGAAATTTAGCTCTCAGTATTGGGAAGAGCAGCATATTTCTATTTCATATGTAGTTCTAAAATGTTAGAAGACAAGCTGCTCTTATTTTAATAACATAAGGATTTTAGTCTAAGTAGCAGATGTAGGGATATGAAAAGTTCTCAGTCTCTATTTTGCTTGATTTCACCAACTCCAACTTGCATTTTCTCCAGCTGTTGCTTTGTATCATACTGTGTCATTGTGTTTTGTTCCTACCCCTCAGCATTTTAACACATTTTACTGATTTATAAATATATGCACTTTAATTAATATACACATTTCCACCACTGCCACATTTCCACCATTCCATTGTGTGTATTTGTTCAATTGTGTGGATATTTTAAATTTTCTCTGAAATATCCTACTAACCTTGCAAATGTGTGAATGATCAATGTGAAGTATTTTATTTTTCAGCATCTTGGGCTACTTTCATCAAGGTTGTTGAATCCAATAAAACCCTTTGTGATTCCCAAGCAGAACACCCTTTTAAGCTACTTGGGAAGAAAAAACAACAGAGAATCGGTCAGAGTTTGTCTAGAAACTGAGTGTTACTCAAAAACTAATACATCTCTTCCTCAAAGGCAATGGCTAAAGGCTTTTCCCAGATAGGGATTAAAAGAAATTTCATTGGGCTTAACAGCCCCAGCAAAAGTAGTATTTCCACATCTCTTCAGGCTTGTTGGAAGAAAATGGATGCTTTTTCTCACAGTGGTAGAAACAGGTTATTTGATGTAACATGCTGTAGCCCACTCAATAAAGAAGCCAACATGTGTCAGTGGTGCATGGAAATGTCATAGATGATTTTGTGAGGAATAATTCCTTACAGCATTAACACTTTTTGTGCAGAAAAGGAATAGTATTTTCTGCACAAAAATAACATTTCTGCACACACTAGTATTTTCTACTCAGAAAGTGTTGGTTTTGCCTACAGAAAAAGCTCTTTTCTGCCTTCCCACAAAATCATGTATGAATTTTGTGCAGAAATAAGTTCCAAACTGTGAAGATTTTCACCGGTTCAGAATTCTTCTCTTCAGGATTTCCTTAAAACACTTGAGAAACACATTTTTGACCATTTTCTTTCCATCTCTAATTTTGAGTGAGCCACCAAAGCAGACCTCTAGGTTAATATTTGGCTAGCTGTTGAGTGAGGCAAGGATCTACTAATTGTAAGGGAAAATCACAAATGAGAAGTCTCTGAGAAAGCTCTCCATAAAATGCTGACTGAACCATAAATTATTGACTCTAGAAGAGGCCAAGTGAATAGAAAACCTCTGTTTTAATTCAACTTTTATTTCTATATACCAAAGAGTTCCTCCAAATATTTAAGTGGTACAGAGCCTATGTGATCTTGTACAGATCCAACAAAATTATCAACCACTGTAGTTCCAGGTTCATGCCCACTGTGGAGGCAAGGAAGGGTCAAGCATTTGAGTACCTTGGTCTAGGGAGTGGGGAAGTTCCAAGATACAGTACATCTCCCATATTCAAGTACATATCCAAATACAAGATTTCACTTACCTGCAGTGAAATGCAGTCCAAAAATATCACTTTGAATTGAATAGAAATTAAATAGAAATTGAACTAATAAAGAAATATACAATATTAATCAGTTAACCGCTATAAAGTTCAATGTGACTTTTTCCTGAATTTTGCTTAGATCTACTGTGACAACATTTTAAATTAGATTGTGAGGCAATCCTAACTACACTACACTTACTAGGCAGTGATCCCACTGAGATGAATGGGTTTTACTTCTGAATAAAAATGTTATCTATAACTGATGTTTTTTTAAAAAAATAAATTGCAGTGTAAACCTACATACACTTGCTCATCAGCCTGACTAGACAGACTCCTGAGGTGAGGTTCTACTTAGAGCTGGCAACAAGGAGGCAGGGAGGTCATGGATCCCACCCCACCTCCTGGGTCATCCTCACACCAGTGCAGTAGCAAGTATCTGTCAGACTAGGGGCAGGCTGGGAAGAGCCAGAAGCCAGCCAATGGTTTAGGGAATGGTGGAAGCTGAGGAGGCTCCTTCATGACAGTGAACCTGACCTGGAATAGGCTGGGTCTGCAAGAAGCCTAGGGTGAGGTTATGGCCTCTGGCAGCCCAACAGATTGGTGAGGGGATGGCAGGTGGGCAAGCTCTTAAAAACATTTCTTTTTTCCCCTCCCTTTTTCTTCCACTCTGCTTTCATTCCTGCATCACAGGGAACTGCTCTGGACCCCTCCCAACCTCCCCAAGAGCACTTGACTGGAAAAAGAAAAGTCAACCTTAGGTCTTGTCTGACAAACCTGAAAGACAGTTGTATGGAATCGGATAAAGTGACATGGAGCTAGCTGAGCAGAGCTCTGGGATGGCTGGATTGAGGTTGGGGTTTATGGATTTTTTTAAAAAAAAATAGAATCTCACAATTCCAATGTTATTTCAAGTTTCAGAGTCTCCTCTCCAAGTTGCATACCTCACTTGTTACATACATCATTCATCTCACTGAAGAAAATCTTTGCTATTACTCACATTTTTCATTATCCGTGGTAAGTCTGTGAATATACTCCCCATGGACAAGGGAGACCTACAGCATGTGAACATCTATGAAATTTACAGGATATTTTCAATAAATAAATTGCACAAAACAATACTTGTATTTAAAACTGTGAATGGCTGAAATATATGTAGTAGAGAACTAATCAGAAATGCACTAGTCACTGAAAAAGAACTGCATAAATTAGGCAAACTGTAAATACATCTGATACATGTGATACATCTGACTCACTGACCCCAGCATTTATACATGTCATTAATTTTCAGCACAGAAAATAGTGCTGAACTTAAATATTAAATGTTCAATTTAAATATATTAGAATATAACCCCAGAAGTAATTTCTGAAATTGTTAGCAAAAGGTATTATTACTCCAATGGAAAAAAACTTACCTACTTGCCATCTCCCCTTGTGTGTCTGATCTCCAAGGTTTTCAGGAATCCCGGTCTCCAACAAACTATTTGGTTGGTGGAGTCAAAAGATTCAGTTTGTCTATTTTGGCGCAGGGATTCAGATTTGTGAATCTTGAATCCTTGCCAAGGATTTGAGGATTCAGTTGGCCCGTCCCTACTGGAGATCCAAGCGGATGGTGCTCCTCAGAGTGCTTGGTGCTTTAAATCCCAGGATTCCATAGGAGGCAGCCATGGTAGTTAAAGTAGAATCATAGTACAATAGTTAGGTAGTGCGGAAAGACTACAAGTCTCTCAAGCAGGTCATATTTTAGTGTATTTCTGTCTCCCCATCTCGCCATCCATCCTTTTCACTGGCTTCTGATCTTGCTAGCTGCTTAAGATTCCACAAAACTACAGATTTAGGTACCACCCATATGACCCATCTTGACCTTTCCTCACACACACTAACTAATAACAAGCAGAAACTCTATTATATTGCACTGAAAAGTACAATCCTGAATTTTAAAGGCAAAAAGTAACAATGTTGCAGCTCATTAAAGCAGAAAGCAATAGGTTATCAAAGTTACTTGCCACCAGAATTACTGGTTACAAGTAACATATTATAGCTAAGCTCAATATTCCAGAAGAACAGAATACTGTATCTGTTTGATTGTACGAAAGGTAATTACTCTGAAGTCTGAAGAAGAGAGCCTCTTCTACACATGGAAAGTCATTACACAAGTGAGAACTTGGACTTTTAATGTCTAGAAAAAGCTCTCTTCTTAAGAACTGTCATTTTTCATGTCATCAAATCAATGACTGAGGGGGTGAAGCTACCGTGGCAACCTCCTATCATGTAGATTTATTTTTTGTTTTTTGAATACCTGAACAGGATTATAGTCTTAGATGAAACTAGCAAAAGTCTACAGAGACAACTAGAAAGATGATTTCCAGGTTTCTTGACTAACCCGTGCTGGCACCTACTAATTATTGCATTGTCATCAAGATATTGCAGACAGACTCCTGTATGATCTGTTCCTTGTACTGAGGTTAGGCCAACTGGTCTGTAATTTCCTGGATCTTCTTCCTTGCCTACTTTGAACAGAGATACAATGCTTGCTTGTCTCCTGTTCTCTGACACCTCACCCATTCTCCAACATTTCTTGGTTCCTGATAAATTTCTTATTAATCTTGATTTGCAACCTGGATTCATCACCAAAGTCTCTGGTGATTCATAAAAGTGCACAGTCCTCTTTTGGGGGGGGGGGATGAAACAAAATATACATTGAATAATACTGCCATTTCATTGTGATCTATTAGCATTTTAAAATCTTTGCTGAATAGGATTCCCACCATTTCCTTTATATCTCTTTTGCTTTGAACATATTTGAAAAGCTTAGGTCACAGATGTGTATTCTTCCTTGGTGATTCATTTTTCCTTGCATTATTTATACATGCTCTTCTTTTCACTTCCTCCTTGAATTTATTGTACAGCCTCCTTTTTTTTTTTCAGATGTTTTCTCCTTTTGTGGAATTGTTTGTGATTGTGCTTTTAGCAGTTTCTTTTCATTAAATCCTACCCATGCTGGGTGTGTTTTTCCTTTAGCATCTCTAGCCATGGAATTTTGTCCAGTATTTCATTGAGCTTGATAAAATCAGCTTTCCTAGCAATTAAATATCTGGGTTTTTTTTTTATATTGAGAATTCAGACTTCTCACATTCTAGGAAATGAGTTTCTTAATTTAACTTTTATCTTAAATATCTTCCAAATTTTCAAATTCCTTCTACTTCTGCAAATTCTTCTTGATTTTCTGATTGTGCCTTGCCTGCTTGTTCTTGTTCTAATATCAGATCTTTAGCTTCTTCTTGGCTTTGAATTTCATTGTTCTGTCTTTCCTATTTGTCTATCTCTTTCTTTTTTAGCCTTTTTCTTCTGTCTCCAACAATGTGTCAAATTAACTTCCATGTCTATCCCAAAATTCTTCTGTTTTATTCACTGTGTTTCTTCTATATTTTGTTTTTCCTTTAAAAATGAGAGGCCTTAAATTTTCCCATCTAAATCTTATATTTGTTCTTCTGAAGTTGTCTTGTTTCCTGAAATCCAAACTTTGTGTTTGACTGTATTCTTCTTTGGTCTGTCCCACAATTATGAATTCTTGCATTACATGGTCACTTCCCTCTAAAGTACCTACTGCTTTCATCCCAGTAACCAACTCTTCCCTATTTGTTAGGATCAAGTTCAGGATTACTAGTACCCTTCTTCCTTCATCCACCTTTTGAAAGAGGAAATTATCTACAAGGCACATCAGGAATTTGTTGGAGAGCCTGTGCTTAGCAGTCTCCCAGAAGATTATCAGGATAATTGAAGTTTCCCATAACTACCTGTTCTTGGAGATTTCTGAGATTTGTTTAAGAAAAATCTCATCCACTATTTTGTTTTGTTTTGGTGCTCTGTAGTAAGCACTTGTCATAATGTTGTTTTTAATTTCTATCTCATTTATTTTTCCCCAAATGATCTCCATTAATCCAGTTAGATCATTCACATGGATTTCTGTATGAGTGAATCTTTCTTTGATATATAATGCTACTCCACCCCCTTTTCTTCTCTACTTGTTCTTTTCTGAACATATCATATCCCTTAATTTTTATATTCCAATCATGGCAGTCATCGCACTAAGCCTCTGTGACACCTATAAGGTTATAATTACTTCCCGCACTAGGATTTCAAGCTTGTCTTGTTTGTTTCCCTAACTCTGTGCATTGGTGTATAGACATCTAAAGCACAGCTTGTTGTCATTTTTTATTGTACTGTGAGTTTTACTCCCACTTTGTTCTTCAGCTTCTCTTCTAGAATTCACAGCTTGCTTTTTGCCAGCTGTTTAAGCTATCATTTCCAACCCTGCCCCCCCCCCAAGGATTTAGTTTAAAGCTCTCTTGATCAGATTCTCCATGATTTTGCCAGACATTCTTATTGGTCTTTTATTTTTCAATGGTAGATAGAGTAAGAACACCACATGTGCTTCTAAACTCTTTACTTTCCTGTCTAGGGCTTCATAATCCAAGGTTATATACTCAAAAAGCATGTGCGTGTGGTGTGCGTGTGTGTGCACGCGTGTGTGTGTGTGTGTCATTGTTGCCCGTATGAATCAGAAGAAAGGGGTACTGTTCTTCTTGATGAGCTTTGACAATATCCTAGATATAAGCACAGGAAGACAGCTCCCTCTAAATCCCTGACTAATGAATCCCATACCACAACAGCATTCTTTTCTTTTTGCTGCAGTTGGGTTGACTCCTTCCTTGGCATGCAGTATCTCTTAGTATTGATCTTCTGCTTGCACCTCTTCATCACTGTTATGCTCAGGAAATTTAGGAAGTGACTGCCTTCTTGGAACAATTACAAATCTCCTGTACATTGTCTGTTCCTGATAGCAACTGTCCTCCAGCATGCCCCCTTATTGTTACAGCTTTATTTTCATCGGCAGTTTCTTCCTGTTGGTTCTGTGAGATCAGTTCCCATTTCTTCTATCCAGGAAATCCTCATGTTTTCTGATCTGTTGAAAAACTTCAGCACATAGTTGCAGTAGATTGACCTTCTTTTCCAAGAGAGCCACCAGTTTGCACTTGCTACAGGTGTGAGGTTTTCTGGCAGGTGATCTTTTCCTGTGAGTTTTTTACTCATTAAAATCAAGGGGCAGAGGGATCTGCAAATCTATTCTCTAAAGAAAGTGAGCTTTTCTGGAAAAAGGACAAACGTATACACATTGCAGCAGACAATGATAGCTCTTTCTTCCTCCATCCCTGTAGTTTTTTCCCCCACCCGACCTTTTCAGACTGAAACAATTCTTTTTTGATATGATTGGCCCTCAGAGGCTGAGCTCCAAATACTGAGGCAACAGTTAAATGGCTGCTAGCTCTGCTTTCAAGCAAATCGATCACCCAGCTGATGCCCTGCCTTCTTAGACCATGCGCTCAGGGAGACCACATGATCTAAACCAAAGAAAAGTGTTCATACAGGCCTTCAAAACAACAACAACAGTCAAACATATCGAGAAGGACCCTCCAAACACAGCTTACCTTCCATTCTGTCCTCAGAGATATGCAAGACCTCAGGGGGCTGAGTACCCTGGTGGATGGGGGTTGTTCAGTTAAAATGTGGAGAAGATTCAAGTTTAGGAGATCAACAAGTTGCCAGGAAATCATATAAAGGATTGTGTGGCACTTCCTGTATGCTTTCATTTTGTGCTAATGTGATGATGAGGAAATCACAGACTGAGGCAACATAAAACAGTGCTATGTCCTGTGCACCTAGAATGAGACACCCATATGCAGTCAACAAATACTTTATTTGGGCACTTAGAATAATCCAGAGTGGAATCCTCTATCTCAAAGCAAATTTGAATCCATTTTGAATCCAAATTAATCCACATGCTTTCTCTAAGGAACCCTGGAGTTTTTAATGCTGTGAAAATAAACACATTACAAATCCCAAGCCAGGTGTTTAAAACCTATCATCCACCAAGCAGAAAGTAATCCTCCTGACATGCATGGGGACCCACAATAAATGCGGGGGAGAACATAATACTTCTTGAAGTTGATAAGTTAGGACTCACAACAGTGTAGGAGTTAAAGAAAACCTACATCACGTTTAGACTGCAGACAAATGAATCCTATTTTTTTTTCCAATCCTTTGCTCATTAAAATGAAAGAACAGGGGTATCTGCAAATCTGTCGTATTCCATAAAGAAATGGAAAAGTATACTTTCCAGAAAAAAAAAAAAAAAACACTTTGGAAATATCCAGTATAATCATTTCAGTTTTGCTCACTACCCTGAAAGCTAATTCAAAGTCTTTGGTCTTTCAAAAGATACAATTTTTCTGTCTACTTCCCTAGAATGCTGTATAATATCACTAAGTTTATGTCATGTTGTATTGCCTTCCATTTCTGCTGTTAAGTCAGGGCGACATGGTATAACAGGCAATGTGAAGTGGTGAGAAGTAATTCTCTGTGACATGAAGTGCAGCTGAAGAGGTGTCAAGATGAAGATGGGGCACTGAGGGTATTTTTCCCCTCTTTTTTTAAATGGCCTTCTCAAAACTTGCCTAAGAAAGATAATTCGGGTTCATAGATGCAAATTGACTTTCTAGGGCTCTTATTGCTATAATAAGTGCTACAGATTAAGCCAAGGTGACTAATCCTTTACATAACTATAGCCCATAATTCTTTAAATAGGCTGTGACACTTCAGATTCAAAACAGAAACTGCCAACATCTAAGCAAGTTTTTTTTTTCTTTTAAAATTCACACTACAGGTTTACTTTCTGTGGATCATTATTAGCGGCACAAAATAATTATAGTCCCATAGATTTTGTTTTGTCTTGTTTTGTTTTGTATATGTCAGAAAAGGCAACATGATTCTGGGGCAGATATTAAATACCATTGTGCACTGTGTTGGAATATGATGACATTTTTGTTTGAAATCAACATTTAGGGGACAAGAGGAGACAGACTTATTCCTGATTTATCAGATGAGTGCTTTTATTTGTGTCTTGAGAATATATTTTATTTGCTTCTTGTTTAGGAAGAGGAGTAAGGTTTGCTAAACATCTGGAATTACTGTTTTTCAGAACATTAGATGGTCCATACAGCAAACTGTATTAAAGAGAATGTATGATGTGCTCTGGGAAACCAATTACATTCTCACTCAAAATCAGACAGTGAATTTCCACTTGTTTGTGGGACTATACACAAAGAACAAACTGAAAGAAAATACTTCTAGGCAAGTTTGACTAATAGAATATGGCTTATGGGGGAAAAAATGAAGAAGGATAGGGACAAGTCTATGTGATACTGTCTGAGCATTATGTTCAAAGGTCGGGTCATATTCAAGTTTCTAATCCAGTTAATCCAGTTAGAAACAACTGGCCCTCTTTAAATGAAAAGCTGTTCATTCTGAGGATACCGATGCTGTGCCAGACTGCTCAGCTGGCTAATGGCAAGCTGAGGATTGGCTAACAGCTGGTATACAAAATTGCTTCTCTCCCTTCCTCCCTCCCTTTCTTTCTCTCTCTCCCTCTTTCCTTTTGTTGTCCCTGTGAACTCTCTTGCCTGTTGCTATCATCAAATGCCTCTGCTTAATGCTCTTCTGGCTTCAGTTTTGCTTGGCTCTGGTTTGCACTCTGGGCTGCCTGCTTGCCTCTGATATCACTTCAAGCCTTCCATTCCTCTTGGCCTCAGTGCATGTTATGAGTGGACTTTTGGGAAGGCAGATTCCACTGCTCTTAACATCAGAAACAGCAACAGCACAATGTATGGGAAACATGAAGGACTAAGTGCCTCCTTGGCAAAACGATATCACTTAGTCACCCTGTCAGTCTGTTAATCTGTATACTTCCTGTGCTATCCATTGCCAGCAAGTCCCAGGAAAGTGAACCAGAGGCTTAATGCGATGGAGAGCATGCCTCTATGTGAAAATCTATTGGTTATGTTTTCAGAATGTTCCCTCAAATCCCACCAAAATCTCTGTGCAAAAATTTCAAGCTTGTACATTTTTAGCCACATTCACTAACTCTAATTGTAATCCTAATATATTCTTATTATATATTTGTCAGGTCACAACACATCACGGTTATAATGTTTAGAAGAAAAGGGAAGGGGAAAATCATTTGAGAGCTTTAGTATTGTGTATTCAAATGTATATGCTAGCAAGTTTCCCAAGCAACTTGAAATGTATGTAACCACTGCTGAAGGCTGGAACAGTGCTAATTGCGGCTACATTGTATGCTACAGATCACTTGCTGTCATTTGGTAATTGGTGGATGGGGGTCAGTGGGAAAAGTGAAAGTAAACACTGCTCTGCTTGATGTCGGGTTGTTGTGAGAAGGGACTGAGGTGAGAAGGGAATGAGGGAAGGTGTGTGGGCAGGTCAATAGTGACAATCAAAGTGAGGTAGTAGCATGGAAAACTGTAGGGTGGGCATCAATCACACATGATAGCCAATACCTAAATTTGTATTGATAATCTATTAAAGAAGTAGATTGCTTTTGCTAATCAGCTTTAGCAGTGTCTGTGAAGGTGTGCTATGGTTACTCTTTTAACCCTTGAATAAACAATACTTTAAATTTCAGAGTGTGTTCATGGATGTTGGGTCATCCAATACATGACAATATTATTATTGATGTTTTACATCAGCTACTTAGTTACATATATATATAGACACACATACTTGGTTGAAACACGTATCTAACTTAGATGGCTTTACCAATACCAGCATACATCAGTATTTTGGAACAATTTATCAGCCTATTAGTTTATCAGAAACAGCATGACTGGGTAAGACAGTGATCTTCCTTGAAGGAGACATATTACTGTATCTTAGTTTTTTTATTCTTTTTTTAGCCTCTCCCAGCTAATCAGTTATCCAATCAAAACAAAAGTATTCACTGCATATTACTTATACTTATCCAATCAAAGCAAATAACTTTTATCTATGATTCCAATCCCAGTACAATTAGAGTCTTTTGTCTGCCTGAAATCATGATTATGTCAACCTGTTCCCTAGGAGGATTGTTGTATCTACTGGGTATCTGCTAAGGGTTATTATAGGTCACCTCTGCTCATGTCTCACAGAATAAAGCTAGAAGCACTGGCATTCTCAACTTTTATCTTGTTTACCTTCCAATAAGCATTTCTCCAGCCTTATATAGTAGTTTTCTGCTGAATTATACACAGATTGTTACAGACCTCTTATACGCTCTTCATAAGTACTGTATAGGATATACTAAGTCACATTTTGTACTTTAAAGGTATATTCCCAGATCACAAAGTTGACAACTGAATAACCTGCATGGTAATACACACCTCTTCCACTCACAAATGACATTGTGAGAAGGACTTACATAACCTTAGGGAACACAGAGGAATTATGGATCTGGAACCTTAGGAATCATGCATCTGAAACCTTAGGTTAATCCAAATCTAATAATGAATGACTATCATCACCACCACCACCACCAACATCAGTATGATTGGATGCTTGTGCTTTCCTCCCAAATAATAGGAAATCAGAATATGACCACACTTTGGTTAAGTGTTTTACCAGCCATGATTTGGATAAATCTGTTTTTTAAAAAACCAGTTGACAGAGACTAACATCTCTGTATAGTTTCAAATGTTTTACAATAAAAACAGGAATATTTAGTTGTATATATACTGTCCCAAGAACAAGAGGAAAAACAAAGAAAAGCCAAGCCAAGAAAAACTCTATATAGATAAGCAGAGATAGCTCCACACAGCTGTCAAAGCATGCCAAGCTGCAGAGAACACCTTTAGCAGCAAATGCACTAAGCCAGTAACACTCACCCACTCAGCTTGCAATCTTCCAATCTGGAGGCTCTTTATTCTTTGTTACAAAAATATACACAATATTTACAAAGTCCAGATGGCAATCCAGCACATCTAGCTTGCTCTTTCCAGCAGAGCCTCCCACAACATGCATCAGGTAACATGTGCAGTTGTTGGCTGGGATTGTGCTACCTTTATACAGACACCTAGCCAATCCTGGCCAGCCCTTGCATTGTCTGCACCTGGTGCTCATCAGCATGACTCAAACTAGCTTGAGTCACATTCCTTTCCACAGGTGCAGTTAACAATTAAAGCAATTAAAGCAACATGACATTTACACTTACATCACAACGTATTTTTCTTGAGGATTGGTCTAGCCTTTTCTGACATATACATATAAGGCTCCCCTCACCCCACAACTTTGACTGCGCTAGATGCAAAGTGTTAAAAAAAAATGTTTAGCCATATTTGTATGTGTTGTGGGTAAAAGTGGTAGGCAAAACGCCTCAATTTATCTTCTTTCTCACTACTACCACTTCCAGTGCAGCTACCTGATCTTCAACAATTCCTTCTTCCTCAATCCTCTTTCAACCATTTTGCAAGAGGTATTCCCATTCTTTCAAATGAAGGGAGATCTATAGAGGGGCTGGATAGGCTTGATGCTCTTTGCATAAGCAGCTTTATATTTAGACACTTGTTTAGATACAACCAATTATGCAAGGGAGGAGGAATATCCTTAGAATAACACCTATTCTTTTCTTTTTTTTTAACATGCTAATAAAAGAATACTGCTATAGCAAATTTATTTTTTTTTCTTGATTTCCTAAACACAGTAAGACAATGTGTGATTTCTCCTTTATTCCAAATACAGTGAGCTATCAACACATTAAAAACTGCTGAATGTGTTTTGAGCAAACAGCAGAAAAAGTACAATGTCATCTGTACCTTATTTTAAAGCTCCGAAAGATACCAAAGACATCAACATTTGTTTAGAATTCTCCTCTGACTCTTTTTTTGGTGCTGCTATGACAAAACAAAACAAATCACCGCTGACTGAACAAACACAAAGATAAAATGAAACAGGTGGAATTAATCTCATGTGTTTAGAGGGTTATAAGTCTAGAACTGTGTCTTTCGTTTCATATTTAGAAGTCTTGAAATACAGTCCTTGTGAAAACAAAGGAAAATGACTTCTACACCTTTCAGTAGCCAATCTTGTCTAAAGACTGTCAGACTTTGTCAACTCAGCATTACCAGGTTGGTGCAATGAAATCCTGTCTATAGAATGGAATGCATGGTGTTTAGCTACCCTCCCACCCCCCACCCCAGAAAAGTCAGCTGTCAATGGGAGCCTCCTGACCCTGCTCTTTACTTATAAAATTCCATAATTCTTATGCCCAGAAGCAGATGAAAAGTCCTTCTCCATCCCAACTGCCAGTTTTCTAGCCTTGGAGGGAGAGAAGAAGAAAGTGGCACAGCTCCATTATGCCTTGCCTCAGAAGCCAGTGAAAGGCTCTCCTCCATCCCAACTGCCACTGATGTGGCCTTGGAGGGAGAGAAGTAGAGGCAGTTATGTACTAAACTTAATCCCTTCCTCCATTGCTATCCCCTTTCCCTTTTGAATCTTAATTAGACAGTAAGGCTGAAGGCAATTTTTTTTTTCTTGTAAAACATTGTGTACAGTGATGGTGTTATATAAATAAATTGATGATGAAGGAGAAGAAGAAGAAGAGGAAGGAGGAGGAGGAGGAGGAAAAAGAAGAGGCAGAGGAGAAGGAGGAGAGGGAGGAGGAGGTGCTCAGTATAAGTTAGAGGAAGGATCCAAAGAAGAAGGACATTAAAATATGACACTGGGTATCTAGCACGGAAGTGTAGTGGCAGCAGCTCTTTCCATGCAGTTTTCCATGCTCTATCTGGAGACAGTGTAGATTCCACATGCGATATTCACATGCAAAACATGTCTTCTACTACTAAGATATGACCCTGCCACATGCTTAGAGAAGTAAGCACTGATGACATCATTATATTTCTATTGCTTACTTACTGCTATTTGAAAGTATGTAGTCGGCAGAAAAGATAATATGTGGATATTTATCATATTCTCTGTGACTTATAGATTTGAAGCTTATACATGCTTCTATTATATTCAGAATAATATCTATTTTCTCAACACAAAATCAGCTGTCAGAGTGCCTTTAGATGGTGCATAACTGTAAAGGAACAACGCAAGAAGGAAGCACTATAATTCTAAAATTAAGCTCTATAAATTGAGTTCTATAGTTAATGGAGTTCTATGATGAATTAATAACTAATAAATGGAGACCTATAATTCTAAAACTAAGTATCACCCCTAAATGGGACAATTTAGTTCCTCAAGATGATGTTTTGTGGTAGAATTTCTAAAAAAGTGAATCCAAATCTAGATATTCTGTGACACTGATCTATAAAATTGTAAATAATAGACTCAAAAATTAACCACTTGCCACACAGGTTTTCTGGGGGAGGGGCGGATGAAAAATATTTCATGTCATTTTTGGCAAACCATGAAGCAGAACAGACATTTGGGAAAAACTGATATTTTATCTGTTGGGAATATTAGAATTCCTTGTGGCCAGAAACAGCTGGGTGGGGGTGGAGGTGGAGAATGGATACAAGAATCTTATGCTTGACTTCAGTTACTTTACTTTTATTCCATCATGGGTAGAATCTTGTTAGTTAGTCCTGACCAGTTAAATAAATTGCTGAAAAGTGTAACTCAACATGTTGTTGAATCTAGATCATTCAGTGGTTCTACTCTCATCATCACTAATTACAGGATTTAGATCCTTGTGTTTCTGTTTCCCCAGTTCTGACTATTTGGGTTGATAATGCTTGATTTTGTGTAGAAAAACATTCTTTGGACACAAAACATTCCTACATCCTGAAATTCACTGGAATTTTCAGTGGAGTTGGAATTGTTCCATAACTCAGACAGTATAAGTATTTTCGTCTTAGTGGAAGAGATTTAAGAAAATAACCACCCCAAAACGTTGCTATTTGTGATATGGTGTAGCCAAACAGGAAAGACAGTAAATTTTATTTAGAATAAAATGATTAAAGTAAATATATATGCATCCTTAATCTCAAAGCTCAGATATATTTCAACGTAATTTAGTGCATGCTACATGCTGGAAAGCAAAAAGTGAAATCAATATTAAAATTAGTGTATTAAAAGTTAGAAAACAGGGGAGTTTAGATCTAACGTGTAGATTTGTTTTGCTGGAATAGCATGATCAGTGTGGGAATATTAACTGCCTCATTTTCTTTGTTTGAGGTTGCTGTTGTTTTCTTTTTAACTTTTGTAATTTAAAAAGTACATTGATGATTTACTAGGATGTTTTTCAAAACTTTTTTATAATTAGATATTCATACACAGTGATTTTTGTATCTGTTGGGCTTTAATTAGTTGCTCAGCTTCTATGAGAAAGTTTTTTAATAAGATTTTGAATTCATTTGCTGGGATATCTATTAGAAGTGACTTTGTAATTAATTGTCTATCAGGAAAAATAAAGGATGGATAAATAAAGGATGAGAAAACACAGCCTAGTTATTAGTGCTTCTTTAAAAGTGTTACATATTTAGTGATGAGATCAAGATATTTTGACTGACCAAACCAGAAACAAAAACAATTGACAATGTTTTGAATTTGTATTATGAGAATCTGATTGACAGACAATTCTTTAAGACAACTTTATAAATCTGTTCCCTGTCATATAGTTTTCAGTGATCTAGGTAGAAATATGCATATATCATTAATAAACAAAACTGTATTAATGAAAAAGAACAGGGGAGAAGGAGCATGCCACAATTCCACCCTAGAAGAACTCAAGCCCAGTGGGATCAATTCAAAAATCAACCAAACAGTCTTTCTGACTCAATGGGCCATTACTACAAGCAACTTTAGGAAAGGCCCAACCTGTCAAACTTCCCACCAAAACCAACCAAACAATATTAACTAACAATGAAATCAAAGCACTCTCCTCCCAAAAGCCAAATGAGTAAAACTGGAGCTTTGCATAACACAAGCCCTTGCACTGCCTCTGTTAATCCACCCTCAAAACCAAAGCTTTTAGCTCCACACAGAATGTGACATCCAGGATCTCACTTTCTGAAGATCTAAAGAGGGCATATGAAGGGGTAAGCAGGACTTAAATAGCATTTGGCTCTACCCCGTCATGTGTAGCAACCTAGTGCCTTGTGCCAGGCACAAAGCACCCTGGTCTCTCCCAAGGAAGCCATCAAACTACTACCCTTCCCTGCAACATCATTCACCATTCAAGTTCAGGTACACATAATGATCTAAACTGTATCACATCAGTGTTGTACCAGCCTGTGTGACGTGCCTTGAGCATTTTTATGGATCCTTATTCTAACTACAATCTCCTACTTCTGTCTCATTTATTATAAGTTCATTGATTAAACTTTACAACAGTAGCCAGTAGTATAGTGCTTCGTTTTCAAAATTTTGAAAACTACCATTCACATTTTTCATATTATCTACTTAGGTGCACCCTTCTGGTCTACAGTATGTGCAGGTCACACAGTCAGTACAGATTTCTAAAGGACATTAGGAACATTGGAAAGGAAGCTCTTTTCTCAGGGAAACTTGCCCATCATTGCTATTCTCCCCCATAGAAAATTTTTCATTTGCTTCTGAGGAATATCAAAGTTCCTTGTGACACACTTTAAAATTAAGGGCCTTGCCACATTACACTCTTATAGTGCTATTATTCCACTTTCAACATCTTATGGAATCCTGGGATTTGCAGTTTAGGGAGGGGCATTTAGAATCATCAATCAGAGAGCTCTTTGGTCTCAGTAAATTGCAAACCCCAGAATTCCACAGGATGTTGAAAGTGGAATAATAGCGCTATAACAGTGTAGTATGGAAAGGTCTTAAAACTAAGGCAGAAACTAAAGCAGCTTGCTTTTCATTTTAACAAGAGTTTGGTACTGTGCAAAACTGGATAAACATGGACAGAATTCCTACGAAGTTGGGGGATTGATTTTGAGTGATATTTATTTATTTACTTATTTAAATAGCTTACATTTTTACAAGCTGGGAGAGTTATAATGTAGATAGACCAGTCTATTTCTTTTCCCTGTCATTTTTGCACATATTAAGGCCATACACTTCTCTCCATTTCATTTCTGCATTCTAAACATTTAAA
Organism: Iguana delicatissima; assembly: GCA_948472985.1. Classification (NCBI taxonomy): domain Eukaryota; kingdom Metazoa; phylum Chordata; class Lepidosauria; order Squamata; family Iguanidae; genus Iguana; species Iguana delicatissima. The sequence continues at coordinate 3,475,990 of CAOKZL010000098.1, read as the reverse complement.
AACTACACAGACACAAAAATCAAAATGTGTTAAATAATTAATTTTTATTTAAAAGGAAATCTCTTTTTAAAGAAAACACTCACCCACTTTTCTTCCTTTTTTTTTTTTACTTGTAACTATACTTTTCCATTCTTCAGCCTTGCCAACATGCTTCACACTGCTGACCCTGCCTTGCTTTTAATTAAGGCCCTTATTGCACTATGCCACAATCCCACATCATCCCCTCATGATCCCAGCAATGCCATTGTTGAGATAAGATCGGTACTCAAATGTTGCCCACCACACTGGTTGGCTGTCAGCAGATAGGTAGCATTTGGGATGTCCTCCTTTCTTCCGCATTACAGCTGACCTCTTCCTGGACTGTGTTGTGGAAGGAAGTGCTTGATAGAGCTTCCACCCTTCTCACACCCCCACAGACAATGAGATCATTGCATGAAGGGAGACCATTACCAGATTTTTTCCAGTAACAGTTTACAGCACTATTGCAACAGCTGGGGATATGACAACAGTGGGTTCACAACAATGTCATGTGATGGCACACATCAAGGACCAGCAGCAATGTGTCCTCATGCTGGGATGGTGCCATGGTGTGGTAAGATCCTAAATGATTTTTAAAACTTACCTCCTAATCTCTTTCTTGAATTAATTTGCTCAATCTTTCTTTGCTTTCTTTCTTGTCATCTATAGTTGTAACACTATTTTCTCTTCTTTATCAATCATTCTGTTTTCAAAGTCTCTGAATCTATTTATCAAAATGGACTAAATAGCCTCAGGCACAAAGTCTAGGTGTTTTGTTTCATCCACATCCTTATCCATTTTTGCCTTTATCTTTTCTATAGGCCATACTAAAATAATAACTATTTTCCTTCTAGGAAGATGATGTTCCATTTATCATGACACTTCTAAGATGAATTAAGCGTGTAATTCTTTGAGCATACATCTAACACTTCCTTAGGCAAGAATAAATAAAGAGCAAATACTAATCATACTAATATAGAGATACATTGTATACATATATGATGTTCATATATCAAACTAATATAAGCATCATCGGTTTGCTCCTCAGCTTATCAATCATTCCTTAATTAAAGAAAGAAAGCTAAGAGGAATAAAAAAAGATAATTCATTAAGTTTTTTTTAATATACCAAGTAATTGGCAGTTCCTTAGGATCTTGGTAATTTGGAATCATCAGTGTATGCTGTTAGTCACAAGCCCAAACTATATAATAACTACTAGACATTCATATTACGATGGTCCAAAGATAAATTTAAAAAGTTACTAAAGATAAGGATGAAGCCCTGAATTCTTTTATTTTAATCAGCCTTAGAGGAGAGAAATTATTCCAAAAGGGGGAAAAGAAAAAAAAAGGAAAGCCTCAGATGTCCTATCACACTTGAGCAGAAAATTCAGAAATCAACTTTAAAAAAAAAGGTAGGTATTATATGTCACTGTTTTTCAATTTGCTGCCTTGATCACAAGTTAAAAAAAAAAAAAAGGAAAAGGAAGCTGCATATAACAAATGGAACAGGCTGTGTGTGTATGTGTGTGAAAGTGAAAACACTGTGAATAACTCTAGGCCCTCCCAAACATATTTAACACACAAAAAAAGTATGTCATCATATTCAACCCACTGTGGATTCTTTTGAGGCATCAGGATTCCTTCACAAGGCAGAAGTGGGGGTCTGGTGGGGCTTACTGCTACCTTCACTGCTGCCCCACATCATTTTTAATAGGGACTTAACAAGCCTCGTTTGCAGTTTCTCAGTCTCACGAAGCTTGCAGTCCCTATTAAAAATGGCACAGGGAGGCAGCAGAAGTGACAGCAAATAATCCGTGAATAATTAAATTTGCAAAAGTGAAACTCACAAATGTGGAGGGCTGAATGTACATAAACAATCTATTCTCTCTCTCTATGTAGCTATATTTCACTTTTCTCTTAGAAAGAGGCTTAAGGATGATCACTATAATATTCAATAAAAACTACAATTAGAACAGAATATAACAGCAAATATTGAAAACAATGTTAAAGGTTCAATTTACAATCATTGGAAATAATTTTAAAAAATCAACTTCAAAATCCCTGTGGAAAACAGCACCCAACCAGCAATAAACAATTTCCTTCATGCCTGTTTGTTCATGTTAACATAAAAAGATCTTTGCCTGCCAGTGGAAAGATGATGAAGAGCTGACAGGGATTTTCAGAATCTGGGAGCAATCACTCTGAAAAACCCCATTTATTTAATCCCAAAATATTCATTTGAAAGTTATTTTAATAGTTTTTTTTTCCAGTCATGAATTATGTCAGAAGTGAAGCATTAGGGAAGTGAGAAAGTTGGTGAATATCTACATTCTTCTCCATGCTTTAGTCCAAGATGTCCATGTCAAGTCAGTTCATTCATAACTTACCAAATAGGTATTTTGCCCAGTCCTTGTAAAAACTGGGCAAGAGATATTGTATAAGATGATTCAGAATAGCCAGCCATATGCTTGTTTGCAACTGCCAAGAGTAGTGAGGTCTGAATCAAATATAATCCACCTGTGTATGATTCAGCAGGTCAGAGAGTCTGGTGCATTTCACTTGTGCATGTACGCACACACATGTACACACACAGACACACACTAGCAGATTTGAGGTGGAACATAATAGACTCCCCACCCCCCACAAAGCAGTGCTACTCAAAGTTGTGGTGTGAGCAATATCTGAAATATATAAAATTCTGTTAAGATGGGACACTGAAGAAGAAGTTATCAAAGAGCCAATGATACGATGGGCAAAAAATTTAGGCCATTCAGTTGAATTAACAGATTGGGAGAAAATCTGGAAGAGAAGATTGAAATATACAGCATGCCAGAATCTAAAAGAACATGTTTACAAAATGCATCTATGGTGGTATCTCCCTCCTGAGAGAATGACAAAGATATACAAACATCCTGATAAATGTTGGAAGTGCAAAAATGAAAAGGGTACATTCTACCCTGTGTGGTGGACATACCCAAAAGCCAGAAAATATTGGAAGCAAATACATATGAAGATAGAAAAGATTCTGGGATTACAGTTCCATATGTCACCACAAATGTATTTGTTGGGAATGCCAGAAAATGAACTGGGAAAAAAATATGATGAAATTCTGTTCTGCATGACTGCTGCTGCAAGGATTAATTATGCCAAAAATTGGGAAAAAAACAGACATATCAGGTACAGAAGATTGGGAATTAAGTTTGTACGATATGGCAATTATGGATAAGATGATGACATTAATAAGAGGAATCTCTCTTCAGAAGTTTGTTAAAAAATGGGACCCTCTTATCCAATTTTTTAAAAACAAATGGGGAGATTCGATGGTAGCGAGCTTTTTGGATTAAGGGAAAGATATGAGGAAAGAAAAGAGAAAAGAATTAAAGTTTAAATATATTAGATACTGATAAGCACAAAGATATTAGGATAGTGTATAAAGCCAAGATGAATATTATACTAGAGATAATATCAGTAGAGCCCTGATGTATGTAAAAAAGAGAAACGGATCCTCATGTACATAGCTGATGTGTTATACTAAGGACAAACTAGTCAGGAAGCCAGAGAGGAAGAGGAATGAATGGAACTGAAATGAAGAAGCAAGAAGACGAGTAGGCAGATCCTAGGAAATATTAAATTAAGTATTACGTCCATTATGTGTATATTAATATTATAATATGATAACATTACTATGATTTATTTATTATATTTAAACTTAATTTTAGAGATCTTCCTATCTACATGAAAATTTTCTGGTACAGTTATGTACATATGTTCTTTGTCTTTTCAAAATTTTATGTTTTACGTTTTAATAAAAATCATTAAAAAAAAAGTTGTGGTGTGAGCAATGGTTCTGGTTGTGAACCAATGGCTGCTAGCCTGCAGAAGGTTTCCAGGAAAGAAAGTGCAAATTCTGGCCAATGAGAAGAAATAAAGTACTATCACAGACAGATGAGAAAAAAAAAATGTTGTCCCTCACATCACATTGCCTGGGAAGTACTGTACAAAGCATGTTAATCCAAAACCAAGCACGTGTATTTGCATACCCCCACAAGGTATGCTGCTTCTCCCTATATTCATCATTCATCATTTTCAACAGGTAACACAATATTTTGCAAGAACTAATGTACAGAGATACATACATTTCTCCCTAAATTTCAGGGGCAGAGCATCCTTCCTGCCCAGTCACAGATTTTGTTGAGATAAGGCAGTCCAATGTTGCAAGGACATACACTTTGCAAAGGAAAATCAGACCCCAATCAATGTTTTGTTGGATTTTCTTGTTGGATTAATACCTTAATCACGACTGATTCTCAAAGGACATTATTTTAATCTCAAAAAAATTTTTTTTGGTTTAAATATTATGCTACTCATATACTAGAAAAGTAACAGAAATACAAACTGAGAAGATCAGATAAACTAACTGAAACCTGTGTTATTTCCTTTTCAGTGAAACAAATGGAACAGGATGACTCATAAACAACCTAAATAAATAAAATAAAATAATAAAATGTAAATAAATAATGAAAATGAAATAATAAAAATAAAATAAAAATAAAATAGCTGTCATTTACTAGTAGATGATGCCCTTAATTGTACATACTATTGGTAGGAAGTTACACTGAAAACGTCTTTGGGCCTCTGGCTCTTGGATTTGGTCCAGTGTCATTAGGTTCCCATTTCTGATCTAAATCCAAGGTTTCTTCAGCTAATTTTTGCTGAATTACATGCCTGGCCTCAAAAGTCAGACAAAACTGGCAGATTGTCTCATCCAGACAGAGGTCTATGGGTACTTAGTTCTTAAAAGTCTGTCTTTGAATCCTTCAAATGATGGTTATCAGCCACATCAGTGGTGCTGATTTAGGAGTGCTACCTGCTTATTTCATAATAAGCTTGCCATCGTTAACAATGTGACAGGTAAGTACACTGCAGTCCCTTTCATACTGAGAATACTTATGCCTGTTGAACTTAACCAGTTCTGATGGCTAAGAATTTATTTTTTTCATTTTTGTAAGAATGGTGTGTGTGTGTGTGTGTGTGTGTGTGTGTGTGTGTACACCCACCCACCCACCCACCCACCCACACACACACACACACACACATAAAGAAAGTGCAGATTTCATCCTAAATTGAATAGAAAGATTTGTGGCTTTAAAATAAAGGGGAGAATACAAAACTGGCGGCTTCATCCATCTTAGCATCATCTTCTTTCCTACCACACAGTCCAAATCACTGATTGGCTTCTGAGAGCCACAGATTGAACGCGGGATCATTTGCAGGAAATACATGCAGCTGGAACAATATAGAAAAGAGAATCACAACTCCTTGAAACCAAAAGAGTAGTGATTTCTCTCAAATCAAGAAACAATATCTTAATGTCTGTTGAAGAGGAGTTCTGGTGTTTTTCTTCTGGAAGTGGGAGTGTTTCCAGATTTTAGTGGGAAAAAAAGAAAATAATTGAACAGAGGGTGCTGGTCAGCAGCAATTTTCAAACAAACAAAACTATGACCCAGAACCCTAGAGCTTGCCCACTCCTGGTTTACAGGATGAACCATCTTCTTAATTTGTGGAATATTTGATATGTAACACATAAGGTACAGGTAGTACTTATTGTAAATAAGTGCAGTTCACACTCTCTTTTTCCTGTCTTTTTATTTCCTTTTCTGAGATTAAAAGTTATGCAAAACAGGCTTCCATACCTCCAATCCCTCCTGTGCAGTAACCATGCAAAATACCTCAGATGCATGGTAGCAATAAAATGTCTGTTGAAGCATCTCCAACACATCACAAAAATAGTCCTGTGACTTGGACTTTGATACTATTGGGAAAACTCATTTGTTGTCCAAAAACATATCCAGAACACTTGTTTAGTTGCAAGACTGAGACCCTGACAGGGTAGATCAATGAGGCCATTTCCACACTACACTACTATGGTGCTATTATTCCACTTTTAATATCCCATGGCGTCCTGGCGCTTGCAATTCAGGGAGGGGCCTTTAAAACCGTCAGCTAGAGAGCTCTTTGGCCTCAGTAAACTACAGACCCCAGAATTCCACAAGATGTTGAAAGTAGAATAATAACACTATAACAGTCTAGTGCAGAAATGGCCTCTATTTTTGATCTGTTTAATTTTTTGCATTTGTTTGCTTGATTGTTTGCTAATCAAGATTTTTCCATCTCAAACACAGAGAAGTTTGCAATTTTTGGTAAATACTTATCAACAATAAACATATTCTCAGACTTCCTAGTATTTTCTCTCAAAATAACCTTTTAAAGACATTTTCAGATATGTTTTTAATATGAGCATTGCAAAACAGAGGTCTCACCAGCTATCATCAGAATTCAGAGGGAAAAAATCCATATCTTCATGCACATCTAGTGTGATCTAGTCAATGTCTGTTTATCACTGCATAACATAACGGTTCAATGATCATGATGTCTGTTTACGACTGCAGTCATGATAACAAACTGTAACGCAGACAGCATATCTTTTAGGCTTTGAAAACAATCTTGTTAGTTCCTTTAACTATTCTTTTGGGAGGTATACAAGATGTAGTAGCTAAATAAGGCAACAGGGAACTGATGTCTAATGCAATTATAACAGCGAGAGTTGAAGTTGTTAACAAATGGATTAAAAATGATATCCCTTTAACCAGCAAATAGTATAGGAGTCTTGTATGCTCTTTCTTATGGATAAATTATATACAACTATTTTTTTTTTGGCTGATAACTGGATTTAGTTGTTCACCACTGAAGTTAAAGATATAACATTAACTCAAAAGTGTTATCATTTGTATCTAAATTGCCTTAAAAGGTTCTTTAAAAATGTTAATGCATTATGTCTTTATGAAATGAATTTAACAGAGTGGGATCCTGTATGGTCTTCAATATGTTTAAGCTCTGTCCTTACAGTGCTACACAATAAATTCTGGTTCAACCCCCTCATTCCCTACTACATACTGTGAAAAAGTCTGTGTGATTGACAGGGGTCTGTTCCCCCATCACTTTGGAAGCAGTTGCCTGCTATTTCTACAACAAGGTAGAAGAAGGGCACTTGTCTCAGTTCCCCCTCACTCTGAAAATCACTCATGTAAGTGGAGGTGGGTGGAATGGAATGAATATTTGATTTTTTTAAAAAAAAAAAATGTTAAAGCCATTTGGAGTGTTGAGAAATCCTTATGAGAAGAATCCTGGATTGCCAAGAATCTTCACAGTTTGGCACTTATTCTGCACATGGTTGTTTTGCTCAGAAAACAGCATTTTCTGCCAAAAAAACAGTATTTTCAGATCAGAAAACAATTCTGTGTTGAAGTATTATTTTCTTTGTAGAAAATGCTAATGCTGCTGCTAATAATAACAATAACAGTAATAACAGTAATAATAATAGTAATAGTAGTAGTAGTAGTAGCAGTAGCAGTAGTAGTAGTAAGATTTTCAAAGATTCTCAGTTGGAAGAAAGTTGCTGAAATTACTCATTGCTACCTTTGAGAAAAATCTTAGTGAAGAATTACATCCCTAGACCACGTACTTTTCTGAGACTGACCCAGAGCCAGGTGAATTCAGTAGACTGGAATGTCTACACCCAGCTTTGGTTAGCCGGCTAGCTATGATCATACCTAGACAAGAAGAATCTGGCTATATTCATTTTTCCATTGGCAGCTTCCCATTTAGATTATTGCAGTGTGATTGATATGGGCCTGCCCTTGAAAAGAATATCAAGACTGAACAAGCATTATATGAGGCAATTAGAATTAGGATATGAAAAACATAGAGGAAACTATCCCATTTTCAATTTTAAAGGAATTCTACTGCTTGCCAATACACTTCAGATGCGCATTCAAAGTGCTGACTATGACATTTAGAAAAAGTAATCATTTGGAAACTAGATATTTGATTGAGAACCTCACAAATAACTAGCATAATAATTAAAAAGTTAGGGATCTCCTTTTTGTCCAACCACTGGAAACAGTGGACCATGTGGAAACCTGTGGCGTGGCTTTCTTAACTACAGGGTCATGACTGTGGAATGCCCTCACCTTAGAAGTATGACTGACCCCAAAATTGTCCTTATTTGTGTATGATGTTTAAAATAGTATTTCAATTAATTGTTTAGTGCCTTATAAGATCAAGTATTAGTTTCCCTTGTTAACCTTATTGGTTGCATTCTCAGCAAGAGCAGAGCCACTGAATCCGTTACTATGTGGTTAAGTCAACACTTCTGTAAGTCTCACTCGTTCAGTTACTGTAATCTAGCTCAGACTTTCAATTGGTTCTACAATCTATTTTTGTTTGTGTTTTCCATTTGCTTTAAAACTTTTGAATTGCTGCAGGTTGTGTTAGGGTGATTGTATTGCACTTGATATCTGCTAATATAGTAGGTATTAGAAGTGCCTTAACCGTGCTCTGGTGGCACAGTGGTTAAACACCAGTACCGCAGCCACAATGTTGTGAGTTTGATCTTGCGGGGCATCAGGTTAACTCACCTTCCATCCTTCTGTAGGCTGGTAAAATGAGTACCCAGCTTGTTGGGGGCAATTAGCTAAATACATAGTAAACTGTTTAGGAACTGCTTTGCACTGATAAGTGGTATAGAAATCTAACTGCTATTGCTTGCTAACTGCTAGTTAATTCTAATATTCTGTTCTCAGCCTAGGTGTCAAATGGGTGATGACCTCAAAACTCCAGATGCATTGGAATGGTGCTGATTACACAAATCGTTGTTCTTTTGGCCATGACATAGGATTAAGACTGTTTTGATCACATTGGTGGAAAACCAAAACAGGCAAGTAGATGAATGAATATGTGGAGATGAGGAGCAGGGATGCACCTCTAATAGATTTCTCATTTAGTACTCTTGTTGCTTACAGCAGCACCCAATATAATATGCTTTTGGACCACCTGGTGGGTCTGGGTCTTTGAGACACTGAATTGCAGTGTTTCTGTTTCTTTCTGTCAGTTTAAATCAGAAGGAAGTGAGATAGCACTACCTGGTACCATGCAGACTGGTCTATAGTGTCTCCCAGAATTCTGTCTAGTGTAGTGGCAATTCCCTACATGCCATTTCCTACTCTTCATCAAAAGAGGAAGTGTTTTTTTCTTCTTTCTGTTTCATGGTGTTAGTGACAATGGGCAGGTTTCCTTGGAGTGCAACACAGCCAAAAGTTAAACACCAGTGGAAATTTGAAAAAAAAAACTTTTATTCAACCCAGGCTGAAACCAAGAGACATGCAGGGGAATCTCAAATCAGATGTGCAGAACAGAGAAAGCCATAAACATTTATACTTCCCATAAGTAAAGGAATTTGCATACTAAGCTACATCACCTTTACATCAGACTTAGTGGGATTCAGATATCAGAGCCTGCCCCTTGGCCCTGTCATATAATGCCTCCCCAATACATCAAACACTTAGCACCTATATGTTGTTTGTTCAAAGCACCCTTCTTAATGCGGGGGGGGATCCTGGCACTACTGGTTCATTCTTTGCTATCAGTAGTATTCATTCTATTCCCAATGTCCATATATTTTCCAAATCATGCTGCCCCTTCCTAGGTGCCAGCTTTCACAATTTGTCAATAACAAAACAGGCTAGTAACACAAAGATTGTCAGAAAGGGGAAAGTCTGTAGAAGCCTGCAGAGGCCCTGTTAACTTATTTCTATACTATTGTGTGCTACTCTAAATCCCATCATTCTCATAATTTGTCACTTAACCAGTCAATACATCTTTTCCTTTTTTATCAAATTATATCATTATGGCCATTAGCTTTACAACTAAAGCCACTCTTTTATTTTACTCTATTCTCTATCAAATTGTTGAATAGATTTGTTCCTCAATTTTTCCATTTCCATCATATCCATAATCTTTAATTTTCATTCATTTAAATTTATTTTAATATCTTGTTTCCAATGTTGAGCACTAGTTAGTCTGCCTACTGTAACTAAATATAGCATTTTTTTATGCTTTCTAATTTCTGCCTTTGATTTTATTATATTCAATAAATATAATTCAGGTATCATTTCAAGATTTGTTTTGAATTTTTTTTTTAATTTTATCATATATTTCTTTCCAAAATTTCTTCGCCTTTTTACAAGTCCACCACATATGATAAAATGTTTCCTCTTTTTCTCCGTACTTCCAACATTTTGAATTTCCATTCTTTGTAATTTTTTGTAATCTCTCTGGCATCATATACCATCCATGCAACATTTTAAAATAGTTTTCCCTTAAATTTAAGTTTAATGTAAATCTTAAATCTGTTTTCCATGCTATTTTCCAACTCTCAATATCTATTGAATGTCCTATATTTTGTGACAATCTGACCATCATTTCTTTAATTTCTTCCTGTTCCATGTCTCTTTGTAAAAACAATTTATAAAGTTTGGATATTGTTTTCTTTTGATCTTCTTTCATGATTACATCCAGTTCATTTTCCTTCTTCTCAAATCCAAATAATTTTAGGTCCATTTTGTATCTTTCTGTCAGTTGTCTTCATGGAAACCAATTCATTTCATGTCCACCTTCCTTCATTTCTTCCAGCGTTTTCATTCTTGGTTTATTTCCATGCCAGATTTTTGTGTTATAATAAACTAGCAGTTAAAAAAGAATTTAATAAGCATTGCATCCAGCAGACTTTATTAAAAGTATGGCAACAATTATACCCAAGATTTTATGCCAGCCTCCCAACTTGGACATCACCACAAGAAGCCTTTAAAATTTCCCCTGCAAAAGAAGGGAAAATGCTGACATATCAGGACATACTTATCTGGGATAAATCCCATCATTCTCAGGTTTCCAGCCTTCTGTATCAACAGTGGATTTTAAAAATCCAGAGGAAATTTTCTGAGTACAGCTCTGCAGTACTTCACTATTCAACTGTGCCCCAGGATTTGTGTTATTTTAAAAGTTATGTGTTGTTTAATGCCACAGAAGCTGCTATCCCTTGGGGACTGAATATCTGTTAATCTCTTCTCTGAACACTCCCTCTCTCATCAAGCTTTAGTGTTGACTATACCAGTGAGGTTTTTTTTTAATGTTCCAGAGGATTTTCCTCCTTTCTGATAGGTCTACAATCTAGTGCCAAACAAAGAAATCTCCAAGAATATACAGATTTGCTCTCAAATAGTGTTCAATTTTCATTTCCTTTTCAAGAAGTACCAAAGCTTGGTCTTCTAGAACTGTCTCTCTTAGGTCATACATGTATGATTAGACAAAAAGAACTCTTGCACTTCTTATGGTGTGATTGAATCTAAGGGTCATTCTGAAACTATTTGTCATACATTTTAGAAATGACTTCAGGCTACTTATGCCTCTTACCATAGCTATTCATTGGCAATTAGGGAATAATACTGATTTATGTTTCTCAGTTTTTGCAAGGATACTTCAGATATATCAAGAAATTTGGCATGAGTGACAGTTTTTAAACATCAGAATTATTCTAATGTAATACTCTGTAGTTTATTATTCTTGTTAGGAGGTAGATTTTAATAATAAATATTGTTCTTGTTGTTATTCCTCATCAAGTCAACTTTGACTTACGATAACCCTATGAATGAGAGATCTTCAATAGCTTGGTAATCAACTGCCCTTGCAGACTTAGGGCTATGGTTTCATTAAATCAATCCACCTATAGTATGGTATTCCTCTTACAGTATTCCATTTTATAATGGGTTAAATACTGTTGTTTATCCCAGTTAATTAACTCAAGGGGCCTTGAGGGGGTTTTTTTAAAGAAAAGATTGTGTAAGAAATGTGGTGATAATCAAGATAAAGTTTTTAATTTTTTTAAAAATTATCTATTCCTTGAAACTCTCAATTAAAAGTAAAAAAAATGATTCTTTGAAAAAGTGCATCAATTAAAAACAGTTTAAAGTACCATTAAAATATAAATGGTAAAATAAAAAGGGGAAAAAAAACACTTACAATGCCTTTCTGTCATGTAATTAAAAACCATATGGCTGCTTAAATAGAAAGAATTCTGTTTGCAGTGGTAAAAGAGCCAAAAATCGGCTAATCAGACCAGGCTGTGGGATGCAGATAGCTTTAGTTGCCTTACTCACTGTAACTAAATGAGATGATTATGTTCCTGTTGGTTCTAGTTCTGTTGGTTGCATATCTCTGCAACTTTGAGTACTATCAACCGTGGAATCTTTTTGGACCACTTCTCTAGGATGGTATTTTGGGGCACTATTATACCATGGTTCCAGTCTTTCTTGGATGAAGAAGATTCAAAAGATACTGCTGCAGAATTTCTGTGTGACCCCATCTGTAATAGAAAACTGGGTCCAGAGTGTGGCCAGCAGCTTGTGTGGACCAGATATGTCTAGGGACAGACCCATGGTTGTCATGGAGACCATTAATTCTTATGACAAAACCAGAGTGGGGTCAGCATCAATATTCAATACCCCTCAGCACAACAGGTCAGGGGGACCCCATTGTACAAATTTACTCAGCCAGCTCCAGAAGAAAAAGATTGAGCAGCAGGTGGGCAGTGTAATAGAATCTCTATTCTGCCCTAGGTACCCACTTTCACATACAGACATGGACTTGCAGTAGATGGCATCACAATAGACCACTTCCTCATGAAGCCGTACTTAGTGTTATAAGAAGAATGCAGCCATGCAAAGCTAGGAGATAAACTCCCCTCCCCAGCTTCATCCACTCAGATCTCTGTAATACACCTATCTTGGACGAGGTTTTAGATCATTGCTATTCCCCCTCCCCATTTATTGACGACATTTGGCAGCAACATTTTCAGCACAGGTTGTCAGTTGCCAAGTCTATATGGGATACTTGAAGGAAAAGACAGTTTGGGAGTAACCAGTACTCTATGGCTCTTTTCCTCTCATAGTGATATAATTATGTATGTTCCTCTCCCAGGTCTCCAAATTATTATCATCAGTCAACTTGTTAAAAGGCCAAAAACAATACAATATACCTTTTCCCCACAGCTGGACTTGCCTTGTACCCCCAGGCATCACATCTAGGTTGGCATTCTCCCCAGTGGCACCTCAGGCCACCATCTGATATCTCTTCTCAAAAGAGTATGGGAGATACTCTGATCAATTTGCCAAAGCAGACTTTGTACGGTTCTGGCAGTAACAGAGAAGCAATTGGCAGAAGTCTTCAGGGAGAGATTTCTATTTTCCTTGGGTGATGGTGGCATTGCTATCAACTCTTCTCCCTCCTCCATTGTATGATGTCTCTTTTCCCGGCTGAATCCACTCTGACTTCACTAGTAGACTGAGTTTTAAAAAAATCAATGAAATCATTTGTAGAGTAAAAATACTTTTCACTGTAAGCAATAGTTGCTCTTTGATAGTGTGAAGAAAGACTACTGAAGTCCTTAATGGGTTTTTGGGAACTTTCCAGATGGATGCAGGAGATATAGGGGTATTTTTACTGGATTGTTTTCTGTAGCAAAGTTAACACTTTTTTATATCCAAAAGAAACTTAAGGATGCAGGAGAGAGAGGAAAGAGTTTTTGTGAAGTTGTTAAGAAATACTTTTTTAAAAAGGTTCTACGAAGGAGGCTTCCTGGTTTTATACATAGACTTCACAAGCCACATACAGAGGTTTCAAAGTATGGTCAATGATCTTGGCTTGTACAGCTGAGCTTGCTGACTTATGGTTATGAATTCTAGGGATGTTTTCAAAATTCAAAGTTAATTAATGTTGGTTTCACCTCTCAAAATAATGTGACAATGATATCATAGCTATTCTTCCAGTTCATTTTTTCCACCTTTCTGCTGCAATTTTCACATTAAAAACACATCAAAAATGTTCACAAAACATTTTTTTTACCATGAAAGGTGTATCAAAATGTATATGTGATCAAAAAATGTGTATATAAATTCTTATTTTACATAAAATATGTATGTGCTTTATTGTGGATTACTGTGGAAATGACAAAGTGGCTGTTGAATAAAGACATGCAAAAGTGATCAAAACTGTAAATAGTTTGATCTTCCCATATAACTTCTGTGATTTAGTGTTCTGCTGCCCTTGCAGTGGAAAAATTCCATTTTGTGTGTAGAATATTATGCGATGCAGAAAAGGATGTGCAATAGTGCAATACAGGTAGGATGAAAAGAGAAAATGCATCAACAAGAAATAAGAACAAAGATTTGCACAAAATTTGCATAAACCAATATTTACTTGTACATTCATATTCCCCCCAAAACTGTAATTTAAGAGAAATAGTTTAGTTCACAGTAGTGGGAAAACGGACCATTAAGTAATCAGCAAGCCTGCTTATTCTGCTTTCCAAGTGCTACATGCTGATGACTCCATCCTCTACTGTCCAGTTTCATGAAACTGAGCTTGGATTGGATTCAAAGGAGGGAATTCCTTCAATGTGAGGACTATGCTCAGTAAAGATGGATGCAAGTGGCCACTCTAGACCCAAGGCTTTGTATTATTTGCCATAAATCTATAATACATAACCTACTGATTCTGTGTGGTGGTGATTAAGTCTGGCTGAATTTTTTTATGCCAAAGAGAAGAACTGAACAGATAGAATGACTAATGGTTGTCATTGCCCTAAGTGCCCCGATTCGAGAAAGTGACAGTAAGACAGAATGAATCAAGGAAGCTTGAACTCAAGAAGGAATTAGGTGGGAGTCTGAGAACTTCCAACAGAGATCTGTCATGGTCAGCAAACCTGGAAGAAAAGAAAGAAATAAGAATACAGCCCACATAAACTACATTCTACACATTCTGCAAATAAATGGATGGACAAGATGCTTCTGTGAGTAGAATTTTCCACATTTATATCTATATGTTTTGAGAACATTTCATGAATATTCAATGAATATTTCTCATGGAAGGAGAACTAATGCACAACTCCAGTAATATGTGTTCATTTTGTACAAAAGATTGTGAGAAGCTCTCCACTACAGAGAAAGGGATTGGAAAAAGTCCATTACAATAAGATTGAAAGAAGAAATTGAAAGTAGGTGGAAAAATGAAAGAATTGTCAGATGCAGAATGGGTAGAGAAAGAGGCTGAGCACGACTCGAAGAGGTGGAACTGTAGCTTAGCCTCTAGTTTCAAGACTGAAACATTTTATATTGATGATTGTTTCATGTCATAACAGTTATGCTGTTGAGGGGAATTTCGGAACAAAATTATATTTTCATTGTTTCTATGGAAGTCGCATTGTAATTAAAAGTATATTTTTCAACCTTCACACCAAAACTCCAAACCTGGTCTTTTTGCTTATTATTGTGTGTTTATAATAGTTCACAAAATGCCAGTAGCATTTTCTCTAGAATGAACAAAGGAAAACAAAAGCACTTTTTGTATTCATTAACAGCCATACATATACTATGATCTGTCCAATGTGTTTATGACTACATTCAATGGATACAAGGCACTAGCAATGCTTGACAACATAAATTCCTCTTTTTAAATGATGCAATGGTCCAAGTGGTGCATTTTAAGCTAGATAAGCTGCTATAGTTTTGAGAACTGTCACTGGCAATAGCTGAATTAGATAGAGTAAGATGTTATGAACTGGCTCATTTATTCACATCTTAGCTGCACTCCAGAGATATGGGAGGAAGTATAAATATTTTAAAACAAAGTGTTGAATATCCTCATATAAACACTACAAATATTATTAATACATTTTATTTTAGTTTTTACTCAAAAGGCATAACATCAAGGCTATAAAACAAACACAACCAATTGCAAATCATACACCAGTGGAGTTCATTTAAAGCTCCTGTATCCCAACTTTCTTCTGAAACAGCTCAAAATGGCAGGCATACATTTCCAGGACGTCTCTCACTCAGACCCTGGTAGTCCCAGATCTAATTAGTCTTAACAGGATAATTCTCTCCTGTACCCTTAGACCACATCTCTAAACTGTATATCTTGATTTGCATAGATATCTAATGAAATCAATTAGGATTAGAGGGCCTGCATAAAACGATATCTTCAAAAAGAAGACTACCAGTCTCTGAAGAAGGAGAAAAAAATGAATAATACTCCCAACCTTAATGACTTACTCTTCACAGGAGGGTGAATCTTCAAAAACCTAGATGGGCAATAGGAAGAATACTGTGTAACTACACCACGGTTCTCCTATTCTTAGCAGTGTTGTTTTCCAGTCTTTCTTTTCCCCTGGTGGAGTAGTAACACTTTTCCATTACTCCACCTGAAATTGATCTGATTTATACCCACTTTTCCAGCAGGATTTCACCAGTTGCTAGTATAGCATCCTCAACCTTTATTTCTTAATCTAAATATTAGTTCTCACTCATTACACTGTTTGTAGAAATAATAATGAATAATAATAATAATAATGCCATAATAATGCCTCTCGTGCTCTGCCTGCCTGCTTGCTCCCTGCCCAGTTTCATGTGCACTCCTATCAAATGCTCCTGCCTGCCTGCTAGTCTGCAACTACTGTACCACTTTTCCTGTTTTGTTTGGATTTTTTGTTTTATTATTTTTTTGTGCAAAAGGTAATTGATACTGCTAAGCAAAAAAACAAAACAAAAAACACTCATGTATATTGATGAGAAAACAATGGAGGAAAATCCCTCCCTAAAAAGAAGACTGGAGTTTTGCCAGTATTAGACATTAATTATAGGAAATGAATAAAAGCAATTAGGACATAATTCCACAAGTGTTAATTAAATGATATGCTGAAAGGCTTATGTAGAATCCACTAAAAAAAGAAAACAGAACCAAGAAATAAGGTCTTTGAAATCTGATTGGTATCATGACTAGCACCAATATTGTTTAGTAATGACCATTATGATACCATATTGTTATTTTAAAATATTTCCAGGTTAGATCTTTGCTAATAGTCATTCTGAACAGCTTCTGTTTCTCAAGACTGTGCTATCAGGTCAACTTTTTTCCAGGAATCTAAGATGCAAGTTCCACTGATGGTGGAAGCATCCTGAACTTCTGGAAAGTAAGTTTGGCTTGTGGGAGCTTTTGAGAAAAACTTGTTCGGCCACTGAGGGAACAGAATCTGAGTTTGAACCTAAAGCAATTGTTGCATGAGGATGTTGTGACTTCAACATTTCTGGAAACTGCCAAATTGGAAGAAACTCTCCTAACAGGCTTTCACTTTACAACCTGTGGAAATAAGTTTTGTCATTGCTCTGTATCTTTTATTTATTTATCTCTGTCCTTTTATTTATCTCTGTCCATATGCACAGACTCACCTGCCTTTCTAATACCTTGTTTGTTAAAGATCAATAAAGGCAGATATTTAAGCAGAGTTGAGAATTATACAGTCTTCCATATGTTGTTGAACCATAACTTTAAGCATTTGTTAGGACTGGCCTCACTAAGTCCTTCTGTGTGTGTGATCCGCTAAGGAAGACTAAGAAAGATTCCCAGACCTGTTTTCTTTCCATGTATATTTCTTTGCAATGCAATTTTAATGTGTTCAGTTTTGGCACATATTTTTTTTCTCACTGACTAAAGTGTGTTTCATCCATTTGTCTCACAATAAACCTTAGAAGGTCAAAATAAATACTCCATTTCAAACACCTCTGAAACTCCACTTCAAACTATTCTGACAGTATCCTGCTTCATACATATTTGAATAGCACTTGATTTGATATGCCAAATTTTCTAAGCACAGTTATGCGGTTTTCAGAGCTGGAAACATTGTGCCTGTATTGTCTGAGTCAAACCATGGTTGCTGTCACTTCTGGTCATGCCAACTGACATGATGCCCCCTCATAACCCTGTCAGGGAATGGGCTGTGAGGATAGGTACCTCAAAGCATGAAGAAGGAGCAGTCCTGTTGTTAATCTAAGGAGCTCACAAAGATCAGTGTTATCCCCTATGCTTTTTAACATTTACATGCAGCTATTGAGAGATGCCGTCTGGAGTTTGAGGGTTGGGAAACTGAAAAATATACTTTTTAGAATTGATACCAAGACAGCTATGGTAGTCTGAGATTGTTTTCTAGATGAAGTGAATGATTGGATGGAGGTGAATAAATTGATTCTCAGTCTAGAAAAAACAGAAGTTATACTGGTCCATAGGAAAGCTAAGATGGGAAGAATATTACAATCTATTCTGAGTGCAATTGCACTACTCCTCAAACACCAGATAAGCAACTCGAGAGAGTTCTTGGACTCAACTCTGTTCCTGGAAGATGAGGAAGCTACTGTCATCAGGAGTGCCTTCACTGAGTTTGGGTTGTAGTGTGACCACAATGATCCATCCCTTAATTATTTCCCTGTTAGCCTACTGTAATGTGTTGTATGTGTGGCTGCCCTTCAAGTATGTTTGGAAACTATATGACTACATATAGTTGTAATATAATTTTTAATTGTGACAGCCAGATTGTTGTCAGGTGTTCATTTTAGACATCACATACCACCAATTTTGTCTCAACTGCACTGACTCCTAATTTGCTTCTGAGTTCAATTCAAGATACTGGTTTTGATTTAGAAAGTCTAAAATTGCTGGTGGCCAGGATATCTGAAAGATCACTTTCTCTAATATGGGCCTGCCTAAAATTTGAGATCCTCATTTGACCCCAGTTCAGGCCCTTACGAACCCTGGTGGACTGAGAGGAGATAAACATTTAAATAACAGATTCTCCTCACCTTCAAACTGTATCTCCTATCAATAGTTTATCACTGTTGCTATGTGCTAGTTAGGAATGTCTGACACCTAATGACTAAAGATGGAATAACAGGCTTCTGACATAGACACATACATGTTAATTAAAAATTCATCAATACATTTAAAAAAGAAAACCATACCTGAGGTAGACACTGTATGATCTTCTCAGTATATTTGTTAGGTTTCAGGTGTCTATATATTTGTATTATGCTTCAGGTGTCTACATTTAATTTCCTTGCAGCTGTGATTCAGACAGACAGGCTTCTTCTTTTATCCCCTCTCTCTATTTGCCTAAAAATCAAATATGACTGAATTTCTCTTGAATGAGTTTTTGGTCTCCAGATTTTTCTGCCAGCCTTCATTCACTGTGATAGATTTTGGACTTCTAGTGTGATGTTACAGTCTTCTTACACAGGCATTTGTCATTGATTTTCTTAGCTTATGTTCACATGATCTCTCACTCATTATGACTATCAAGAGTCTCACAGGTCAAAAATTTGGTTTCTACTTTTGAAAGGATTTTATTTACTACTCATAAATCTCCACTGAGAAGTTAAGATTGCACTGCCTTCATCTACTCAGTCATTACAGATGCCTTCCATCATGAAGCTCTACCCTGCAGGCTTACAAAGAGGTGAACCGTTGCTGCTCACTCATGTAGGTCCAATGAATTTAAAGGAAATGTGTTATCAGTGGCCTGAATGCTTGGCTGAACAAAAAACATATTAGAACAACATCTGGTCCTTGAGTGGAAATAGAAATGAAGCTGAAACTGATAAGTCATACATTAATAAAACAAATGCATTATGAGTTAGGATATCTGACAAATTTGATCACTGTGAATTCTGATGTAACCCAATACAATTCATATCTCCCAGACTAATGTGCTGGTTAAAACTCAGCTGGTGACTTGATTTTAAACTTTCCAAGTGATCTGATGCAGTATTCATCTCACAGTACCAATAGATTTTTTAAAAATCTCAGTTTGTGCGAATTTTTTTTAAAAAGTTTAAAGCAGAAATAAGATGGCGTATGGAGGGGGAAGAGACCATGCAGTCAGTTTCTTACCAAGGACTGTTATTTGGTAACAAAATGAATCATGCTTGCTTCATCATATTTATATTCCAGTTAGCCAAATCATTTTACAAAACAATGATGAGAAAAGTGCAATACATTCAAATCTTAAAAACCAAAAGCCGTAAGAAATTACAAAAACACCAATACAGTAAAACACCTGGGATTTTCAAAAGAAGAATGCAAATTGGAGATTACCGATCTCCTGAAAGTAAATATATTTTGATTGTACTACTTAAAAAAAGATAAAAGGGAGCCTGGTAGGGTCTTCTAGAATGGAGAGATGCAGCAATTGGTAAGACTGTCTGTCTGGTAGCTCCCTACCAAATCCACTGATGATGAGACACAGAGTACAATCTGCAAGGAAGACAAGCTTGAACAAGTTTCTGTGAGGGACAATAGCTCTTGGGGTATCTTTTCCTTAGGCCTCTTGCTGATATAAAGATTGATATCAGCACTTTGAAGCCTAGGAGGCAAAGACAGGGAATCAATGTAGGTGGCATTAAAATGAAGATTATATGCTGCAGCTTCTGGTATTTGGTTAAAACTTTAGCAGCTGTGTTTTGGACTTATGAAATACCTTTTCTTTTCTTTTTCTTTTCTTTTAAATAATAGGCTCAAAAAAGATTTGTGGACAATGAATGTGAATGTAAAATCAGATATGAATAAGCTACTTCATGTTTTCTTTTTGAGATGTAGGAAATCTGAGAGAATTTTCCAGTGGAGAAAAGAGCACTGTGATTGATTAAAGCAATGTCTCCAATTAATTGGGCAGCATTTAAGCACATACACACAAACAGGGGGGGGGAGAGAGAGAGAGAGATTTATAGTTTTGATAGATTCCAAAACAGATTGCAACTTCCATTTTTGAAAATACCTTTTCCCTTCTCTCATGCATAAAAGACATTTCCTCCCTATTTGTATTCCATAAAGACCAGGGAGGGAGATACTGCAGGGGAAAAATCCACATAATTTTTGAGTGAATATGAGGGAATCCTATCTCACTTACAAATTTTCTCTTTTTCTGTCTGACTCTGTACAATCTTATGAGGCAACTTAGATCAATTAGACTGAAAAAAGTGGCATTGCTGGGAACTTTGTCCTTTATCTCCTCCTATATCCTGAAATTGGTACCAACCTTCTATATGTATGCACATATGTACCTGGATCTCAGAATGTTTGATCGAAACGGTTACAATGGCTAAAACGATCTGGTGCATTCCGGTTTGGCTGAGTTTTACATCATTATATTTCATCCATATTGCCTTTGTACAGCAGTGCAACATAAGTGGAAGATAATTCTGCCAATGCACAGTTTTGATGCCAGCATATTTTGTTTTTAAATGTACCGCCACTAGAGATGGGGAAAAATCTTTGGAAGTTCAACTTTTCCTATAAAAATACCTATTTTGTATTTCCACTAACAATGGCATTGGACACCTTTGCCTCAGAAACTCATATATTTCTGAATTTTGTAATGTGTTCCAAAAGAAAAACACATACACAAACAAAAACAACTTTGTATCTGAAGAAATCTGCACAACTAACAACATTCCCATTTGAAAAATGTGCATGTCTCTGACTTAATGAATAGTAAAAATCAATGTGGTATATACATATGTAGCTTTTGATGTGTGTGTATGTACACAAAGACAGAGGACAGATGGATACACACACACACACACACACATATTTCTAAGCAGAAAATAAAGAAAATGTATAAAGAAAAAAGTCCCTATAGATACATGACAGAAAGTAAATGCTAGTGGGAGTCTGAGAAAGACAAGAAAATGAGGCTGACACATTTTTACATTCCAGGAGTTCAACATATACAACGTGTGAATGTGTCAAGTAGATTGACACAAATACGGGTATCATGCAAGTACATTTCTTAAGCAGACATGACTGGTCACAGATTGCATCCAGTAGCGAACTTGTACCATATGTGAGGAAATTAATTAACCCAGACTGACCTCTGCAAAGCAGGATTTGCAGAACAGAGATTTAAAAATACAGTATGAGAGATGGTTCCTTTCTCATTCCTTTAAGAAACACTGAAAAATCCCTTAGAGAGTAAATGCTATGCAAATAAAGAGGATCCTGCTTAACTTCTCATTCTGTGTGCAGAGATTTTAAAAGCTATCATTTTCGGATGGTAGACACACAGTACGTGATAATATTTGCAAGAGGAATTAAATACTGGTGACGTGCCTGGCTTGCTGCCAATTTATTCTTGTAGGGTATCAACATTATCACTCAAGCCAAGGTGTTACTTTTGTGCTTTTGATCTTTTCAAGTACTTGGCACCAGCACAGTGTTGATTGCAAAAATGAACTGGCTGGCACAGCTAACCTGCAACTGTGTTCCCTTTTCATTTGACAGAAAAGGCACTTTAGAATGTTTATCCTCTAAAATAGTCAATGTGGGGGGAAAACAGATTTTTTTAAAAAAAATTGTACCCAATTTTTTTTTAAAAAAAGGAGTAATAGAATTTACATTGGAGCTCTGAAAGAGAAAAAGAATGAGGGCTGTAAATTATTTGTGATAGACAGAATTGAAATGCATATTCTCAGAAAATACAATAAAATGGGTCTTTTTTCCCCCAGAAACCATGTCTGCCAAAAAATACTTTGAATTAAACATGCTGTTGCAGTGTTACAGTTAAAAGCATGAATTATGATCTATGATTTTCTTTCTTCACATCTCAGCTCAACTGTCAGTTCACAGGTGGGTAGAGTTGTCAGCCATCTAAGTAGCCCTCATTGGACTGCTAAGAATTTTAGCTCCCTCACTGGTTCCTGGATCACAAAATGGAAAAGGTGCATAAATATATTGCCACGTACCTCACTGATTGTCAGTGCTTTCATATTCATCTATCAGGAGAGAACATTTTAATCTCTACAATCATGTTTTGTTGCAGATCCCACACAGAACAATATAGGCATTTTGTAGCATTATCACCTACATAGTTAGAAATAATCTCATTAGCGGTAGCCATATTACAGAATTATAACATCTTGGTTAATTGAAGCATTTTCCCCTGGAGGCTGTCATCCCAACATGAGGACAGGACATGAGGACATCATTGCAGTCTGTTTTTCTCCCATTGTCAGCTGGCATGATAACGGATTAAAACATTGATGGATTTTCCCCATCAATGACCCACCATAATTAAACTGTCCCTCACTTGCCTGCCCTGCAGAAGGTTTGGAAGCCTTATGGAGTGCTTCCTACCCCAGCACACCATGGGAAAGTACCTGGTTGCTCTGCAGAGGGAAGAGGCGTATCCATCGCTTTCCCTTCTGCAGGGGCCCATTGTGCTCCCTTTTTGTCAGAACCACTGCCAGCATCACCACCAGAGGATGACAATATAAGGTAGGGTGTGGAAAGGGCTTGAAATAGCACCATCCTATGGAATTGTGGGATATATAGTTCCATGAAATCTCTAAGGTTCTCTGCCAGAGAGCACTAATGCTGTTATTCATAGTATTGGACTAGAGAATTCTAGGTACCTCATTGCACTACAAAGCCTGGAGTTTCATACGATAGTGCCATGCAATTAAAGTGGTATCAGCTTGCTATAATTGTGTGGAGTGGATACAGTCTAGGTCTCCATAATTTTCCATGTGCAGGTTTGTTTGCTTGTTTGTTTGTTTGACAAGTAAATAACATCCCCCAAAATCTGTTTCTTATCATTGTGGTACACATGTGAACCATGATGCAAACAAGCAGAAGTTTGGACCATTTAAGGGGAGATGAGTATGAGAATTCACAGTGGGACCAAGGAATAGAAGATGCACGTGTGACACCCTATCCTTAACCAAAAAAACACAACCTTAACGCTAATCCTCTATACATTGGAATTTTCACTGGGATCACAAAATACACTACAACTCGTCCCCCCCTTCCCTAAACCTGGTGGCATAAGTGTAAAAGACACTGGCCATTGATTTCAGAAATCAGCATATGAGCAGCGTTGTCATAGTACTGATCATGTGTTTGACAGGAGAGGAAACCATTGCATGACAGTCCAATTATTCCTTCCTTTTGATAATGTTGATATGAATCCAAGCATGCATGTGTACAAGCATGTGCATACATGTTTACACACACACATGCACACACAAGTTTAACTGATCAAGCCATTTTTGCCTTTATTATATTCTGTTCCAGACTGGATTTCCATTGTCATCCTGTAAATTCATTTTAAGTTGAATATAAGGCCAACTGTAATGCTGATATTCCCTCTGTAGATTTTGACTCCCTAAATATGATGCTGATAATGGGCTATATTATAATAGTGGATCCAACATTGAGCCCTTTTATGCAGTTAGCAGCAGCTCTTCAAAAGGTTGTACTCATTTCTCAATAATATATGTCCAGTGGAGCAATAAAGCGTTAATGTGGTCTGATTAGCCAATGATCTAGGACTAACTCTGAAAGAGCAGCATATGCAACAGCTACTTTATTCCCCCTTCTGCCAGCAGCAAAAAGCACACCAAAAAGTCAATGCTGTCATGATACCACAAGAGAAGCATGAATAATACTTTCATATATTATCATTTTGAGCTGGGTCAGAAGGGCAAGGTGGAAAAAACTTTATGGTGGCATCCTTTGGAAAGGGAAGATACTATTTATTCAGTAGGGCTCCATGCAAGTTTTGTTTTGTTCATTTTTTTTTTTTTGGTTACTTTTCAACATTTGCAAATTTCATAATATATTTTATACAGATTTTATACATCTGAGATTTTATACATTTGAACATAGGAGAAAGTGAAACTGGCATTTATACACCCAGAAGAAGTTTTTGATTACTTAGTGTTTCTTTTGTGTCTGAATCCCTACACATGCAACCATGCTTTCAGGCTTCTCACCTTTAACAAAAACCTAGCTGGTAGCTACTATCTAAGTCTTTCCACATTGGGAGTAGCTGTACCTAGCCTGGGTGACTGCAAGGAGGGACCATGTTTGCTTGTGCCTAATTGGGACCAGCATGTTCATCAGAGCATAGATTACACTGATGGAGCCCTGGGGGGCAAAGAACAAAGGCTTTATCAGTTTTGGCCACCCCTCCAGCCTCCTCTTTCTCACCAACACTCAGTCCACCTTCCCAACTCTGATGCAGTATAAGCTTGTCTGGTCACCTTGGAACTGGGTAGGAACTCCCCCTCTCCTTCTCTTTCTCTCTCTCTCTTTCTTTCTCTCTCTTCCTACCCTATACTGTATTCAGGAAACCTGGTTTTGTGTGGTGTCTGAAGTAGAAAGTCATTTGGCAGGTAATGGAGGGAGAATCAGGATTTATGGGGAACACCTTTGGCACCCATTTGGTGAAGGGAAGTTTTCTGCTTCTTTAGATCATAACTGGGGAAGTGGAAAAGGAGACTATCCTTAAAGCTAGCCTAGGGGACATCCTCACTTTAAGTTGTGAATCATGGGGGGGAGGACTGTGTTCAATGGGTTCATCTTCCATTGTTAGGCAGGCCTGGGAGCAACCCAGGGTATCAGGTTGTCTCTGGATGGCAAGTGTTTCACTCAGGGGAAGCTGAGGAGGATCTCAAGAGCTGAACTTCTGTCCCAATAATTCCATGCTAGCTTTCCCCCTCACTTTGCAGCTCACAGGCTCAAATGAACTATAGATTGAAATAGATTAATACAGTATCCCTATTCAACCAATATCTGTGTCTGCTCTTGTTACACCCATAGTGGCTCAGCAACTGAATTCAGACAGTAGAGATTGCTATACATTTGTCTGTGGGAAATTTTGTATAGTTTGTTCATGATAACAGCTTAATGCAATTCACACATTTCTTCATAAATTTGATGGAAAGATCTTGTTTAAAAAATAATCATATTGGAAGAAAACGAAACTGACAGGCTCTTCTATCCCCATTATTTATTATTATTATCCCTAGTATTTACTGGTACTGGTACTTTCAGTCATTACAGGTTAAAAAACAAACTAATAAACTGGATCTAGCCCAGTATTGGTTGGTAGTTTGGTGCTATGTTCTATAACAGCGAATATATATATATATTTATATATATATATATTTCCATTGCTACCCCAGGTTCCAATCAGTGCTGTGAACATATATACACAGCTGATGTTGAGTGTTTTATCAGCACTGTCTCTAGGCCGCTGAACCACCTTTTGCACTTCAGGAACCATAACTATCACAGGCATGTTGGAGAGAGCCAATTAAAAGGGTAAAATGTAGCAAACCTGCTTGCAGGATGAAACAATTGGGTGTTCTACATGCTTTGCTGACAGTAGACCTCAAGCTGTTCATCATTTCTTTATGAAATGCAGAATTATCTGGAATATCTGCTGACTGATGAGCACTGTGACAATCTCAGCACCTGCAGTTCTCTTTGAAGTAGGAAGAAATGAAGTCGCTGAAGGCCAACCAGGATTTAGTTTTGAACATTCTCTTGAAGCAGTAAAAATTGCACAAGATATACATAAATTGCTCTGAGTTCTTTGCTCTTTATTTGAACACATGATAATAAAACTGTTCAGCAGCTTATGAAATGGTTGGTTAGAGGAATGGAAATTCCGTAAATAATATTACCTTCAGAACAATGTGAAGTATTTGGCATGTTAGACCTTGAGTGTTTTAAAAATGAAATAGCTAAATGCTTCCTGAGTCTATTTTGAAATGTCTTATTAACTCTGGCGCTCGTAAATCCTTTTTAAAGTATTACAATGGAATAGTGCACCAATTTGCATAAAATTAATAAATCTTCAGCTAGGCTCAGCATCTTATGCAGTAAAGCATGCTAAAACTTTGATTTTCTAAAAGGCCAGACTGTATCATAATAAAATCATTTGAAATGCAAAGTGCTTGGGTTGCATCCAAGCAAGTGCACACTTACACTTAATTTTAGTGGTGTGTTCTCTCTCTCTTTCATTCTCTCTTCCTCCCTCTCCCTTTCCCTCTCCCTCTGTCTCTGTGTGTAAGAGATGGCATTTGAAATATAAACAAAAAAGGGTTAGTTTGGGCCTGAAGCCTCTTGTTATTCCTGAGCAAAGTAAAGTCGTCAAATCGCTTGGACTGAACCATGTGTTAACTCAACAATTGATTCAACTACTTTACTTTGGTTGGGTTTAACCAACAGGATTTCAGCAATGTCTCAGTTTCTGGCCAGAGGCATGTAGGCTGCCAAGTACAATAATAGAGTGTTGAATGATTGAAAGTCTCTGTCCAACTTCTGTCATTTTCATTAAAAAAAAAAAAAAAGGGATGTCCTCTCCCAGCAGTATAAAATCCATTCTACCAGCTCAGTCTTCCATTGTATTACATATGCAGACCTAGCCTGTGTGTTTCTGCAGATCAAGACTCCATATGGATAGGTTGACAATAAGATGTAAATGGGAGAAGCTATTACAATACATTGCTTTTGTCTACAAGAGGGGGGTGAGAAGTGTGTGACCCCCACCAAAAAAAAAATCTCCCAGTAACCATCAGCATTGACCATTCTGTCTAGTAGTTCTGGAACTTGTAGTTCAATAAAGTCTGAAAGGTTACTACATTGTAAATCCTATGAATGCACTCAGTGAAATAATTGCAAGCTCCAAAAGATTTCAGTGGGATCTTGGGAAGTTAACACATAAATTGTGCTTGTACAAGGAATAAATGGGACTAACAATTTTTTTAGGAGTATATGTCCTTTTTGAACAAATTCCCTCAAGCATGTTTGATAAATAGTACTAGTCCTAGTGTTAAACAGAGTCAGGTGGAATGAGGTTTCAAGCAACCTTTTTTTTTTGTTTTTTAGTTATTAATTCTATTGATGTTGTATTTTTTCCCCTGCCAGGGACAAAAAAAGAAGCACTTGTTTGGCTCTCTGTCACAAGTGTCAGAATATCTTGGCTGGCTTGAGTATTTTTCTCCTTGACTTCAATATTTGAGGGTGAAGGATTTACTCTTTCACCTGAGGCAGCAAAATGTCTTTGGCTGGTCTAAATGATAGTTTTTGCCTGTATACTGCTCACAGATCCACTCCCACAATCATTTTAAGTCATGAGAAAAATAAGGGCAGATTATATAACATGATAATGCTGTATTTCATTTTGGCCAGGATTCAAAAGATTTAATTCAATTAATAGATCATTAAAAGTAATATTAAAATGAAAGAAAGAAATCCATTAAAAGCTCCTTTTCAGTTGTAAAAGAAAAGGTTGTAAAGTTCTATTAGCATTTCATATTGCAGGTCTATATGATGCTCCTTTAACATCTCTGCTGTAGGTACTGTTAACAAAAAGGCACATATGTGCTACCAGTAGGCCTAACAAGCATAACTTGGTTTCTGATTTTTCTCCTGACAGTGAAAATCAAGCACTGTAGTATCTTCCTTTGGAGCACCTTCTAGTTACAGGCAAAGAATGTCAGCTTTTTAGTCCCTCAAAACTCCTCTTTGCACAGAATGAAGTCTTTTTTCTCTTTTGTACTTGCTCATCCCCATTTCCCAGAAAGTATAATCTTACACCTATAATAAACACATTTCAAAGCAACTTTTACAGCTTCACTTTCTATTCTGGGAACACTCCATTGTACATTAGTTCGGAACAGTAATGTCAGCCTCCATAGAAGCCTCTGCGTCTGATAAATGATTTGGTGATCTCATTTCCCATGACAATACATACTTATTTGGGGGTGGGAATCAGACTGCACTAGCAGATTGGTCTGCACAGTCAGTTGATTTCTCTATTACTTATATAATGGATGCCATAAATTGTAAATTGCAATCATTTTGGAATGTGGAAGATGCAATGAATCTGGAGCATCCTGATACTTGCAAGATAAAAGCTAAATATAAGCAACTTTTATTTTTGTCATATTCTGTAACCATATATATATTGTATTAATTTGCAATATGCACTTATATAAAGCAGATTTCTTCACCTTCCAACCTCTGTTTTCAGTCTTTACCTAGTTCTCTAATGAAGGGAGGGAAATTATTGGATAGAATCTATCCCCTTTTTGATTACTTTCCCCTTAATGTATGCATCTCTGTGCTGTTATTTTAAAGTGGACATATTGTATGAAAATATTTACCTGGTAAGAAAAGCATAATAAATTTTATATATGTGCTTTTCAAATTGACACATCTCCCCTCTCCACATGTCTCCACACAATATGAGGGTTCTGAAACCAAACAATATCTGCCTTGTGAACAGCATGGGAAGAATAAAGTGAGACAAAAGTCAACAGTGTATTGTCTAATTGTTTATCATAAAATTATATAACTATGCTTATGGTACTATACTGGATTGTGACTTTGTGAAACCAATAACTCAGAGTTGGTATGGCTGTGCATTCTTCTCTTGTACTACTCATAGTTTTAAATTCATCATTCACAACTAAGACTGCACTTACCTACAACTAGGACATAAATCCTGGCTTATGCAATTTTTTATGTCATCATCACCTAACCTTGTGAAGCCCTCAGTAGGATACTTCACTAGTCCAACTTACAGCATTTATGTTTGAGGAAGTCATCAACTTAATCCTGTCCATGCTTATCAGACTTTAGAAAGAAGCTGTGATTCTTTATCTATACCTAATATTAAAATACTCATCAGGTGAGCCATGGCACCTGTTCAATCGTTGCATCATAGCTGGAATCCTGTTGATTTCTTGCATATCTATGAGCTCATCTGTGGACACGGTTGGGCTTCTTTGTCCAATGTCCATTGTCTACAGAAATTTCAAAGCTATGGGAGTATGAGTGGAAAGTTCAAAGCTATGGGAGTATATATATGTGCATTCCAACCAACATATAGAAATCTCTTGCTGATGAAAATGTACTCCTTCAGTTTTGTCCTCCAGACACTCTTTGCCATTGGACATTTTGGTTAGGGCCGATTAAAGTTTTAATTTAACATCTGGTAGGCCACATGATTCTCCTCCCAGCCTAAATCCAGTTTCTAGAGCACACTCATTTTAAGTATTTCTGAATAAGTCAACACATATGCAAATCTTATTTGTTCAATGGTCTGTTGAAGATCAAAAATACTAGAACCATTGAAGCGATTGTTGAATATGTCAAACATTTGCAAGTCCTCTTAGTTTGATGGGTAAATTCAACAAATGGATTTGGGCCTAAGTTGGCATTTTCTTTGATAGCATTTTTCTGTATGGTAGAAAACTTCTTTAACTCAGGCATTTATTTTGTGAATCTTACTTAACATTTTGCTGTCTCTCTTTGCTTTCACCACTTCACTGTTGATATTTGGATTTGTTTTGTTTTCTGGTTGGCTTTAATTGCTGTCAGTTGCTCTCAGTAGCATATATCAGTAGTTGATGGATCCATATTACAGAAGAGGTCCTCCATATCCTACATGGTAAGATGAGCCTTCCCATTTGCTTAGAGGGGTACAAAAGGAACCATACTCAGAGAAAGAGTTCATGTCACTTAGTAAGTATCATGTGTCAGTCAATAATAGTAATAATAATAATTTCAGTTACAGTTGTTTTCTAAATTTATTTTAAGTGTTCTGAATTCTCTACATATTTGTATAATTTACTGGTTCCTGAAAACCAGTCAGACATTCATCATCTATCAGAAATGTGTTGTTTCATAGGGCATTACAAAATTGTTGCTTTTTTGATTATTTGGCAGGATTTTTGCAAGCCATCTTTCAGGTCACACACGAAGAATAGCAATACAAGTTTCCACCAGCAAATTTGCTTGTTAGAGATGCAAAATGTTCCTTTTTTTTGCACAAGTCTTGTTTACAGACAAAAGAATTATGTTTCTCACTGCCCTGAAATTATTGGGTTTTAAGCAGGTAATGAATTCTCTCAAACCACTTTCTGCAGGTAATTAACAAGCTGGATAATCTGCCAGAAACAGGTTTTAGTACCTCTGGGTGCCAGTAAATAGCAGGCATTTCTAATCCTTTGCAGTGCTAGAACTGAAAATAATGAATATAAAAATTAGTATGCCGATCTCACCATGATGCATTTAATGATTTGCAAAGAGCAAGTCATCATACAAGGGCAAAGGATTATTCACTTACTTGTAGGTAAAACTGAGTTTTAAGAGCATGGTAGAAACACAAATTCTGGACAATATAGAAAAAGAGAAAACATGAAGGGTGATTTAGCATGCTTCTGTGTTATAATTACTGAGCATGCATGCCCTTTCCAGAGCAGTTCTAAATGTCTTAATTTTCAATAAAGTGCCCAGATTTTTCAGACATTTCCTTTGCTTCAATAAGTCCTGTAAATTGGGATGTGGGGAAAGACTTTATTCATGAATACAGGCCACGATGAGGTTTCAAAGTCTCATTGGCCTGATATATTGGTGTTAACTTGAAAAGCAACAGATTTCTATAGGTCCTCAGACACCCATGAGAGGCAGAATATTCATTTCACACACACCCCAATTATACACTGCCATTGCTTTTAACCTCTACAGAAAATAAAATGCCATCAAAATGCATATACATTAAACAATGTCTATTTGATTTCTAAAATATTGTGTTTAATATTTTGAATTGTTTCTAAGATGGAAAGATAAAATCTTGTTGAGTTCCCTTAAAATATATAATATATCTCTAGTCCATATGCATACTGAATCTTCTTTTCATACCTTCTATGTTTCCATTTGTGTATGGAATCTTCTTTTTTTCTTTACTTTTTCGGTATTTGTGTATAATGGCTGGTTACTTAATAGATAGATTGACTGACTGACATTTCATATTTCATCAACTAAGTAAACATGCATTCAGTTAAATAAAATATTTACACATAATTGCAAACCACTTTTAGTGTATCATAAAAGTTATCTGATATTCTTCGTACTACTCTTCTTTGCCACCAATTCAGCTATTAGATTATCAAAAATAACTCCTTTCAGAACATCTCATTTTATTATGAAGACAGTCATTGGATACAGCACTATTGACTATGAATTATTTTGGATAATGTATCTTTTCCATCACAATTTGACATGGGAAGAGTTAGGCAGGACTGTTGCTATGGGGGGACAGGAGGGAATAAGGGCATTGCTCCTTAAATAAGAATTCTGCCCCTGCTAAAATGCTAGCAATTTAGAGATCAAGGAAAGCTTCATTGGAAGCATAGTTCTTATTTGAGGGGGCAATGCACTAATTCCTATTAGTTACAGCTACCTTGTGTTGGTGAGTCCAGTCTTGGTGTTCATTTATCCCTTAACCCACCATCATATACTCTTAATGACAAAAAGTGAATAAATTATTTCAGTTTCCCTTTTTTAAAAATCCTGTGAGTTCTGGATTGCCCAAATATTACAGAAGCATCATAAAATAATGTATATTGCACATTAAAATTAAGCAATATGTGCAGTGATTTCAACAGCCAGGTTTTCAAATTAAACTTCCCACTCAGTTTGGAGTGAAGATGACATTTGCAAAGTGGTGGTAGCCATTCTAGTATGTTGCCACAAAATAAAAGACTTATGTAGCAGCTTTAATACTAACAGATATGTTTTAGTATGAATTTAATGAACACACAGTCTGATTCCTCACAATCATGGAATGCAGTTTTGCAGCTAAAAAAACACACACACACACACACACACACATGAAGAGAGAGACTACAAGCTACAAAACATATGTTTGCTGGATGGGATGTAGACAGTGGATATAACAGAAAATTTAATAAACATTATCATATCCCAGTAGTTTGATATGAATCTGTTATCTGATACTCCTCCGTTGTTATACTGGAACTTTCAAGGACAACAGTTTCTCAGTTTTCCCCCACTTGAAGTTTCCCCATTGTAAAGTGTTATTAAACTCATGGATTAAATGGCCTGCTGTGTTTCATACAACAGAAAGCAAAGCAAAACAAAAATTGATAAATAGGGGAATAATACAAGTGTAATGATGAAGATTAGCTAAAGCACCCATCACATCTTCCAGAAGAACTAAACTAAAAAAAATCCATTTCTTTTTCTTAGTTAGCAGAAAAGATAGATTTACTGCCCAAATTCTGCATAACACAACATACAAAAATCACAGAAATAAACTAATTTATTGATATAATTTTTTTAATATTCTACCAATCTTCTTGGACAAGACCTACTAAGATACTGTTTATAAATGAAAAGAAAGACCTTTCACTGCAGGAAGGCAAAATTTTGTGAAGAACGAAAAGGAAAAGAATATGAAGAACAAAAGCAAAAAGAAGGATATTGGGGAAAAAATGGAAGCTGACAGCACTACTTCTCATCCTTCCATCCCTCGGCTACAATCCCATACTGAAAACATGAAATACTTATTTCTTGTTTAAATAACCATTGTTTGATTGTGCTCCCCTGAATGTGCAGTCATTGGAGAGCCCCTACTAAAACATGCCCCCAAGTTAAGATGTAGACTTGTAAGTCTCTAGGAATTAATCACTGTTCTGTCCCTATCTGAGTTTGGATGGCTCTTTCTAAAAGCTGTGATTAAAAAAAAAAGCATTAGTGGTGATTAAATATGTAACATCAATCTTTCTTACCTGACAGCACTTAATTACCATTGTATGATTATCTGTCCTCTTCTTTTTAATTATCACACTCTCACACTCTGCTGTGTTATGTTCCTTCTAATTAGTTTTATTTGAAAAAAAAACCTAATGATGTGCTTCTTGTTTTCTTACTCTGAGTATGCAATTAGTACGGATCTACAGAGAACTGCAACTAATACTGGAGAGGCTAATGATGATGTCAGGAAATAGCTATTTCATGTTTTCCAAGTGACCAGACAAATTATTTGGTGGCCTACTCTCATGTTTCTTTTTCAGCTCTTTCAATATAGTATCACTCAGTCCTTTGTGAAGCATCTTGTGCAGTCTTTAAGTCTCAAGCTTGGTGGCAATTCACCAAAGTGGTCCTTGCTATGCCTACACTCTCTGTTCACCCATGCATCTCATCATGAGAGCACTGCATGTTAATTAAAACTTAAAGGTTTTTAAATTAACTAATTAACTGCATGGCAAAATTGATCTTTCTCATCATGACAGAATCTTGCAAAAAATCTGGCTTCCCTAATTCATTTTAATATGACAAGATCTGTACATTCTAGAATAACTTGAAGCAAGATATTACATTATTACATTTTATTATTACTACCATAATAAAATGAAAACTATGGGAAACAGATCTACACTGTTCCAGATCCATGATCAAGGCTAATAATGACTGCAGTAGATCCATTTTAAATTGACACACTCTTGAGTACATGTCAGACTGGCGGCTGGTGGCTTCCATGACAGTGAGGTATGAATCTACTCAGGTTTTACTCCAGACTTTAAAAGCGCTCTCTGAGGTGTTATCCCCATGTAGATCCAACATTTAGTGTAGTTTCTTTAAGTTACAGACTAAAAAGCAGAGTGAATTTGCAGCTACACTAATCTGGAAGCCGTCAGCTTGCACTGGCAGGAAGAGAAAGTCCAAATACCAAATACATTGGAGCCAAGATGCCATTGGCCCACTGGTGGAGCATAAAGCTCTGGCATAGTTCTAACACTGTTGATTTAACAGTCCCAAGGCGGATGCTTCTGCCCTGTGTATAGCCAGAGAGTGCCTGGGTGTCTTCCTTCCCTAACAGCCAATCAGTGCCTGGAATGGTAGAACTTTTAAAGGTGCTTTTGCACACATGGGACAAAAGTGTTGTGCAAGGAGTTCCTGGATATCTCTGTGCAATGGTTTTTAAAAATGTTTACACTAGTGTAATTGAGGAGCCAACAGGGTCCTTGTTTGCACCTCTCTGTTCTTCCAAATTCAAATTGTTAACAAATCTTCAGGAGTGCTCAGATACTGATTCCCTCTATCTGAAAGAGTCCCAGTTCTGTTTGGACATCTCTTGCATTGTCTGCAAAGATTTGTTGATGTCCTGTTTTTAATTCTGCTGCTGCTTCCTAGGACAAAAACAGCCCCATAGAGTTCAAGGTTCCATAAAGCCTGAAAAGTTGTGCCCATTTTGTGACGACATTTTCCCTGTCAATTGCAATGTGTTGGTAATATTCTATCTTCATACGTTAAGCATAAAATTTTAAAGAATTATGTTTCTCTTGATCTTTTAAAACATAGCCAAAGAAGCAAATGCACATGCGTGGGCGCACACACACACACACACATCTTTGGTGTGTGTTTATATCCATCCCTGTGAACAGATACAAAATGGAAACATTGTTGGATCATGAGAAGGGACATTAAATTGTTTTGGAAATGGAATAGGAGGAAGCCTTCAGGAATGGACTACTCTGACCTACTTACCTGTATATTTGGGTTCTCATTACAGTTCCCTGGGAAGGAGGAAATGACTTAAATGAAATTGATGCTAAAATATAAATGTACTCTTGGAACAGGGAAACAAGCCTAGAGAAAGGAGCACATAAGAGCAGGAAATATTTACATTTGTTGGACCAATTAATATTACCTATATTAACATCTAGGAAGTGTGGACTGTGAAAAGTAATCCAGTTTAGCTTAATTATTTCTTGCAAAGTACATTTGAAACTGTGTACAAACATGGCTGCAAATATAAAATATATATTTACACATGACAAAAGTAATTCGTCCTAAAAAAAAATAATTGCACTAACCTCCTCTTTTGTCTTACAAAATTAGTGGATTCCAGACAGCGTGCACAACTCAGTCTGGATATCGTCACAGCACATAATGGAAGCAATTTCTTCTAAAAAAAAAAAATCATATTGTTAAAACCAGGTCATTGATTCACTGATTGATGCACTCCTAATTTCCATACTGAGAATCTCAGACTTTTGACAGATATGTTCATTATGTAGATGAACGGAGAGCTTGCTTGCTGGCTGATATAGCAGAACCAGAGGAATAATTTGCAAGTCTTTACACAGATGTCAGGATATTACACGGATGCATTTATAGATTGATTCCATCATCCAATCCGGTTCAGGATTTTTACTCAAATGAAATCAGAAATATATTTTGGTCCAGTTTGAACACTTATAAAGAAAAAAGATACTCCGCTTCTACCTTATATCTGGTATAATGTATAACATTAGTGTTTCAAACAGAGGCTTCTATGTGTTGTGATAGGTAGCTGTAACATCTGCTATTTTTCTAAAAAAAAAAAGGAAGGAAGGAAGGAAGGAAGGAAGGAAGGAAGGAAGGAAGGAAGGAAGGAAGGAAGAAAGAAAGGAAAGAAAGAAAGAAAGAAAGAAAGAAAGAAAGAAAGAAAGAAAGAAAGAAAGAAAGCAAGCCAGCCCGCCCTGCTATTTTCAAAATCAAAAATGAACTTTAAAGCATCTTGACTGCTACGTTTTGGCAACCCAATCTGCTTTTGTTCTGGCACTATCCTCTTGTGTTGGCATACCTTCCTAAAATATTCCTAGATTCTGTGGTTTAGGATCACCTAAGAACTTTAAAGGCAGTTGGCTAATAGGCACTGAGGCAGCAACATTTGGCAAAGGTGGGCAGGCATAGAGGATAGGGATGGAAAGAGTATTGTTCAAAAAAAAAAAGTTTGAAAACACATGTTTTTCATGTGCTTAGAAACTTTGGTGAGAAATCTCAGACTAATAAGATAATATTCACATAAAATTCTTGAGTTTGTTTTGCACAGAAAACATCATTCTTTGTGCAGAAAGCAGAATTTTCCGCACACAAAATAGTATTTCTGTGCAGAAATATTATTTCCTGTATGTACAAAAGCATTTTTTCTCCCCACAGAAAATGCTGTTTCCTGCTCAGCAAATGTTACAAATGGTGATTTATTCTGGACAAAATTCACATTTATTTATTTATTTATTTATTTATTTGCACATATGGTTGATTTATATAAAAAACAACATTTTCTTCACAGGTAACAATATTTCTGCATAGAAATACTTTTTATATGCAGAAATCACAGTCCTCTGTACAGAAGACACTATTTGCTGTACAGAACAACTACAAGAGAATCTTGCGCAAAATAAGTCCCAAAATGTGAATAGATTTTCTAAATTGAATGATTTTCAAAGACTTCCTTAGAGTGGGAAAGAAATTGATAAAATTACTCATTACGTTCTTTAAGAACAAACTTAGTTAATAATTATATGCCTAACAGAGACAGATAGAAAATACCAGATTATCAGGCTTCAGTTGTTTTTTACTTCTTGAGCCGGAATAAAAAAAAACATAGATCATCTGCCAGCAAAGTCTCCTAAGTTGAACTAATGTTAATATGACAATGAAAATGAAATGATAGCCTATTTGAGAGGTCCTTTTGTTGGACATATCAGATATCCAATTTGTCATGTGCAGTCATGTTACATAATGAAGTAGGAGGTGAAAAGATCTTTTCTCAGCAAGTCAGTATGGTCCCTTTAATGAGCAGAAGCATTTTTGGTCACTGCAGAAACCTAGGCCTCTACATTCATAGTTGGGTCCAGGAGAACACCCAAAGTGTGAATCCACAGTGGTGTAACTCTAATAGGACTGAAAAGGATATTTAAAAACACAATAAAAATGGTCAAATGAGAGGTTTCTTGAGTGTTAGAAAACAATGGGGAACAGAATTCTAGATATGTGAGAATATTTGCAATTCAGCACTTATTCTGCACGCAAAATGAACATAGAGTTTTGTGTGTGTCTCTGTGTGCACCAAACACCATTTCTATGAAGAAAGTATGAATGTTATTAATGCAATATTATTTTCTATGCAGATTTTCTTTTTCCCCAGAGGAAACCGTTTCTGTGCAGAAATGTAGTTTTCTGCACAAATATGCTATTTTCTTTATGTAAAATGTTATTTTCTGTGCAAAAAAAGAGCCTTTTTTGGCACAGAAGTCCTGAACTACATGTAGCCTTCAAAAACTGTACTGTTTGAGATAATTTTGTTGGCTTCTTTCTTGTAAGAACAAAATATATGAAGTTTTACACCCCAAAACCCTATCCAGTAAAGGCTGAATCCTTATCTCTGAAATTGCTTTTTGACTCTCATGGAATTCCTCTGTCTTGTCTAAACTGAACTTAAGTTTATGCATGCTCATCCAATGCACACAACAGAACTGGGAATTCAATATTTAAAGTTAAATAAGAAAACTAACCAAGGGAGGCACTGATCAAATCAAATCAACACCCACAAATGTATAGCTGTAAATCTAGCAGCTCTAACAATCACTGGCTTGCTCTTACAATTACAGCTGCCAGTAAACAAATAATAGGATGGAACTGGAGAATCTGGAAAATAGAACTATAATAATCTCATACAATTCCACCTTGCAAGTATTGTGATTGGAAACAGTTGGTGAGATCCTTGTCCCAGACTAGGAGCTAGAACTGTCAATTAGCACACTACTCCCTCATCCATTCCATGTATTCCTTGTATCTATTCCCTGTGCCTCAAACCACAGCTTCAATCACGTATACCACCCTACGTCATGTGGAGACACAGTGACTAATTTTTCTACATTTTTAAAGTACCAAATTGATCTAAACATCAATTTGTCTTGAGATTTGACTGAATTGGTCGCACATATTTGATATAAGCACCTTTTTCAGCCACACTCAAAGGTACTGACATTTCCACACTGAAGTAATTCTGTTGGATGCATTTAATAATAAGATTGGATGACCTAGATAGAGAAGTAGGGCTTGAGGATGATGCTGGACCTGGAAGAAAGGGGCTACAGTCCTTTATTTGGACAAGAGCCAAAGTTTCCTCATCCCTCTCATACAATGATTGTCAGAGATGGAAAATAAAATGACTTTCTTAGGTATGAAAAAATATGTTGTTATTGAAAACTGATTATTAGAAATGATCTAATAAAAAAATCTATATCTGTGTTTATATTCATTTCAAATAAGACAACCAGTGTGGTGCAGTGGTTTGAATATTGGACTATGACTCTGGAGACCTTATATACTCTGGTTTCTCTTCAGATCATTTAACTCTTTTGCCTTTTTACTAAAGGTTTCCAACTATATGCTGTTTGATTATATAGTGGAGAATAGAAAGTTATATCTAGGTCAGCTAAGAGAAGAAAACTGGTCCAGGAGGTGGGAGAACCTGCTTAAGGTTGTAACGGAAAGAAAGGGCTATGAGGAGCTGGATGACAGAATTAAAATTATATACCACATAGAGGGAAAAAAGAAATTAATTATAATATATCATTCCAGAATTGGGAGGGGGAAAGGGGGAAGGGATGAAATATAAATATGGCATGTAATTTCTATGTACAATGAATAATTGAAATAAATAAATAAATAAATAAGACAGTTACTCTATAGACAAGAGCTCAATTCCTCTCTTGACCACAGAAACCCGACTGTGTGATCTTGGGCTCATCACACACACTCATCCCCAGAAAACACTGTTAAAGATTTTCCTTAGCATTTGTTTTATTTCATAATCAAGGTTACTAACACATTAGAATTTAGTGCTAACAGCATTAAGAACAGATGAAAAATCAAAATTGTACATAGCCCCCACTTCAAAAAAAATCTAGAAACCTGTTCTAACAGTTTGTGTTTGGTATTGGACCAACATGAGGGAAGAGTTCACAAGGATTCCCTTGGCAGATGTTCCATAGGTGGGTGATGCCATGCAAAACAGTCTCTCAAAGCTCATTATCAACCACACCTTTGATGGTACTGGAACATGGAGAAAGTCCTTCACAGAAGAAACGTGTGGGTGGAAAGATTATATTGAAATGTTCAGTCTTTTGAATATTCTGCCCCAAGTCAACTCAGGACTGTAATATTTTTAACAAGCAATTTTATTTGGAGCTGCAAATGTACAAAAGCCCAGGAAACTGGTATAAGAGAGTAGAGCATGGAGGACTTGCACTAAGTGGGCTTCTGCCAATGTTACACTTCAGAACTAACAATCTAAATCTAGAGCCATTAAAAAAAAATCTGCTCCCAGAGAGATACCATGAGCAATGGTATCAGCAGCTATTAAAAAGTCCAACAGAACAAACAGGGGTGTCTAGCTCTCCACACTAAAGTAGAAGAGTTTATACCTCCAGAGATATAACACAATGGAATGATGTCAAGGTGTGCTTGCTGAACTAGATATATTGTTCTGCTCCCATGCCTTTTCTTCTTATTGCTCTTGTATTATTCCTCTTATCTGGCAGATTATACTGATTACTTGACTAACAAAGATGATACTCTTTAGCATTTCCAGATTTAAGTTAATCAACAGTATAATTAAGTCAGCAAAGAGATTCTTTGAGAGCTATTGCTCATATTTTTGGTATGAGCAACATTCTACTCAAACATTAGTTCTGGGTGAGGCTAGTGGGGGCAGATTTTGGTCTATTATTGTATTAGAAGTAGTCATTTCGAAAAAGGAAAGGAAAGCACTAAGAATCTATTTTTAAAAAGTAACATTAAAATGAAATTTTTGAATAGGAAGCAAAGAAGGATACAAAAAAATTATCTTACCTGCTATTGCAGTGAATAACTTGAAAACATTACCTTCAAAAAGTAGTATCCTACACTCTGCATTCAAAACAAACACATAAATAACTAAACTGTCTTTAAATATCTGCTTTGGCTTTGAGGAACACAGTGAATGGCCTTATTCATTTCTGTGTGTTGCTTCAGGAGCAGATGAGCAAACTCAAAGCTGCCAAATCTGGGCTGAATTCAGTAAGTGGAATTACATCTCAGCTAAAGCTTCAAGTATTGTCTCATCCTTTCTGATACTGAGGCAGGGGGGTTGGTTGCTGTTTCTGGATAATACATGCACACCTGAGCAGCACATCCAGCTGAGGTCTCAGAGATACATTTGCTTTATTACTGAATTCTATGCTGACCTTCTCTTATACAGACAGCTGTGCAGCTGGGCTGATAGAGATGCAATAATGCCTGATCTTTAGACATATGTGGTCATGATCTAGAGAATTTGTTTTTAATCAGTTCAAGAAAGCATATGTATTGTTTAAAAGCTGTTGTTAAATGGCTTCTGTTTACTCCTTTCTTAATTTCTTTGTTTTGCGAGGAGTGAAGTGGGAAAAGCAAATAGTTACAGAGAGATGCATTTACCCTTCTGAAAGATTAAAGATGTTCTGATTACTTGAAATTTTTGCTGGCAATTAGGAAGCAATTTCCTCTGAAAAGTGTTTTCTGTTAATCCAAGTAGCAGCAGGTAGTGTGTAATTGGGGATCCTGGTGCAGATTTACTCATAAAAAGCCGTACTGTGATAACAGTTGAGGGAATTAGCAAAGAAAGAAAAAATACAATCCTTGCTAGTGATTCTTTATGTTCTATTTCAGTTATTTGTGCATTATTTCTGTTCACACCACAGCCATATTTATTTATAAGCATCTTCCTGCTGAGGCTATATTTGCTTCATTGACTCATTTCTTCTTACACCACTCAATTATGTTTTCCAATATAGCCAAGAAAACAAAGCAAACTCTCCAAGTTGCTAAATTTTAATGATATTACTTGGAACAGAAGGTGTTGAGATGTAGACTGACCCACTCTGAGAAGAATTTTGTTATTTATTGGAGTTATGCTTTTTACATCAAAATGTATAGTTCAATTTTTTTAAAAAAAAATCAAATCAAGTACAGGACCACTCATTGCTCCTTTGATTTCAGTAGAAGAATGTAGCATAAGCAAAAGTGAAAGATATTAATTACTTTTCTTTTCTTCAAGATGGATGAGTTTAAAAGACAAGATTCTCCCCCTGATATGTTTTATCTTTACAAGGACATCTACTTGACTAATAGATCATGATTGGTTTGAGGCCACCTGGAAGGAAGGATAATTTCAGATGGATTGTGTCCCTAGACCTAAATATTCCAGAATATTTACGTTATAAGAAGAAGTTCAAATAACTTCAAATAATTATTGTAGCCAGGAACAGAAATAAACAGGTGAGACTGATTTATGGGATTGAACTAGAGCCACTTTGTTAACATATATTAGCATTCAACATTTGTAAAGAACTTAATCCTGCTTGGAGATAATGCCTGTTTTCATGGGTAGGTCCCCTCCAGGGATACCATGGAGACTGCTCTAGCCTCACTTTCTCAGGTAGGGAAGGTAGGTGTCACCAGCATCCTCTCTAGGCTTGCCAGTTTCAGGTAGATGCATATTGTGCCCCATATCCTGCCTACAGGTCAAAGAGCCCTAGGCAGCAGGCCTCTGGAAGATCTATCATCTTCCCAGTGCCTCCAAAAGTCCACAATCTTTTAAATTCCCCAATACCTGCCCCCACTTGGTCCCCCTTCCTCCACCTGCCACAGAAGAACTCATGCAGAACTGTTTGCAGATCAAACAGGAATACATCATTTCCTATCTCTCATGGATGTATCCCATCAGCCCTAAACAGTTCAACCCCTGTCTAAGACACCTTTCCATATTCTTCTTGGCACAACCCCAGACAGCATAATATACAAATCTGGCCAATGTTGCCAAAGCTATTCAAAATCACAAAGAATCTTTAGTATGAGTGCTTTGCCTTTCACCACACCCAGACTGTTGCTCCTCAAATGAATGAGCAGAACACATGGAGGCAGGCTTGAAAAGAACATTTTAAAAAGCATAAGGAGGCAGAATGCCCATTTCATGCCATGCTGGCCAAGACATGAAGCCTGCACCTGAGGCAGAAAAAAAAATGCTCTATGCTTAACCCAAAAGATAAAATTGTGACCATAGATGCCAGTCCACATCTTCTTCTCCATACCCTCAATACCTGACACTAAGAAAGCCGCCTTAGAACTTGACTTATCTGTAAAAGTGTGAACATAGGCCTACAGCAATGCCTGAAGCTGGAATCCCCACCACAGCTTCAGCACAAACAGATAGAGAGGCTGTCCTTGGTAACAGATACATCCCTAATTTGCAGGACCCTTCCAGAATCACTGAACTACAACAGAAGACTAACTCCTCATTTCTGAAGTGTCATGAAAAAAGAAATAAGGACTGCTGAATGGAAGTGGGTGACTTTGTAACAGGAAAAGCATAGCATGTCCCATTATGCACAAAGTCCTAACATACCTCTTGAGAGATGGGAAATTTTTTATCCTTCTGGATTGGAATATCTCTGACCCACCCCACATCACTTTATGCAGAAATCTGTAGAAAATCCTCCTCTATTTAGATCAGAAGTGTATAGATGGGGGGGGGCAATGAAAGTGGTCACCCCAAGCAGCAGTTTTTTGGGGGTGCCCCACGTGACATGGTCACATGCAACATGGCCACACCCCATGCTATGCAGCCACACTCCTGCATGATATGATCACACCCTCATGGAACATAGTCATGCCCCCTCATGACACAGCCACACCCTCATGCAATGTGGCCACACCCCTGCATGATGTGGCCACACGTGACATGACCATGCCCCTGCTCTTCCACTCCCTTGCCCTGCCCCTACTCGCACTCCAAGCTACGTGGCTGATTTAGATATGAATGCAATAGCAGACACTTTTGCTTGAATGGTGCAGATTGTCAATCCCTTATATTGTAATGACCCACAAAACTGGGTCCAGTGGTCAACATGAATGGGTCATAAGGGAAGATGTCAGCAAGTCCAGCAAGATTCCTAAGTTGAAAGAACTCCCTACCTGACTTACTGTATCTCCCGTGAGTGTTAAGAGTGCTGGAAGCTACGAAATTCCAGATAGGCCTGTCACCTTCACTTCTCCAATCTGCCAAAGGCTAGAAGTCATGGGATCTATAAGAGGCCTGAGTTATGGGCTGAGCTGGTGGAACTGTGTCATCAGATTACATGAAGGAGCATCAGATATCTCATTGCAACATCTGCTTACATGATTATCCAGAAAGAAGATGTTAAACTTCAGATACTGCAGCATGAACACCCTCACCAGACACATAACTCTCACATTCCTGGAGGGCATTATTGACTGCATAGACAATAGCTAGGTTGTTGTATCAGAAGTGCATGGAGATGTTGGTGAAGAGATCTACCCAAATGTGAATGGACACATGGAGTTGGGGAAAAAAAGTCCAAGAAAGATACCTTCTCAAAGCAGCCTCCATTCAATCCTGAGGTCAAATTCCTTTATATCACCTGTTCTCAAGAATAATGTTAAAGCTACGTTCCCGAGCTTCATTGGAATGGATTTAGAAGGAAGCATCAAGTAACTGGTCCCTTCTCCATAATGATTGCCCATTAAATTTCCCAAGTAATTCCTTCCAAATGGAAAAGTCTGCCCTGAGGCTGCCATAAGTCTAATATGGTGGTAAGGATGGCAACACTCCTGCAAAATATTAAACAATCATCTAAGGATTGCTCAATCAGGGGCAATCACACAACAGGCAAGTTTAAGTTCTTGTAACTTTTGCAGTGTAATGGGCATTTGCATTTGATGAAATGGGCTGAAGTCTATGAAACCTTATGCTAAAAAAAATTGTTTTCCCCCTGGATTTCTCTCAAAGAAGCCACTGGATATGTGTGTGTACACACACATACACACACACACACA
Organism: Iguana delicatissima; assembly: GCA_948472985.1. Taxonomy (NCBI): domain Eukaryota; kingdom Metazoa; phylum Chordata; class Lepidosauria; order Squamata; family Iguanidae; genus Iguana; species Iguana delicatissima. The sequence goes on along the minus strand of CAOKZL010000098.1, from coordinate 3,431,885 downwards.
AGAGAGCAATTTCTTTTAATACTACCACATTTTTAATATTTGAATACTGCCACATGACATTCCTTCTACTGACAGGGACAAAGGGAAACCATCTCTTTAGGGATGTGTGAAGAATCTGATTTTTTAGTTTGTATGTGTTTCTCTCAGTCTGCATTTCTTAGTCTGTCCACACAGTGGACACAATTTCTGCTCGAGAATCCTAATGTGATTAGATAGCTGTGGATGTCTCCATGCAATATGGTGACAGTTGGAAAAATGTATGTAGGCGAATGTACATATTTTAAATATACTTAAATGTACACAAAAGAAAATAAATATACATAAAACACTGTATAAGCACACTTTAGTCATTGGGGATACATGTTTAAAAATATTTTGCAGAAATGGAAATTGTATATTTTTTTTAAAAAAAAGGAAATGAAGGGATATCTTTTATTTTGTTAGAAAACAAACAACTAAATTAAGCATGGGCAGATGTGCAGGTGTGAGAAGCAGTTCAACCTTGACAGTGAAGGGAATCTGCTTTTCCACATAGCTTCCTTGTGGTTCCAGATATGTATCAGTTCAGTATTTTCAGGGGAAAATAAAATTAGAAACTTTGGGGTCTAGACGCGAGAATGGTGACTTAGTCCTGTTTAACTATTTCTAGGAGTGCTTAAAATGTGACTTATGCTAAACTAAGTGATCTTTACATTGGTATATCACCAATAGAATTCCAACCATTGTATTCTAATCCAAATGCAGTCTAATGAAGTCTCCCTGCAGATCTATGAACAAGAATCACTGGGAATCACTGGGAAAAACACTCTAAGAACAATATCATGAATATTATGCCACATATGAGCATCTCTTTAGGTTTGTACTCATATAACTTGAAAATTCACATAAGCCCCCCTTTTGCATTCTGTACATCTTACAATTTCACTTGTGTGAAAAGTAAACACTATCAAAATACATTCATCTTTCCTATTTTTGTCTTAGGAAAGTCCTTTCCTCCATCAAACCAAACCCTAAAGGAGAATTTCCAAATAGAACATAAGTTTTCCTTCTTGTTTACTTTCTAATGTTATCTCTTTCTTTTTATCCAGCAGTCCACACTTTTTTTTTATTTGTTTAGCAGAGGTAGAAGCAAAGGATAATTTTCATATCACTATTTCTCACCTTTTCTTAAAGATGGTCTGGAAAGTCCACAATAGTGTCACAGATAATGTGATAATGTCCTAACTTAACAGGTCCTTCACTTTTCTTATTAACTTTCTTACTGTCTTCCATATAGTTTCACAGCTCCAGCTGCTATAAAAAGAAATCTTTGCAAATCATTTCCTTTTTAAAGAATAATTTGGGGAAATATCTGTACAAATGATTTGTGATAAATGCTCCCTTTCCTTTTGAGTGATAGCTGTCCTTCAGAAGAACTAACAGTAATGTAAATGCTGAAAAGGCTTGTATCTGCCAGCTCTTTAGCTGTGTGTGACAACTGTGTCTCTTGAAGACATGGTAACATATGAGGTGCTAGGAGCTATTACTGAACAAAGCTTTGCCACCCTTCAGCTCATTCTCAGCACAAACTTCCTGCTAGATGCTTTCATTTGGAGAAGAGGGTGTCAACACCTTTCCTCTGTTCTGACTCAGGTCTCCAGTGCCTTGAGATCAAGTATTATTGTATATCTTTCTTCTCACTGTAACTTGCCCAGTGGAAATACAAAGACAGAGAGGAGGCTGAGAGAATCATATAGAGTGAAAGGTGACAGGGTTAAGAATGAAAGGAATATCACTGCAATACAGAAGCTTAGAAGCTGTTGTGGTGAAATAAAAGCAATACCATTTTGACCAAGTAATGTTCTGCTACAGTTTTATAGTGGTTTCTGCTTAATTTACTTTTCTGTCCTAAAATAGGAATAGTGGCTTGCTGATATGCATGGTTTCAATATTTTACAGCAAGATGGATCAAACAGAAAACCTAAACTGTGAACAGAATATTCTATCACATAGCAGCATAACTATAGCTTTTAGTAACAAATCCAACAGAGAGCTAAACTTTGCAACAATGTGTAGTATCTAGCACGTCTTCACTTCTCATGTAAAATCAGATGTAGCAGAATAACAAAATAGGATAGTAAACCTGATTTGCAACGTCCTGTATTTTTCTAAGATAAGAAAAACTATAGTCTTCCAGAGTGTTTTAAAGTGATAGAGTAAAAGCACAGATAATTCCATAAAAATTTCATTCATAACAAAGATTAATAAATATCTGTAGTTTGTTTACTATTTAAGATAATGCCTTCTTGGATTAGACCAAGATCCACGTGGTTGAGAGTTCTTCACAAGAACCTTAATGACCAATATATGGTTAAGTAGCCAGTGATCCAGTAGCGGAAAACAATCTATATTCTATTCACCAAGATCTATGCAATACTAAACTGAACAATGGTGTTCTTAGCATGATTCCAGTTAGCATGCTTAGCAATAGAATGAGAGCATTCAGGAAAGGTGAGTGAGAAATAACATTTAAGCTGCTGCTGCTGCTGTTGTTGTTTATCATATTATTATTTGCCTAGAAAAACAACATATTTTGTGCAGAATTTATACACTTTCTTGCAGTGAGAAAAAAAATAGAATAAAATTGCTGAAATTACTGATTCAAGAAGAAACATAGTGAATAGTTGTATTCCTATCTGATATAGCTTAGTATGGGATGGGTTTGAGTTTTGTCAAATTGCCTACATGGAAGCAGGAATCTAAGCTACAAAATAGAAAAAAGTTGGAATTCAATTTTATTGGATTAAAGTTTAATGTGAACTGGTCTGCAAAGCTGTACTATTACCCACTTCAGTTGCTCACCAGTCTCTCATATAATGTACTCTTACTGGCCACAGTGCTTCAACCATAACATGGAATATAATTATTAAGCACTAATGGAGATGGTTGGACCTCTGACCTTCAGATGGAAAGGAAGCCAGGTAATGTAGAACAAGGACTTGATGTTGGTAGAGATAGGCCCATTCTGGAATTATGGTAGTCAGAGATTCCTTCTTCAAAGTTCAAGTCTTGATTTAGCATAATCAGAACTAAGTGTATTTGTGTCTTCTCCTCACATCTCTGTATCTTAACTTTCCATTTCCTTCTCTTATGTTTATGTCATTCTTTTTTTTTCTTTTTTTTTTTCCTGGAAAAGATCCAGCATCACTCTTTTTGGAGCTGAGATTGACTCATTTGTCAATTCCCATTTGTACTTTTGTGTATTTTTTTAGTGGTCAATATGGTATTCTTACCCACTGGATGAGCTTGAGCATTTCACACACTCTCAGTCCCCAAAAAATCCCACAAATGTTTTGCCTTAGAATTGCCATGTCAGAAATGACTTGAAGACACACAAGAACAGCAGCAGCAACTGCAACAACTACATGCTATATTTAATTAGCAATTTACACACAAAACAGAGACACATGTCCTTTTCTCCATGTTAGGTAAATTTTTGAAAACTTTTGCTTTTTTAAAAAAAAGATTTTGAATGATTTTTCACACTTTAGTACATTTTAGAACTTTTGATTAAAAAAACCCCTGCTTATACAAAAAAATAAAAAAATAAATAACAAAAATTGATTTTGTACATTATTTTGCCAAAAAGAGAAAGTGAGAGAGAGAAGGGGAAAAGTACATTTCAAAGTTTTGATGTGGTGATTATTTTTTTATTTTGTTTTGTTTTGGCAAAAAAACAAATTTCTTATTCTACAAACAAATCCCAATATGATAATCTATATCTATCTATCTTCCAGTAGTTGACCATTTTCTTAGTGTGGTGTTTTAGTACTGAGCCATCATTTCTTGTTGAGAATGAGAGAATTTGCTTTACACTCCTAATGTCAGCATCCAGACAATGCATGAAGCCAAATTCTAGAACACTCCACTTTGCACCTCTGATATGTGACTGCTTCACTCAGCACTAGGGATGGAAAGAAGGTTCAAAAATATTTCAAAAATTACTGAAAAATGTATTTTTTGAGTGATATTAAGCTCTGATTAAAATAATCCTAGACTGATGGTAATCTTGACAGTTTGGGACTTATTTTACACACAATTTCTACATGGCTATTTTCTGTGCAGGAAATACCATTCATAAAATTATAAAATACTGTTTCCTGTGCAGGTTTGCTTTTGTTTTGTTTTGTTTTGCACAAAGTAACCATATGCAAATTTTGTGCGGAGGTCCTGAATTTTTCATAGAGCAGGAAGAAAGTTGCAGAAATTATTTGTTACTTTCCTTTTAGAAGAAATTTCATGATAGACTACATAATTGGATGCAGAAGATGGAGAAGTTCCATTTTCTCTGCCAAAAACAAGGCTAGGTGCAGATTGTGGGAGACCATGAACTACCAATAGCAAAAGTTAAAGTAAAGCTAAAGAAAAACATAAAACCAAGCATCCTGCTGAAATACAATACAACATTAAGAACATCCACATAGAATTTAAAGATAATGTGAAAAATAGATTTGCTCTACTAAGCCTAATTCACCAGGAAGCAAAAGAACTTTGGATTGAAGCCAGGGACACAGTCAGAGAGGAATATAAAAAGACACTATCTATAGTCAAAAAAAGAGAGACACCTCAATGAATGACAGACAACACTCTTCAAATAGTTAAGGACAGATAAGAAGCAAAAGTAAACGGGGACAGAAATAGAGTCAGAACCATGAATCTCAACAATTTGTGTGCAGGGAGGAGGAGGAGGGAGGAGGAGGAGGAGGAGGAGGAGGAGGGAGAGTAGGAGACTTCTTCTGTAAGATCTGAAAAATTAAAGGGAAAGTTAAACCAAGAGTGGGGACGCTCTATGACCAATAGGGAAACACATTACATGACCAACCGGAAATAAAACGATGATGGGAACAATACAGGGAAGAACTATATAAAAGAGATGAAGAGTTGACAGATTCCTTAAAGGAAGAACTATGTGAAGACAAACCTCCAATTTTAGAAAGTGAAGTGTAAGCTGCACTTGGAGCACTTGGGGGGAAAAGAACACCAGGAACAGATGGCATACCAATTGAGCTGCTTCAGTCTACAAAGACAGAATCCATTTTGGATAACTAAAATCTGTCAACAAATATGGAAAACAAAGGAATGTCTCACAAATTGGAAACAATATAAATCCCAATTTTCAAGAAAGGAGGACACCATGGATTGCTATAACCACAGCACCATTTCATCAATTTTCCATGCAAGCAAAGTTATGATTAAAGTTTTACAGCAAAGACTTCTATCCCAAATGGAGCAAAAAATGCCAGATGTGTAAGATGTGTTCAGGAAAGGAAGAAATACAAGGAATCATATTGGACACAGATATTGGATCACGGGGTACACAAAAGAATTGCAAAAGAAAAATCACCCTGTGTGTCATAGATTATAGTGAAGCCTTCAATTGTGTAGATCATGAGAAACAATGGATGTCTTTTAAAGAAATGGGTGTCCCATAACTTTTGATTATCCTGATGAGTAATCTGTATGTTCTGCTAGGACAGAATATGGAGGAAAAGAATGGTTTCCAATTGGCAAAGGGATCAGGCAAGGCTGAATCATCATACTGTTTAAGTTGTATACTGAACATATCATATATAAAGCAGGATTAGACTCAGAGGAAGTGTGAAAACTGGAGGAAGGAACTTTAACAATTTAAAATATACAGATGACATATTTTACTAGTAGAAATATTACTAGTAGAAAACAACAAAGACTTGCAACACCTCTGTATTTTCCTACCCTCCCCAAGCCTAAATAGTTTACCTTTATGTTCTAGTTATATGAGATGATTAAATTCAGGTTGTGATCCTTTGGCCATATTATGAGAATACATTATTCATGAGAAAAGACCTTTTTTAAAGAAAGAAGGCAGTCAGAAAAGAGGTGGACCACATTACAGATGGATAGAGTCAACCAAGGAAGACACATCCCTGACTCTGCAAAAGTGGGGATGATAGTGTGATTTCAAGGTCTCTTATCCATTGGTTTGCTATAAGTCAAAGTTGACCTGAGAGCAGTTTACAGCAACAACAAAGTCATGACAAGCACACCATTTTTTTTTAAATCAAAGAGAAAGACAAACATATTGTTCTACCCAGAGTGAAAGCAGTCACTAACGTCCAGCGAGAATTCTTAACCAGCTCAACCAGGCCTTTAGTGAGGCCCATTAGTACTCTCTTAATTACATTTCATCCTGTCTAGGTGAAAAATGGTGACATGGAAGGAATGAAGCAAGGGTTGTGAATAAAGGTTGGAGAGATGAATAAAGTAGAAGGAAGTGAATACAGGAAATTAAAGTAGGATGCAGATTAATGGGAGAGGAAAGAGCTGGAGTCTCCACCACCAGCAACAACAAAAACTATGTGAATGCTGTGAAATTTTTCAGGTCGATATGGAATTAAATTTACAAGATGGGACTCTCAGGATTCTAATGTCTGTACCAATTAACAAATGTAATCTCATACAACTAGAACATAAAGGTAAACTATTTAGGCTCGAGGAGGGAAGGAAAATACAAATGTGTAATAATACAAATTTTCGTTCTCTTTATTGGCTTCTAGTTAGTTGGTTGCTGAAAATGTCTAAAATTGTGTATTGTACAATGGTATATAATACTGCCTGCTTTCGGAGTAGCGGCTATGTGAAGGCTGATTTATATATGGGGAAAATGGTCTTCTCTTTATTCTTCATTTCAGTACTTACCCAATCTGAAAGTCCAGATGGTACATTTACCCACTGCAAGTCCATTTATTTCCATGTTCCCCCAGAGGCTCTTATTGAAGAGATAAAGGTAGAGAAATGTAAGAACTATAATGAAGGAAAGGCATCTTATACAACCAAATATTATCATAAAGAAGAAAAAAATGTTATCTCTTTTTCAGTATACATGCAGTCTTGTAGATTGCCAGCCTGAAGGTTGGGCCTGGTCTTTGCTTTATTGCTGTGTATTACACATTGCCAGTTTTAGACACATATCTTACATTGTCAGAAACTTCATAGTGTTGTGCTGGAGTGAATCATTTTTTTACAGCCTCTGCAGAGTGAAGAGGATGCAGAGAAAGGGAGATTATGGACCATGTGAAGTCACTAGCTGAAGTTCTTAGCTGAGCTTTTTGTTTTTTGTTTTTTTGATAGTTCAGTGAAATCCAATGTGAATGTTGTCCACTCCATCAAACACAAAACAACTTCTTCTAGTATTCCATAATCTTCTGTTGTCATATTTCAGAAGCAGGCCTCTTTCATAATATTTTCTCTATCTGTCTGTATTTCTGGCATAGTCTCTAATTTCTCTCCTTGGTAAATCAGGGTCAGGTTACATGCCATATTACATGTATAACATACTGTCAGCTTTTATTTTCTTTCTGATTTTTTTCATCACAAATAAACACAGATACTATCAGTGCAGATTGACTATCACGGATGAATGGGGTGTCCCTCCCCACCTCAGAAATCACCTTCACAGGGAAGGAGCTGGGGGATCAATGTGGAAAAACCAGTGACTGCAGAGAAAAGGTTAACCTTTGTGACCCATATGCAGTTGTCCTTCATATGTTTGTCTGTAAAGAAGAAAGAGATCAACTTTCTGCTACACATTTAAATTAGCACATGAATTAATCCTCAGTGTCCCTGCACTTGCCTTCTGTGAAAATGTTTGAATTTACCTTTTGATATTTAAAATACACTCAGTTACTAGAGTTCCTTCTCTTGAGGTTTAAGCCTTTTCCTCAAAACCTCTAGAATTCACATTATTTTAAAGAGCATGGTAGATTTACAGTAACTCTCATGTTCATATTCATAAATGTTGTTTTCTGGCTTTGCCTTGCCATCCACTTAACTAAGTTCATTACCTTGTTTTCTGTTTTTCCATTTCATTACAGAGATCAGAGAGGTCTGTTCCCACATAAATGTAAACTATTAGATCATTTCGGCATTAAATATAATTTAATTCAATATAATTTTTAAATGTACTAGTGATTATCTATGTCTATATCTCTCTATATAGATATAGATGGAGATGCAGATGTAGAAGTAGATATACATATATAGATATATGCAGCAAAAGCCAGTCCAGATCAGGCTATTCCAGAAGTGATCAGTACAATGTATGATAAGAAAAAAAAAATCTGCAATTAAAAACTTAAGATAGAAATTAGCTGTTGTGAGAAAGGTATAAAAATATCCCTGTTTACATCACTGAAATTTTCAAAGGTACTATATATTTCAAAGTGTGTGTCAGCAATTACTTGGACCTCTTGAGTTGTTTTCTGATTGATGGCATTTTGTTGTAAAAAGGCTCTTTGATTATGCACAAACTCATCAGCAGAATGAGAGTTAAGAATGTAGATTTTTACTCATTTCATTCTCAGATATGAAACCGAAACATTTCAATTCTGCACCCCAGCAATGTTGCAAAAGTTTTTGATCCCCCCACACACACATTTGGGGGATGTTTGAAGCAAAAATGTTCCAAAGTGTTTTTTTTAAGAACACAGAAATGTTGTTGCTCAAAATACAGATTTTTTTCCTTTAAAAAAAATCGAATAAATAAAGAATATTTAAATAAAATATTAGACTCATATGAAGTATCTTGTGCAACTTCCTCCTCGTCTTCTTCTCACATGTCTGGAATCCTGTTGGGGTGTTACATGCCCATACATGGGTTTGCATCTGTGGGGACAGAATTGCAAAGTTATGCAACATCCATATCCAGTAGATGGCTGCTGCTACATAGCTACATAGCAGAACCAGCAAAGGGATCAACACGCATCAGGACCAAAACAAATGAGGACCAATGTATTACAACCCCTGATGTGCGTGGGGTCCACAATCCACATTAGGCACCCACAATATACATTATGCACTCTTACTGGTGACACATCTTTGCATTATGCACTCTTGCTGTAACACATCTTAGCAATTTAGCTATGCAACAGGGTTTCTTAGTGCCTCATAAAGTGCACAAAAATTCACATTGAGTGATAGGTCATACAAGATTCTGGCCGTGATTATTTACACAAAACTCTCTGCATTTTTTCCGCTGGCTTTTAACTCTCATACAGGGGGAGTTAAACTTGCAATGCCTGGTAACTTTTTGATGCCATTTCTTGATATGTTGAGATGCCCTTTCTCAATGAAGATGAGAACAATTGCTGCTGCTGCTGCTGCTGCTGCTGCTGCTGCTGCTGCTGCTGCTCTGCTTGCTTCTTCTTCTTCTTCTTCTTCTCTTCTTCTTCTTCTTCTTCTTCTTCTTCTTCTTCTTCTTCTTCTTCTTTTTTACATCCCTAATGAGGACTGTAGGGATTTTCCTCTGCCTTTGACCCTTGAATGAGAGACAGAAGCCCCTTTCGTTCCACCTTCCAAACTTGCCACAGGAACAGAAGGAGGATGGGGCTACCATGATGCTTACACACCATGTCATCATGGTCCCATCTTCTTCCATCCCCAGGTGGTACAATTGCACTGCAAATCATTGACAGGTTTTCTCTGACAATGACCAGCAATCATGCCACTATCCCGATATATACCTGCACTTACCTTTCCTGCAGAGGCCCTGGAAGTGAAACAGCTGTGTTTCCTGCCCCAGTGCAGCCTGGGACAGTACCCAGTTGTTCTGTGAGAGGAAGAGGCATGGCCATCACACTTCCTGGATCCCAGAGGCAGCCAGTGTGGAGGAGAGCACTGCTACTGTGCTCTCCTACCAGCAGGGCCAAAACCAGGGCCAACACTGGGACCCACACCAGATGTCACCACAACCAGGTAAGGTATGAAAAGGACCAGAGTCCTCAATTCAAAAAAACTTACCAACAGTCCCTTTTTTAGTGCCCCCCTTAATAATCAGTGACAGAACTGGATATCACTAAGACTTTATCTTGTCCCTTTTGTTTACTTTTGGCTTTCTCCAAAGGTTTCCCTCCTCCCTCACACAGAAGACAGAAACCTCTCTCTCTCTCTCTCTCAGAACACACACACACACACACACACACACACACACACACTGACAGAACAGACACTCAGAAAGTAACAAAGAAGATTTCTTGAGGATAGGGTTTTCTGTTACGTAGGTCGCTGTATCGCATTTCAAAAACATTATATATACATGAGGAGCAATATCTCCCTCAGGCACAGGATGAAAAGTTACAAACTTACAAAGCTATTTTATATTATTCAGAGCAGTCATATTCAGCCAGGTTTAAAAGAATTATAAGCATATCTAACATGTCACATTACACTGGTCTATTTTACTCACAGTGAAACTGGCAATCTGGTTCTCTTGTTTTCCACTGAAATACTAAGAGTCTGGATGTTCACTCACTTTCAGTGACACTTCCTTGGGATAATGCAGAGTAGGCAACAACCCTGTCTGCTTAGCCACCAGACAAGGAGTTACCTCATACCTCATAATGCTGACCTAACAAAATCTTTGATACCAGAGATTCTCAAAATTTTCATTTTCCGTCTTGAGTTGAGTTCCCCCTTAAAAGAGTGTTGTCTCTCATGATCATCAGGAGATCCTATCTCATACTGTTTCCTAAACCTAACCTAAACCTATTTACATTTTGGTCAACTATGGCCATTTCTGCACAGGGTGAGGGAATCGCCCTGTGCCACTACTTACTGGACTTCTTGGCTCCACGCTTGCGTCCAGGCTGGTCCAGAGCAGTGCGTGGCCACCGTTCTGCACTGCTCCAGGGACAAAAATGGCGGCTTCCGATTGGTGGAAGCAACCGCTGAAGCTCGCCAGCCTAAAGCCTGGCCCCGGCAGATTGCAGGCTCGCACTGGTGCAAACCTGCAAATCTGCACCGGAGCGTGGGCATGGAGTGGCGCGCTCCATGCTTTTGAAAGATCTGTTTCAAGCGGTCTTTCAAAAGCATGCTGGACAACCACTTTGGGTCATTTCAGAGCAGGTTGAGGTGCATAACTACACTAAGTAGGTCCAACCCAGTCCGCTCCCAGGTGCAGACGTCCTCCCTGGAGGATGCTCTGCACCGTTTCTTTAAGCCTGTGAGGAAATGGCCTAGAAGTAAACCAATGACATAATGATAAAGATAACTATAGTGTGTCATTGTCTCATGGAGGAAGGTGATCTTCCCCCTGCCCCAGTATTTCTAGTACACACTGCAATTCTTTATTAGAAAACTGGAGCTACTAGAATATGGTGGGATGGAAGAGAAATGGGTAAGAATTAAAATATTATCCATTCCTCTGATTTAAGTCTCCATTTAATTATGGAGCTTTATGTCAGCAGAGTGACACTACTTGGACTTCTAGTTTAAGCCGTATCACTTCTTCACTTTGCTTCTCTCCAGATAGGTAATTATCATTAACTTTGCCCTGAACTCTCACTATCCAAAGCTTTCATCCCTTTTCCTTTAGATAGCTTTCTGTGATTGTGAGACTGCTTGGATCTTGTGTGTGTGCAATTTTTTATTCCCCCAATAAAAAAACAAGCTTATTTTTTACTCTCCATCTGGTTCTTCCCTGCAATGGTATTGGTATACACCTGTAAAAGATCTTAAGATTACCTCCCCCACAGACCTCCTCTTTGAGCTAATATTTCTCACCATTTCACAGAGGCACTGGCATTGTGAGTGGACCCCTAAATCACCCACATTTTGGAGTAACAAGCTTGAGAGCTGTTGGTCCTGCCTCACTCTCAGCTGACATGGGAAACACACAGTAGATCCCATTGCATTCCTCAGGAAGGCCAGGTGTGTGTATGGAGAGAATGCACAGGTAAGTTGTTTGATATTAAGATCTGCTGTTCCATGCCAGGCCAGTGTTGGATTCTCCAAGGAATCTATGCCCATGTGTCTGCCTTCTTGTGCCCTTATTTTATCTTTCAAACTAAGTCTACAATTGCAATTTTGGAGAATCACTGAACCAATTATCAGAAACTAATTAGTAACTGGACCTGGAATAACACTGGCCTAAAATTTCTTTGTCAGCTCTTTTTGTTTGTTTGTTATGTTTGTTTTGTTTAGTTTTGTGAGGGACAGCTCATGGATAGAGAAGAAAATGCACTGAAGATTGTGGAACCGCAGAATAATTTTCATGGAATTATCAGTGAAGTGCTATCCCAGTCTTAGGCCATTTTCACACGACACTGTTAAAATGCTATTATTCCACATTAAACATCCTGTGGAATTCTGAGGTTTGTATTTTACTGAGGCTAAAGAACTCTCTGGCTGAGAATTCTAAATGCCTCTCCCTAAACTTCAGATCCCAGGATTCCACAGGATGTTGAAAGTGGAGTAACAGCACTATAATAGTGAAGTGTGGAAATGGCTTTAGTTAATTATTTAAGGCAAGTTAAGTCCCCCCAACAGTCCTGTAGTATTTACTTATTTGTTGTGTGTGTGTGTGTGTGTGTGTGTGTATCAGCTTTCCACCTACAATGGTGCTTCAAGCAGCTTGCAATAGTAAAATTAAAATATAAACAAAATGCAACTAAAATGTAAAAACTCAACTGTCTTTCTGGTAGACTCTGATCTTGCATTGCCATCTTATGCTATCTTGTGCTATAATCTTATATAAAATGTTGGCAATTGAATTTGCCTAATTAATCTAAAATTCCCAGAAAGAGGAGCTCCTGCTCCAAATGCTATTTACATCTGCTTTCAAGAATGTATAATTACAATCCTTTTATGAATACTTAATACACTTCAATTCATTTTAAACAAACAGCTTGGTCTAGCTTCTTGTCTAACAATTATGTTCCCGAGGTCTTCTGGCAAAGAAAGGAAGAAGGAAACTCTCAAGGAATTTGGAAAAGGGACTCTGTCTCTCAGAAAGAAGAGGGATAGAAGAAGACAACATGTACAACATATCCTTTTTGTTCTGTTGAAGGAAGATGGTTTAACAAAAGGAGTCATGTCAGCTCATAAATCAAATTTCCTTTACAGTTGAAAAAGGAATTGAGATCCCATCTGGAAACTTTCCCACTTGGTTAAAACACAAACACATACACACACCTACACAAACAACACAATTACAGAAAAGTCAACAAAAAGAGACACAGCAACAAACTGGTTCAACAGCAACTCAGCTTAAATGTTAAGTGCCTGCTGGAATGAAAATACTTTTCCTTGTTGAGACAAAGACCACAGAAAGGAAAGGATTTCCAAAGCCTGAGATAAGCCACTGAAAAGGCCATCTCTTGCTCTGCATCAGACATGCCCTTAATGATTGCAGGACTAAAAGAGGTATTGTCTTTCAAGATCATAATGACTTTTATGTGGGTGAAGATGATCTTTCAAACATCTGGGCCCCAAGTTGTAGAACACTTTGTAGGTCATGACTTTAAATTGGCTACAGAAACATTCTGGTAGTCAGGTAACACTTTTAAAATAAGTTGTTGGGCTGATGAACAGAATTAAATCAGGTAATCAGTATCGTCTTAGCATTTCTTGATAATAAACCACAAAACCTATGAAGGACTAAGCTCTCACAGTTTGGAGCTGGAGGTGAATTAAATTGACCTGTGAAACAGTTGGTGAGCATTGAGAAAAGACAACTGGGGAAATGACAACTCAGAAAACTCTGGAGCTATGTTATTTCTTGCTATTTTTTTCCCATAAGGAAATAAAAATTAAAGAATAATGGGAACATATGGAAAGGCTATAGGTTGAAGCAAAGATGTCTGGACCTCCAATAAATTTCCATGAACAAGGCAATGTGATTCCACAATAAAAGTTTCATCTGCAAGCACTCCGTTAATCATTCAGTACTTGAAACTCTACTCAGTCATTTCTACAGGTCTACATGAATCTCCTGGCTGAGGAAGCAAGATACATTTCTCTTCCCCACCAGAGTTAGGGGAAACACTTTGGTGTAGCAACACCATTGTGTGATATCGTTCAGGGGTATGGTATGTCAGAGTTTATAAGTCAGCCTCACAGTATCATAGGTCTCTCTAGACCTTCATGCTCAGCCCACCCTCTCATCCTGTAGATTTAATGAAAGCTGAATGCTGGTTGCTTAGAAACTGTGTAGGAATTATTGACATGCATCCCCTCATTGGCCCATTGCCAAAAGGTAGCAGAAGAGTGTTTGCCCACCATGTGCTGGGGCTTACAGGAGCATTACAGTGACCAGTTAGGGTGGTCTTTAATCTATTTGATTTCTCCTATTGGTGGTGGCAAGGTCAGTTAGTCATACATGTTTGTACTGGTTGATTAGTGAAGAAAAAGGGGAAAGACACAGGGATAGCTGAATGTTCAATTGGGCACCTTGAGCTAAAAGGAGTTTTGTGACTTGTAACTTGGGTTATGAAGTACTTGGAGATGGGAAGGAAAGATATCTTTAGAATCTGACCTGGATGGCCTCTCTTCAAAGTCTGGAGGCTTGGGTAGGGTCTCCCCTCTGCCAGGGGGTCATGGTCAGGAAAGGACAAAGGCTGGTCAATGACAGGGTGCTCACCCAGCACAGTTTAGAAGTCAATCTGATATTGCTATCCAATCTGAATTCCATACTAGAGAGGACTTACTTCAGATTTAAATGAATGAGCCCCAGTTTATCCTCATTATGCATGTTTCACCTCTTTATTTCCAAGTGGGTGTGGGTGTGGGGGGCAATTCTCAGACAAAGTGAAGCACAACTCATTGAGGGAAGGTTAAGGACATTGCATTGCTGTGCTATAACTCATAAGAAAGAAAGCATGTAAAACTGAAAGTCTTAGGTGTCTTTATGTTTGCTCTTGAATTTTTCCTCAGAACAAAAATTTACTCAGGTCAGAACATTCTAGAATTGTGATGTCTGCTGGAGCTATGGATGTAACTCTGGCCTCTGCTTGTCCAGTGATAATGGCTACTTTTCAATTTGTACAGCCTGAGGATGTGGACAGGATCTTTGGAGATATGTGTGTTAGATCCTTGCCCTTCCTGGCTTATTAAAAAAAGCCAGAGGGGGATGGACCGAGTGGGTAGAGGGTGTGGTTAATGCATCCTTGAGACAAGGTAAAGTTCCAACTTGCCTCAAGAAGGCTGTCATAAGCCACTACTAAAAAAGCCATCCCTTCATCCCACTATTTTGGATAATTACCAGCCCATATCTAATATTCCATTCCTGGGCAAGGTTCTGGAGATGTGTTGGCCTCTCAGCTCCAGGGGTTAGTGGATGAAATGGATTATCTAGATCCATTTCAATCTGGTTTCAAGCCAAGCTATGGGACTGAGATGGCTTTGGTCATCTTGGTGGATGACCTACACCAGGAACTAGACAGGGGGAGTGCGTCCCTGTTGGTTCTACTGGACTTCTCAGTGGCTTTTGATACCATCAACCTGGTATTCTTCTGGGTCGCTTTGTGGGGATGGGACTTGGGGGCACTGTTTTTCAGTGGCTCCGTTCTTTTCTGGAGGGCCGAACCCAGAAGGTGGTGCTGGGGGACTTCTGTTCAACCTCCTACCCTCTGGTCTGTGGGGTCCCTCAGGGTTCGGTCTTGTCCCCCATGCTATTTAATATCTATATGAAACTGCTAGGAGAGGTTTCCAGAATTTTGGGGTTCAGTGTCATCAATATGCGGATGACACCCAACTTTATTACTCCTTTCCACCAAAAGCCAAGGAAGCTGTCTTGGTCCTAAACCAGTGCTTGACATCAGTAATGGACTGGATGAGGGCAAACAAGTTGAAATTTAATCCAGATAAGACAGAGGTGCTTCTCGTCAGTAGAAAGGCAGATTAGGGAATAGGGATCCAGCCTGTGTTAGATGGGGTCATACTCCCTCTGAAGACACAGGTTTGCAGTTTAGGAGTGCTCTTGGATTCAACTCTGAGCCTGGAAGGCCATGTCTCAGCAGTGGCCCAGAGTGCTTTTGCACAATTAAGGCTTGTGTGTCAGCTGCGCCCATTCCTGAGATGTCAGACCTGGCCATGGTGACACATGCCTTGGTTACATCCCATCCTGGATTACAGTACTGGATTACTGTAACACACTCTATGTGGGGCTGCCTTTGAACAGTGTTTGAAAACTTCAGCTGGTCCAAAGAGCTGCAACCAGGTTGTTAGCTGGACCTGGTTACAGGGAGCATACAACACCCCTGCTGCAACAGCTCCACTGGCTGCCGATCCATTTCTGGGCATAATTCAAAGTGCTGGTGATAACCTTTAAAGCCCTACATGGCTCAGGTCCAGGTTATTTGAAGAACTGTATCGTCTTTTACGAACCAGCCCAGGTGTTGAGATCTGCAGCAGAGGCCCTTCTCTCAGTCCCACCACCCTCACAGGTGCATTTGGTGGGAACATGGGAGAGGCTGCTCCCAGGCTCTGGAACTCCCTGCCCAAAGAGGTTAGACTGGCACCCTTCTGCCTACCTTCAGGAAACAGCTAAAACATTCCTCTTCCAGCAGACATTTTATATATAATTTCTATCAGTGCTGGTCATTTTAATTGTTATTTAATTGATATATTAATGCTGTTTTTATATGTATTTTAACATGTTCTAATTATTCTGGTGGTCTAATTTTCTTTTAACTTTTGCATATGACAGTTTTTAATTATGTTTCTTTTAATGGCTGTAAGCCACTTTGTGAGTCCCCTGGGGGAGAAAAGCAGGATAAAAATAAAAGATGATGATGATGATGATGATGATGATGATGATAGGTGACTGAAGCATCCGTCTGATAGTGCCAAATTTTGGCCACCCAGAACTACATAAAGCAGCAAAAATGATGACAACAGAGGAATACTTGGCTACGCCACTCATCAGTGTATATATTTATTTATGTATGTATGTATTCAGGTGGGTGTTCACATCCTGAACATTGTAAACACTTCATTCCCAAAAATATTTGCAGAAGTCACAGATAGGGTCATGTTGAGAGTGATGAGCTACTGTAGAAATGAAATATGAACACAAGAATAGTGTGATACAGTGACCTGAGTGTTGGACTAGGATTTAGAGAGATGTGTGTCCAAATCCCTACTCTGTTGCGGGAACCCACTAGGTGACCTCAGGCAAATCCCATTCTTTTAACCTCAGAAGAAGGCAGTGGAAAAACCCAACTGAACAAATTCTGCCAAAGAAACCTTGCAATAGATTCAGTTTAGGGTTGCCATATATTGAAACTACTTGAAGGCATAAAACAGCAACAAAATGTTGAGGGGGAAAATATGCAAAGTGAAGAAACTGAGAGCAGTAACAAACTGTGCCTATTCCAATTCCAACTGAATAGGACAATTCTAAACATGCTGACTCAGAAAAATATCTCAGTAAGTTCAATGGAACTGACTCCTGAGCAAGTGCATTCAGGATTGCAAACTAATGCAAGAATTTTTTACAATTAAAACTGAATGCCACTGGGGTAATATGAACAAAGGAGAGAAACAGTAACTAACTAGAGCAGAACAATCCTCTGATTCCTACTGCTAAAGAGTAATTCTAACATTCTAGAAAAGACTAGGAACTTCTGTATTCTAGATCTTCACATCCTTTCCTCAAGCACAATTCAAGAGTGTGAGTTAAGGGGCTAGGCATACATAAACCATGTCTTGCCTGGATTATATCATTTTTGTTTTTATTTTGTTCCTATAGTTTTTACTATTTTGAGGACCCTAAGTTTATATTTAAATCAAGAAACTCAGAAAACAAACCTTTTATAATTGCATTATATCCCTTCTCTTTTAACTTCCCCACTTATTAAGTCACATTTTTAATTCTTTCATGTACACAAATGAAAGTTTACCTCACCTCATTTCTGAGTTGTTAAAAGTGAATTGCTCAAATAATACTTGTAGATCCTGTTCCTGTATAGGTTTTAACCTGCTTTCAGTTCCCTGTGGTGTACTTACATTTGGATTTATGCTGGCCAGTAATTTGCTTCCAATTTTAGCCACAGCTTATCAGACATAATTGCTATTTCCTTTATATTTTACTTTTTCTGACGTAAGCTCTACTGCCTACTTACCAAGACATTACACTGAACTGCTATGGACCTTTGGTAACTCTCTTCTTCATATTCCTTCAGAAATCAAGCACCACCAATAATTTATTTTCAATTTTAGCTGTTACTTATTACTGTCATTGTGTCCTCAAGGCCTTTGTATGCTCCAGACTGCTTATTCTTCTGCCCACTACACCATCATTTTTTTCAGTGGGGAAAAAAATCACTTGATTTTATATGACTCCATTGAGATTACAGGAAACTATTAGTGAAGCACCACCTAAAATACCATTACGGACACCATTTGGATAATTCATGTAAGTTTGTGCCTACTTATCTCCAGAATGATGTATGAATGCTGATAAAAGTATATTAAATGTAACACTACTTGATAAGTAATAGTAAATTGCATAGTCACAAATGCCAGTGGAAGAAATAATTCATTGCCAAAGAATTATGCCATTCACTCTCCTATCTGAAGAGAACAACTCTTGCACCTGGTAATCATTTTGAATATTTCATAGTGTTAAATCATGTGTCACAGAGGACTTCATGTGGATCTGTGGTTTCCAATGAGCTTAATAGCTAAACAATACTATTTGGAATGAGGCACAGATATGTGACAATTAAAAAAAAAAGAAAGAAATTAGAGGTACTCATCAGGATTCCAAGAATCATTCTCAATATAGTTACTTTAAAAAAAATGTTCCACTGATTTAAATGGAACCTACTCCCACTTTTTTTAAAAAAAAAACATCATTTAAATCAACTATAATTATCTTACCTGTTAGCCTTTATCTTATCTGGACAATCTCCTAAGATTACTTACATTAGTAGAAACTACAAAATACTATCCTGTAGATTTTATTTTCAAACTAGTCTTAATTTAAATACTTTAAATATTCAGGCTTAAATCAGCTTGAGAGCCTAGACTTCTGTGTGAACTTCCAGCACACCTGTCCAGTCAAGTATTTCTTTTTAATTCATATATAAAATTCATGTTCAGTCACTACATTTTTAATGGAGGGAGATAACTGGTCTTGGACCTCCGGTAAACTCAGTCAGATTTCAGAGGACAGTGTTGCTGGAAGACATGAATGGTTCTGTTAGGTTCAGTTTTTGCAAATTTGAATTTTGTG
Organism: Iguana delicatissima; assembly: GCA_948472985.1. Classification (NCBI taxonomy): domain Eukaryota; kingdom Metazoa; phylum Chordata; class Lepidosauria; order Squamata; family Iguanidae; genus Iguana; species Iguana delicatissima. Next base: position 3,412,852 of record CAOKZL010000098.1, on the reverse strand, counting down.
GATTTTAGTAAATTCTGATTCCCCTTCATTATTTCTTTACTTCTTCAGATGTTTTACCTCAGCCTTGCCCTGCATGCCAAATGATATACTCTGGGGAACAGTGGGTCGTTGTGAGAGGACCAAGGTTCTTCCACCTCTCCTGAGTATTTTACGAGGGTGTTCTGATATGCAGGGATAAGTTTTTAAAGCTATGCTATGCTCCTGTGTAGTTTAGTAAGATGTGGAAGCTTCCTAGAATATTCTCAGTATATCCTTTGATTAAAAAAAGCCAGAGTTTCAGGAGAGAGATACTCTTAATTCAGTATTAACATTCTTCTTGATTCCTGGAGGGATTACCATTCCTGGACCGTGAAGACATACACTTTAGACATGCATAGTGATTTGTGTGTTCCAAACACTGTTGTTAACAAACCATAATCAGTGATATGCACTCTGGGTGTACATCCTGCTTTTTTACACAATCCCACTTCTCAGGCCAAAAAGCAGACCACTTGTGAAACCAAGCTTATGATATGGAATGGGTATCTGCTATTAAGCATTCAAAAATGCATTGCAAATGCCCACGGTCTTGCGTAGGCCTAAAGTGCCTTTTTAGATTGCATCCGTTTTCTCTGTCCCTGTTGTAGCATAGTCATAACAGACAGTGATTCTAAGTTCAAGTATTAGTGACACCTTCATACAGATATACAATCATCTGAATAAAAATGGATTTTATCTAGTGGATCAAAAGCTGTGTATTTCTGAATATGCTATTATACTCTGTGTGCATTTTGTAACTTAGTGGCATTTTGTAACTCCACCTTTTCTAAGAGATCAGAGAATGAAGGAAAAGCTTATCAGATGCAGCCATGAATTTGTACTTCGCCCACTCACTAATGTCTTTGAATATTCCCCAAACTGGTTATATAAGATTATTCTTTGCTCCATTTGGAAGAACAGCCCATATGCTTCCTAATACTAGTAAATTAATGAGACTACTTAAACTCAACCATGCTGGCAGTCTATTGTCTACTTTTAAGGGAATCATCTTTCCCCCTGAATTGCATCAAAAGGCAATTTTGGATAATTATTCAGTGAATATTGAAATGCTAGCTCTGCCCCCATGGGCACTTGCATTAAACTGTAAATGGTAGTGGTTCTGAATGCAAAATGACTTGGCACATTGCGTACGTTTCTGGGAGTTTGTCATTAAAGTTGTATGAAAATCTTATTCTACGCTGTCTCTTGTGTTATTTTCCTGCCTCATCATCATATTATTTTATTTTACAAGATTATAAAACATGAGCTACAGTTTTCATATGTGCATTTTATTTTACAGCCCATATGTTGAAGTGCTCTCCACTGAAACAGAGGTGTATATGCAACTCAATTTCTTACTTCCCTCCCATTAAATAATATGACTTGGCAGACAGAGAGAGCTATGCTGATATTGATAAACAGGAAAAAAAAAACTGTTCTTCTTTGAAAAAGTGTGGCCTGCCCTAACATCACATTTATAATGTTCTTCATTTGTAGGGCTGCCAGTTGTTATTTCTTTTATCCATCTCTATTACTGTATTTTTTGTTTAACACTAACTGAAGCTGGCTTCCAATTCTTTCTTTAAAAAACAAAACAAAACAAAACTTCCATTCAAAGAAATCTCAGCCAGTATAACTAGCACAGTCCTCTCTCCAAATTTGTGGGTTTGACCTTCACAAACGATCCCATTTGTGAGGTGTGCATTTGTTCCTCCACTTCTTCTCCTCCCATTCCCTTGCACTTTTGCCAGGTATGGAGGAGGAAGGCAAGTACACCCAGGCAAAAGGCAAGAGAATGGTGGGGAGAGGAAGGCACATACACACCTTTATTCTCTACCAGTGGCACTCCCATTCCCTTTGCCGTTGGTGCTGGCATGGAGAATGTGTGCTGAGGCAAAAGGTAAGGGAAGGGGGGGTGAGGCAAAAGGCAAGGGAAGGGGGGGTAAGGCACATGCACACTTTCTCCCTTTCAGTGCTCCCCATCCCATTCCTTTGCCTTCTGCCCCAGCACAGAGAATGCACACCAACACAAAAGATGAGGGAATGTGGGGAAGGCATGCACACACCTTCCTTCCCTGCCTCCAGAGCTCCCACTCCCATTCCCTTGTCTTTAGCCTCAGCACAGAGAAGGAAGATTCGTGCACCAGGCAAAAAAGTCAAAGGAATGGGAGGGGGAGCCTCAGAAGGGATAGGAGGGGGGAAATAGGGGGAGTTATTCATATTTTTCCACTTTTGTGACGATTCTGTACCCCAAACCCTCACAAAAGTGGAAGAACCACTGTAATGTTTACTTTTTCTCATTTAACTTGTTATGAAAGGTATTATTCTGGGGACATTCTGAAACTTTGAAAGTTTGGCCATTTTATTACTGCTTTAGATCTTTTTTCTTTTTTTAAAAAAAAGCATTTAATTAGTTAAAAAAAAATAAAAGTTAGAAGCTACTTAATGAATAACTTTAAAAATATATCCCTTTGAATTGCAGGGATACCATAAGTTACTTTTTAAATTATTTGATGCAACAAAATACAAAATTACTGTGAACAATGGTGATGAGTTAAACCAGTGCACTGACCATAGTGACTGGGTCTTCTGGGAGCTGAAGTCCACAAACATCTGGGGACCCACAGGTTGAGAACCACTGAGTTAAACTGTACTAAGCAACAATAATAATTTTTTCATAACAGAACAATTTCAAAGATACAAATTCCACATCACACACACACACACACACACACACACACACACCAGAAAGCTGGGGAATAGTGAATTAGTCTCAAGAATGAACGGTTATATATATATTGGCCTATCTATGACTGCAAAGAGGAACATCAGCTGGCCAAGTCACTATATAGAACAGCCCCATATTGTACAAATTCTAAACTATATTAATTGAATATCTTGAATATAATTTGCCTTATTATTCTTTCTCTTTGAAGCATACTTTCTTTCTCAAAATTAGGAATATATTGAAGTTCATGAATCTTACCAACCTATCTATATCCCACATACTAGCAGAATTTTTAAATAGCCGTTGCAAAGCCCAAGCCAAACTTGGGCTTTGAAACTTAAAGTGTTTCACTCATCTGTAATAGAATAGCTTGTGCAACATGTTTTAGTCCTGATCCACATTTTATGATCAAATTATAAACCTTCAAACCCAGATATTTATAAAGAAAATTGCAATTCAGCTTAAGTTCTATATATGTGACTGCACAGCCATAATTTTGAATTCTGTTCCTCCACAATGTAATAATTATATGTTCTTAAGGGGAATTGTTATTAAAATAGACAGACAAACAAACAAACCTTATCCAGACAATCAATACCACTGAATTTTAGTATCTTCTTTTTACCAGTTTTCTGTTTTTTCTTAAAATAAAAATAAAAATAAATGAAACTGAATCTTTTCTAAAATACCAAATGAATTAACTGCAAAACATTTCTGATATTCTTGAGGGGCTGATATTGAAGAAATGCCTTGTCAACTTTTATCTGCCTGGACACAAAGCAGAAAGGGTGCTATTTTCACTGGGGTATATCTCTACACTGTACCATTTTCTATTGTATGTATAAGCAGATGGTTTTCACATCCATTTAAATATGAAGCCTTCATCTGCTTGTACTGTTATGCCATTTTTTTTTCCACAGACTTCTTTGAGCCCTTCTCTGCTTTCCAGAGAAATAGTCATCTACCATTAGACCTATTTTAGTGTCTTTTTGCAAAGCTATCTCATATCAAGGGAAATCCTGAATGTCATCTCATTAACAAACTGCATAGCAGCTAAAGATTGTGGTGATAACAATATGAGATTATTTAGGTTCAGTTCATTTTTCATAAGAATTCACCATATTGGGGATAGAAAGAAGTCATGATTTTAGGAAAGTATGGAAGTGAGAGAAAATGAAGCAGGCATATTCTGCCTCCAAACCCAATTGTTTTGAGTGCTTCTTTCAATTTTTAAATCACTCAGTTTGATTCATCAGGTATCCAGCTGTGCTAACACTGAGTTAGGATTGCTATGTCTTTTTTTTCTTCCTCAGATGTGATTCATCTTGGACACCATTAAGCCAGACATATACAACACAGTCCTTCACATACCTTGAAATAGCTATGTCTATTTCATTTGGCTTGTAAATGGGGGATAATGTTTTTTTGAGATCATTTTGAAGAATTTATTAAACACAAAAAAATTTTCATATTTGGAATGAAAAAGAGAAAGCAACATTGACAGATTTTTCCATCTCTATCTGTCAACTTGATCAGTCAGTGGGAAAAGAGGAAGACCATATTACAGGTGGAAGACTCTGATTTCTATGTTGATAACTTGCTGGTCTTTCTTTCATAGGATCACCATAAGCTGAAGTTGACTTGACATCAATTAATAGCAACAAATCTGCTGATTGGGTCTTAAACAACACAAGACAGACTGGTATTGTTTAATCTGATATGTCATTTATAGGATTCCAGGAGATGGATATAACATTTAAAAGGCATAAAATTGTTTTAATGCTAAACGTTAAGAAGTTGTATTTCTGGATGATTACAGGCATCTCAATTGAATAAACGTTGACTTTGGTGCAGAACCAATAAGTATGAATTGAAATCAAAGTTGCTCAAACCTCCAGTCTTAGTTTAACTTTTTACTGTGTACTTATCAATCTTTCATCAGACAGCTTTACTCAATGTCCATCACTTCTAGTTATTACAAGGCAGGGGGATAACAACAATTACCCAGCTACTTTTTACATCAGGCATAATTTTACCATCATCATTTGCCCCTTACTCACATTTTTAAGCTAAAAGAAAGGAAGGAAGGAAGGACATTCTTTATAGGGAAGTTGCTGGAAATTTTTGGTTTCTCTTTTCTAGATCCATATGTACAACGGAGTGTATGAGTGTATCTTCTTATTTCAGTCTTAATAGCATTATAATTCTTTCTAGACAGCACTACATAGTGTGTACAGTTGACATACACAGAGAGGGTGGCAGCATTGTTTATTGGTTTGAGTGTTGGACTTAAAGACTATGGTTTCAATCTCCATTCGATAAACTTGGAATCCCTATTGGGTGACCTTGGGCAAATCACATTTTATCAGGCTCAGAGGAAAGTAGTGGCAAACCTTCACTGAATAAATCTTGCTGAAAAAAAATCCAATGGATTTAGAAATGTCCTGAAGGCAAAAAACAACACCACTATTGAGGGATGTGGAAGAAATTTGTATAATTTGCATTACCAATTGAAAAGGTCCACTTTACTGGGCACAAAATATAAGAAGTGCAATAACAATGGAGAAATGGGAAAATGCCTGGAATACAACTTGGAAGTTAATAATACCGGTTAGTTTAAGAGAGAATTATTATAAAATGTTATACAAATGGTATGTAACACCAGTACAAATGGCAAAAATGCAGAAAAATGTAAAAGATATGTGCTGGAAATGTGAAGAACGTGGTACATTTTATCATGTATGGTGGAAATGTAAAAGAGCTAAAAAATTCTGGGAAATGGTACATAGTATAATACAAGAAATGTTAAAAATAAGATTTGATTTGATACCTCAAATTTATCTACTTAATATGATAGATGAATTAGGCATTAATAAATCACAGAGGAAAATAACACTATATATGATAACAGCAGCAAGAATATGTTATGCCCAAGTGTGGAAACAAAAAATTATACCAACACTAAAAGATTGGTTGTTGAAATTATATGATACGGCTGAAGCTGATATAGTGATTGAGTCCTTAAAAGATAATCAGAAAAAGAAAGTACTTGAAGAATAGAAAATGGTACTCCCTATATGGGAAAAGTGTTGGGGAGAAAAAGCAATATTATTTTTAAATTAAAAATTAGAATCAGGAAATGGTATTCTTTTTGTAATTACAAGTATGATTAACCTAGCTAAAAAAAGAAAGTGGTATTATAAGAAAAACATGTCTTATTAACATAAAATAGTTAAAATTAAAGGTAATTTGGAGCAAGGATTAGAAATGGAGAAAAGAAATAAAAGGTGTAAGAAATTTAGGATATATATATAGATAAAAGAAGGAAATAATAGATAAGATAGCAGGGTACCCTGAGTTTCAGAAGGGGGAGGGAAAGGAAGAGGGAGGTTTTGCACTGGGGGATTAGGTGGTGGGAAGGACAAGATGGTATGTAATAATTGGTATATATATGTATGTATATATATGTAAGAGATGCTTTTTCAACTTTGATATTTTTTATGAAAGGGAGAATTTGCACTGGGGAAGTTGGGTGGTGGGAAATAGTAGGATTTATTATATGTAAATATGGAAGAAATGTAAATGTATATGTGGAAGAAATGTTTGTAATTTGTATATTTTTTTCAATAAAATTTTAAAAATTATTAAGGAAAAAAAAGGTCCACTTTACATTTCCCAAGACTAACAGTTGAACAGAATACATTTTGCCTTGGAAATCAATTCATTTGTGACATATTTACTGTGTTATCCAACTTATAACTATCAAATATTAGATAGTTTTAATTCATTTTGGAAAACAATTTGCCAGAATTCTTCACAATGGGAATGGAAAACAAAAATACCATGATTATTATTTGCAAAATAATGAAACAGACAGATTGATCCACTACATCCATGGCATCTGCCAAGACTGGCAGTGTAGGAAGACATTTTCCCTTGGAAATCCATGTCTGAGTGGCTCACAAAGCTTCTATGTGAATGTTTCAGAAAAATTGCCAAAATGCTTTTCTGTTCTTGTGTAAATGTGCACAGATATATGTTAGTAACTTCAAAAAACAAACAAACATAGAAATAGGAAAAAATGTACAGTGGAATATGCACAAATTTTCATGTTGTTATTGGTAATAGTGAGAAACCATGAGATGTTTAAAATCGGTATAAATGAAATGGAGCGCATGCAGGTTAGAAACTGATAAACTGGTAAACTTGGTAAGAATGAAACTAGAAAATTTACATACTTCTAAACATTCGTCCATTCAGGCTGATCACTCTGTCAGGCTGAGTTAATACTAGTGTATAAGTCAACCTTTCAGTTTCCCATGTATAAAATCAGGACTTTTTTATTATACGAATAAAGCAGCAGGGAATTCTATCTTGGCAGATCTTTATGAATGAGTGAGGAAGCAAGTGCTAATTAAGGAAGCCAGTCTAAAGTTATTTATAGGAATGAAATGCAAGTAAGATGCATTAGAATACACAGAAATAGACACCAGAAGTAGTCTTGTCAGAGCCATGTTATAGGCAAAGTTTTGGCCTATGTCTATGACCAAGAATCAAAGTAGGAAGAAAATGAACTACAGACTGTAAGCTTTATAAAGACAATTTTTTTTCACCCCTGTTCAAGATCACCAGTTCAAGATCATCAGTTATTGCTCAAAATGTAAAAAATATAATAATACATCACAATATAATAAAATATTCAGAGTCCTTTATTGTCCTTGTTGGAGGCAGAAAGCCTCAAAGAGTTAAGTCTCAGTCCTTTGGCTCCCCCTTGTTTAAGATTCCCCTCCTTCAGACAAATTTGGTATCTTAAAATGCAGGAAAAAAGAGTTTCATGGGTAGCCATTTTGTCCATATGAAATAAATAAATAAATACATAAATACATAAAATCCACCAGCAGTGCTGCCTTTATTGGGCCAACTCTAAAACATAAAACACATTATGTAAGCATTTGAAACTTTACTCGCTTCTTCATCAGGCAAAAATGTTAAAAATCATATAGAAGAAAATTGGTGATAATGGCCTTTTCCACAGCTTGCTGGATCCCAGCTATGCCCTGCAGGGGTCTCAATACAGCCTCTCCCAGGAGGGGAGCATGACAGGAGTGCTCTCCATCTCACCAACTGCCTCTGTGAAAGGAGGAAGCATGATGGCACCGGCTCTTCCTTCCACAGCATAGCCAGGCACTATCCCAGGCTGTGCTGGGGCAAGAAGCACAGTCATTGTGCTTTCAGGACCTCTGCACTTAAGGAAGGCAGCTGTCCCACTGGAGATGGGAGAATGATAGGATCTGGAGGACATTGTGCATAAAGTGTCATCTGGGTCCTGTCCTCCCATCCCCAATGCAGGATGATGACACCCTGCAGAAAGGGCCAAAGTTAGTGTCACTGGCCTACATTCAGTCTCCAACATTTCCAGTTAAGATGGCCTTGAGGGATTTCAGAGAACAGAGAACATTGAATTTTGCAAGGATATCATCGTAGTGTAATGATATCTTTGAAATAAATTTCAACAGGGAGAGGGAGAACATACCACAAGAATTCCATTATCAGTGGCATTCTAATGATAGGTCTAATGAGTCATCCTTTCCAAAGTCTAGAAACCAAGACAGCACTAAGCAGAGCTTAAATGTAACTAATTACAGTTAGCTCTTACTTGTAATGAAATTATTTTCCCAGTACCTAGAGGAAATTATAGATGTAACCTAATAGGGAAAAACTTCACTCCTTTTGCAATGTAACTGTGCTTTAATTACTTTTACATGGTACAGGCATGTGGCCTCACTAAATGTTATAGGTATCCTATCATCATGTTCAGGTGATGGCTGCTGCTGCTCCTCGTTATGGATTTTGAGGAGACGAACAGGTAGGTTGGAGGAGAGTGTGTTTTGTACAACAGTGTTCTTTATACCAGAAGCAAGTAGTATTCTAGTGTTCAGATGTGTGTTTCTAAAGTAACCAAAAAGTAATTATTATTTTTTTCAAGAATGGAGAAGTTAGAAATGACATAAATGAATGATGCATAAAAACTGCTAACTATAATGACCAAAAAGTACTGTTTAGGCATACATCTATAACAACAACTAAAGCAAATATCTAATCTCTGATCCAGAAGAGGGAGAGCACAGCACAGTACAGCTACACAGCTGATGAAATTGCTTGAATGCAGCAGATCTGTTATTTTTCAAAGGAAAAAGAGAACTTGGGGGTTCAATTCAGTATCCAGAAAGTGTCAAGCTCAGACCCTGGACAGCTAACAGTTAACACCTGTGATCTCTTTTAAATGAAAAATGAGAAGTTTCAGAAATGAATTTTGAAGTTCGCATAGATATTTACACACATTTCTAGAAGTACTCCTTTTTCTTTTAAGGATTTCAGATATCATAGAATACAAAAGAATACAATGATCCACTCAGCTATTCTGAGTATTGGAATTATAGTGCTTTGTGAAGCCTCATAATAAGGGTGTATTTTTTTTCCCACACACACACACACACACACACACACACACACACTCACACAGAACGTTTGTCAAATATATTTGGAACTGTATTGTTTTCAGTCAACAATATTCTGACTTTTCAAGGCTTCATCTTGGCTTTTTATGTGTGTGATGTTACCAAGCAACAGAGGTTATCTGTTCTGCTATTATTTCATGCAATGCTTGATGTTTCAATTAAATCAAATGTTAACTGTTGGATGACATTTTCCCCATGACCCCATGTATAATTGATATATTAGATTTTACATTTAAATGATTACTGTTTATGCCTGTGTCACATATGGATTTATCCCCTCTCTGACTCTTTTTATTATACAATAAATCTTATCAATATTTTCTCAGATAATTGGTATAATTAAAGCTATATTTGTGATTTGTCTCTAAGGTTCAGAAGAAATTCATTTTGGGACACCCATCTAATTTTTTTTTAAAAAAAATCTTCTATCACGATCTGAACAACCCACACAAATTGGACTTTCAAAAGTAATTTCTTTTTGTTATCTAATAATTTAAAATCTGAATCCCATAAGACACTGAATACTGCTTTTTAATTTTATCTCCAGCTTTTCCCTGAGGAAGTGTGGAAGCCAGAATAGATAGGCTGAAATGGCAACTTATTGAAACATAATTTCTCAGAAGATGTAGAAACGATTTAGCCAAATGGCACATCTTGATTGTGGATATGAGGTGGGTTGAAGCTGCCAGTGGTTGACAAAGATCAGATTCTTTGAAACTTTCAGCAAAATGGTTTTCAAAGAGGATACTGTGTTCTCTTGGTTCACATTAATGATTGTGCTACTACCACCACAAGTGCAATTTTGTTGTCAGTTTAGAATATGTCATCTTCAGAGATGATAGCAAAATCAACTATGATAAGTTAAAAACAAATTCATGTAATTTTAAACCCTATGAGTCATGTACAGTAGCATAAATCACTGGTTTTAAATAGCCTGCCTTCAAGAAAGAGCTTTTACATTGACTTGCTTGCTGCAAAATATGTGTGCTGCAGAGGATTCTGGGAAGTTTTCTTGGAAATCATTCTTCATTTCATGCAGAATGACAATGATTTGTTGGCCCTCATCATTTGCCACATGAACTGAGAGTGTACCCACATCCCCCTTATCCTATATGTGGCAAGGTGCTATAAATAGTGAATGGACAATTATCTTTAATTGGGGGAGGGGGTTTGTCTAGTATTAATAAAATTTTTATTTGCATAATTTATTCTCATAAGCTTCTAAGAAATCCCAGAGTTTCATAATCACTTCTAGAATAGTATCAATACAACACACTGTATAAATTGAGTTACATAAGGAGGACCAACAATATCAGTTGTACACTTACACAGTTTTTATTAAAGTTGAAAAATATATTTCCTGTGATTCTGCAATTTTCCTTTGCGCTTTATCTAATATTTATGCATTAACAGTTATTTCTTGTGCAAATTTTTACAGTAATGAAAACATGTTTTACCATTGATTCAATCTGCAGGAAATATGTAACCTTCAGGCAACGAAATTCTGTGCCTAATAACAGTCCTCTGAATCTGATACAAAAACCTCTACATAAACATGTGAAATCTGCAGTTTATGATGCAGAAGCCAACCAGGCTCTTGCCGACATTAAAAAAAAGATGCAGCATGACATTAATTTATATTATAACAAACATCAACAAGCAGATTATTCATCAAAATAACAAATCCAGAAACTCTAAAAATCAACAAATATCAAAATTATAAAACCTCTACCTATTGAAATTTAGCTGAACAGTAAGACTAAGAACAGTTAAAAACTAATACAGATTATAAGTTACAAATGTAGAACTGGACAATGGTGAATTTGCATTAAGATCAGCAAATTATCAGGGACTCCCACCTTACTTTTTTAGTACACTTAATAATTTTTGCTGTTTGAAAAACAACATAATATCTGACCCATTTAATAATGTAATCACTTCTACTCTTAACATTTAAAATCTTTTCTTCTTAAATCAGCATATTTTCTATACTCTCACAGCAACAACAAAAAATCAGTCTTCTGCCACTATACAGTCAGATACCTAGTATTCTTTAGGAACTTTGTAAAATTTCTCCTCTAACTTCATCAATGGGATACTACTTAAATGGCAGTTAATCAAGTAAAACTGACAAAGGGATAAGTGGGAAACATACTGTGCTGTCTGGTTAGGAATGGCTGACAGGTTAGAACAAAAATTATTTGATCTACAGTTTGCTGTCTTGGCCATATCTATTTGCCAGGCTATATCCTAAGTCTTCTGAACTACATCATCACTGATTTTACAAGACCATCCATTTCCGAGCCTAACAAAAGCAGGGAGTGAGCTAGACAGATAACCAGTCTAAACCATAGACATACTGCTGGTTTCTTTACTAAGGAACAAAAGGAGAGCAGGCCAGATTCAATTCTTATTATAGCCCTTGAAGTGTTTTTTGAGACACTAAAAACATTTGATAAAAACCTAGGTTTGATAAAAGCCTATGCTGAACTGACTCCAACTCATCCAAATTGAAGTTGCCCAAAGTGGAAGCCCATATTGGATTTGTGGCAAAGGTTTACAGCAAGAGAATTCCAAAAGAGGGGGAATCAGAGTCCCTCCCTTCCATGTCTGCCAAACTCAAGATCACTTCACTAGAGATATTAACTTTCTCGGCCATCCCTTTAGATGTCTATTCCATTTACCTGCTTCTGAAAAAATTATTCCAAAGTGTTTATAACAAGGGACTATATCCAGGGTGTGGACATCTAAGGATCATTGATGAGTCTTCTTACATCTTCCAAATTCCATGATTTTTTTTCTTACAGCTTACTGACAATAGTTCTTGTTAGAACTTGGAAAGAGCCAAAAACAATCATCTGCTCCCTACTGAGGTATAAGGGAGAATTATATCTGAGATTGAGCAGTTGCCCACTGAAAGCAAGAAGTATGGGCCATCAACCATCCCTGCTTAATCCCTTGTTTATTGGACTATCATTGGATAACATCCCACTGTAATTAAGTCTGACAAGCATACCAGAATTCAAATAGAGTCCCTGGATTCTTGCAGCAAATTGAGGGTCAATTTGAAGATCTTTAATTTAAATTTAAATACAGAATTGAATCAAAAACAGCTATCAGGTTGATAAATGTTGCAAAAAGTATTTTATAAGAAAGAGTAGTGTATTCCTTAGTAAAATGGTGCAACAATGATCTATAATACAATGTTCTCTTTGAAAACAAAGTTGTTCCCAAGTTTTTAAGTTCTCTAGGAAATTTTTGCTGTATGATTTGCTAATTACATCCAAGAGGTTTACTGGTCTATAATTTCCTGGGTCTGTTCTATATCCCCCACTGGAATGATTATTGGCAAAGACCACTCCTTCAGAAACACCCTTATAATATTGATGGCTGTAAACAAAGATGCAAGCTGGAGTATCTACCAGTTTTATTTAGTTTTTTAAAACGTCTGCTTATATGTCATTGGAATGTGGGTTCTTCCCTCAAAAGAGAGAGTGGTCCTGCAATTGATTATGACTTCCAGAGTTACTGATGATCAAATCTGGTGGTTAGACAAATCTCCTAGACTCAGATCTGATGATGATTCAGATTCCTAAAAGAGCTTGCAGAAGTGGTCCTCCTATATAGATGCACTTATAGGAGACAGGTTTTGTGGCAGATATGACTTACTGTGGTAATGTATAAGCCTCCAAAATTTTGTTCTGCCTTTAGCCTTTAGGACTGCAGACAAGTCTGTCTATTGGGAGAGAAAATACTCTCTTTCAAATTGTTTATGTTGCCTGAAATACCAGTATGGGAGGTGGGAGACAGAGCTATGTTTGAGGGTATTCTTTCTTAGTAACAGTCCTCTGAATCTGGTAGGAAAATCTCTACATAAATATATTAAACATAACACATGAATATGAATCTATATTCTTTGTTGTGCAACTGCTCTGATTCTCAGTTACACACATGCGTGTGGGCATGTGTGTGGTGTGAAAAAATCATCTCACACATTACAGAGAATGAGATTACATACTTTAAATAATTAAAGTATATTGCTTCTGTTACAATGTATGGAGAAGTCTTAAGAAGGAGCCATATAAGGACTTGTTCAGAAATATTTCCCACTTTCCTACTTGATTTCCATGCATGAATTTTCTTATAATGCATCTCTGAACCAATTTATCATATGTATTATTATTGATTTTTAGTATTTTACTGAGAGATAGGGGAGTTAGTGAAAAGGCAGCATTATGCTACACTTATGCTTTAAAAGCTACATTTATCTGTTAAATTCTCCTTCTACTCTTGTAAGGTTTTCAGAGTTTTCTGACAGACACATTCCATTCACCCTAGATGTATCCTTGTGCCCTTTTCTACCATTGGCCTACAAGATATAAAAAGTCTTCAGCTGTTCTTCACATATTTTCATTTGTCCAGTAAGTGGTTTGAACTGGAAATTTCTGAAGTTTGAGTCTAAATAATACAGGCCGTAGACAACATATGGATTTAATAGTGTTTTTATTTACAGTGATATTATGGGTTAGCATATTGTCCTTTTATTATTTTATAGCATATATGCATACAGGTAAATATGTTGGGCTTCACTATCAATAAAACAAGCATCTTTTGAACATCTTGAAATCTGTGTCTTCTTTTGTTTCTGGATTCCATTAGATTCTCCCCACATTTTGCCTCTTAAGATTATAAAGAGAAACCCACAGAGAAGAAGGATACAGGAAACACATACACACAAACACATAGGTATAGGCATGGTGCCTCACATGCTCCATTGACAATGTACTTGCCAAAAAATAAACAGTGAGAAAGAAAAACATCCCCAGGTCTTAACCTGAGGAGTCTTACTCCTGGTGCCATTTTGGAGTTCATGTTTGTTTGGAACAAGGTCAAATTATGTTTTTTTATGTATTTCAAGGTTGTCTAGGTTATTTTCTTTGATTGTTTTGTTTGTTTTGCGAGGGTTTAGAAATCTTTTTTGCTCATGTATTTATTCCGTTTTATTTGTAAAACTGTATTATGTTCTATTGTTACTATTACTGAAAGCAGCTCTGATTTTGTCATGAATCTTATTACAAGTTCTAAAAGAAAAATGAATGGGGTCATTTCTATTTTATTGTCTATGCAGATGGTAGCACAGCACAGTTAATCATATGATCAGATGTCTGTCCTTTCAAAGGTGTGAGTGTCAAGGCAAATTGATTCATTGCTCATATTATGCACTGCCAGCATCTATTGTTATCTTTTCTCTTTGTCCATGTCATCTTGATTAATAGCATAAGTGGTATCTTACAGCTTTCTCTCCTTTGTCAGTCATCTCAGAAGTTACTTTGCACAGGTAATTTCTCTTCAGCGGACTTCAACAAAATATGTCTATGATTACCTGAAACTGGCAGCTCAAGAAACTCAAGAGTGTTAGCCTCTCTGCTTTGTTCTCTTTGAAATGTCTGCTGAATTAGACCCTTGTGAATTATATCACAACTGACTCTAAGTCAATGATCAAATCCACATATTTACAAATATAAAACAAACAATGTTGACCATGTGCAGATCAAATCCTTTCATTCTTTGTCTATGACAAGCCTAAATTTAAATGCATATGATGATAGACTACTGAACTCTCATACAGTTCCATGAATATGAAATCAATCTGAATATGAAACAGAGAGGTAGCACATTACCTTGCAGAGAAATTATTGAACTGAGGATGGGAGGGGTTGTGCACATTGGTCCATTGTCAATGTCCCCATGGACATTTGCCCTCCTGACCTTCTCAATATGAAGGTTTCAACAAATATAGTACTCTCTCCATGATCGGAAAACCCATACAAACAAGGGAACATGGTTCTAATATTCAGAAACAAGCTAGAATCAATGGAAGTGAAGACTTTAGAAAAACATGAAATATGCAAATTACAAGGTATTTCTGTGCCTGTAGAGCAAGCCTGAGAAGACATTTTCTTCAGGCATCCATAGCACCAACAAACTACTGTGACTACCTGAACCCACTGAAATCAATCTTCCTAATTCTTCATAAAGTTATAACCTTTGTAGGACTAGGAACTAGGGAAAATAGCATCATTATATTATTCTGGACATGACTGCATTTGCTACATACATTTCTCTTGGTTTCTTCTCTCCTGTCCCCCCGCCACCTCTGATTCTCTACCTCCATGAAATATGAGTTATACATATCATGGAGGAGGGAACTGCCTCTTTATGTCCAAGAAACAGAGTTATGTGTACAATGTACACTAATATTACCACCAGCAGCAGCACCATTGTCATTAGTAGTATCCTTGTTCAATAATGAACTATTTTATCAACAAAAACATATTGTCCAAATAAAAAGTTCAGTGCAATCTCATTCATATGGTGAAATGTTGCTCAGATTGTCATCTGCATGCAATGCTTCCCCCCTCTAATTAGGAACTAAACAAGATAGTGAAAATTAATACTTACATATTTCTTTTCAGAATTCTGTAGGTAGATAGTCTGTGGGAAGAGAGATGTTTCAAAGGTATTTTCTACCAGAAGAAGAGACAGTAGCAGCTTTATGCCTTTTGCCTTTTTAATTCTTGGCAGAGGTCTAATAACCCATAACAACCTTCTCAAGAAGGGTCTGTTTCTTTTTCTAACACTTTCTGATGTTCCTTATTCTTCACGATATTCTCTCTCAGCCCAGTACTGTTTACATGTTGCTCCCACAGCCCAACTATTCTATGTTTCTTCATGTTTTCTCAAGACAAACTGGAGCAACCATGTGTTGTGACATGCATAATCATATCATGTTGTGTCTACTGTCCATGGCCTAAATCCAGCTGTTAGTTCCAGCTAGATTGCACCATGAGTGTGCTTTGTCAAAAATTATGTAAAGATTTTTTGAAAATACTCAAAAATAATAAAAAATACTAAAAAAGTCAAAAACATTTTTTGAGTTATGAGAAACTGTGCTAAGAAGAATCCTGGACCGAGAAGAATCTTTCCAGTTCAGGACTTACTCTGAAAAAAATTTGCATGTATTTCTTTTGTGCGGAAATAAGTATTCTCTGCTCAGAAAATGCTCTTTCCTATGCAAATCAGCCATGTGTGAATTTTACAAAGAATAACTCCCCAGTCCCCCATTTTTCTGCAAATGAATAAATATTTCTGCAATGAAGTATTATTTTACAAACAAAAAAGGCAGCTTCTTGCACAGAAAATGCTGACTTCTGAAAAAAGCAGCCATGTGAGTTTATTTTCTGCAAAGAAATCCCAAACTGCAAATAATCTTGAAAAACTGCATGTTTTTTGAAGATTTCCTCACAGCAGTAAGAAGACTGCTGAAATTGATCATTGCTATCTTTGAGGAAAAACTTAGTAAAAAATTATATCCCTTGTCTGTTCAAGTTGGAACCCACAATTAGATTTAGCTCTTAATCTTACGGTAACAACAATTTTTATATTGACTCTATTCACACATAGTTAATAAAGCTGGATATGGCCAAAATCTAGATTTTTGCAAAAATGAAAACAATCCCAAAGCACACATACAAAAATATCATTTAGGTTGATGAAGTATTTTCACTCACACAGAGCACAAGGGAGAGTATGTAGATCTATTAGTATAATTAGAAATAAGATGCTCAAGGCATAGCACATAAAGCCGATCTAGTTTATTATTTAATAGAACAATTAATGTAATCATATTGAGCATAAATGTCCTGTTTTTCTTAAATTACCAAATCACTAGCCTTTTCACTGTAATTGTTTTCTCATGTTCCAATTCAACTCAATTGGTGTTTTAAGGTGATAATAAAATATAGATGAAAAATAAGAAAACAAGTGAATGAATAAATATCAGAAAATATCCATTTAATCTACATTTAAATGAGTGTTTGAGGGTTTCTAGGGTTTTTTAACAGTCAGAGAAATGTGTTCTTGCACCTTATATATTCAGTCAGATTTTCAATGGGAAATTTTATGCACCTGATGAAAAATAGTATGTAACAACTATAGTCACAGAGAATCAAATTAATTTTCTACCTTACTTTTGCAAAATGTCTATTTAATTTTAGAGACCCTAAATAATTTAGGTCCCGTCTATCTCAGTGCATATGAAACCCTACTTGGGCTTTGAGATATGAAGGAGATCCTCTTGTGACAGTCCTACCATCTTCAGAGAAATGCTTGGTGTGAACTCAAGAGAGGAACTTCTTCTCAATAACTACATCAAACTTTATTACTCTTTTCTGTGAGAGGCCAAGCTGACTGACTCCCTCTTCCCCATACTATCAGCAGGCAAAGATCTTGGTATTTAGAAAGGCAGACTCCTTGACATACACCCTTTCCTCACTTTACTTTTTCCAGCGCTGGGATGCAGGGATCGCATGAGCAGCCTCCAGCGAGAGGCTCTGGTGTCCCTGCTGCTTCAGCTCCACATAAGCTGCCTGCGAGAGCGAGAGCGCCGTATCTTCCTTCCACAGTGCGGCCTGGGAGTTTCCCAGGCTGCACTGGGGCAGGAAGCGTGACCGGCGCTGCTCCACAGGCTCTGCATGCCAGGTAAGTGTGCATGGGGTCTGGGAGCAATGCATGATCACACACCATTTTTGGCTTCAAGCTGAAAATGAAAAAGTGTGTGATCGGTGCCTGCCAGCCCCTGAAGCATCACGCGATTGTGAGTGCACTGTGCAGATCGCTCCTCACAATCGTGCAATGCTCCAGGCACCCTTTTGCATGGCAAATGCCATGTGGAAAGGGCCATAGAGAGGGATTTTAAATGGATATACTGGTCCTTCTAGTATTTTAAGGTCAAATATTGTTGTTAATGACTTTAAATCTATTTTAAAAAATATTTTAACTTAATTTGTGTTTTAATGTTATGCACAATATAATTGCATTTTAATAGATAAAAATGAGAGGACCCCCCTCATATTTCCTTTTAAAAAAAAAAAAAAAAGTTAGAAACTGCCCTGAATTTCAGATCTAGAAGATAGTTAGAATACAAAACCAATACAATACAACACAACAGCATGACTTGCTCTAGTTCATAATGGACTCTTGGTGTAAAAATTCTGTTGCTATGAAGAAAAAAAATAATGAGAAACAGAAAAAGTTTGGCTAACTAAAGAGCAATGGAAGAGTTTGTTTAACACATACAAACAAACACATAAAAGTCCAGCCATCAGTTTAATGCCTTCCTTCCTTCCATTCTTCCTTCCTTCCTTTTCTCTAAGGGTAGTTATGATTAATAGGATGAACAAAGATGCATGTACTGGCTGTTGTGTGGAAACAGCATTGCTGAAAATATACTTTTGCTTTCCAGTAAAGGATGACAACACGACAACAAACTTTAAACATGGACTTGACTGTATTTAGGTTAAAGCAATCTGCAGTGGGGGAAGTGTTAGCTATACTAACATTAAGCAGAGTAATCCCATGAGGACAATTGGAGGAAGGAACAGCTCATCTCAAAGGTGTTTATGAGGCAAAAAGTTTATCCTGTCACAGATCATTCTCCCAACTAGTTATAAGGGAGATCCAGTCTGGCAGGAGGCAGGAGGGTTGGCTAGTTCTGATTGCAGCCTACCTGTCAGTTATCCCAGGGAGGAAGGCCTCCTACCAGATAATTATGAGGACATTCCATATGAACAAATCCTTCATCAGGTAATGTTCACTAGGAAGTGTAAATGTTTATACCCACCTTGGACTGCACTCTGCCACCAAACCTCAGTTAAAAACTCCAATAAGACAAATTAAAAGTGATAAAGGAATGTGATGTGGGAAAAGGACAATTAGCAAGATTCAGAATAATTAAATAAGACAATGTCAAATAAAGCAGTGGTTGAAACTTATTTAATAAACATAAAATAATATAAAGGCCTGCCCCCTGATGGTACAGCATCTGATGATACAGTAGATGAGAAAAAGCCATGATTAGGCATATTCTTATAGATCCCTCAAAAATTCCTACCTAGCCCCAGATATGGTGACTGGGCAAACCCATGTTGACACCTAAATAGATGGATGTACAAGTGCCATGGGAGAGCCTGAACTGAAATAAGGAATCGCCATGGCCTAAATCCATTTGTGCCAGTCCCTTTATTGGCTGACTTTCCCAAAGCAGGAAAAACAGTCAATTGTCTTCATTTCTTACCCAAGACAAGATAACAAAAGTACCTCTCTCCATTTGGGTGGGAAAGAGCAGCATTTCACACAATTCAATGCTGTTGCAGGGGTTTTAGAAAGTTGGGATATTTCTACAAAGTCATTCTGTCCCAGATGTTTCCATATCTGTAATACTGTAAACACATCTCTTCCCATTTTCTAGAACAATTTTCAAACTTTTTTTTTAGTCTTAAACATTTTCTAAATATTTCTGCAAGTATTCAGCAGTGGCTACAGAAGCACTTTGCCTCTCCCACAAGTTGACTCTAAGAATAGTTTTGGTCCATCCGTAGTTCTAAGACTACCTTTGAAACCATGAGGATTTGAACCATTTAAAAAGCTTCAGTGCTTAGATGTTTCTGCATATCTTTTTGATTCCTACATTAACAGGGAAACTTGGCACTTGATATGTACTTTATTCCTATGTTTTCTAAGCTATCATCTCCACCACAAATAGTGTATGAAGCTATTTGAAGTGCTCTGCAGCTGGCCTACCACAAGAAGCAGTATCATATTTCCAAAGAGGAATGATTCTCCATCTGCCTGTTCATATGTTCCTATAGGGTTTATTTCATTTATTCCTACAGGGGATAAAAAAGATGAAGAGACTTTAAACATGCCATTTTAGATGTCAGCAGACAGATTTTTGAGACATGACAGTTGGAAGAAATGGATGTCTACAAACATTTTAATAACTGTCAGTTGTTACCAAAAAAAAAAAAAAGGCAAATTACAAATTTGTACTGTGTATTAGCACAAAAAATAACTGTATCTAATCAGAACACAGAATTCTAAACCAGCATCTTTCATGCACTCAAATAATAGAGATAGACAAATCAGTATGCCTAAACAATTCTGTGTATGTGTGTGCGATTTTGATGCATTTGAGAGTGGGATAACAATTGTATTGGAGAGTGTGGGAAGAGTTAAAGTTGGATGGTGTAGTGTCCCAATATAGTTAAGTTTTAGCAAAAACAAAAAGAGGAATCTATTACCATTGCACATTGCTTTTATTTATTTCTCTCTTTTTTAAAAAAACCTCTGTATAAGGGTTTTTAAGGAAGAAATAATCAATTAAATTAAATTAATTAAATTAAATTAAATTAAATTAATTAAAATAAATAATTAAGGGGAAGAATATTGGAGAATATCTAAATCAGAGTCCTGCACATCTACATATGAGGGTTTTAAAGCATATTTTATGTGCATACTGTGCATTTAATCTAACACGTAGTTGGACCCTCAAAAGATGCTGTTTCTCAGGAACAGGGGTGTTATTCTTCTCTAATTTCATTGTCAAAGGAAGCAATAGTTTATTTTAGCATTTTCCTCTTGCTGAGAAAAACTCTTCAAAAGCTGTGCAGTTTTTGAAGATTATTTGTATTTTGGGAGTCTCACAGGTTTTTATTTTTGCTCAGAAAATACAATTTTTTGAAATATTTATACAACAAATATTGTTGAATATTCTTTCCATCTCTGTCAAAGAAACACAGGGCATCCACCTTTGAGAAGAAGTCAGAGGGACTAATAAAAATCTCTATCAAGCAATTAGTTCATTATCTTATATCTTGTGATGGAGTGGTGGAGGAAACTATATCAAATACTGAATCTGTGAGATCTGTAGCATATCAGATACATCAGTAGTTGGTAGAAATCATCTCTCCTTCTGAATACAAAAGCAACTTACATCACAATCCTTTATATGTCTACCCAACAATGCTTAATTGAGAGTAAGGACTATTGAATGTCCTAAGATCCTGAACGAACACAGATAAGATTGCAGTGTCAGGATCCCTATCTATTGTTTTTAGGTTTTCTTAATTCTGTAGTGGATTGCAGCAATTACAAGTCATTTGGATATCCAGAGATGTTGCAATGAGATTTTAGATGGTATCAGGGGAGCCTGAAAACTCATGCATCATATACAAACAGTCAGCACAGATAATATAAGCGGTAGGCTTTTTTTGAGTAGGCATCCCTAGGTTTATTGTGTCTGGCACATTAAGTGGCTTTTAGATCTTTTACTGCCCACAGGACACATAGAAGGAAAGTGCTGCATTGATTGGAATGAACTAAGGTCACAACAGATGAAATGGGGAGGGGAGGAATAGACTAGTCATTCTATCACTGCAATATGTCAGGTTCACATATGTGCAATCATAAATTAATTTGGCCCTGTTTTCTGTCAAACAAAACAGATACACACATAAATGGGCATTTCAGTCACACACATTTCCCTAAAAATAATCATTTTTAAATGTATTACGTTTTATGCATGGCTTTCCATGTACTTTCCCCTGCAAAAATATGCATGCTTGTATATATTAATAACTTAAATGCATATTCATATAAGTATTTTCTTGCTGCACTGCAACATTAAGAGCAAAGAATTCCAATCTTCTTAATAGTCCATAAGGTGTGAATTAGGTCAAGTGACTAATAAATATGAACTGAACAAACTTTTCAGCATCCTTATTGGCAAGAGAACCTTTTGACTCATGTCTGCTGCAGTGTTCTAAAAGAAACTTGTCTGCCAACAGTTGCAAGTGATGTCATTGTAATTTAAACATTCTGAAATGGTTTTGCTGCCTCGCTGAAGGTGGCATGTCTAGATAAACTTCGGTCACTCTGACTGATAATGTGCAGTACCTGATTGTGAATTATCTTTTATTCCTACAGAGATTTGCATTCATTATAATTGCAGAATGCCAAAAGATTAAATTCTGAATCTCTTCCAGTGACATGTACATTTGATAGCATTATGCATTTGTGATTTAATGGTCTTGGGAAGCTTAAATTGTATTAAAGTTTTATTAACTGAGGATTTTCTCTGTGTAATTGAATAACTCCAAACACTCAAAGCTTACATGAATTAATGAAGATTAAAACCACACAATAAGTTACAAAGTGAGACTTAAATTTTACAGCAACTCTATACAACTTAAAATAAAGTTTAGGGAAAACCAGGTTGACAGGTTACAGTTTGCTTTATATTTGACACTTATATAAGCATTTCCACAATTTCTGCTGTTCAGAGGGATGGCATTCTTTCTATGAAGTTATTTCAAATTGTAAATGTTTATATCTACATATG
Source organism: Iguana delicatissima (assembly GCA_948472985.1). Classification (NCBI taxonomy): domain Eukaryota; kingdom Metazoa; phylum Chordata; class Lepidosauria; order Squamata; family Iguanidae; genus Iguana; species Iguana delicatissima. Next base: position 3,390,348 of record CAOKZL010000098.1, on the reverse strand, counting down.
TATATATGTATGTACTATAAGTAACCATTATTTAAAGCAGAAAACTCCTTTTTAAAGTTATTTTATGCATCTTATTTCTATGGATTGTATTCAAGTCACATTTTTATTCCTGCTCACTTAAAGACTAAGCTTCAAACAAAAAGCATAACATTTTTTTTAATCATTTTATCAGAGACTTCTCCCTCTTGGGCCTAGAAATTGGAAAAAAAATACTTGTAACTGAAAAAGGACACAACTGATGCATAGCCACAATGGAAACCTGGAAGAACATGATGGAAATATGCAAATCTTATTGAGCAACTAAACCACAAACTACTCACAAGTTATGTACAGTATCTCACTAGGGACTGAGGGCTTTTTCGCACTTGGCGAAGAAATCACCCCATTCTGGTTCTCACCGGACTGGAGTGCTCCCTCGGAGGATCCAGGCTGATCAGGGGCAGTGCGTGGCCATGCTACACACTGATCCGGAGATGAAAATGGCTTCACCAACTGGTGAAGCTCACCAGCCTAAAGCCCGCCCCTGGAAGATCTGCAGGCTCGCACTGGTGCGAGCCTGCAAATCTACACTGGAGCACAGCCACAGAGTGGGGCATGCTACACTGTTGAAAGACCTGTTTTAAGCGGTCTTTCAATAGCACAGCAAGCGACCACTTTTGTTGTTCCGGAGTGGGTTGAAGTCCAGAACTACAGAAAGTAGTCCAGACCCAGTCCTCCCCCAAGTGCAAATGTCCTCGCTGGAGGACGCTCTGCCCCGTTGCAAAAACAAAGTGCGGAAAAGGCCTGAATTTACTCTTGAACAAAAATGAGGATGATAGTGCTTCATATTGAGTCAGACCATTGGTTCATCTAGCCCAATACTGTCTTCTTTGACTGGCACAAAAACTCCAGATGGAAAAGAAGCCTCACACCAGATGAAAATAGTGTACTTTGTCACAGATATTTACATATTTCCATGTTTTGTGATACTTCTCAATGAAGAAAGATATGCCCAATGTCAAATCATGACCAAAAAAATAAAAAATTGAATATAATTCAAAATTATGCACAGACACACTTAAAGTTAATAGTGTAAATGAATACAATTCACTAGAAAAAAAAATCACCTACCATACTCAAAAACTATGCATGAATATGTAGGAAGTGGCGGGGGAAAAAAAGGAATTAATACTAGACCTTCTGGGTGCAAAGTATATTTGTTGTTGTTTGCTTTCAAGTCATTTTCGATTTATGGCAGCCCTAATATGACAGGCTATGGAGTAGTGATATCCTGAGTGGTAGAAAAGCCTCCTGGCAACAAGTTGCTAGGCAACCAGAATGGCAACTCCAAAGAGAAACCCAGCTCCGTTAGTATGTAGGAGGGATTGGGAGCCTGAGTAGAAACGTATTTATAGCAGGCACAGTGATTTGGTTGGAATCAGACTTCCAGAAGAGAGGTTGAGAGTCAGTTGTTCAGCCAGAGTGTTTTTCCAGTCAACCAAAAGGGGTTGAAAAATATGGAGTGCTTTTTTTGGAAAAAGCCTAGAGGGAGGGGCAGAAAAGAAAACAACCCACTTTTATGTCTGGTCAGAGACAGTTACCTAGATTTGGGAACAGAGCTCTTGGCAAAAAGGGAAGCCAGAGGGCTGTGTGTGAGAGAGAGCCATATCTTTATGCTGTTGTAAAGATATAACAAACTGTTTAAACACATTCTGAAGATCTGTTTGAGCTTCGACATCCATGCAAAACTGATACTTTATTCTGTTTGTTATTTTAATAAAGATTATTCTCTCTCTCTCTCTCTCTCTCTCTCTCTCTATATATATATATATATGGAAAGGCCTTACCCTTTATACGTGAAGGTGATGTTTTTAGGGAAGGCCGGAACTTCCCTGAAGTGTACAAAGCTCTAAATAACTATGGAAAGGCTTTACCCTTTATATATGAAGGTGGTGTTTTTCAGGAAGGCCAGAACTTTCCTAAAGTGTACAAAGTGGCAAGGCACTTTAGCATACTGGGACAGGAGAAGCTGCCATTCCAGTCTGCGAGGGGAAAAAAAAGCATGTCTTGTTTTCATACCTAAAATGAACCTATCATGGGGGTTTCTGGGGTTGAGAATGTCACCCAATGGGCTTCCATATCTAAGCAGGGAGTTGAAGCGTGGACTCCAGTGTCATAGTCCAGTGTTTGAACCATTCCACCATGCCATATCTTTACACTCTTCCACTAAGCTATAAACGAGGACTGAGGAACTACATGAACAATTAATTTTACCCCGACAATAACTCCACAGGAAGCACTTTTATGGTGGTGGCACACCAAGCCCAAGATCCTCTATGTGTGTGCACACATGTAGCACTGTGCATCATAGTCCCACTCCTTCCACTGCCTGGCACTTGTCAAACACTGCCAGGGGCTGCTGCTGGTGTCTCTTACTGATGGGGAAGTAGCTGGTCTCAGCTTCAGTGGGGATGAGAAAAGAGGATGCACTCAAATGAAGTGTACCAGCCATTTCTCTCCTGCAACAAGCCCAAAGCAGCCTGATAGTCATGGTCTGAATTCCTCCCCTTTCCTCTCTTTCCCTCTGGTGAAAATGAACATCAGAAGCCCTCTGGAGGTTGACAGCATCTGGATAGGAGAGATTTTTGGACAGAGTTCAAGAACAAGAGAATAGTCCTTCGTACCCCATCCAAAGGAGACTTGAATGTGTGTTGCATCATTTCTGGTTCCTATTTTGTCTCACCTGCAGTAAAATTTCAAGGCTTTTGTGGGGTTGTGAGGGACAAAAGTAGTGAATATGATCACTTTGGGTTGATGGGACGAATACCAGAAAACTGTTCTTATCTATTTTTTTTAAAAAAGCAAGCAAATGAACAAACAAAAGTCTGGGGTTTGGGATGCACCAATGATTTGCAGAAATGACAAAAGTGGGCTCACAGTCCTCATGGAGCACCTGAGCTGCTTTCCTCACCCCTTCTATAACCCTATTCTCTCCTGATCAAGCTGTTTGCTAGGCAGATAAAAAGATAAAAAGTCTCCTTGCTGTCAAACAGCTGGCAGTGCACAGTATGTGGCTGGTGAGCAACCTTCATTGTAGTAGGTCATACACTGTAGAAGATTGTCATGGAAGTCTTCACTTTCTGCACTATTTGTTAGCGAACTTTATTCATACATGTTCAGAGCTTGCTGCTTCTTTAGATAGCTTGAGGGGAAAGTGATCTTATTACTTCCTATAGTGGCAAAGTTATTCCTAATCCCAAATAACTAAAATGTTGTTAATAAAGTCTAATATAATCTCTGTAATATCTAATATTTAGATATCTAGGCCCTGACAGCAGGAAGACAAAGGTTGTGGATTTAATGGTCATGAAGAAAGTAATGATTTGTAGCACAATCGCGCTGCCGGGGTATGTGAGAAAGATGGGACATGGATGTCATCATGTATAAGCATCATCTGGATCCCATTCTTCTCCTGTTAACTGTTCCATTTTATTAGGCACTAGTAAATCCTTTATTCCTGAACTTATCTCCCCAACTATTTTTTCCTTAGTTTTTAGGTGAACTTTTTGAACTGATTTTAATTGATATTGAAAATAGATTGCATTTTCAATGAGGTGTTTTGTTTCTTCAGTGTGTCTTCCTGCCTTTACTTTTTTATCTTTTGTATATCTGTCTACTGTATATGTTACAGTAAGTCTTCATGCACACAAGAAGTCGATACAACATAAGTACAGAAGAAGAGCACATAGTTCAAGTACAGTTTTTTACTCAAGTTTCACTTCAGTTTTAAATCTGTGTTCAGTCTCTTCCATTGCAATATTTTGCTTTTGCTGCTTGGGCTGGAGGGTACTTCCACTTTGATTTAAGAGAGAGTCTTAGCAGTGCAGGATCTCAATATGAGGGAGATTAGTGCTAAGTCAAAAGCAACATTAATTGCATCCAACTTACTGTACAGGAAGAGGACCAGTAACAACAGCAGCAGCAGCTGCAGCTACTAATGCTATGGCTGTGTCCTGCAGCACACATGTAGCCACAGTGCTATGGCTAAGTTCTATCTCCCAATCCAATCCTCAAAACTCATCTTAACATCTATCCAATTGTACCAAGGGACAGAATCTTGTGGCACTGGTAAGTAGGGCAGTTACAGATAGCACGGCAAGCCCCTTCCAACTCATCTGTACACCATAATTTACTGGCAAGAGAGGGCACAATGTGTCATCCTCTTGCCAGCACTACAGAACTCCAGCTACTGATGTGGCTAGGTGGTTTTTAAGGTAGGTTTCAGGACCACTTACAATTGTGGCAATAGTACCACAATTGTAAATCTGAATAGGAAACAGTTATAAAGTCATACCTCTAACTTACATCATAGCTGTCTAATAAGATGTCAGCCTATATTTCATTTTTTGAAAACAAAACAACATTTAAATGGAGGTAACACAAAGAAACCCTGGAGCTACATGTTTACAGTTCATCATAACTCATATATGCTGAAGGGGATCTCATGTCTCTAAATTGAAAATAAAATAATAAAAAGCTTAATGGCTACATTTGTATCCACGTGAAAGTCAACAGGAAACAGGAAGCTTCAGATTTGGTATCCCAACCAACTCAGACTGGATCTGATTTGATACAGACCAAACTGAGGTCCTTTCCGCACCTTACCTTCTTCAGGCGCTGGAGTGTGGGGATCGTGCGAGCTGCCTCTGGTGAGAGGCTCTTGCATCCAGGGTCCTTTGGCTCTGCACAAGCTGCCTGTTTGCACGAGAGCCCTGCCTCTTCCTTCCGCAGTGCAGCCTGGGACCTTCCTGCTAGGGCAGGAAGTGCAACTGGCGCAGTTCCGGAGGAGCCGCACACCAGGTAAGAGTGCACAGGGCCCGGGAACAATGCGCGATCATGCACCATTTTTGCTTCCAGATGAAAATGAAAAGGTGCACGATTGGCCCCTGCCGGCCCCTGGAGTGTTGCACAATTGTGAGTGTGTCATGCAGATCTCTCCTCACAATCGTGCAACGCTCCAGGCACCCTTTCACACAGAAAATGCCATGTGAAAAGGGGCTGAGACAGGATAAGACTTACAAAAGAGTGTCTCAAACTCTATTTATGAGAGTATATCAAGACTGGGTACCAAACAAAGGTCATTTCCTTACAATGTTGCTATAACACCATAGCAGCCATACTTCCACATGACGTCGTTGCCATCCAGCTGCTATTCTGTTGCTAAGTGTTGCCAAAGTGCACTTTTCTATTTCCAGAAAAAAATCTACCAAGTGCATCCATTAGTGCTTCAATCCTGTCAGCTGGCTTAGCGTGGCACTGTAATAGAGCTTGATAGTGCTTCCAGTCATTGTGAATCCACCAATGGGTAGGCTGTGGGCATGCCCAGCTTGTCTCTCCCTGAGTGACTCCCATGGCATGTTAACTTCGAAATCTATCGCCTCTCAATATTTATTTGAAACTTCTCCTTTGAGTTAACACTTCTTATTTTATTTTTTTTAGACATTTTTAAGCATTATAGTGTGAAAATGCAATAGTGTACTGCTGTGTTTAGTATGGTTCCAAAGAAAAACAAAACCAAAACCACCCAACCAATCAGGGGAAGTGGGGCAGGGTAAAGGTGGGGACAGGAAGTGTCCAAGGACACCGTGGTGCAGAAGGAACACTGGTGGCAATACTACTACCCACTTACTGAAGGCGGTAGTGTGAGGAAAACAATGTTCCTAACCCAGCAGCATCACATAAATGGCAATTCCGCATTGTAAAAGTATATTGTGCTAATGACCTCTACTACAGGAATGACCTAAATGTGTGACCTTAATTACGTGCATGTCGTTAACATTCACATTTTTCTTTGTTTATTATATAAATAACAACCCAAGGAAAGCTTAAATACCCTGGGGACTTTGAGGAGGGAAAGCTTTTCTTTCTTTCTCTCTTCTTTGAGGTTGTTATTTGCATTTCAAGGGAATTTGCATTTCAGGGCAACTCCTGAAATTCACACAATTGCTTCAGAGAGGTGATTTACACGAGGGTCAAAGCAGGGAGGAAAGAGTTAATTTCCATTCCTCATCAGCATAGTTCCAAGAATGCTCAGGTTTCTCCTTGGCTGCTATTTACAACACACACACACACACACACACACACACACACACACCCCTACCTGTGTATGTTAATTGCAGTCTTGCAACTAACATCACATCTAGTTTAGCCTCTAATTCCTCTTTGAACCTCTTCCTGAGTGTGTTTCATTCATAGATTAAATTGCCTTCCAATTCCATGGAACTAAGTCAGAGGAAGTTAAAAGAACACTTGATTTCAGACATTCCAGACAGAATCCAGCATTTCCTCAGCATAGCGTAAATGTCTGTTTGTGCAGCCTGGCTATGCAAGCAACACACTAAGTAGAGAAAGTGTGGAATACACATCACCAAATGGAGCTCATTGTGGAACGCACAATGCAGAACATTGTTGTTTGTGCAACGCTCTTTTCACTGCTGTCAGCAGACCACATCCATTATATAATGGCATAGTAATGGCATAGGATCAGCCCCATGCATAGCACAGTTTGCACATGCATTTGGCATTAGTGAGGTGTCCGCTTCTGTGCCCCAACTGCAATCAACACAGAGCAGCATGTTCTCCCTTCCAAATGTTGATTGCTTCCACATTTTGGTTTTCTATAGAAAGCTTTGGTAAATTTCATTATATATTAAGACAGTTTGTTTATGGTGAATTAGAGCGTTTCTTTTGTGAGGTAAATTAATCTAACATAATCTAAGCTCCATTTTTTTTTCTTTATTGAGATCAATGAATCTGACAGATGATATAAGCTCTACTTCTTATTCCCTTCATGTGAAAAATATTAACATGCCTCCTTGGAAGCCAGGGCAAACACAAACAGCCCATATTCAGGCATTATCTACATTCTTCCTTGTACTCAGTTAGGCTCTAGTGTCTAGCTTTAAGTACACAAAAGACAAACAAGGCAATAAATCAATTATCTCTTTGCTCTAAGCAGCATTGAGGAAATGAAGGAACCAAGTTAACAGGGTATGTAATAAACCTCATGTTCCAGAACCTGTAAATACCTACCTACAGATCCCTGCTAGGCATCTACAATAAACTTTCTTTCCCCTGGAATCTCTCTAAGAGCAATAGGCTCTATTGATGTCAGTTATGCTCCTTGGGAGCTGCTATGCTCTATAAAGTCATCACTGCTGTGATACATTTGCAATAGATTTGCATTCTAAAAACCTCTTAGGAATGCGATTAAATGCATACAGATGGCAGTGCAGAATGATTATCTAACATTTTACAGGATGTCACCTGCTTCCTCGACAGTTTTGCTAAGTTCTTGATTGGCCTCCTTGGCTTTTTTTCTTTTTCTTTAAGAAGAATCACGTTTAATGATATGTGAAATAGTCTGACTGCAGTAAAAAAGGATTCTTCCATAAGGACAGTGGGCAAATTTTAACAAACAAGCAGCAACAGTTATCCAATAGTCATTGGTAATGCAAGGCAAGCTAGACCTAAAAAGAGAAGGAAAAAAAAGTTTTTTTATTTCTTTTCAGTTGAGATCTATGTACATACTGAATGAAAATTGTCTAATTGAAACAAGATTGAACATTCAGAAAAGGAGGCAAAAAATGTATTAATAGTTCACCACTAACAAATTAAAAAGATGCTTGCAAGTCAAAAGTTGCTATTTCCAGTGCTTGGATCAAGTTATTTTGTTGCCTTTGACAAAGAACAAAATGGTTCCCCTCTCTGTTTTATGTACACAAGTCAACCATCCATAGAAACTGACTTGTTGAGTTTTATCTCTTTGCTGGCAATTACATGGCATCCCCTGCCACACCTGAAAGCAGCAGGCTAGTTTAAGGGGAGGGAAAAGGCCATGTAGTAGGAAGGAGAATATTAACAGGGTATCTAGCAGAAATGTCTGGAGACTGGCATTGTTTTCCCAGGCACAGTCTGCTTGAGGTGATTGCCTCAGTCTGTCAAATAGTAGGGCCAGCAGCACCATGAGAGAACTGTAATCCACAGGTGTACTCTGATCCTAAATGTTTCATGTCACTATTATTGCCAATAACTGTTGACAGACACTCCTGTATTTGCCTAAGCTTCCTTTTAAAGCCATCTAAATCAATGTGAGCCTGTGATCTGCCGCGGGTGGGCTTTAGGCTGGCAAGCTTCAGTGGTTGGTCGAGATCCTCAATCAACTGGAAGCCGGCATTTGGGATGCTGGAGCAGTGCGTATCAATGAGCACGCACTGCTCCGGAACACCGTGGACCGGAACAGGGAGCCGAAAAGTCCAGTAAGTACTGGCACGGGGCGATTCCCTCGCCCCGTGCAGAAATGCCCATACTTTTGATTTAGATTACTAGAAGTTCTAGTGTTAACACAGACAGTGAAAAAGATATCTATACTCACCTTTTCCAAATTTTAATACATCTCCTATCCAAAACCATGCCTGTTATCCCGTTCCTCATTCACTAAAACATATAAAACATTTTAGCCTTTCCTTGCATAGGAGGCATTTCAACTCCAGATAATTCTTGTTGACCTTTCATGTAATTTGTCAGCAAGTATGCTACTCCACAAGGTACTATGCCTCATCCTATTCTACACAAATCAAAAGTAGGATAGGTGTCGGAAGGATGCTAGCAGTATTTCATACATTCCACTTATCTTAGAAAACTTTCTCATGAGCTGCAAAAATGGAGCATGAGCCAAGAAAAGTTAAATATATACATATAACTAATTGATTCTGGATTTATGGCTATAAAACAAAAGGAAAGTTTCTCATCTGTATCTGCCCATTCCACCCTACATCCACCAAACAAAAGCCACATGTAAGAGTCAGGAAGCCATCCTGAATCATTGACAGCCTCTGTTCTCTTCATCAGGCCATTTAAGATGATCCAAGGCCACAAACAGAGCATTGCTGTTGTTGTTTTAACTTTACCACTGCCAAGGGAACAGTGGGATAGAAATATTCATTCCATGCATACTAGTAACTTAATTAATGATCCAGAGCAAGGAGCTTAACTCTTTTTGCCCAAAAATTGGTGTGATTTGTGAGCAAAGAATAAAAAGTGAACAAAAAAAAGTGAGACCCTGAAACAAAACATGTGATCTTTTGATTCAGGATTCTGGACACTTTAGCCCATGTCCCTTTTCCCTTTTTTACAATTCCTCTCTATCACACTCACTCTCCTTCTCTCTCAATCCCCACCCCCGGTTCCCCATCATTCAGCATTTCATATGCAACACACATTTTCAGTCCTATTTCAACTGTCTTCTGTTTTTACTTTTCCTCCATTTCTGGTAGAATGGGGTGTCAAGTCCTCAGCACATTGATGGCAAGTCCTACCCACTTGAAAATTATGAATTTCCCTACTAAATTCTGTAGGCAGTTTGAACATCTGTCCCTGGAGAAATTTAAAGAAAGCTTTTCAGTATGAAACAAGACATGACAATGAAATAATTTTCTATCTCTTTTTTATTATTCATGTCCTACCCTTCTTTTTCATTCTCCACTCCATCCTTCTTTTCACCTGGTTTACATTCCCCCTCCCCACCAGTCATTGCATTTCCAAGGCCGCAAAATTCTCATCAGAGTGTTTTTACCCCTTGCCTCATTCTTTTCTAATAATATTTCACAAAGCTAAGAGGGGCTGGATCCAGTAATGTACGTCTCTTGGATTCTATTGCTTCTGCCAATGAAATTGGGAGTGGAAATGATCCCATTACCACCCATACTCTTTCAAATATATTGCAAACCTGTCTCCAGAACAGGTTTATGGTGTCATGATGGACTGTAGGGTAAGGAGATTGGGGTCAAAATATTGATTCCACTGGTAAAAGCAGTAGAATTCAGTGCAAATTCAGTATAGGACTTTACCCTGGATTACCCAGAATCTGCTCATACCTCTCTCTTGTGCAACGATGGTATCTTTCTGGCAACGCTTGCATGACCAATAAATTTGAGTCAGTTTTTATCATAATTGTTTTAACTTTCCTTAATATTGTTCAGCTATTTCACCTGAAGAGCAGAAACAGTGAAATCCATGACACTTTCAGATATGTTCATCCATAAGTTTGATGCATTTCACTTTACACACTTATGGACCATACCATTCTTGCCTGTATTAATAAGTTCATCTCATCTTGTTTCCTCATTAATCTGGGAGGCAGGGAAGGAAATTGCACTAACCCATCCTTCTCTATTTCAGTCTTTATTTCAATAATATTTACAAATGTATTTTTTTCTGAAAATACACAATTTAAATGTTTTTAATAGATGTTGGAAAGAAGAACTATGCTGGAACATTTAGAAAGTGCAACACACGGTGAATAGCTAAGATCCCCAATTGTAACTTTGTATGGGAAGTCTGGTTCATGTCAGTTTGCAAGAAATTTCTCAAGTATACCTCATTTGTTTATTATTATTGTTGTTGTTGCTGTTGTTGTTGTTATAAAATTTTGTTGAACAAAAGCAAACATCAACACTACAAGACTACAAAGAAATACAAAAAACTAAAAATACTCTACAATATGCTATAAGTGATAAACAAAGAATGTAGAGCAAAACTACAGACATCCAACTAAATTGCAACTAGCTAAAAAAACCTACAAATAACTAAAAATTGGTTCCCACTCTTGTTGCAGAGAGCACATATTAATTAATCAGTTACAACTAACTATTAAATCCTTAAATTTATATGAAGATTAGTACTTCTTGCCCATCATTTTTATCATCCTAATTATATATCTACAAAATTAGTTAATAAAAATCTCTCATAACCAATTATAATCACTTACCAACTTATTCTATATTCTATATTAGTTTAAACTGATTATCAAACATCAAAGAACAACAACCATCAAAAAATAGTAATAATTCTAAGAAAATCAGTAGTAATGGTTCTAACTTAATTATTAAAAATTACGTTTAATCACTTAGTAGTAATCACTTATGATTGCTTATCAGTCACTTATAATCATTCCTCAATCAAATTCTTTGCTTATTAGCTTAATGCAAATAGGTAAGTCATCATCATCATCATCATCATCATCAGATCAACAGCATTCCCTCCCAAATATGCAATATTAATAAATTCATTATTTTTCCTCTTTTCAGCATTCTTAGTTTCTTTTCCTGATTTTTATAGGTCTCTTTCTTCATAAAAATCACTCATTTTTTTCTTGTTTCTTTCATACTTCTTTCTTTCCAATATCAGGATCATATTTAAATATTCCAGGAAGACCTTTCTTCAGTTCAGTTATGCTCAATCTATGCCTTTCATTCTTATAAGTAAAAATCAACTCTCCACATTGCTCACTGTTGGAAGGAATAAGTTTGTGGTGAGTTTATCAACTAAAATTTGTGATTCTCCTTTTTCCTGTGAAAAATTTCTTCTAAAAGCACAAACAAGTTGTCATGCATTTTCCATAATAACTTCTGATCAGACTCTAAAATTTGTCCCTTCCACTTTTTGGTTGAAGACAGAGTTGTGACATCACTTGAAACCTTTATCTTTCTTACATCAGCTGTATTAACTCTCTCTACCTCTTGCTACATACTTGTCTTAGTTTGGATAATCTTGATTTCCAAGTCTTAAATAATTTCTTGCAAGATTCCTGTGGCATCCTCTTTCTATTGAACTTGCACAAATATCTTTTCAGATGTCTGCTAAGTTTTTACAACTTTACCTGCCACTTATTTAGGCTTTCTTGATACCTATTCTATAAATGCATTGAACTTTTTTTCTAAATAGGATCTTTAAATTCTTTACATTCTGCCATGAATCTCACAAAATACTCAGGAACATTATCATCCTCTAGTAAGTCTTTTCTAATTTGATTGTCATATTCCAAAATTGGAGCTATAATTGTTTTATATAAAAAGAAAAGAAAAACTAGAATATATCAGTAGAGTCATTACTGTTAGTTACATTAAATTTCCATTTTTTCCATGTTTTTATTTTATAACCATCAACTGTACAGTGTATTCTCAAACAAGCTAGTACTCTCAAACACAGATAAGAACAGTTCTTACATAAACTATCTTAGGTTGGTAGAAAATGCAGAATGCCAACCAGCAAGCAGACTGACAAGATTACTTTAAAATTCAATCTACGTAATTCCAAACATGATGATCTTACAAATGAATGCAGAATCTTATTAATTTATATATAGAGATATTTTAAATAAATCATAATCCAAATCTAAAGGTCCATTTAACAAACAAAATGGAACAGTTCACATAGAAAGAGAAAGAGAGAAACAGGACAAAAAGGAATCAGTCTTCTAAGAGTCCAGATCAGAGTCCACAAATACAAAATCAACAATAAAACTTGTAATCATATCCTTTAAGAGTCCAGAAGTAAATCCCAAAGTAAAAAAGAAAAGAAAAAAGGATTGTGTTATTTAACTTGTTTGACTTAACATTCCCATAGCCATCCCCTCCCCCCAAAAAGGGAGGGAGCTGACTCTTTAAATCCCTTGTTTCAGAGAAAGGCTCTTAAACATTAGGAAACAGTTTCAACAGCTGCAATCAAGGATTTCTTGTGTTCCCTACACAACAATGTTAATAAAATTGAAATATTTACATATGAGAGGTCTGGGCAAATGTTAATGCAATGTCCTTATGGAGATATGAAAATACTCATCTTTTGGCTGCTCTGAAGTATGTGATTGTCTCCTCAGGCTCAAGATCCTCTGTGGCCAGTCTGTTCCTGAGCAGATGTCATGACGGGGTCCCAATCTCAGCTGGTTTTCAGACTCTCTACGTACTAGAGAGTCCACCAGCTTGACAGGTCCTTTCAGACCCAATGCCTCAGGGTTCGTAGTCTAGCGCACTCACTAGATTGTATCCTCTGTTAACACAACCAAGAACGGGAACCTCTAGTAGGCTTCATTTGTTTTTTGATGCTACCAATAATACGGTGACCATGATAGTTCAATATTTGATCCTGTGGCATCCTGGATTTAGAAGTGACATTTTGAAGTAATATTGCTGTTTACATTATTTTCCACCATGTACTGGACACAAAGCATACTCACTACAGCTGTTTAGTTGGGGAATATAGAAAGCTATCCCTAAATCCCAATACGAGTAACAGTTAGAGTAGAGTAGAGCCATTGAATCAATAGAACTTACATAAGATTCAGCAAGTTTACTCTATCTGGGATGTATGAAGGAGGCACTGGGCTGATCTGGCTGTATGTCAGGGAGTGATGTGAAGGTGGGCTGTGAGTGAAAAGAAAAAAAAACCTGTTTCTTAGAGAGCTGACAGGGTTTGGAGCTGATAGAGACAGGGAGTAGATTTGACAGAGTTGACAAGGGTAAGACGTGGATTTCTCAGAGAGAGGACAGTTACTTAGAAATAGAATTGACTCTGTTCTGGGGAGCTGTTGCAGAATAGATTGTTTGTGAATTAATGTGTTATATTACAGAGTTTCAATAAACCTACATTTGTTATTCTTAAAAAAAAAACCAAAAAACAAAACTGTCTCTGTCTGTCTCTAAAAACATAATACAGAGTCAAGCCACACCTACCACAAGGAACCTTTACAACAACACAGCCACAAGTCCACATTAAAGGGGTCACCCTGAGGTCCAGGAACACAATCCAGAAAGTGGAGCAATAGGGGAACAAGAGGAGGGTGAGTGACAGGATTCCAAGAGCTGGAACTGTGGGGTCAACTTGAGAAAAGCAATCTGTCACAGGGTGATATGAGACTGAAGCTAAACTGTATAATAACAATGAGGGCTGATCTGTTGGTTGCATTCAATTTGTACTATGAGCCATAATTCTCTGAAGCCTACAATTTAAACAGAATGGTAGTAACACCATGAGATGTAAAGAACAGTTTTGAAATTCATCTGTAACTGATCTTTATGTTCCAATAGGGATTTTAACTGCCTTTGGGAAAATGCTGTGATTGTGCTGCTTTCTTTCTCTCTCTCAAGATTGCCAGAAGATAGTCATTCAAAATCCAATGTTCAACATTCAAGAAATTTCTCTTTATAGAGAAATGGCATGACTTGTCAGTGATTAATGCTGTGCAACTGTGTCGCCTCACTGGTGTTTTGTAAGGTGAGCTATAAAATCTAATATGGTATAAGAATCAATAAACTAACTACATAGCAATACACTTACCAGGACTAGAAGGTTTCAATCTGATTGCTAATTAATTGCCTGCAGGGCAATAGACCAACACTAGCTAAAATGCATTGGACTCAAACACTTTAAGATCTCAGAGACTGCAGAGTAGGAATAAAATAATAAATAAAAGAAAGCATGTCAGCATAAAAACTTATCACTAAGGGTTTTTTTTCTTCCTTTTAAATGACTATACACTATAGTCAGCAGAACATAAGCTCTGCACTCTGGAGTGATCTTGATGTTTTATTATAAGTGACATCTCCTCTTATTCAACCTAGCATAAAGTAAAACCCTATAACTCAAGGTAAGGATACATTTCCATTTAGTTTGTTTGGCTTCTTAAACACAAAAGAACAGAAGAGTGTTGCTGTATCAGAACAAATGTCTGTCTAATCCACTCTTTCCCACAATGACTGTCTAGATGCCCATAGGAAGCCCCACAAGCAGAACATGAGGTACCTACACTTTTCCTCATATTCTCTCCAGCAACTGATATACACATATGCATTATGTCTAGTAGCCTAAGGGGGAGATTAGTCAATATTATTTTCTGTGCAGAAAATGCTGCTTCCTGTATGGGAAATGCTGTAGTTGAGAACTTACTCTGTGCAAAATGTGTACATGCTTGTTGTGCACAGAACAAATGCTGTTTTCTGCAAAACAAACAAACAAAAACTGTGAATTTTGTGCAAGTCCTGAATTATAAATAGTCTTCAAAGATGCACAGTTTTCAAAGACTTTCTAAAAACGGAAAGAAAATTGCTAAAATACTCATTGTTTCTTTCGATATGAAAATTAGCAAGGATTATATTCCTAGTACATATTTGTGTGTATATGTTCATTTGGATAAAAATTATCATATAACTAGCTATGACGGGAATGCGTAATGCTGGAGAAATCTGCACAACATCATTGTTGTTACTGTTATATGGCACCAACAGTGTGCAGGGTGCTTTAAATGAGTGGTTTATAATTGTCAATTTGACAATTCCCTTGCAATCTCAAAACACAGGACACACAAAGAAAAGGGAATGGCATGTGGGAATGGATTAAGTCTATGAGATTCTGGCTGCAGTTCTCTCTCTCTGAGGCCACAGTAGTGGCAACTGAGATAGAGAGGGGTGTTCATCAGTTGCTGGGTCCAGGCACAATGAAATCATGCCTACCCTTCTCTCCCTCTGAGGCCACAGCACTGGCAGTTGGGATGGGGAGGGGACCTTTCATCAGTTGCTGGGTCTGGGCATGATAAAGCTGCGGCTGTCTGTTCGTGTCTCCCTCTAAGGTCCACAGCAGTGGGAGATGAAGACAAATATATTCAGCCAGCAACTAGTGGCTTGAAACCACAGAGAAAACAGACCAGAAGGGAAAGAAGATATGCAATAACAGTATATTCACGGTGCTTAGGTTTGAGTGGCAACTGTTTGGTGAAAACACTAAAGAAAACAGATGTTTAAGTTGACCAAGCAGGAAGGAAGCACAAACATCATCTGTAGAAAATTATTTAAGGAAATTAAAGCTGAGTCTGAAAAAAAAAGAATAAGAGGCATACAAAAGGGAAGAAGGAAGCCAAACAAGGTTGAAAGAAGACAGCAGGATTCAAATATTTGATCTCAGTAATCTCTGGCCCTTTTCGCACTTTACCTGGTGCTGCTGGCATTGCTCGGGGATTCTGCAAAAAGCCTCATCTGGGAGGTACTTGTGTCCCCTCCACTTCCCCTCTGCACCAGCTCCACGCTTGCCAGAAGGAAGCTTAAGCACTCCACCCCTTCCTTCCACAGCACAGCCAGGTGCTTTCCCAGGCTGCACTGGGGAAGGAAGCATGGTGGCTGCATGTCTGGAGCCTCTGCATACAAGGTAAGTGCATGTGGGGCACAGGAGGGACGTGCAATCATGCATCATTTTTGGCAATGAGCCAAAATGATATAATGTGTGATCACCGCATAATGGCCTCGAGAGTGTTGCGCAATTGCAAGGACATCACGTGGAATGGTCCTCGCAATCGTGCAGTGCTCCCGAGGCCATTTTGCAACAGGACTGGCATGCAAAAAGGACCTCTGAGAAAGGCCATGATGTAATTGAAAATAGGGAATATATAAAGGTTTATATTAATATCATAGTATAACTCTAAATTATCATATGGAGCTTAGCATGTAGAGAAGTCACCACTGTCTGCAGGAACTGAATTTAATATGAAAACTGCAAAACATTGGTGGCATGGAAAAATAGAGATCCATGTAGCTGAAATTCATGCTGCCTTGCCACAGAGATGCTCAAAAAAACTTTAAGACTAATCTACCCAAAGGATTGGCCATGGTGACTGGAGGATTCTGGGAATTGTAGTGCATAAAGTAAACATTCCATGATCTTGGAATCATTTACTGTATGGATGAAAGCCAGAAAATCATTAGCCTCTATACCACAACTTCATCATCTGTGATATCAGTGGCCCAAAAATTGTGTAAAATAGAGAGACAAGGTGTATTAAGAAGTATACTATACAGTATATGGTACTATGGTGATTCACAGATTGTATTGCCCCTGGTTAGTAGTATAGCTTATAGCCATGTTACTTTGTGGCAACACAAACAATACATTTTATGATATCCTAAAGTAACATGCCATAATATATTTGTCACACTTTCAGAAGACTTTTTGTTATCAATAACTATCAAATGTTTAGCATTGATTTTCCATTTAAATCTTCTTCAGGTAGTCTCTATTGACATTTCTGTACTGTTCCTTCAAACAATATTTATCCTCCTGATAGACCAATGTAATATATGAGTAGATAAGTGATTTTTACCACAATAATTTTTATGATGTATTGCTACCATGACTGAAACTGTAGCATTATTAAAGCCATTAATAATTTCAGTGAGAAACAACAAAACTAATAAAATCTTAGGGTGACAAGACGTTAAGATGAAGCAGAATGTTATCTGGCCTAGACAACCTGATTCTGGGTCAGGGTTTCATATGCGGCAGAGCAGCTCCTTTGCTGCGATCTGTTGAAAGTCAGCTCTCAACACAAGCTATCTCTTAGCTATGCTGATAACAGGGGTGGACCGTGTGGGGGCACTCCAGTCATTGTTGGATCAAAACTCTCAAAATCAAAGATTAGGGATTGTAAAAGCTACTGTCAAACAACATCAGGTTTGTTACAGGAGCTTTTTCAATCTTCATAATTATACAGTACTTCCTCCACACTCACATAAATTTGATTGTGAATTTCATTAATTTGATTATTCATGAGGCACTGGTATGCCTTCCCCCATTCGCCTCCACAGTTCCCTTGCCTTTAGCCTGAGTGTGCTGTGTCTTCCTTCTCTGTGCCTGGTCAAAAGGCAAGAGAATGAGAGGGGAAGCACCATGCACAGAGAAAGAAATCATGTGCATGTCTTTCCACCATTCCCTTGATTTTGCTCATGCATGAAGAGATGCTATAGTTGCATCTTATTGAATCCTACAGTTTGTAGACTGGTGAGATACTAAACATCACTGGCTCAGAAATCTAAATATTTGTCCCTAAATGGCAAATTCAAGGTTGCCATGGGATGTTGACATGGCAGTTAAAGTGGAATCTAGTGCTATGATTGTGTAGTATGAAAGATCTCTAGGTATCTACCTCTGTTGTAGAACTTTGAGTCAAATATCATAAAGTGGTTTTTATATGTCATTTCTTGTAATGCTAAGTTAAAATACCATTTTTTTTTATTTTCTTTTATTTTTTGCCAAGGAAATGCTGTATTTGAGATTTATTCTGTGTAAAATTTGCATAAGGTTGATTTAAATAGAAAACAGTTTCTCTGCAGTAATTAATATTTATGCATTGAAATATTATTTTCCAGACAGAAAATGCTATTTTCTGTGCGAAATAACCATGTGTGAACTTTGCCCAAGTTGCACATAGGTATCAAAAACAGTGGTTTTCAAAGACTTCCTCACAGATGGAAGAAAATTGCTGAAATTGCTTTTTGCTACCTTTGAGAAAAAAACTTAATGAAGAATATCATCCCTACTCTTCAAGCAACACAATACACTGCAAAAACTGTTCTGTGGCATGAAAAATGTCTCCATTTCAGAGATTGTCCTCTTTCTAAAGTCACTATGCATATTAGGAGAGGGATGAAAATTAAAACGAGGAGAAATTAGACTGACTTATAAAGAACCTAAGGCAAAACTATCGTGGGGTTATCTGGGGCTGAGAGTGCGTGACATGACCAAGGTCACCAAGGGGGTTTCCATGGGCAAGCAGGGAATTGAACCCTGGTCTCCAATGCTCAAACCATTGCACTATGCTGACTGTTGAGCATCCCTCCCTTTTTGTGTATTTATTTTAAAACAAATTAAACAGGATTCTCAAGGACCTTACAATTTATATTTTGAACTGGTCTGGCTTTAATCGTGAAGAGAAGAACTTTTTTCCAGTGTAAGATTTAATATTTTGTCAGAAGTCCCTCATGTATCCCAAGAATAGGCAATCTGTGGCCCTCCAGATGTTATTGAACTGAAACTGCCTACATCACAGTTGGCTATGCTGCTAGAGTTAACAGAAGCTGTAGTCAAATAACATCTAAAAGCTCACAACTGATTACTATAACAAATTTCCCACTCCAGTATATACTATGTCTTGTTCAGAAGAAGTTTTGAATTTCAGGACACATTTCTACATTCAGCTATAAAATCTCCAAATGAAAAAAAAAATTCTCTAGAACATTGGCCTCTTCATTGACAATCTAAATTTAGATGCACTTGGCTGGCCTTTGTTTAATGGTTAAAAGGCATTCTGTGAACGATCCCATGAAAAGGAAATATTTTCATTCCTCATCATGTCTGCCTCAGAATCGGAGGAAAATTATATGAAGTGAATCCTTAGAGTAAGAGAGGGTCACTGTCACCAATGGAAAAATCAAAATAATGTAATAAAGGCTGACTTAAAAACGTTTCACAGAAGGGGAATGTCTTAAGTGGTTCAAAGATGGCTCCATCTGTTGCTTAATAAAATCATTACCCTTTCTACTGCAGGAAAGATTTGAAACATCCAGCATCCATTATTATTATTGTCGCTACAGTTTCTCAGCAATTGGCACATACATAATGAATTACTTTCCATTGCTGTCTACAGCTGTAAAAGCAGAAAGCTTTCAGCTCATCTCTGCTAATGAACCATTGTCTGTAAGGAAGTGTTTGTGGCAACCTTAGAACAAATTCATGCCATTTAACAGCTGGAGTGGGGAGAGAAGTTTGAGGGGTCAAGGTAGAAACTGCTGCACAATTAGTGATTTTTCTTCCCCCTATCATTTGGAAGATGGTGGAAGTTACATTCTATACTCTATAAACCATTACCAGTTATTATCTAGGGAAATGTGCTAATCTTCATATCTTTACATTCCTTGTGTTGTTGAGGAATGTATTTAAATAAACATTTAGATTTATTGGGACTTTACTGAAGAAAGAAAGCTTTTGAATGCTTTGTGCCTTTTTATTCCTTTTGGAAGAGCAAATTAAAATAGTTATATTTATTCCTGAAATACATTTAGCCTATTGTATGATTATTTAAAATTTAAGATGCAATTGTTACTGCATTGTCAAAATCTTGTTTGTCATTCCAGATCCAACCTGTGGCAATATTTTTTACTGGACTAATCATAATGTGTAAATATATCATGCTAGGTCTTGAATCTTCACAGCCTTCTTCATTAGGTAGAAATGGCAAAACAGCTTAAAGAGAAGTAAAGTAATGGTATTGTAGTCTCAGAGGAGTCTATATCAGATTTGGATGTTCTACGAATGATCAAGGAGCATCTGAAGATCTGAATGCTTGTATGATGTATACCTTTAAGATGATCCAAGAAAGGAATTAATGCAGGATGTATTTTCAATTTTTGAAATAGTTAACACAGTTACCTCTACTGTGTTGTTTCCAATGTTACTATAAAGCCCCGTGAGCATGGTGCAGCGGCCACACATACCAAAGGAATGTTCACAGAAAAGATGGGTGTATAAACTGTTCAAAGATATCATGGCAGCTTCTCACAGGCATAGAAGGCCTATATTACAATATTTAAGATAGTCAGACCTAGCAATTGGACTGATGAACTCCATGTGTTCCATAGATGTGAGCTGACTGCTACCTTGCCTCATTTTCAATTTTTTTTCAAGAAAATTTTTCAATCTTTGGAGTAAGAAGGGGAAAAAAATAGTATGGAGTAATTTGGAAGAGACAGAAGAGAGTGAATATTGGGGTGAGATTGGGGACCAATGGCTTTAAAAAGATAGAGTGAAACTAAGTACTTTTGCAAGGAATTAATATAGTGAACTTTCACAGACTCATAATACAGTCCTCCCTCCACATTTACAGGTTTGAACTTCATGAATTTGATTGTTCACAAGGTGTGTGCCTCCCCCCCACCATTTTCCTCCTCCTATCCCTCGCATTCCTCACCCCAGACTTGCCAGGCTCGTGTTCAAAATGGATTTCTTTTCCCTTTTGGGTGAGCCAAGCCCCCTCCCACTGCTGAAGGCATGGCTTCTCTGTCACGTGGTTACACGTTCTGCTGTGTATTGGCTGCTGATTAGTTAGGTGCGCCTTTCTCAAGATAGCCACCAGAATTAAAACTCCAAAACTCCTCTCTTCTGTGTCTGAGGGGAAAGTACTGATAAGCCTTTTAGGTTGTTTCCCCCCGCCCCCACCAACAGGGACCAGAGGCAAAGGACTGGGAGGGGGGAAGCTCCAGAGGAGAATGGGAGGGGAATCTAGTATACTTTGTAATGCATGGTAGCCTGAATAGTTGCATATCTATTCTACAGTGAACCTTCCTTCCCCCAGAACTTGCCAGAAAACTAAATCCAGACAAGCCTGTCCCTTGGAACTTCTCATCACTCATGAAATTGGTGAGTGTGTAACAATATAAGTATTAATTGATATCAGCGATGTCAAGATTCTTGTTGTAATGTTTAAAGATTCCCTCAGTATATTGCAGATGCTTTGCCTAAGCAAAAAGTTACAAATTTACTTCTTCATCATTACCAAAACTAGGAAATAAATGAAAGCCTCATGAGGAATATTGGAATTAGCAAAATGGTTCTCATTTCTGGGTAGGGTATTAATGCGTACTAGCCAACACCTTTCAAGATCTACCACATCATTTTCAAACATGAAACTTACAAATTTCTTCCAGTTCATATGAAATTCACTGGCAAATCAACACTTTATGCCAATCAACATCTTGAAAATAAATCATTTCAGGCTCCGATATGTCATCATTTAAAAAACTAAAGCTATTTTTGAAAAGGACAGGTTTTTGAGTAACTTTGAGGTTGGAGGCGGCTAGCATTTCAAAGATAAGACTGTGTTCGCTTGTTAACAAAGAAAAAAAAAGTCACTATTTCAAACCTAATATATCTTGCCTGCCTAATAAAGGAAAATGAAGAACAAGCTTGTCTCTAACCTATTTTTACTTTTGTGTAGAAATGAAATTTGGATGATTATTTCCATTTTTGTAACCTTCATACCTCATGTCAAGCAATATTGATTCTTACTATTTTTACTATTTTTAAGTTGCTCTGTCCTTTATTGTTATGAGAATTGATCCAAGGTTTTTGCAGTAGAGACTATTCCAACTTTTATGTATTAAAAATAAATGTTGGCTGAAGTCTCCTTTTCAAAAAGAAATGCTTTCAAGATGATTATTTTCAGTAATAACCTGTCTGCTTGCAGCATGACAAACTTAGCTTACATAAAAGTGTTTGTAGGACTGTTTCTCTTATGCACCAATGCCACATTTAATACACTGTGACCCAGCTGTTTCTGTTCCTTGTTTATGTAATTTGTACTGGGAAAAAAATAGGGTTGCTGTCATACTTTGCCAAATTATATTTTCCTCTAAACTTAGAATGGCCAGCGTAAATCCAAGTAATAGTACTACTTGCAGGGGAACCATTGAATCAATTGCTAAATAGTAAGTTGACTCTCATGTAAATCCTATTGATGCAATGGCTTCATTCTAATTGAATTCAAGGCCTCCAACATTGCTGATGAATTTCATACTTAGTATCAGACCACAAAGTATTATTGACTGGTTTTTATAATCTTTGTTGTGTTATGAGTGACATTATCATCACTCTCTATCAAAGAATGGTGCTTGCAGACAATCTTATTTTCACAAATGGTATCTCTCCAATTTTTGTCATTTTGTGCCTAGGAATGGAAAGCATTTCTTCAGAGCTGAGATTTTTGATGAAAATATCCATTTTAAAAAGCCCAAGAGTCGTTATAAGGCAAAGTACACCTTGCGTCTGTGTAATTATTGGGTTGGTTCTCTCAGTGGTTCTGAGATGCCACTATAAATTTCTTGCCTCATTTGGGATAGTGCATGTGCATGATGATGATGCTTCTTACCTGCCTTTCTTGAAGTATTCCATGTCAAGCATCTCAGATTCATATCAAATTAGAAAAATCCATACCACTGCACCTCTAGTTTCATCTTCTCCATCCAATATCTTGCCTTTGTCTTTGATCAAGTCTTGTTCTGATACAGATTCTTGAGCTTCCTCTTCTTGTCAGTCTGCTGGTTACTCCAATTATATATATTTTGCACAGTATTCACTAAAAATCTTCTTTTTATGAAATTAAAGAAGATGCCTTCTAAGCATTCTCAGCTAAGCAGGATCATATTATGCCTCATGCTAGCAAAAATATAGACAGACAGACAGACAGACAGAGTTCTCTTGTGCAAAATCCTAGTGGGTATCTCCTTAAATACCATGATCACAATTCCATTAATCTTCATTCTGTTACCAAAATGGCATTGAAACACTTGATCTCTAGTCTATTTTAGGATGAAATATGCAATATTTGGGAAGAAATAAAATAGACATAGTCCAGTTCAAATGTCATGTCTTCTTTTTGTTTCTCTAGTAAATTTGTTCATGAATATTTTAATTAGCTTGTTCAGGGATAGATCTGAACCATAAAACGTTCTTTCTTTCCTAGTGTTCTGTTTAGCCAAAAGCATTTAGGCTATGTCCATGTTCTCTGTCCAATTTCTCTGCTCTAGTTTCTTTTTCTTCTTCTTCTAGGAGCTGAATCCTTTCATTTATTTGTTTCATGCACAATGCCTTCTGTGACATAGACTGATTCATTCCTCTGATGTCTCGTTTTACTTCCTTAACTTCTGCTCTTATTTACTTTTTGAATTCTGCTATCAGATCTCTTCTTACCTGTATCATCTGAATTCCTATCTGAGGTATCTGTGTTTTTAAGGACTGAAGCTCTTCAGTATATTTCTGAGACATGTGTGTGGATTTAGATGGAAGTCTACATATTCTCTTCTTTCAACAACATTTACTTTAGATCTTGTACTGGAATTTACAGACATTATAATTCAGATTTATCAGAAGGAGAAAAAAAATTGAAAAACAACCTGGTTGTAATGACTTCTTTTGGCCACCAGATGATTGCTCAGCTTTCTCTATTCAGACAATGCTTATAGCATATCAGTATGTACAGAGCAGTCTAAATTTCACTTAGAGTTCCCAGGAGTAACTTTGGAGCAACATCAATCTAAAGTAAATAAAAGTTCCATTCTATTAAAAATTCTTATTTACAAAGCCTTTCAGAAAAATTTCATAAACTATATTTCTTCAAAGACCAATCAAATCTCAAAAACCATCATTCTTGCTGTTTGAACTGTTATAAAGTTTTAAAAGTCATTAACACAGAGTCCAAGTCAGTTACCCATAGCATCTTAGGTTATTTCCACACTACACTGTTATAGTGCTATTATTCCACTTTCAACATCCTGTGGAATTCTGGGGTTTGTAGTTTACTGAGGCCAAATTGCTCTCTAGACAAGAAATCTAAATGCCCCTCTCTAAACTGCAAACTCCACAATTCCATAGGATGTTGAAAGTGGAATAATAGCACTATAACAGTGTAGTGTGGAAATGGCCTCAGACTTGCAGAAAAGCTGTTGTTTCAAAAGTTAAAAGTTATAAAAACTTTAGGAATGCTTCTTATAGAGATCACTTTCTAACTATAGAATTTCTAAAATGCTAGAGAGAGTCTTGAATGACATTCAGGGTTTAAACAACTGACAGTACACCCAATGAGGCTTGTTGGCAACATTAATCCCATTCCCCTCTATCCACAATTAATCTTTACTTA
Source organism: Iguana delicatissima (assembly GCA_948472985.1). Classification (NCBI taxonomy): domain Eukaryota; kingdom Metazoa; phylum Chordata; class Lepidosauria; order Squamata; family Iguanidae; genus Iguana; species Iguana delicatissima. The sequence goes on along the minus strand of CAOKZL010000098.1, from coordinate 3,366,023 downwards.
CACAGCAATCTAGATAATCAGGAAGGGATCCCAAAAAGCTTCCCTGATGATCCTCCATGACCTCCTTTTTACATGGGGAACTTTTCACAGGTGCCCTTCTTTCTGGCCTGGGAAATGCTATGTTATGTGTGTCTTCCTCACTGGAACTGTTAGAAGGGCAAATAGCGTGCCACCATCTTTCCTCCGGAAGTCAAAAACTTTACCTATTTCCAAAACAGAAGAAATGTATTAGCAACTTCATTGGGCCTGTTTTGGGCCCTTTTTCCATTTCTCTTGACAAGAGCTCATGCTCTTTAACTTTTTGCAGTCAGTTACCCACTTCAATCTTCAATTTGGTGCCTGTGGTACACCTACTCATTTGTCTCTCAGATCTAAGGAACACTGTAGCCACCATCTCAAAGGAAGAAACGGGTGTGGCTGGTGGCAGAAGTAGGTGGCTATTTATTTATTTTAAAAAAATAAAGTTAAAGGTATTTCTGAGATTTCTTTGATCTGGAATGGTTGCATGGATAATGAGCTAATGGTATGATCTCTAGAGATTAAAGTGGTAAAGCTGTGGTCTAGGATATTGGCTATGATATTTGATAAGGTAACTTTAAGATTTTGATGCTGCATAAAGAAGAAAATATATAATAGCTATCCACAGAAGTAAAAATCAATGTGTATACATTTATTGGTTCAATAGAAATGACAAAAAAAGTGGGGGGGAGGTGGTCTTATGTTAGTAGGCTTTATAACCTTAATTCACAAGTTTAATTTTCTTACGTTCATATGAGAAATGTAAACTGTATATAAATGAGTTACATTGATTGTCGCTTTTTAAGCTTATTTGCTATATAGTTTAATGGACCAGATTTTAGATTGCATGTATTCCTAATAGCAGTATTATTCATATTTTTGTTGGTCATTATTATTTTAGATTATATGATCATATATTAGAATACTAAGATTTGCCACTAATTAAATATGTATGTAGCTGTATAAATTATGATGATGTTTTCTGAACAGCAACAAGTGGTTACCATGATGTATATAACTGATGTAACTAATGGTTAGGTGTAATTGTTTGATTACTGAGAGCTGTTTGCAACAAGGACGGGAACCAATTTTTATTTTTCCCTGTAATTCTGTAGTGTTGTTATGTTATATAGTGGGTTTTTAAAATCTTTTTTCTTTTATAGTGCTTTTCTTTTATTAGTATGGTCTGTAATGTTTCTTAGGTTCTGTTAGTCGGTGGTTTACTTTGTGTTTTTTGTATGCTTCTATGCCTTTACTAATAACAAGAAGAAAAAGAAAAGAAAACTCATCACCAAAAGGGAAAAAGAGAGAGAAACTGAGGATCTAAGAGACAAACAAGTAGGAGCACCATGGCCACCAACTCACAGAAGTGAGCAGTTGGCAGCAAAAATAGAGAAACTGAGCATCTGAGAGATGAACAAGCAGAAGCGCTGCAACCACTACCTCAAAAGTGGAAGTGAGCAGCTAGTAGGAAAAAAAAAGAGCCTGCGGATGGCAAGAAGAATGGATTTGCACCAACCACCATGCTTGAATTTGGGACAGTTCGTAGGTCTCTTTTCTCTTTTCAGTTTTCTTTCTCACATGCAATGCAAGTAGTGAACAAGCAAGACATGAGGCTATTCCAAAAAGGTACTGTACTCCAAAATCTGAAAACAATCCCAAACACAAAACACTTCAGGTCCCAAGTGTTTTACATAAGGAGGCTATAACACATTCTTTCATATGCTTCATCCAAGCCTATGGGGAGTTTTTGTTCTGGTGAGCCAGTGGTCAGATAAGTTTCTTTGGAATCAATGTTTGATTCACCAGATTTGTTATGTACTTTATAATTTAGGTAGACACTTGTGATTTATATAATTCCAGGGGCAGGCTATCAAAAAGAGTCAGTATCCCATCAAGCATTTGAAAGGGATCTGAAAGCTGATTTGAAAGGTGATGATAATGATCCTGGATAGAAATCATTGAAGTGTTGTTGTTGATTTCAGCAGAAGGGTTGTTGTTTTTTGTTTGTTTTTTCGTTTTTGGTTTATAGATAGGTTATATTTACTTTTTTAATTATATGTTTTGAACAGTGTGGGGCTAAAGAACTGAAGGAAAATAGCAGCCAGAAAATTATACCTGCCTTAAGGGAAAAAAAGAAAAGAAAAGATGTATTATCTAAATGTCAGTTGTGCTGTATTTCTATTTTATTTATTGTAAATAATATCCATTCTGCTTTACTACTACAGTGCCATGTTTTCCTTTTATTTGTACTACATTGAATTGCTGCTTTATGCTTTGTGTTGCTTGCCTGTTCTGTGTCCAATTGATATATCTATTATGCATTGCGTTGTCTGTCCTACACAATCTATTAAAATATATTTTACTGGTGATGATGATGGCAACAAAAACAACAAGAACAATTTCTTCTGTTGGGGAACAACAACCACTAACATAGTTTATCATCAATTAAACATCAGCATATACAAACAATATATATTAAAACTCAGCAATAAATACTTTAAAGCTATATTAATCTATATTATTATAAACTATATTAACCAGCAGTCCTATCCAGATTATAAAAATAATCTGGATAGGCCTGCTGGTAAAGACTGTTGATTTAAACTCCGAAAGTGTATCCAGCAGTCGAATCTCTTTGGGCAGGTGATTCCACAGTCTTGGGGCAGCTGAAGAAAATGTCCTCTGGATAACAGTTAGCTTAATTTTGGCTATGTGAAGTGGATGTCTCCCAGAGGACCTGAGTATACACCAAAGTGTGTGATGATCAGAATTCTGTGGTAAGCAACTAGCACTATTTTCCAATTTATTGTTTGGATAACAGCATTACCCAACAGTGCACCTCTCTAAAGTGGTGGATCTCATATGTGTTCACTGCATGATTTCTTTTCTTTTTTTCTTTCTTTCAAAGGCAGCTCGTTATTTTAGCATGGGTATGTCCCTTGCTAGCTTGGAATGAGTAAACTGTTTGTCATAAAATGAATTAAAAGGATATTATATGACAAAATACTTATGAATGCATTTTTAACAAAATAAGCCAAAATAGTTTCCTTTATCAGGTGGAAAATATATTATCTGACAAAAGAATTCTATTGTCAAAGATTTTAACACAAATATCTCTCAAACATAATTTGAGAGGACTGAAACTTTTTTAAAATAAAAGTTTGCTTTTCCATAAAGTGAATACACATATTTTAAGTAGTGAAAGTTTAAGAGAAACACTGTAAATAAAAACCTGCTTCTTAAAAAAAATAAAGCAAACATTTCTTTGTTTACCTTTCCATTACTTTAAAGAAAGTTACAGCAGAAAATGTGCTTTTAAAACAAATGGAAATGCTTTCCAAATGTTTATTACTCTGATGCTGCAGAGGAGCTGAATCAATTCCCAAGCCTTCTGCTCCTCGCAGAGAACTAAATGATAGCAGAAATTGCAATTTGAAAACAATATATAGCCTCACTGGAGTCATCTCAAGTGACTATCCTGGCATGTCTAAGAGTTCAAGGGACTAGTATCAACTCTTTCTCCTCCAAGCAGCATGATCCTACACGTTTACTCAATTGTAGATTTGATTTTTTTTTAGCATGGCTTACTCACAATTAAGAATGCATAGGATTTGAATCTTTAAGGATACAGGGATGAAAGCAGCAAGACAGGGGGAAAGCGCTTAAAGCGTCCGTATTCAAAGGTTGTTGGTTAAAAGCAATAAACTGTAAGAACTCATTATAGCCCACTGGGGATCAGGTTTAAATATTTGTACTAACAGAAAATAGGGATGGATAGATAAGTACTTGAAGTGGCAACTGCTTAAATTATTTCTGCTTTTCACTTCTCTGCCTGTTCAAGAGATTAATTAGAGACTGAAAGCAACTGAAGGAGGAAAGGAAGACTTACTTGAGAAAGAGGAGACATGGACTTTTTCTGTCTGGTGTTTTTTAATAGATCATCCTGGTTAGCTAAAGTTTCCATGCTCCTTGGAGAATTACAACTTTATGCATCCAGATAGGGATTTCTAGAACTGGAGAAAGATAGCATTATATCATTTATTGAATTGGCTACAGTGAAAAATATGCCACCCAACCTGGTATTCACTCAATAGAGGCTAGTCTGGGGGAGTGATATAGTGGCAAAGAACATTGCTAGGGGAGCAAGGATTAAATCATTTTATGTAGGAACTCTGTACACTGCAAGGAGCCAGGGTGGTGTAGTGGTTTGGTGTTGGAGTTTGGGACACCAAGGTTTGAATGTCCACTCGACCATGGAAATACCCTGGGTGACCTTAGGCAAGTCATTCTCCCAGCTTCAGGAGGAGGCAATAACAAACCCACTCTGAATTAATCTTGTCAAGAAAACTTTGTTACAAGGTCACCAAAACTCAGAAATGAATTGAAGACACACAAAAGCAATCTCTTCAACTGTAATGGTATAACAAGAAATCTTTGCAAAAATTTTTGTTACCCTTTGCTGCCCGTTGGTATTATCTCTGCTTCTAACTCTTTCCTGGATTGGGATAAATACCGAATATATCATAGGATTAAAATGAGCAGAAACACTTATACATAAGTTAGTCTTGAAACTGGTTCCATTCTCTGATGTATGGAGGTAAAGAATAGTTACTTTTTCTCTTATGTGATGGGAAGAGGAATCTCCCCAATTAGTGGTCACCTGAAGACTGTTCACCCCTGTGGGAGAGTGAAAAAAGACACCCCTCCTCCATCTTGAGTAATGGCAAGAAAGACAGGGTTTGTATTTTGTATTTTGTGTATTTTGTCCACAAGTACTTTCATTTATTTAGTTAGTTTATTTCTTTGTCTGCAAAAAGTTCTGGAAAGTGAAACATCTTGTAAAAATGTGCAGAAACTCTCACCATCTTACCCATGAAGAGAAAATTCTGAGAATGAAATACATGAAGATTTATAACTGAATCATAACAAAATAATGGCAACAAATTGTGGAAAATTTAAGAAATCCATTGTCAAATCTACTTGGAGGTAGGCAGAAGTTAGATTTGGATCCAATAGCAGAATATTGCCTCCATGTCCAGGGGACCATGAATCCACTCCACATTTTAGTCCAGACCTTAAGGGAGCTCTCCAGGGTACCGAACTGTATCACCTTGGACTTTAAAGTTTGGGAAAAAACCTCCAAATGGATTTACCACCACACTGATATGGAAGCCACCAGCCACCACTTCCAGGATGCCTTGGAAAAATGGAGCCATTGTGAGGATAGTGTTTTGCCCAGTGGGCAGACATCTGTTCACTCCAACAGTGAGGGAGTAGGTGCTATAGCAGGTAGACTTTCTGTGCAACACAGTTGAGGTTTAGGGCAATTCCAAATGTCTTATTGGCATTGTTATCCCCAAGGATTATGGGGACTGCAAAGGTATGCAGCAGATACAGTGCAGTCCCATTTGGTGCTATTCCATGTTGGGCTCGGACACTTCCCTTGGGAGACCATTTATTACAGGCCACTAGGGACACAATTCTGCCCAGTGAATATGTGGATGTCTCCACTACTTTATCATGATTTGGAAAGAAAAGATAAAGAGGAGTTGGGTGGCAAGAAGGAGAAGTTGCATAGATGTAAAGTAGGCAGAACCCGGGGAAAACTGGATTTTTCATCTATATGGATATTATTGTGAGGGCACTGCCATTCAAGGCATTTTCGTTCCCTAAGATATGGATATTAGTTACCAGGCCAAGAGGGCAGTTAATACCAGCCTTAGATGGGACCAGATGCAGCTAAAGTTGAGGATGCAAATTATGACAGCTGCTTGACCAACTCAGGGTGAGAGGTTACATGGTGGTCGTATTGTGCAGAAAGCACACACTAGTGTTAGCAATAAGCTGCAGGCTGAAGCTAGCCAGTAGCACAGCCTGCTTTTTGTTGGGAATTTGGGGGGCAGGGTGCTTGCATATGTTGACCTTGCAAATACTGCCATGAGGCTATTAATGCCTTGTTCTCCAGGTCCCCGTGAGTCATGCATTTGGTCAGGGTTTTTACACTATGCTATCTTTTCATGTTGCTCCGTGTGGCTCAAAAGGACAACAAGACTGAAGACAATTGGTTCTGGGTGCCATCCGGATCTGATGCCAGCAGACCAGTGAGGGCTTGGAGAGGTGTAGTGGTCAGGGTTATTAGTTTTTCCTTAGCTCCTAGTACCTGGAGAAGTTATAAAAAGGTTGGTTTGGAATTTCAAAGGTTTAGATCAGGGAAGGAGCTTTGGGTTCTTTGGTTAATCCTGTTTCATGGATTTTGCAATGCTGTGTCCATCTGAGGGGTAGGGGTTTAGTTTCATAGTTTGTTCATGCTAGAATGGCAGTTTTGGCCTCTGCTTCCCAGGCTCAGGGGTATCAGGACAACACAAATGACTTCAGAATTCACAAGGCACTAGAGGTTAGGTCTCAGGTGGGTCTGACAGGAATAAACAGCTATACCCTCAAGATCCCTACATGGCTAGGAGGCACTTAGTTGGCAATTTTTCTTTGCACTATGAGACCATTTTGTTCCATGCAGCATGTTTGACTGTTGTTGTTTTTTTTTGTGTGTGTCTTGCAGGTCATGCAGGTCATGTTATCTGGAGGGGATTTACCAGGTACAGCATTGAAGCTGCAGGATTTAACTCTTTCTGGGCAAAAAGCAATATTGTAGATCTGTACCTCAGAAAAAAGTAGAGCCATTTCCACATGGTGTTGCTAAAATGCAATACCTGTGGGTTGTAGTCATTTCAGCAGCTGCAATTCTGCATGATGTGATCCAGTAATCAGCCCATCCACAAGCACTGTACTTTGTTTTTGGAGCTGAAACTCCAAAAACAAAGAGCCTTGTTTATATTACAGTGCTGGTTCACAAAAGAGGAAGATTGCCAACAAATCAATAACTGCCCAATCTTGATACCTGTAACTTTTTCCTGATCCCCAATCAGGCAGACATGAAAACCTCTTGCCATATACATGTTAAAACCATTAACTTGTTTCTTTCCGGCATTGACTGTCAGGATCACAGACCCGGGTGGTGAGCCAGCTCAGAGAAAGGAGAAAGAGAGATAGCAGAGTCCCACCAGAAGGAATCAAAGCAAGCAATTACTCACAGGCAGTCCATTTACCTAAGCCTGAGCTATAAGTGAAAGCCGTAGTCAGAGTCCAAAATCCAGGGGCCAGGGGCCAGGAGATCAATCCAAGGTATCAGGCACTGAAAGCAAGAAAAGGACTTGTAGAAAGTTTACCCCAAGCAAAGGAAAGCTTCCAGGTAGGCAGTTATATAGCCCAGGCACAGGTGTGGCCAGTCACCACTTCTTGAACTTAATCAAGGAAGCCTACCTTTGCTCAGCTCTCTTGAGTCTCCGCCTTGTTTGTGGGCTGCTTGGTGCAGGCTCCAGGGCCTCCTCAGGATCACAGCTGAATCCCTGTTGCCCTAAAGGAGCAGACAGAGGAACGTCTGAGCCTGCTTGATCCATGGCAGCAGGGGGAGCTCTTGAGCTGCAGGACTCATCTCCAGCCAGAGCCACAGGGACCAACAGCTGCTTCTCGTCATCTCCACCCTGAGCAACAGGGCCCAACAGCTGCTGCTCATCATCAGAAGCTCTGGCAGAGGCTTCAGTTATCACATTAACAAACATCAACCTATCCTGTCACCTTTGTCCACACTGCAAATCTTTTGTTGATGTAGGTAGAGAGTCATTAACATCTCACACCTCCAGGGTAAATTTTTGGGTATAAAGATCCCTTGATTTTAAGTCTCAGACACAGCATTTCAGTTTTAAGGGTCTTCCTTGTCACTCCGCCTTTTCCCTTGGAAGCAAGTCCAAGCCACATTGCTCCTTCTTCACTTCTCTCCCTCAATGGTAAATATAACCTAAACCCTTTTCTATTCCTCTATCCATTTCCGTCTCTTTCTCTTCCATTAGCCTTGTATAATTGCTTATGTTAGACTATTTTGTGTGTGCAAATATATTTTCCCCCAATAAAACACATTTAAATTGTACCATAAGTCTTCTGGCTGATCTCTTTTTAGCAGTTTATCCCTGTATAACATAAGTGTTAGGTCTTGCTAAATTAACCCCCTCTCACAGGCCTATTTTTTAGTTAATTATTCCCTGTTATAAATTTGGAGTAACAGATGGGGAAAAGGGATTAATCAGATGCCTGTTCCTTGTCTGTCTAAGGTAGGTAGAGTCATGGTAAACACTTTGGCATCATTTTGCCATCATTTATGTCCTGTAACGTGGGGGAGGGTTCCTTGGGTCTGCCTTCCAGTATGGGCAGCAACCCAGCTTTTGGGTTGTTCTCGAAGCTCAGGTACAAGGCTGAGGAGAAAAGGGAGGAGTGATGTTTGTCTTAGCTGATTTCTCACTAGGCTGCTCCCTGCTCTGGCTATTTTCCAGATTCACTGAAGTTTAAATAGGTTCCAGATTAAATAAAATGGCCTTTATTCAACACAGTACTCTGTGTTGGGTCTCATTATTTCATGGATGGTCAGCATTTTTTAAGATTTTTTTTTTTTAGCAGATCCTAATAGTATGGGCTTTTCCACACTACACTGTTATAGTGCTATTATTCCACTTTCAACATCCTGTGGAATTCTGGGATTTGTAGTTTATTGAGGCCAAAGAGCTCTCTGGCTGAGAATTCTAAATGCTCCTCTCTAAAGTGCAAACCCCAGGATGCCATAGGATGTTGAAAGTGGAATAATAACACTATAATAGTGTAGTGAGGAAAGTATCTATGAAATCAGACCACAACTCTAGGTCAGCAATAAGGAACTTTTAACATTCTATATGTTTTAGACTATAACTCTCACAGTGTCTTATCCTTGCCATGGTAAAATATCTGGAGGGCATGTGTCCTCCATACCTAATGTAGGTACTATTATTCGTTTGATTCTTTATTCTAAACCGGAATACTATCTCAATGTAAACTCTGAATTTGATTTTTTTTTCTTCATTGCTTCTACTTTCTGTATTACAGGGGATTCTAACATTTCAATTTACTTATCCATGATGTTGTTGATAATGAGGTTGTTTATTCCACTAAAGGTCTCAGGAAAACATGAATCACTTTCCCCTTCCATTTTATCCAAAATCACCATATAAAGTTCTATGATAGTGACAAGCCCAAAGTTCCTTCCTTCCTTCCTTCCTTTCAATTATTTTTTGTCATTTTTTTCAGCTGAAAGGGCTCACCAGAAAGTTTATTTAAGCATAATACAGACAAGATGGGTCCTGCTCTTTGGCTTATAATCTAAAAGAAGCAAATGTCAAAAACAAAAAATGGTATGGAAGAAAAGAAAATTGAGTAAAGTCAGGAATTAAGTCTTGAATTTAAAATGATAAGTTGGAATGACAGTTCTTGAGTAGAGACCTGGGCCTGGGTCTTCTCATTTCCAACCTAGTAGTATCAACTACAGAATGCACACTGTCCAAACATCATAAGGGACAAATTTGAATAACAAATGGATTTTATATTTTCAAAAGGACAGTGGAATTTGACTGATGCTTCTATTATGAGTGTATATGGGTGCAATATGACCTTTTCCAATGGACAGGAAGTAACCTAATTAGACTGTAAAAAGGTTCCTAAATCACCAGAGAGAGCTAAATGTCTGAGGAAGAACTCTTTGAAACTCACAAAGAAGAAAAGTATTTTGTCTCCTTGCTGTTACTAATGAAGGTGTTGATATTGAAAAAACAAATAAACTAGTGAAAGTAGAAATTTCTTTGCTTTATGGTAAGCAAAACAAGGTTAACAATTCCAGGTATAAATGTTGAAAAAATTTCACATGTACAGGTAACCATATTATGGATGCTGTTCCCAAAACCATAATCCCAATAATTTTCAAAATATTCAGACAAAAGGTTATTACTAATGTGAATCTAAATGACGACAATGAGCCTTATTATTCAGGAATGGAGTTAGGACTATTGATATATAAGAAATTTCTCCCACGTAAGACTTTTTTTCCCTTTGCTGGATCCAAACTTACTGGGCTATACACAGAAATGGATCTCATTTACTCTAGAAATCTGTGCGTTTCTGGGCCATTTTGCAAAATCTGAAAAATGCAGAAAAATGTTGCATATATAAAACACATGCAAATATGTTGTAATCATTACTGCACAATTCTATTAATATATCCATCTGAAAAATGCAAACAAAAATGCATATTTTGTTTGTAAAACTAATAATCCACATGACATAGGTTTGAAAGTAGGAAAGGAAGAAGTCTGTAGAAAAAGAGTTGATGGATCCTTTCATGTTTTATGGCTATAATTTATTTCTAAAGTTATTATTTTCTCTTCTTGACGGGCAGATGCCTAAGGCTGGATATAGATAGATGTTCATGATGACTCAAAATTATCCTCTCTGCAGAGTTCTAATCTGTTTTACCCACTTGTTAACATGTATAGCAAGTTCCTGTCAAGCCCATACAGAGATGGAGATGGAGACTGAGACTAAGGTTGCTTCTCTTTCTTCTTTTTACCTGAGAAAAGTCAGTCACTTGGCCTGTGGCTGAGTTCAATAGATAGATGACAGTGATTTTTTTTCTGCTGCATTTAGGCAGGATTGAACTGATTGTTAGCAGATTGTGCAAGCTGTGAGAGACAGAGGTACACATAATTAATTACCTAAGTAATTCAGTTTTACAGCCTTGGTGTTTCTATATATAGAATAGGTTCTACCTGATGGGAAAACTGAAAACAATTCCTTCAGATTTATTGCTGTCAACTCTCATTCATGACTTCATTATTTTAAGGCCTAGAATTCTACCAAATGTTCCCTTTGATTCTCCCTCTGGCACATGCAACTTGTCTATTATGCAGTAGATGCTAGTGATTCTGATGTTAATGAGTCAATGAATTTGCTCTGAGTTTTAGTTCAGGTTTTAAAGGACCTATTCAAGGTGCTGGATTGTTTATGTGTATAGGGTTAAGCATCTTGGATCACTCTGTTACACTTTGTGGATGTACCACCCCATTGGCATCATTGATAGAGTTATCGGACTCCACTATCATTAGGCCAGCACTCCAGAATAGAGAGAAATATTGCCCCTCACAACGTGGAAGCTCAATGGAGTGACAGTGTTTCATAAATTGATATACTACATGGCTCTGCAAGATTATCTCAATCTGGAATTTTCAATAATTCAAAAGATGCCAAGACTATAAAAGGACAGGTGTAACTGAATGTCATTCTGTTTATCATTGGTGGTTTTGGTATGCATTTTTGCTTTAAAATATTATATACTGATGAGCCCCATGAGCTTAAAGATCATTCAGTTATCTTAATAATAATCCATTGAAAATAAGATTTCTTTCTTAATCATTTATTTAGCAAGAGTTCTGATTTTCTTAAAACCCTTTATCCTTTTTTCTCTGGTTCTTCTCTCTTATCTGGCCTGTTTAGACAAGGTACTAGTTACTTTTTTATGCATCCGCATGTTGCAGATGTAATAAACTGGCTTTAAAAAGGCATTCCCTGGGCCTAAAACAACTTCACAGAAGAATTTGGGGGAAAAGAAGCCCCTGTGAACCCCTAGAGGGTGGCCCGAACAATCTGAGTTAAAACAAAACAGGACGGAGAGCCCCTGGATTCTCAAAAATGACTAGGGGGAATACTGTTTGGTTTAGATTAATAGATATTAACAAGTTTTGTGTGTATGGGGAGGGGGTAGAAGTAAAAGGACCATTCAACAAGTGTTTGCAACCAAATATAACTACCCTAAACTGGCTAACAATCATTATTGTATGGAAGAAGCTGAAGGGAGATTCTTGCACGATAGTGGCCTGTTGGTTCCATGTTGCCAGGGTACTATATGCATTGGTGGCTCACAATACAGGAACCAAAAGTGCCTGTGCAGGGATCTTTGGCCATTCCCTTATTAGACTGTTATAGCACTATTATTTTACTTGCAACATCTTATGGAATCCTGGAGTAGGCAGTTTACTGCAAACCACAAGATTCTATAGATGTTGAAAGTAGAATAATAGCACTATAAGAGTCTAGTAAGGAAATGGTCTTTGTTTTACTTTTAGCTGTACTTGATACTGTATTTTGAGGTCCATTTATACATATCCTTTAAAAAAAATTGGTGTGCCATCAATGAGGTGCTCAGGAGGAGAAGTTAGTCTTCTGTTGCTCCCTTTCTCCATCATACCCCTACACTTCTAGTCTGGTGTGCTCATTCACTGTTAGAACCAGAAGCAATAGTTCTGCTTTTTAATAGTTAAGTCCTAATTACTCCCTAGTACAAAAAAAGCACTGAATTTCCCAGTGTTCCAGAAGTCTGCATAGGCTTATAGTTCAAGAGACCTATGGCATGCTTGTTAGCACTTGCTGTCTGACATACAAAGTCCTTTATGACCCATGATGAAAAATGACCTGCATTGACTCAAATACATCATGCACACTGAGCAAAATAATTAGTATAGTATGAGATGAAGTTAAAGTATCTCCCTCTGTGTGTGTGCAACAGACAGAGAGAGAGAGAGAAGATTCCTCTTATCTAATTGTGCAATGTCTTGTTAGATGCCTTTAATCATAATCTGGTAGGGCCATTAGCCCAGTAGTTTATTTTGCTGTTAAAACACATTTTGACTAAGTGGCAATAATAGACTGCAGGAATGATAAGAATGCCCTTTAGGAAGTGCAAAAGAGCTGAAAGAAGAGTAATTGGAAGGGAAATTCTTCATGACAAAATTATGCCATAAAGTTCACTCTGGCTGCGGTGCTGAATTTTAAAGCCATTTCATCCCAAAGAAGAACAAACAAACAAAATCTGTGAAAGGAGCAATTCAGAGGAGCTCTAGCACTTGAGGCAAACATTGCAATTTCTAAATGTTTGTATCAATCAATCACAGTTCTCAGTCTTTCCTCAATGTCACCTGTAGCTTCTGGGTTGTGGCATTAACAAGAGCCTCTGGCAATACCAATGCTGCCTCTATCTTTGTGCAATTTGTAAATTAAAAGATTATCATCTCCAGAGTTTATCCTATACACCCAGCCTATACCTGGGTGACTTTCTAAAGTTTTCTTTTCTGTAAAGTTGCATAACTTGCAAATAGTTCAGTGGAAAATAAACCACTGCTCAATAATCCATGAGCAAATTGGTATATTCCCCCCTTTTAACCATCTCAAGGGATGTGTGGTGTGTTTGTGTGTCTGTACAGGAGGAAGACATCTGCTGGAGTATCATAGGGAGTGATGTTCATAAACAGTCTCAGTCGTGAAAGGGCATAATATCAGAATACAGCTGTCACTTGATATTCTTTCCTACACCTGATTGGAGATGCGACTTACCTCATGCACACTAATTTGTGGAATTAACTACAAGAAAATGCAGTAATGTTTTCAGTTTCTATTATATATAAAAGAAACTAGAGAATTTAATGGAACATCTCTCTGCAACATCAATTAGTCATGACAGCAAAACTGAGCCATGTTCCAGTGAAGAATACTTTTTTTCCCTGCAATTAGGTAGTCATGTGGTTGATCACACAGGCCTAGATGGAATTTGGTCTTTCCCCCTAAAGAAAAAGTTATACACTTTGATGATGCTCCCTGACAATAATAGTTGCTTAGTTACTCAATTTGCTAGCTGCAGACTTTTCCTGGAGTTGACATACTTCATTAATATCCATGCTCTATTTACATTCAGAGTGGTCTACTTTGAGAAGACACCCAAAATCGTAGTTACCAGCTTGTTGTCTGGGGTCTGAAATTCAGACAATATTCCTCAAACTTGGTAACATTTCCACTTGTTTCTCTTCATTGTATCTCCCAGTCTGAAAGATTGTATTCTCCTATATGAGCCATTCTGGCCTTTGAGAATTTAGGTGAGGTTCATCTCTCAATATCATCACCCTCTGAGCCACATCTGTGCACCTTCATTTTTCTTTTACTCTGTACTTTTATACCTGAGAGCCAGCATGGTACAGTGGTTTGAGCATTGGACTATAGATGTTGGAGACTGGGGCTCAATTTCCTGCTTGGTCATGGAAACTCACTTGTTAACCTTGGGCAAGTCACATTCTCTCCAACCCAGACATCTCTGGGATAGGTTTGGCTTAGAGTTGCTGTAAGTGAAGAATAACTTGAAGGCTCATCTGTATAGATGAGGTTGTATTCCTCACATAAAATGCGGTAGTTGGAGACTTGTAATGCTCAAGACTCATACCTTTTTTTGTTTCTTTCTTTCTTTTCTTTTTTTTTTTTGTGCAGGAAAAAGCATTTTCTATGTTTAGTGCGGAAAATGCTATTTTTTATTGAGACAGTGTGCTTTCCTATACAGGAAATTCTGTTTACTGCACAAAAAATGTGAATGTTATGCAAAATAAATCCTCTATACAGCATATATGTGCAGGAAGCAACAATATTATTTCCTGCTCAGAAAATGTTGTTTTCTGTGCAGAGATATTATCATACATTTCTCTTCATAATACCGCTCTGTACAGTAATAATATTTTCTGTGTAGAAAACTCTGTTTCTTGTACAGAAAATACTGTATTCTTAAAAAAAAAATCATGTGCCTATTAAGTCCCAAACTATAAAGATTCTTGTCAGAACTGGATTCATCTGATTGTGATTTCCCAACACCCAAGAAGCACTTTTTTTTTTTTACCATTTATCAAATATTTTAAAATATTATTTCCATCCATTGTTATTGTTGCTGGCCAGAATCCTACATGGTAATAGAGTTACATGTGTGTGACTGTCACATATTCAGAGTCCCTACTTAGTTCCTAGTTTAGGGGCTACATTGAAAGCTCCAGTTCCCAATATCCACTGACTGTGAGGTAGCTGTTGTGATTGATGAGGGTCTGTTCTTGTACTGCTGAGGAAGCAGCTGGTTGCCATTCCGCCACACACACACACACAGGAGTGATCTCCAGTGCAAAGAGAAATTGTGACGGGGACCCTGTTCCTGCCTGTGGCAATGAGGATCACTCATTGGAGAGTGTGAGAATGGCAGCCAGCTGCTTCCTGGACAATAGGGGAACAGGCTCTCATCAATCATAGCAACTGCTCTCCAGGAAATGGTGACTAAGGATGGAATTCATTGAGTAGCACAATAACTGCAGTCCTTACATATACATGAAGACCATACAGGATTTTGGCTATTAACTCTGTTTATACCCCACCTCTTCCCCAAAGCTGGAACTCAAGGTGGCTGCCATTTGATGTTTTCCTAGCCTATCCATATAGCTATGAGGTAAGCTAGCCCCCAGATAAAACATGAGCAGAATGATTCCATACTAGGTAAGTAAGAAAATAGTAAACATTTTGTCAATGCTTCACAGAAAAGTAGAAATTTTCACCATATCACATGGTTGCATGATATCAAGACCAGCTCAGGACGGAATAAAAGACTTTCCTTAGTTGAAGATGGTACCACTTAATGTGTGATGGGATTTTTCCCCTATATTTTTCCTCATATTAAATTATGCAATAGTAGTTCTGTGTTGTAAGCTTTCTGCCAGGTAATAACACTGCACGCTTATTTTCTTCTCTTCAGCTCCCTCACTCCATATTCTTGCTGATCAGAACAAGAACTGAAATGAAATGAACTTGTCAGTGGGATGGTTTTAATCTGGATTTCAAACGATGCAAGGTGCTGAACCTATTTGGATAGTAGCGTTCATTAAGGTAGATAGTGAGAGCTAGTGTGGTGTGATCATTGGAGCATTGAAATGCAACCCTGGAGATCAGGGTTGAATTTTCCACTCAGCCATAGAAACCCACTGGATGACCTTGGGCGCATCATACACTCTCAGCCCCATGACAGGTTCACCTTAGGTTTACCATAAGTCAGAAATAACTTGAAGACATATAACAACAACAATCTAGATAGGTCCTTTAAAGTTTAGAGTGAAACCCAGAGTAGGCATGAGTTCCCAAGAGGCAGCCACCAAGCATGACTGTTCAGATGAGAATGACAGAATCTCTTTAAGTTCTGCTTGCTTAAGTTCCAGACTAAGAATCAACCAACCAACCTGTGTTTTCCCAATTCCAGGCAAATATATAAAATGGTGATAATATGAAAATAAGTGAAGGTGTCACTGTCAGATGTCCAGTGTTCAAAAATGAAAGTGATGGTTTTGAAAAAGATTTGAAGTTTCAAACTGGTGTTAAAGTATGAACTGAGTTTGGCAAAATGTAGAGCATTCAAAAGTCCTCCCACTGTGATACTGAATAGGATGGATCCCTGCCACACACACTGTACGGAGAGACTAATGAAAGGCTTTTAATATTATCAGTTTAGATAGAAACGTGGAATAGAGCCTGAAATGCAGTCATAGGTCCATATCCCTTTGGAATGATTTTATATCAAATGCTTTCTTCTCACCACCACAGGGAAAATACTCTTGAGATTCCTTAATGACACTGTAAAGTTTTTAACATTCAACTCCAACAGATTCCTTCATTCTTTGTGAAAACTTTGCACCATAATCCTGCTGCATCGCTCCATAATTTGCTCTTTTGAAACCCAATTTAACTCCCATTATAGCCAACGGGAAGTATTCCATCAGTGCTAATGAACTTTATTCCCAAGTAGTTACATCTTGTTTTACCATCTCCTTGCCAAGAAATAAGACTTCCATGAACGAGAAACAATATTTGCTTGTTATAAAGTTGCCCCAGAGAAAAGAATTTGGGATTGAAAATAAACTCAATGGTCAATAGTCAAAAAGTATCTGTACTGAAGCGCTGAACTGTATTGAAATAAACTCTGATTTACTAAATAATCTTGAGATTATTAAACATTATTTAGTAAATCAGAGTTTATTTCAATACAGTTCAGCGCTTCAGCACAGATACTTAGGAATGCTTCCAATATTCATTCACATCTCTAGATTTATTTATGTATTGCTGGACCTTCAAGCAGGGATTGACCTGCCCCCCCTCCTATCTGGTTGATTTGTACACAAGTTGATTCCCCCCAGTGTTTGTGTTTGTAGCAATGTACCAGAAATTATAGGTAAACACAAATGGCTGCTGCAGCAAAAATAAATGTATGAAACCAATATGACCACTATAGCTCTTGTGTGGTGATTGCCATTCTGACTTCTCACCCTCAATATTCAACAACCAAAAATTCCAAGGGTCAGTGAGAAGACCAAGGTCTAAACATTATTATTAATCCCAGCTACAGTAGGCCCACTGACTGAAATGTGTTTACTTAGCTGTTGTCTCATCATTCAATCAGTGATTTAGTCAACCCTCCCAACAGAATTCAGAGTGAACATGGTGATCATAACTGGAGTTGCTTAGCAGACTAGAGTCTTGTGAGGTAGGGAGGTTCAGATAACATTGGGGCCCATGAAGGTGTTATCAGTGCTATAGACCCTAGTATTTGTCTATTGCTCTGCCAAGGCCATGTGACTATGAATGATTCGTACAAATATGTTCATCAAGTAGTGATCGCAATTAGTAATAACTTCAAGTGTGAATGGCCTTTTCAGATGTAACAGTACTAATGGAACTTTCATATGGCATAATATGTATATGAAGGTATTCTCCTCTGACATTAAAAGAGTTTTATCAGTGAGGGGATGGAATCCCCATTGAAGCCTCATCCCCATCACTCCCTTGTACCGTACTGCTTTTTCAGATCTTAGGACATATAGCAGAAAGATTTGAAAGGGAATTGTGAGTGCATTCAGTTGAATATATTTATAAAATTCCATACATTAAAGGGCATTGTCTTTTCAAAGTTCCTAGTCATGGGTAAAATTATAATTAGGGAACCTGCATTTCTAGAATACTTGAACTCATTCAGGTTTTCTGATTCTGATTCATATTGGTTTAAAGGTTATATAAGGTTTATGTGGCTGTTTTTCAAAGTATGTATACTGTTCACACATGTTTTAGTAAAAAAAAATTATACTAGCTACCATTGATTAAATCATCTTTGTGTACATTTTGTAAATGTACACCTTTTATGCACATTTTTTTCTGCAAGGATGTGAAAAATGACACCTACAAGCTTATAAATGTATGGATTTCAGGCTATAGATTGTGCTGGAATCTGCAGTTGTATTAATATCTGAACATCTGAAGCCACTTTTCAAACCAAAACTCAGATATATGCTGCATATGTTCTTTAAAGCATTGGCATCTCTGCTACCAGTTTTATTTTGGAAGTGGAACATTGAGTCCCCACAGTGTGCTGTGGGGAACATTGAGTCCCCCCACTTCTTGCTGCTATTGCAGGCAACTACTGGACAAATGACAGCTGAGCATTATCTGTGGTTGATTTTCTGCTTTGACTGAAGGCAGTTGTTGTTGTTGTTCTTGTTGTCGTCGTCATTGTTGTTGTTATTGGAGTAAATGAGGAAGAATTTCCTGCCTATTGCAGGGATGTCTCCTCTATCTTGAGATGAAGTTGATAAGTGCCTCCAGAAATTTGTTGGGTTGAAGTTTGTGCTGAATGAGACTTCTGGAAATTATAATCCAACAATATCTCAGGGAGGACCTCATTGACCTATTTCTATTCATCTGTGAACCTATAAGTTTAGTTAGCTATAATATTAATATATCAGTTCTACTTTTTTTTTTATTTCACTGAGTAAAAACAATTTTATCTAAGCAATGGTAGCAAAGCGTAGCTCAGAGCCTACTTGCAAACCACAAGTCTGTATTTGTGGCTGCTGGTGCAACCTAACTCTACTGCAAAACTCTTGTTTCCAGGAAAAAAAAAATAAGATGATGAATTGCCACTCCCAGAAAGCTCTGGAGGCAGCAATTTACCTTTTAAATGAATTACTGGGTTTCTCTGCACTGTTTAACATCCCCAAATGCTGTTTTTCCACTCAAAACTGGAAATGGATATCTAATTTATTTTCTTCATTTTTTTTCACCACTTTTGGCAGTCTATGGTTCCTGGGAATGGTTCTGTGAATAAAATTGTCTGCCAGACTCATAGAAGTGCACCCTACAGATGAATGGGGTTACTCTTGGTATTAATAGGACACTTCTATAGCAGTAAACACAGCAGCATTGGCTTAATTTTAGAACCTATACAACAATGATGATCACTGTTTGTAGATGATAGAAAACTTAGGATAAGGAAAAGTGATTGGCTCTCCCAAGTCTACAACATAGTAGTAGCAGCAATAGACATCCCTGTGTGACAACCTACATCCCTACCTACTATAAGTCACATTTGTTGTTTTCCTGGTTAACTGAACTAAATTAAGCATGGAGGTCTAGTGTCTAAATCTAGTGCATTGCACTTCAAGAAAATAAGGATGTTGCCCACCAAAAGTACAGCCCATTGAGATGACAAAGCAAAAGAAGAAATGAGAAGATATCTTGCTGTGAACCTCCCAAACCAAGCACCCAGATCTGCATGGAGTCATTCTTTCCATCAAACTGGATAGTGAAACACACTAACAGGTAGAGAGCTTTTCTACCTTTATTGTAACCCCTGTTGATACAAGAAATAAGTTTTGCACAGACATGGCCTGTTAGTTATCTTCATGAAATCTTAGCAGATTTTGTTGATGTTTGTGCTTACAATTTATCTTTTTAATTAATTAATTTGGCATTTCTAATAGTTGATTTGACAGATAAAATGTATCTTTAATGAATTCTTTTCAGCTGACCCATTATCCTCTGCACTTGCCTTGACATTTTTGATAAGGAAGGACAGACATTAGGCTAGACTGGAATACTCCATTCCATTCCTTCAGTCAATGCATTCTCTACTTTTTGTCTTCTGTAATGGATATCTCCACTACCAAGGGTGAGATTGACAGTGGCCTTGTTCATTCATTTTCTGTGAATACAGATGTAAGCATTCTTGTCTCTAGTGGCATTACAAGACTAGATAGTTGATTCTCTTTGATCTTGACAGAACTTGACACTTCTTGAATGTGATATGAGGAGAGCTAACAGTTTACAATTTGCCTTTGAAGTCACTCTGATAACTCTCTTATTAGCAATAAAAATCTTGTAATTTATCTAAGAAAACTGTCCACCAACTTCAGTAAGGCCTCTTAAAAATGTTTATTTTAAGATATGTTTGGGAATAATGAAACTCTCCCAAAGTTGTATGACTATAGCTCTCAAGTCTTCTACCATTTGTTAAGCTGGCCAGGATTGCTAGGAGTTGTAGTACAACAACATCAAAAAAGATCACATGACTATTACCCTTGTAGTAATATCACAATCCATGTGTGCATCTATATTCCATAGAAGATCAATAAATGTAGATATCTGACTGATTAAAAACTAGATTCTGTACTCTAATATGCAAAGGCAAGGAAAACTTAGAATACTACAGTGATTTTCCAATTACAATTGGTAGGTTACAATCTGGAGAGTCATACTATGTCTTAACATTCTCATATATTGTGACAAATATGGCTGCCAAGGATTGTTGTTCCTTCATTGTATCCATCTATTCCTTTGAGGTAAAGAATGATCTCTAGTTCATAAACCAGTGGGCAACTCACAAATCCTTTAACCAAGATATAATTCTCCTTTAATCTGGTTTTGCACAGGAGTATGTATAATAATGTAAAAACATGTTTTCAGGAAACTATGCCCTTCATACTAGAAATTCATCTGTGCTTCAGGTCCTTTTCTAGTATCATTTTGTGTATTGTAACTGAAGTAGTTGTCTGGGTGTGAAAATGTAGCATGCTTATAAAAGATATATTTGCATAACTAAGGATTAGGAAAGCTGCCGGCTAGAATATTCTGGAAGGTTGACTGTGCTATGCTGTGCTATGCTGTTGTTGCTGTTTTGTTTTGTTTTTACCTTATTTTATTCCCCTATCAATTTTATGAAAAAATAAAAACCATTACTTTAGGTAATGAGATAGATAGATAGATAGATAGATAGATAGATAGATAGATAGATAATAAGCACATTTATTAATGCTTCCTTGACAACTCATGTAAAAGACAAATTATTAAAATTATTTAAAACAGTTGATTTAATCATAATTCTCTTGCTTTGCTATCCTTCTTTCTTACCACAATTGTGGACAGACAGCATAATATGCTAGATAAAACATTAAAAATATATTCCTTTTTAGACAGTGAGTAGATCTCCCAGATCAATCAGCTTCATCTTAATAATTTTGCATGAGCACCCTTTTTTTGGGACTGGCTGTATGTGACCTACCAAATAAATAGCAAGAGTAGACAAAGTGTGGCCTGGGTCACATGCAAAACTCTGATCCTCAGTACCCAGCTGAATTGCCTTCGTTGTAGAATCACAAAGTTTCTAACACCCCTTTAAAGGCTTTCAAAAAGAAAAAGCTCTATGTCCAAAAACTCTATGCCATTATTGCACAGTTTTACCACCAGGGAGACCTACCTGATGATCAGCTATCTATCTATCTATCTATCTATCTATCTATCTATCTATCTATCTATCTATCTATCTACCTACCTACCTACCTACCTATCTACCTATCTACCTATCTATCTATCTATTGCTTGTAACTTGAATTCATTGGTTTATGAGCTCTGGTGCAGAAGAAATAAAGCTGGTTCCATCTTCTACATGACATCCCTTCCAATTTTTGAATATTGCTGTGATATGATCTATCGATCTTCTCTTCTCCAAGTTAAATATGCCCAACTCTTTCAACCATTCCTCAGGGGGCTTGGTTTCTGGAACATCCAAGAGAAGTTGCAGTCAATCCCTGCACTGTCTAACATCAACAAATGCCAGTTTTGTCAAAACAGAAGTGGACATCCAACCCCTTCCAGTTTTGCTTTTGATTATTTAGCCTTTTTTTTTTTTTTTTTTTTGGCAGACTGTGTCACCCAAAGGAATCTGCCACAATTTCCACCTCAGGTATATAGGAAAAATCTATGTGAATGAGTCAAATGAAATGCTTCCTTCTGCTGAAATTTTTAGTGGAGGTTATGGAAGCCAGGCAACTAGATTATATATTCTTGCCTAGAAGAAGTGGAGAATAGACATAAGGAGATCTTTCTCTATGTCCCATCACCCTCAGAAGTACATCTGGTGGGAACGCAGCAGAAGGCCTTCTCAGTGGCTGTCCCTTTCCAGAGAAGTCAGATTGGCACCCTCCTTACTATCTTCCTGCAATCAAGTAAAGATCTTTTTATTCTGATAGGCACTCAGCGTGGGATTGTATATAGCCTGTCTGATAGAATGAGTTGGATATTGTGTTGTTGATGGGCATGTTCATTTTTAATTATGTATTTTAACATTGTTTTAATTCTTTTGATTGTTTAATTGTGTGTTAGCTTTTGTATTCTGTGGGTTTTAACTATTTTTTTTCATTGTTTTACACTACTTTGAGTTCCAATCTGAGGGGAAAAGCAGGGTAAAAATAAAGATGATAATAATAATAATAATAATAATAATAACAACAACAATATACAAACATGACAATAATCTGAGGTTAACTCTATTTACTTCATTTCACACCCCAACAACTCCTAATTTCTCTGTGTTTGGCCTTGATGCCTGTCTGTTCCTCTCATTGCAACCATGATTTCCTGCTTTCAGAACCCAAAAACATATTTTATAGATACACTGTAAAGGTGTGACACTGTCAGATCAGCTTCGTTCTTCCTGCCATGTTTATAGGTTGTGGGCCTAGGTTTGATGTTTCTGTGCTGTATAGTGTTTTTCCCTGAAATGACGGATTGGGGGGAGTTCAAACTGCCAAAAAGCTATATTGCATTCTGTGTTCACCAAGGAGAGGAAGATATTGAGAGAGTAATTTGACCAGAATTTAACATATGGTTTTATCATGCCAAAGAAGGGCAGATGTAGGCATATTTGCTAACCCTTAAGGTTATCCACATTGACTCTCACTCACTGATTGATTAGGCTCAGAGAGTTAGAGTGCTGTGGCTAGCCATAAACTTACTCCAGGGGTTACTAAGGAAACTGCTCATTGTCTGATTCTCAGGTTTTAAGTATTACCCTGCCTTGGTGATTGAATACTCTAATGCTTTATTATTTTATCTTACTTTATATCTTACATAATGCCATTATAACATGTAGTATTTTTGATGTTTGCTACCATTCAGTGCCCTAGAATTCATATACTTCATACGATGTCGCTTGCTGCTTGATACTACGTAATGCTTGTATTGCCTTGCTTTGCACTGTGAGGGGATGATGGGAACAGCTGGGGAAGTCAGTGTACTGGGAAGAAGAAATATGTCTCCACTGGGCTGAGAATTCAGATGTGGCCTAGGTGTCAAGTCTCCAAGGTAAATTCTTGCTAAGAACCATGAGAACAAGGGGAGTGAACTGTAAACTACTGTTACCTTAAAAGGTGGTGGAGGTTGGGGTCCACCTGCAATGCCAGTATCTCATTAGAATTTGGGCTCAAAGAAGGCCTGTGAGAGGAGTGTAACAGCTCACCTATGTATACCAGTACTAACTTTAGAGAGGCTCCAGTTAATCAAAGTATTTCATTTGGAATCAACAAATACACAGGAGATCAGACATTCTGAGAACCGTACGAGGCTGTCAGAGAGTAAGGCGTGAAAGTTTGGATAGAGAGAAAAATTGAGGGAGGGTGATAGCTACCAATTCTGGATAAGAAGGGTGAAGTAGGGTGGCTCAGATATCATCTGAGGGTAACATGGATGAACAGCAGTCAGGGACGTCCAACTTATTATAAATTGCCAAGGCCAAAGGTAGGATTCATATACCTTTTTTTCTATCCTGAAGGGGTGCCCTGGCAAAGCCTTAAACTTTTTCATTGGACTGACAAAGAGGTTCAGAATAAGTGATTGCTTTGACACCAGAGTGACTGAATTTATGATTACCGCTGATAGCATCTTGAAGTCTGGACCGGTAAGGGGTGCAGGAAAGGTTTCCGTAATGTGACAGATCATGGCTCTGAGGTTGATGAACAATTGGTTGTGCCAGAAACAGAGCCAGTGATAGACCAAACTATCTTGGAAACACCCCTATCAGCTGAAAGACAAGCAGAGACTGGGTTGCTGCAACCAGTGCCAGTGGGAGAGAGGACCAGCAATGATTTAGAGGAATTAGATTCACCTTTGCCCTTCAACCCAGCCTTCAATCACAGAGGAGACAGAAATGAGCAGCTCAGAGGGAAGCTGTTTGGGCAAGATTGAGTGAGAACAATGATGAGCAACACCTGTTTTTGTCAGTGTATAAGTCAGTCAGTATGGCTTGTGGTTTGCTTGTAGCGAATCACTACTCAAGCCCACAACCCTTATGTTCTGGTTCTCTTGACCCTTTTGGACAGACCTTCAGCATTCTGGACACTTTGGATGTGATCTTGACTTCTGCTCAGTTCAGCATTTCTCCTTGATTGGTCACCCCCCACAGCCTCCTCCTCTTGGGCAAGTACTATCACCTTCATTCCCTTGCTAGCAGAAAGGCATGGCTACATGACTGGGAATTTTACTGACCTGAGCTGGTTCTCGATCGTTCGACAGTGACTGCCTGCGTGCTCATCTGGGCAACCTCTCAGGCACATGGAATCATATTTAATATCAAAATTGTAGACCCCGGGATAGGGTTTTTCCAGTGGAGTAACAGTCTTCTCAACACCTAGGCAACAGTGTTCAGCACCAGTTGTAGTTTTCACTCCATATTTATTATAACATTATAACCTACAGAGATAAGTTAAAGGCCATTTCCGCAAGGGGCAAGGGAATTGCCCTGCGCCACTACTTACTGGATCTTCTGGCTCCCCGGTCAGGTCCAGGCTGCTCCGGAGCAATGCGTGCTTGTTGCTCTGCACTGTTCCGGCATCAAAAATGGTGGTTTCCAGTTGGTCAACAGTCTCGACCAACCGCTGAAACTTGTCAGCCTAAAGCCTGCCCCCAGCAGATCACAGGCTCACATTGGTGTTAGCCTGCGAATCTGCACAAGGGAGTAGGCTCATAGTGGCACACTCCGTGCTTTTTAAGGGCCTGATTTTTCCAGTCTTTCAAAAGCATGCTGGATGACCACTTGGGGTTGTTCCGGAGCATGCTGAGGTGTGGATCTACATTAAGTAGTCTGGACCCAGTCTGCTCCCAGGTGCAGATGTCCTCCCTGGAGGACGGACTGCACCGTTTCAAATACCCTATACGGAAATGGCCAAAGATATTATGTGGTGCACTCTGGGAATCCTGAGACAGTTGTTACACCCCTCTCTGTACTATGGTGTCCTATTCAATCATAAAGAAAGCCATTCTAAACTGGACTTCTAAATCTCCAGAATTTGTCACTAAATGAAATCTACAGTCAGCAGACTCTACATTCATTGTGCATATGTTGAAGAACTGTAGTTCAGTGAAGAAGAAGAAAACACAGCTGATGGTAGAACACCTGTTTTGCATGCAGAAAGTACAGGAAACATTTTTCCAGGTAGGTATGGAAAAAATCCTGTCTGAAACTCAAAAGAGGCACTTAGTGGCATGCCTAGCATTTGTCTAGCATAGAATATGAGACACATTCTCATGTGTATGTGTATGTGTATTTGTGTGTGTGTGAGAATGTGTATTTGTGTGTGTGTGTGTGTGTGTGAGAGAGAGAGAGAGGGAGGGAGACAGAACATAGTAGCATAGCATACCATGTTTTCTAACACCTCCTTTCTCTATACAACAACATTATTTTCAATAACAATAATAAACACAAAATAATCATGAAACACATAGTGAAGTATACTCAGAGTTTCAGTACAAACACTTTTAGAGGGCTCAATGATTCCCCCCTCCCCATTTACATAATCCTAGCACTAATAAATGAATATGCCTTTCAGTAAAACATATGGCTAATGGGATTCGTTGAGAGTTGGTGCCAGCCATGGAGTGGGTTACAGAGGACTGGGCTGCAGAGTTGGTATCAGCTGTGGCAGCTGTTGAATATCATACACAAATTTTGCAGGCAGCAAGGATGGCTACAATTACAGGAAACAAAAGTGAAAGTGGCTAATAAAAAGAAAAATTGGGCTGTGCAGTATGTGCACTATGCTTGGAAGCCAGTTAAATATCAAGAAATGAAGGTGGACAGTAGAATGGACTGGGTAAGCAGTGTCCTGAAGCACAGGAATTTGTAGAGGAAGGCAGATGGTAAAGATTAGTAACTGGTGAAAGGGCTGTGCCACAGAAAGCAAGGCTGTGGCTATGCAATATTGGAAGGAAGTATAGCTTTAGCAAATTAAGAGTGACAATTTGATATCATTCTATAAACCCACTCACTGATTTTATAAAATTTACCCCATCATTGTGAATTAAAGCCAAATGTTCTTGTTTCATCCTGGGACTCTTTACTTAAGATAATGGAACTAAATTACACAGGACTTAGCAATAATTTGAATTTCCCCTGAGATAAATAGTGTAAATACAATTGCCTAATATTAACTTCCTCCACCACACTAGATATGGAAGATGTACCTTTTCACTCAAACATTGTGATTATGTTTTTGAGACTGAATTGAAGTTATACAAAAGAAAACATTTCTGAAGAGTGTTTGTGGAACCGTAAAGCACTAAAAACCACAGTTTACATAGAATCCCAGATCAAATCAGTTTTCAAAAGAGCATAAACTATTATACTGACATTCTGGGGGTTCTTTTAAACTCTAATCAATCAACAAATATTTCTACCTGGAAGCAAACATCTCTGAAATGAAACTTTTCAAATAAAATGGCTATAGAATGACTAGGTTCTATAAAGTAGAATCTTTTAAAAAAATATGTTTCGATAAATATTTAGGAAAGGCTAGTACTTTATAGACTGGGATTCTATCCTGGCCAATTTGCCTTACCATCCATTCCTTACCCTAATTTCTAAAGAGGTACTGAGCAAACCATTGTACAGTTTAGAAAGAGAGGCTTAACAAAAGTGTTTTCTCTGTAGAGATATAAAAACCTATCAATTCTGCTCTCTCTTGCATTCATAAGATGCTTTTGAAATATTTTCTAAATATTTTCAATTCGTCTCAAAGAATTTCCAAGATCTTTTCAAAGAATTTCCAAGCATTACTAAAGTTTTATTTTGTCTTTACTTAAAAATGAACTGAATGTTGTATTTGTTGTTGTTGTGTGCCTTCAACTCATGTCCAAGTTATGGCAACCCTAAAGTGAATTTATCATGGGGTCTTCTGGGGCTGAGAGTGTGGGATGCACCCAAGGTCACCCAGTGGGTTTCCACAGCCAAGCAGGAAACTGAACCCTAGTTCCCATGGGCCAATTCAGCACTACACTGTTACAGTGCTATTATTCCACTTTCAACATTCTGTGGAATTCTGGGGTTTGTAGTTACTGAGGCCAAAGAGCTCACTGGTTGACAATTCTAAATTCCCCTCCCTAAACTGCAAGCCCCAGGATTCCATAGGATGTTGAAAGCAGAACAATAGCACTACAACAGTGTAGTGCTGAAATGGCCGTGGTGGTAGTCTAATGCTCAGACCACTACACCATCATGGCTCTCAATCAAATTTAAACGGTACAGCAATTACTAGTAGGAAAGTATTCATATTCCACCTGCCTGCTCTATAGAGCTTTTAAAGGCAAAGTGACTGTCAGAAGAATGAAAAGCAATAACACTACCAACGTGGCTACAATGTATAAGGATTCATATCCTAGACTTCAGATCTATCTATCTATTGCCCATCTTTCTTCTAATATGGTAACCAAGGCAGTTCATAGCACAAATGTTAACAAAATACTTCTACATTTAAAAAAAAATGACTAAAAGGTTTTTTTAAAAAATAAAATAAACTACCATATTAAAAAATAGTGCCTTAATATGAGGTAAAACCATTTAATATGATGGAGAAAACAAAAAAGTACATGCAACACATAAATCCCATTAAAGAACCCTCCTGCATAGATAGTTGGTCCCAAATAAAAAGGTCTTACAGCATAATCCTCATTGTTCCTACCAGTGAGGGAATCCCAATACATATTTCTGTATCTGATTGTTATCAAAAGATAAATACAAAAGAAAACATAGATTTCCCCCATCCCTGAGCCCAACTGGGCTTTCTCCAGTATTACATTGCTTGCACTAGTAGAATGACACCAATGGATATTGGCCCTTGTTTTTAGAATGAAAAAAATACTGGAAATCTTTATAGTTCTGTTTCAACACAATTTGCATGATAAGGCTACAATGGCCTGTGAAAAATGTTACCAATAATAGTTTCTCCCCTTACTTTTATTTTAGTTTATCTTAGATTGCTGACATTTTCTATCAAGCAATTTGACGTTGGATCTCTAAACCAGCTGTACTGTCTGTGAGGCCATCTACTGGACAACTCAAGCCACCACTTCAGGTTCTGAAGTGTTACTGAGATCTTCAGGTTACTAAGATCTGAAAATCACACATCACCTATAGAGTTCCCAGTGTTCTTCAAAATGGTGAGATAACATAGACTGCCTGAAGTGTAATTCTATGGCTTATTTTTAACTAATGCGATATGTGTGTGTATATAGGTGTGTGTATACACACACACACACACACACACACACATATTGTGATGTATTTCCCATGACCCGTGCAAGCAATAGATAATGTTAACATCACATTTGATACACACACACACACGCAGCCTATAGAGAGAAAGAGAGAGAGAATGTGTGTGTGTATGTGTGTATGTACATTTAGACACACACACACACACATATACATATATAAAACATTATACCAGAACAGATGTCAGGACATCATTATCAGCAGTTTGAGTCATCTATAAGCAATCATGGTCCATATTTCTGGATTGTCTTAGGTTGCAGGTCAACAGCATTTCTCATTTAGAATACTGGAAAATATTGTTTCTAGGCAGTTTAAATATCAGCTCTACCAAAGCAGTGGAATTGTGCCAATATATTCAAAACAACAGCCATAATAACAGAAATGTCTAGGATATATGAATGGTCAAAACAATTATTTTTGCGTTCTGTAACTTCCATAAAAATGCATTATTTCCATCTCAAATATGAGGAAATTAGCACATATATCACAAACAAACTGAAATTCCCACTCATCTCTCTTTTACTCATCTAATATAATTTTGTAGAGTTGATGTCTCTCTGACATTAGAGTTGGGAACAAATATGCGGTGATGATGTCTGTTTTGTAAGTAACATAACAACATTCCTTCCCAGCATATTCTCCTACACAGCAGAGCATAAGAATGTTACTCTTTGGACAAGGACACCCAGAACTGCTCAGTCAACATGACCCCTTGCCATGCAGCCTGGGGGTTCAGGGAGTTATATGCCCAATGGTAACTTATCTGAGCTTTGCTTGAGAGCAGGAAGCTGTCATCATTACATTAGTTGTTACATATGTCTGCTAATAAGTCCTACTGAATTAAAAGGTGTTTGTTCCCAAGCAAGTACATACAGGATTTCAGAGTAGACATTGGATTTAAATTGGTTTGGGTATCTTTTTAATGTAGCTTTAGTAAGTTATCCTTTTGTATGTGTAGCTCTTCTGATAAAAGTTATTGTCATAATATGACTGGCAGTGCATGCTGAATCGCTTTAGACCTCTTCAAGGGGCATCTTCTCTGGAATACAGTTGCCCTATATTTCATCTTGGAGGAAGTGTTATCTTATTTTAGAAAAAAAAAATCCTGACCTTTACAAGACTGTCACTTGTAATGGAGGTTAAATTAGCAGAGACACTTCAATGAAGCTTAACAAATGAGAAGTGGCTATCTTCCCAAGGTAGCAAGTGCAGGTGCCAAAAGTTCAAGAAGGGATGGATCCTAATCTCAATTTGTATCTTGGGAAATGCTGTAGAATTAGTAAATCAGGTGTCTGGACAACACTTGGATGTCAGCAGGACATAAATTGAAACAGGCCACAGATGGATTTCAGAATACATTACAGCACTGTTGGTTCTCATCAGTCAATATCTGTTATATTTCACAGTACCTGGAGCTTAATTATTCTGTGTGAAAGGAGATCGAAAATCAGTACATCACAAGTAGCTAAGCATGAGGAGCCAAGTTCAAAGGAGACACAGTTGAGCTAAAGTGCAATTAAGCACAGTGGCTACCATAAGGTCTATAAGTATGCGTTAAAAGGCATTCAAGTCAGAGGAATTTATATGACCTTAACTGTATGCAGAATAAAGGAGCTGGAAGAAGTCAAAACAGAGGCTGCAAAACTGAACTTTTGAGGTGCATTGTTATTGTTTTGTTATAGAAATAAATCACGATAACATCTCATCTGTAATTTACCTGGAAAGCTCAGGTTTATAGAATCCTAGTGTTTTATTGATGATCCTTAGAGATAGGTTAGGCTGAGCAGGTGATTGTCAAGTGCCCCCTGTCATGGATTGTTTTAGTGTGTTCTATGTGAGTGTGTCTCTGAAGAATATTTAGAAATTTCAGCTTCTGCAAAATGTAGAGGCTAGAGAAGAGATTGTTGGGGGTCCCATGTCAGTGGAACAGTGAATTCATTCTGAATTTTAGTCCATGCTTTACATAGGACATCCAAAATGCTGAATTATCTTTGGGAACAGGGCTCTAGAACTTTAGATAGCTCCTTCTGCAATATGACTGGATAGGCATTTTCACTTGTGGACACCATGATTGTAGAATTCTCCTGACATAGATGTTCACTCAGACTTTGTTCTTTTGATCTGTAAGAAAATAGTGAAGACTGTTCCCATCCCCCAAATGCTATTAATTAGGAATGGGCAAAGGTTACAAAAATTGTAAAGTTTTGTGCTTTCAAATTTCTAAATTTTTATTGCTGGACCCATCCCACTCTGTGCTTTCAAACAAATTTCCTACATAGGCATTCAATTCATATTTTTGTATGTAGTTTTCATATGTATGAATTTTTGGGTGCATTTTTCACATGTACATTTGTTGTGTGTATGCACGCTTCAATTGAAATATATCTGTAACCAGTGTTTTTCTTTAAATTCTAAGTATAGAATCTTTAAATAATCTTTAAATTCTGAGCATAGAAGACCAGCCAATGGGTATAACCTTCCGCTTTGTTTTTATATTATTTAAGATGACAAATTTTGCTATTTGAGATGTTTTAACTGGTTTTATCCTCCTCATTTCTGTTTTGGTTGCACTGATTACAATGTGAATATATGTTATTTTTGTCTTTTTATTTGTAAGGTGCCTTAGGGGCCCTTTCAGGGTGAAAATGTAAGTTAAAATGTTTATACATGAATAGAAATAAATCAGATCAATCTGGAACTGTCATGGCTGAAAAAGTATTAGCCCATTTCTCACAGAAGCAGGGGAATGTCGTCCCTCTGCTTTGTGTTGTACACTGCTCCTGTAGAATCAACAGGTGGTAGTGTAGAAAGTACCACAATCAGTGGAGTGGTGAATCTGCTCCAAATTTTAGTCTGGATATTGAAAGACCTATTTAAAGTGCTGAATCCCGAATAGTTTATTTAAATAAGCCTTGGATAGCTTATTTAAAATTCTGACTGCGGCTCAAAACAGATTCCCCATCCCACAGAAATAAACGCCAGCAGCAGCTACTGTACTCCATTAAACTACAACACAGCAGTTCTTCAGCTAATTTTACTTCTCTTAGAACTGACAGAGTCTTAAAAGGCTAGATTAGTATCACACTGGCTCTCTGTGAAATATTTGTGAGTAGGTCCAAATTGACCCTGTCCTGCTGAGATTCTGAGTGAGTTTTTTCCCCCCCTCTCCATTTCTTGGATCTGATAAAATATGCCAGGCTTGCATAGCTGCCAACCCAAATGCATCACGTCAGCTGTGGATCGTAGCCCACAAAGGGCTTGCTAAGTATTTGTAATTTTGCCATATGCTGTGAAGTACAGAAAATAGTATAACAAATTATGCTGTGAGAATTTATTCCAAAGTTTTTAGTACAGCAAAATGAAACATATTCATGGCATAAATATTCAAATCCCAGGAAGTGTTCTGGGAACAAATATAAAATATTAGATGTTGAATTTTGAAGTGCATTCTTCTATTTTATATAACATTGACATTGGCATGAAACTGAGAAAAAACAAGTGTTTGGATATTATCTCAGCTCTTGCCTTGTTCTGCTGGAAGATAATGCAGAAACCTGCATTCCTGGAATAGACTGACTTCAATTGTAGCTGTTGATGAGTTAATCAATCTTATGTTTGATGGAAACTCACTTCACATGCTGTACATTTTATCTCCTGAATGCTGAATCCAAGATGATATTGCTTTTCTCAGTAACTACATTTGCAGTTTCTTGGACACAATCCAAAGCCTCTGAGTACATGCGTATAAGGGAACTGAGTATGTTGTCAAGATGCTCAACATTTCTCACCACAAAAGCTTTCAGAAACAAGGAACCAGTTACCGTTATGTTTTCTAAATCACTCCTTTGACTCTTTCCCTCTGACATGTGATGCAGTTTGTTTAAAAAACGTACATTGGAGAACAGGCAAAACACCAGCCTGTGTGGTACAGTGGTTTGAGTGTTAGACTAGGACTCTGAGAGACCACAGTTTGAATCCATGCTCAGTCATGGAAACCCTCTGGGTGACCTTGGGCAAGTCACTCTTTCTCACCCTCAGAAGAAGGAGAGAGCAACTTCAATCCAAACAAATGTTGTCAAGAAAAACCCAAGGTAGGTTCCCCTTAGGGTTGCCATAAGCTAGAAATTAGTTGAAGGCAAACAACAACATTC
The DNA here is from genome assembly GCA_948472985.1 of Iguana delicatissima. Lineage (NCBI taxonomy): Eukaryota > Metazoa > Chordata > Lepidosauria > Squamata > Iguanidae > Iguana > Iguana delicatissima. Next base: position 3,333,401 of record CAOKZL010000098.1, on the reverse strand, counting down.
CTTTGAACACTTGCTCACTTCCTTTGCATCATTCACTTTGATTTATAATCAGGCAAATAGTATAGTTCCTTTAGTAATTTTTTAGTAATTTAGTAATTTTCCTTTAGTAATTTTCACATACATCAGTAGTGCTTTGTAGTATCACTCAGTATTGTGACAAATTCTGCAGCATGTGTCTGATTCCTAGATCTTTGTGAGTGGAGACAAATGCACAGTACCTCCTCCCACCATTGCTTAGAAAAGTTATGTAGATGAACTAGAGCTTTCAGAATGCATGGGCAGTGGTCATGTCAGATAGAGGAGTCTAGGAGTTCTAGTTACCAAGTATTTTATGAAAATCTTGTTACTCTAAAAGGTGGTGGACCTTGAGGTCCATCAGCAGTGCCAGTGGCTCCTTAGAATGTGGGGAATCACAGATCAAAGGAGACCTGCAAGAGAGGGGCAACAGCAGAATCTTTCCACCTGTGTATACTAGTACTAACTGTAGGACTCCAGTTAAAGGGTGTTCTTACTGCAGATAAACAGACACACACAGAAGAAATCAAGTATTCTAGTGAACCATACAAGGTTTGTGAAGGAAGAAGCAAGAAAGGTTGGATAGAAAGAGATTTCTGATGTAGAGGGTGATACTTACTTGTCCTGGAGCAGAGGATTGAGGGTGAGTGGCTCAAATCTGAGAATTTGAGAGCAGCATGGAGGAACGAGAGCCTGGAGTATAGTGTGATGCCCAAAATATTATCAAAATGCCATGGTCATAGGTAGGGTTGAAATACCCTTTTTCCTGAAGGGGTGAGTGTTAATTGCTGTCTTGCAGAGTAAACAAAAGGGGTCCAGAATGGACTGATTTTCTTACCTTGGGTGACAAAACATTGATGGGAGTCCTGACAACCTCTTGATGTCTTGGTTAGGTAATGTGAATGGGGAAGGTTTCAGTAAGAAACGTGCACAACAGGGGTGCTTGCCTACCACCTGGACAGTTTAGTTGACTCTTGTATTTAGATTTTGAGTCATTGACAGGATTACTAGAAGTCTATAAACTCTAGGCTTTGCCACTTAACTCTTCTTGACCTTATTATGATCTGGCCATGTTGAGCCCATGCTGACCCAGGCCAGGTATACAACTAGTGTTCTGCTTACTACAAGTTTCCCACCCATAGGTATCCAATTTTTATATTATATTTCATGACAAATTTGCTATCCTGCAGGATAGGGTATGTAAGGAGTGTAAACAATGTAGTTGCTACCTTTGCATCATCTCATAAGAATGTGGAGGGATGTCCAGGACACAGGACCTAGGGTTTAGCACACTTGACTTTAGTACACATAGAAAGAGAGAGAGAGAAAGAGAGAGAGAGAGAGCAGTGTGGTGTGGCTTCTATACCACTGTCATTATATAACATTAAGATCCCAAATCCAATTGATAGTCTCAGGTAAAGTAGATCCATTGAATCAATTGGATTCATGCTAGTGTTGTCTTGCCATTCAGTAACTGATCCAACTGCTATATGGCTCTACCTGATACTAGCATTGTATTTAGATCTATGACTCTAAACTGGACTGAGATTAAAACCTTGTTTGAAACCAACAATGTCTATTCTCATAACATGTTTATCAGTGCTGATTGACTCTCTTCATGCATATGATCCTGGGCAATTATCTCCATTGCTTTTCCTGCAGGGCTGTCTCAAGGTCCTTTGAGAAATTTCCTTCACACATATTCAGATAATGTACAGTGGAGTGGTATACTATTCCCAAAGCATGCTCATCCTGCTGATTGTAATACAGATCATGGTATGTTGAAGATAGTAAATCTGAAGGGAGACTATTTGTAGGCAGTTGTGGTGAGTTGTATTTGTGGGAGATTGAAAAGAAGTTTTTAGTAACTGGTTTTCTCATCAGCCAATGTATATATGCTGTTATAGTATAAAAACATATGCCTATAGTAACTAGTTTCAAAGTCTAGCCTGAATTCCTTTGTTGCTTTATCTTATTTTGTTGTTTTTTGTACCCTATAAGGAGACATTAAGCACAAATGTAAACAATGATGGAGCTAGTACAATACAGTCTGTATGAGAGCAGGGGTCTCCTTCGTGTCTCAGTCTCAGTCCGAAGTGAACTATTGTCATCTCAAAATTTCTATAAAATCAACTTTGCCATGCATATACCCCACATTTGGGAGAACTGGACTTTGTCCAGGTCTCAGGAAGGGAAAACACTGATGCTTTGCTTGAAGGTGCATTTGAAACTAAGGCAACAACCTAATGTTCAGCAATGTAGACCTAAAGACCACTTCCAGTTACATCTGTACTTAAAATTCTAAGCCCTATTCAATTGGCCTTACTGGGTGAGTGGCTATTCCTAAGTAAATTCAGCTGTACATGTAAAGATTTCTACTTTATACCTTTGGACTCAGTCAAAAAGCTTGAAGGTATGGGAGGCTGCTTGGGTTCAGTATGCTTCTGATTTCTCAACTTGACAAGTTTTGGATTGGAAGATTATTTAGGATTATGAATGGAATTTTTTTAAAAAAATGAATGTGAGAGAAATTGAAATTGACAGAGACATCTGTCTTAGCCCAGGGCTTGAACCACCAGTCTCTTGCAAGTTTTGGTTTGAATTTTTGTATTCTAATGTGTTAGCACTGAGTTAGGGATGCCATCTGTATTGAGAGGCTCTTCACCTTTAACCATATGTGGCAAACAGTGACAACACAAGCCTTTTCATGGTATACCTACTGGATACGACTGCAGATAGGACAGAATTTTGCTTCAGTTTGTCATGCTGGGGTTTATTTCCAGTCCCTTCAAAGACTGGAAATTCCTCCAGCGTTATTAATTCTGCTGCCACCACCCACTGAATTCAGAATAGCTGAGCAGCACAGTGGGAAGCTGCTCAATATTAACAATCTCTATGTATTTAAGGACCTTCACCCCCTTTCTGAGTGAGAGAAGTCCTAGCTAGCATGTTGCAAAGGCTGACGTGAGAATGGAGAGAAACAGAGGTTTTACAGAAAGTATTTAATCAGGCATGTAAATAAACAAGACAGTAATACACATGAGAGGCTCCCCCCTCCAGGTACGCTTAGTTACAAGAAGTTACAAAAAACAGATATAAAAGCACAGATACATTCTTAAGATCAGCCAGTCTCCAAAATAATAAAAAGCCCTAATGCGACTAACTATCTTATTCCTGGTTACTCACAAGTAGGTTATAGGCTTCGATGGTCTAAAGGAGGGGCCAGGAGATGAGGCATGGGGCCTCCAGTCTGCCACTGGCCCAGATCCCATCTTTTTCTTGGTTCTTCTCTCTTCTCTCTGGCCACATGGCCTCCCAGAAGTTTTAAAAAACTCTCCTTGGAAGCATCTCGAAGCATCTCCAAGATGCCCACCTCCTTCTTTGTGGTTGGTCATTTCTCACCCTGTGAACTATGATGCTGACCCACACTAAAATGTAACCTAATCCCAAGACCTCATTAACCCTTGGTTTACCAGAAGAGGGACGTGTCCCCCTTTTAGCTAAGTCTAGATAATGGGAAGCCCCATTATCACACGCCCCCCAAATCTCAGACGGTCTGGAAGCAGCTGAAGACTGGAGCCATACATGCTGGGATTTCATCCTGGGACCTAAGAAAGAAAAAGTCAAAGAATACATGCAAACACACAACAGTACAGGTTAACCATATTATCAATAACAGACATGTAAAACTCAGCCCTCTTAACCTCCCTCCAGTCCTCTGCATGACAAGGAGTCTGCAACCACATTAGAACTTCCAGCCACGTGCTGAATGTCAAAGTCAAAGTCTTGTAGGGACAGGCTCCATCGTAGTAACTTCTTGTTAGTTCCCCGGACTGTATGGAGCCATTGGAGGGCAGCATGATCAGTCTGGAGAGTGAAGCGCCGTCCCCAAATATATGGTCTCACCTTCTCTAGCACATACACAATGGCATAGCTTTCCTTCTCTGGTATGGACCAATTGGACTCCTTTGCAGAAAGCTTCTTGTTGAGGAACAGAATGGGATGTAAGGTGCCATCCGGACCCTCCTGTAGTAATACTGCTCCAATGCCTCTGTCAGAAGCATCTGTAGCCACTATAAACGGTTTGTCAAAGTCTGGTGCCCTGAGCACAGGATCTGCCATCAAGGTCTGTTTCAAGGCTGCAAAGGCTTCTTGACACTCTGCTGTCCATTTCACTACTTTAGGTTTCTTGGAACCTGTCAGGTCTGTTAGAGGTGCTGCCATTTGGATATAGCTGGGCACAAATCTCCAGTAGTACCCAGCCAGGCCAAGGAAGGACTGCACCTGCTTCCTGGAACGAGGAATTGGCCAGCTATTAATAGCTTCCACTTTGACTTGCAGTGGAGTGATAGTCCCCTGTCCCACTTCATGGCCAAGATAGGTCACTCTGTCCAGTGCAAACTGGCACTTTTTTGCTTTGACTGTCAGTCCAGCATCACTAATGCGTTGGAAGTGTTTCAAGTGGTCTTCCCAGGAGTCTGAGAAGATTGCAATGTCATCTAAATAAGCAACAGCAAAGTCCCCGCGCCCTCTTAGCAACCAGTCCACCAGCCTCTGGAAAGTTGCAGGTGCATTCCGTAGCCCACAGGGAAGGACACTGAACTCAAACAGGCCCATGTGAGTGATGAATGCTGTTCGATGCTTAGACTCTTCTGCTAGGGCGATTTGCCAATGGTCCTTAGTCAAATCGAGGCTGGATAAGTACTTAGCATGCCCCAATTTCTCCAACAGTTCATCTACTTTGGGCATTGGATAATGTTCAGGGCGTGTCACTGAGTTAAGTTTTATACAGTCCACACAAAAACGAATGTCCGTCCCCCCTTTTGGGCACTAGGACAACTGGGGATGCCCATGGACTGTGTGATGGGTGAATGATCCCCATGTCCAACATCTCTTTCACTTCTCTCTCTATCGCCTCTTTCCCTTTTGGTGACACCCGTCGTGGCTGTTCTGCTGATGGCCTGCTGTCATCTGCAGCTACCACATGTTGAGGATCTGTGGTGCGACCTGGGATAGGTGAAAACAGGGTGGTGAACTTACCTGTCAATTGAGAAAACTGCTTGCGTTGTTTCACATTGAGTCTCGGGGAACGTTTCACATCTTCCAAGCTACCACCCTCCTGATCATAGAAAGCACCTTCAGGCCACTCTTCCTCCTCATCTTCCAGGACTGAAAATGTGAGAAGATGATTGGGCCTCTCGTAGAAGGGTTTCAGTGAATTCACATGATACACTTTTGGCTTAACCCTAGAGTCTGGAAACTGTATGAGATAGTTCACTGTCCCAATGCGTTCTTGCACTGTGGCAGGACCTTCCCAGGAAGTTTCCATCTTGTTAGACTGGAGAACCTTCAGAACCATCACTTGGTCTCCTTTCTCAAAGCAACATTCTCTGGCATACTGGTCATACCAGGTCTTCTGCTTCTCTTGTGCCTGCTGCAGATTCTCATGAGCATCTGCCCATGCTTCCCTGAGAGTATTCTGCAAGTTAGTCACAAAATCAACCACATTAGTCTCTGAAGAAGGGATAGCTCCCTTCCACTGACTTTGAACCAGCTGCAATGGCCCTTTCACATCATGGCCATAGACCAGCTCAAAGGGTGAATAACCCAGGCTTGGGTGTGGAAGAAATCTGTAAGCAAACAAGAACTGCTGTAGCGCCAAGTCCCAGTCATTGGAATGTTCATTCACAAACTTACGGATCATGGCCCCCAAAGTGGCATTAAAGCGTTCCACTAACCCATTAGTTTGGTCATGGTAGGGTACTGATGTCAGATGGTGCACACCATGTGCCTCTAATAGGCGCTACATGACTTTGGAGTTGAAGTTGGAAGCTGCATCCGTTAAAATCTCTGCAGGCCAACCTAATCTTGCAAAAATGTCTGTCAAAGCTTGGGCTACTGCTTTAGCAGAGATCCCACCCAGTGGAATGGCTTCTGGTCAACGAGTGCAGAAGTCCACAAAGGTGAGCACATATTGCTTTCCCCTAGAAGTCTTCCTAGGGAAAGGTCCCATGATGTCCACAGCCACTCTCTGGAATGGGACATCAATGATAGGAAGTGGTTGGAGAGGGGCCTTGGCTCGATCCTGGGATTTCCCTACTCTCTGTCAAACTTCACAGGATCGGACATAATCAGTCACATCCTTGCCCATCCCCTCCCAGTAGAAGGACTTTCCCAATCTGTCCTTGGTTCGGTTCACCCCAGCATGTCCACTAGGATGATCATGAGCCAGACTCAAGAGTTTGGCTCTATACTTAGAAGGCACCAGCAACTGTTTCTGAGTGCGTACGCTCCCCTTGTTACCTCTTGGGCCAGACTCACGATATAATAGGCCCTCAACGATTACAAATCTGGGCCCCTTCGTTGTTGGAAAAGACTTCGTCTCTTCCTTTGCTCTGGTCCAGGCAGCTTGAAGGCTCTGGTCTGCTTCCTGGTTTTCCTGGAACTGCTGTCGCTGAACAGGAACCAGCTGTTCCACCCAGAGTGGCAGACTCACCTCAGATTCTCGTTGCATTCCAGCTTCTCCAGGTTCTCTTCCCTTGACTGGAGTGTCCTCTGGAGTTTCAGCTGCTGTTGAATCCCTTGCTGGCTTTGGAGTCAGCATTGTTGGATTCTCCTCCTCTGCACCAGCCTCTTGAATCTCAGGTAAGCACCTGACTCTGCTAGGTGCCCACAGGAGACTCTTCTACCCCCCTGGGCAGCGCTGAGTCAGGAGTGACTGCAGGGACCAGCTTGAGACCAGGCCGACTAACTTCTTGGCATGGAGAAGCTCTTCCTGGACTTCCGCCAGCAGCTGCACTGACATCCGAGGTATCAGCATGGATGGTCCTGACCTCTGGGCCTACGATGCTGTGGTGAGAGTCTGCCCCAGGTCCCGCCACCTCTTCAGGCAGGACTCCTTCTGGTGTAGCAGGAGACAATGACTGCAGTCTAAGTTCAGGCTGGTCCTCAAGTTGCAGTGAAGACTGACCTCTGCTCAGGCTGCTGGCCATCTTTGCTCACTGTCTGGACTCTTTCAGGGCCTGACTAGCATGGAAGACAAGATCATCACCCAACAGAGCAGGACATTCGTAGTCATCATAAACAGCGAAAGTCCAAACCCCTTTCCAGCTCTTGTACTGAACAGGAACACATGCTGTTGGCAGTTGAGCTGGAGGAGCTCTGAAGGCTCTGATGGTGATCTTGATGTGGTCATCAACAAGACCAGGATCTAGATATGAGCGATGAATAGCAGACATTTGTGCTCCAGTGTCTCTGTAAGCAACAACTTTCCTGCCCCCTACCCACAGTGTGTGCCTTCTGTGAGTAGGGATCATAACAGGATCAGGATCAACTGAAGAATCAGTGGCAGTGTCTCTGGAAGCCGAAGCAACCACTAACTGGGCCAACTTAGGCTTCTGCTTACAGTTGGCCTTAATATGTCCCAGCTCTCCACAGATAAAGCATTTAGGGCTAGCCTTTTTCCCTGGCTGACCCTGAGCACCTGCCACAGACTGCTGCCCAGAGTGAGGCTGTGACGTTGTGGTAGAGCTGTGTAGCTGAGGCTTTGAGGTAGTGTCATTTAGTGATGACCTTGGGGCAGAAGTGTTGTGCTTATGGAGATCTTTGCATGCTTGTTGGTATTTCTGCTTGTCTATAGGAGGTATTACCACAGTAGGCTGGAATGCCTCTTCACCTCTGGAGGCAACAAAGCAATCTACTGCCTTGGCAGCCTCCTCTAGCGTTTTTGGCTCTCGTTGTAACATGAAGGATGCTGTCTGTGGAGGTACGTGCTCCAAGAATTGCTCCAATAAAATCTGAAACAAGACCTCATTAACCTTTGGTTTACCAGAAGAGGGAAATGTCCCCCTTTTAGCTAAGTCTAGATAATGGGAAGCCTCATTATCACACAGTTATTTTTTAAAGAATTTACCACAATATGCAAATGTCTCAATATCTGAGAAAGAAACAATTTTGGTTTTGAACAATTTGGGTTTTGTTTGCAAGAGCAAACAAAAGTCAAACTAGCAGATTTTCCCATATTTTTGAGAGTGAAGCCAACAAGTATTGAGATATGGAAGAGGGACAGTTGACATTTGAGGCCCTATCCTATTCCTGCTCTATATCTTCACTAGTCATTTGAGAGGAATAATCTGCAGAAATAATCTACCTATGATAACACAGAATTATATAACTGCGTGCTAAATCACATCATTCATTATTAAAGATTTAATTCAAAGTCCAGTAAAGATTGTCTTTATAATTAATGTCAACTAGAGTTCTATTTGGCATATTTGTGTTTATGTGTGAAGTCGTATTAATGCATAAAGTTGGCCACATTCATAGCACTGTTAAACTTAGCATTGGTGTGTGTGTGTTTCTTAGAAAAGCCTGGAACCAAAAGAATGTTGCTTATGTACAGTATGCAGCTTCTTCCCACCATAATGAGAATTTGGTGGGGAGTATAGTTTACCAAGAAACACAACATGGCCTGGCAGCTGGCTGTACTCTAATTCATGTATAATATCATATTTCTGGTGCAGTGGCACTAACAGGATCAAATACGTCAGATAATTTCAAGAGAGACAAATAATAAATAATAGATCAGATACAGATTATTTTTTAAGTTTCTTCTACATTTAGGTCAAAAAAAGGAATAGCAATTTTTTAGAATGGATGACTTAGATGGATGATTTAGATAACATCACAAGAAACAATCTACCTTCCCAGGACAATAGAGTTGAGGGCCAATAAAGAAACTTCAGAAATATATTAACAGGTCAGAGAATCCAATCCATCAGAGATCACCTTCATCTTATCTAGTTTTATTCTAAACTAATAATGCTTCCTGACTGGAATAGCACATTTTGAAATCACCTATTTGTTAAACTCATGATTTCAGTCTTTAGACATGCACGTCAGATTCAGGAATTGGTGGAATCTTGTGTGACTATTTTTGGAAGCAGCATTAGAGGCCTAACAATATTGCTGTATTTTTAATTTATTTTATTTTGTAATTCATTCTTTTTGTAGGAAATTAACTTTCTGCAAGTGAATCTGTACAAAGCGGAAAAAATCCATCCACACTCAAGATAAAAATACTAACAGTTTGTCAAGAACATAAAGGTTTAAAGAAAAACTCCCTCTCCCACACACAAAAAAAGTCAAAAAACCATCTAAAGGATAGAAACAACACTATGAGAACAGAGTATGCTTAGTTAGAAGAAAGGGAGCAGGGAATGGAATAGTACGCATCCTGGCTTACTAAGCAAAATCACTCTAAAGATGACCATTCTCTTTCAGGTCACCCACTACTCTGATTATAAATGGTGACTAGGTAGAGTGAAACAGTCAACCATACAATTGTTATCATACCTTACCACACCTCCTACAAGATACGTGATTTTCATAAATTGGATTTATTAATGACTAGAGAACATGATTGGGGTCATACTGACTGGAGAACAGGGTTGAGGTCATGCTGACCAGAGATGTGTTCAGGGTCATGAAACTTCAGATAAGATTATGCGGAAAAGCCTGATGCTGATGGGTTTGTGCTAATCTCTTCACCACTTCAAGCTCTTTGCATTTTTTGCACACAATGGAGGATTAACTGACCAGACTGGTGAGCAATGAAGACCATCCTTTGATCATATACTATAGACCAGTGGTTCTCAACCTGTGGGTCCCCAGATGTTTTTGGACTTCAGCTCCAAGAAGCCCTGAGCATTGTCCATAGGGGCTGGGGCTTCTGGGAGCTGAAGTCCACAAACATCTGGGGACCCACAGGTTGAGAACCACTGCTATAGACCTCTTCCCTATACACACTACCTGACTGAACATTGGGAGATTGTCATGAGTCCCATCAATTTTTTTTTCACTCCAGATTTACACAATCAGCCCAGACCCCTTTGTTAGTCCCATGGGAAAACTGTGACAGTTTTGTTGATGTACCTCTTCAGGGTGTGAAATAGGGTATAAAAACCTTAGCTTTGACCCCACCCAATTGTAGTATGTACAGCATAGTCCAGACAGCCACTCCTCTGTGCTAGCCTCAGACAGTAGCCCTTTTCACACAGTATTTCCGATGTGAAAGGTCCCCTTGAGTGTCGTACACATGTGAGGAGTGGTCCACACGACACACTCACATTTGCATGACACTCAAAACCCTGACGCAAACTGAGCACACATTTTTTCATTTTTGGCTTGAAGCCAAAAATGCTGCACGTTTGTGCATCACTCCGGGGCCCCGCACGCACTTACCTGGTGTGCAGAGCCTCGGGAGCCGGGCCAGTTGCACTTCCTGTCCAGTTCAGGCTGGGAAGGTCCCAGGCTGCACTGCGAAACGAAGAGGCGGGGCTCTCATGCAAGCAGGAAGCTCGTGCGGAGCCGAAGGACCCCGGACGCGAGAGCCTGTCTCCGGAGGCTGCTCGCATGAGCCCTGCATCCCAGCACTGTGAAAGGTAAGGTGAGAAAATGGGTCTCTGTGTGAGCCTCTTGGCTGCAACCTCCTTCTTCAACACTGATAATTATCACCCTTTCCACCCCAGTCTCTCTCTATCCAACCTTTCTCACCTCACTTTCCAATAGACTTGTATATTCTTAAGATTATCTAGTTTCTCATACACTTGTCAATTCAAACAGAATACTTTGTTTAACTTTAACTGAAGTCTTCTCTACAGTTAGTGCTGGTATTCATAGGTGAAAAGGTCCTGCTGTTATTCTCCTCTTGCAGGCCTCCTTTGAACTATAATTCTCCCAAATTCTAAGTAGGCACTGGCATTGCAGGTGGACCCCAACAATCCCCACCTCTTAGGGTGACAAAATGTAATGATGCTACTACACTTCATATTCCCAGGAAGAGAGAGAGATCTGTATAACAAAGAGTAAGTCTGTACATGTTTGTCAGTTCCTAAGTTTATGGAGGAATCATATTGGACCTCTTTTATACAATATGGTTGGCTTCTACTAAGGCACCAAGTTTCCCTCTTTCTGATAAAAGATAACCCAATTTCTGAAAGAAATACATATATAGGCTGGTGAGGCCATTAATTTAATTGAGAAAGGACCTTGGGTCATAGCCCCTTAATTAAGCTATTATAATCACTGTTATCTTCCCTTACATTGTTCAGTATGGGAGGTGGATTGAAACAGAAATCTGCTTCCCAATGAAACCAGTTTTTCTTTTCTTTCTGGGATATAGTCTTTAGTCAATGGATCAAGCTCGCATGATTGTATGTTCTATGTTATAAATGAATTGCATAACATGGCAAGGAAGAGAAGATCTGATTACAACACAGTTCCTTTGCACCTTTCTTTGTGGTAGCAAAAAATATCGAACAATTACAGCACAGTCAGCTGAAGAATGATATAGTACAATCAGTGTGGAGTAGTCCAGAAACTTTGTATTAGCCTAATACCAGCAGACTAGTCCATGCAATCTGAAGAGAAGAGAAGTCAAGAGAAGTCTCTTGACTTCTTCTTATGGTGAAGAAATTGACTTTCCTGTACCAAATATTTTAGGTTCTATGCTTGTCTACACAAGGCTCTAGGGAATATAAAAGTTTGCTCAAGTAATTGTCCCTGATTTCTTTTCAAACTTCTGCTTATTTTTTTAAAAAAATTTACCTTAACTTTATCAATTTTAATTAACAAAATTATCTTGATTAAGAAGGCTTTATAATTGAATTTCTCATAAAGGGTGCTGGTTATTGGCATATACAATCAGCAAAGATTCTCTGCAGTTCTTTCCCTCATGTAAAACTTTGTTTCTACCATCCTAAAAATGTATGCTGGTTGAATTTAATAAAGATGTAACGATATTAAAGTTGCTCACAGTTGAACTGAGTTTCTGATACAGTTGCTAGAACAGAGTGCAATGCCTTCATGTGTGACTAAAATCAATGAGGCAGTTACTGAGGAAGATACTAATCTACATTTGTTAGCCTTCCTCTCCCTGGCTGATAGAAGAAATAATCATAGAAATCAGTAATGTCCTTCCATAACTCCTGTTTATCATGTTAACCAATAGTATCTTGTTCCAGTTGTTTCTGCAGGTATGTTTCCTAAGGAGCTTCTAATATTCAAAACATCTCATCTGGAGATGTAAACTTCTGCTTTGTTACAAGTAAATGAAGCACATGCACTTGTACAGAAAAGGAAAAGACAATGTAACCTAGAGATATTGATACAAATGTTTCCAGAGTGTGTAGGCTATACTTGCTTTTTTATTACCTTTGAACTAAATTTGGGGCACACAACCCTCATGAAAGTGGAAAAACCATAAGTAACTCCCCCAATGAGCCCCCTACAATTCCCTTCCAGGGCTTTTTAACTTAAGTATTAGCAACCAGCACAACATGTGCATATGTAACCCAGACAACACATTCTTTTTCTTTCTTTCACACATATACTCTTAGATGGATCTTACACTCTCTCTCAACTCCAAGCACTCTCTGACTCGCTTTGACTAGAGCCTCCAACTCTGTGTCAATTTTCAGTTACTCTCTTCTCCCATCTAGCCCCTCCCTCAAGCTATCCTGGGTTCTATTTCAACAACCAATCACTTTTAAATACTTTTGGTAACTAAAGAGGCTTTGTTGCTAAGTCTCCCCTTCAGGGTTCATCACAATCAACATATTATTACAAAATAAAATTAAAATGATTAATAAAAATACATTGGGCTAACTAGGATTTTAAAATCCAGATGGTAGCTTATTTTAATGAAATTAAAATTAAAAATTAAAAATGGCTAAAAAAGAAGTCAGTAAATCTGATTTCAAAACAACATTTTTTTTCCTGCTACTTTTGATTTCATCCTATGTTTGGTCCTTTCCAGTACTGTCACAGTATCTTTTCTTGGTTGCCAAGCAAAAGATTCTGTACCACTTTCAGTTGATATCTGGGAACCCTGACCCTGATGTGATTGAACTGGGTAACAATTGATCCTGCGTGTGATTTTGGTTTCTGCATCATATTAGATAAGGTTTGAGAAATTCAGTACAGATCCACAGAAAAAGATGCTGGAATTTGAGAGACCCCACCAGCAGCAATGCTAACATCAGCATAACCCCTTGACTCACAGAAACACACAACCTTACACCATGGAAAAGTAGTGTCAGTTGGTGGACAAAAGAGTAGCAACAATGCGAATCAGACATATAGCATCAGGACAAATACTGAAAACATAATCATGAACAGGAAATGCTGTCCATGTAAGGAAAAGAGATGCAGCTGTTGATGACTAAATGCACGGAACTGGTGCAAAAACAAACCTGAAAAAATGTGGCAAGTGGTAAAATTCTATGATTCAAACCAACAATTTGAACACAATGTGTCCGGCATACAAAAAAGTGATACTGCTTAGAATGTGCCATGTTATCTGACAGTACCTCACTGATTCCCAGTATTATTGGATGAAAAAAATATCCTGGCTTTTGAATATGTCTATTCTTCACTAATACTCAGAAAAAAAAATCTATAGCACTTCAGAATAGTTGAAACAAGACTCATCTAACAAAGAAGTCAGAAATGGTGGCTGGTCAAGTGGGTCTGTAAGTTAAATGTGTCCAGTTCCATTCCAGGTTAGAACAGATTCTGTTTTCCTTTACAAGTTATTTTTTCTTTTCATTTTGTTTTAGAGTCTAATAATAATGAGATGCACTCTGGAAATACCTTGCTGGCTTGAACATCTTTTTTTCCCTCTACTTTTGGACCTTTTCAACAAAAAGGATCTATATTCATAGCTAAGTAGTTTTGAGAAAGAAATCCTTTTTCCTTCCCTATAAAAATGAATGACTATTCTGAGAACAAGGCAAAAATATTTTCCCACGATCAACATATTCTGAACAAATATCTAAAACAGTAGATGCTATTTTCATTGTGGCAACAGATATCTAGTGATATTCACTCTATAATTAATTGAGGTGTGTATGTGTTCTGTGTGTATGTTGAACATTTGCCTCATTTTTTTAAGTTTTACTTTTTATTAAACATAGTATGTATGTTTATATATACACCCACACACACACACACACACCCCTGTACATACACTTATACATGTAATGCATACATGTATATATATAGACACATATTCACATATAAACAAAAAGAAAAAAAAACAGTAACATTGTGTCCATATTTTTCAAGTTCACTAGTTTGTTAGTCTACTAATTTATTTTGACTATTAAACATATCCTAAAAGAATATATATATATATATATATATATAATGTATATACGTACATAAAGAACTCTTATTACAGTCCTTCCTTGATAAGCAGTTGGATTTACCAGTTCTTTTACCACTGTCTTATTTGAAAAACTTCTATAACCAATTCATTATTACATATCAAGTAACTCCAAAGGCTTAGAGTTGGAATAAACTTAAAGTAAGATATGTTTTTTGTAACCCACGCACATTTTATTATTTATATAAAATTAATAGATTAATGGATTAATAGACATTTTATCAAGCTAATGTCCTGATAAGTAGTTTCTCGGAAAATACCATTTACAGTTTTGTTACCTGTATTAATCTATAATGAATTTCCCGCCATAATCCTGTAAGAGATTTAGTTATATTTGAGTACTTAATCTAATATATTTTTTTTTATATATTTACTTGCTTTCCTACTTGTTAAAAAGTGAGATCATAACTTAACTTAATTAAAGAGATGTTCTGTTACCAGGGCCCATTTGTTCTTAATTTTATCCTCCCTTGTGCCTTTGATTATATATGTTAAAATGTCCATGGTTTTCATTTCAAGAATTGCATATTATCATTCCTCTATATTTGAGATTTCACTTTTTTTCCATTTTTTTTGCATATACTATTCTAGCTGCCAAACATTTTCCTCATCTTTGAAGGACAGTACAGATGACTAGATTACTGAGTACACCATAGCAAATTATTGCAGTTAAATACAATCTACAATGTCCTCTTGAGGATAGATTCTTTCTTTATATAACTGAAGGGAAGAAAAAGACGTTAATGAGCTTCTACCGGTCAATAACATCTGCATTCTTTATACTTATTCTCAATAAATTATGTTCAGATATCAACAGTGGCTTCATATATTTTGCACATAAGTAACATTTCCTTTCTAGATTTCATGAAGACATCAGGTCCAGCCCTGCCATTAGGAAGAGTGAAGCACTTGTCTTAAATGGCATATGTCAAGGTGAAGGGAGGAACTGCTCTGAGTTTCCTGTGAGATAATAGAGTATTCCCCTCTGTTGGAAGACAGAGCTGTGAGCCAGCAGGCCATGCTCATTCTCGTACATTGTCCTGCTTCCGTTAGGTGCAATAGAGATGGGTCAGAAGTATCAATAGAGAGAACAACTGTCTCAGGCATCCATTCTTGAATGTCAGAACAGGGTAGCAATCTATTAGTTGTCAAATTTATTTTATCATTGGTGTAGGAAGAGTGTGGTTGTCAGATTATCTACCTCATGTACCAAAATCATTTGACTGGAATTGTATACTATGCCCCTTGTCTTGGGTGATGTTAGTGTGCCTTTTAATACTCCAACACTGACAGCAAAATATCTTGGACCAAACCTATTTTGGCTACCTGTAAGGCAGGAACTGGTGTCTGGAAGTTGTAGCTTTTCAAATTGTGGGTCCTATTTTTCAAAATGTTGAATTTTCTGTTGGTCATCAAAATGTCTGACACAGTTCTCTGATTACCTGAAAATATTCATCCCCCTATTTTTTTTAAAAAAACAACAACAACACTTTGTTTTCTGCCTAATTCTCAAGAGACTCTTAAGCTTATTTCCATGGCATTTTTGTGTTTACTTTGTTGCAAGATGGCCAAGGGTACCGGGTCTGCGGTTCTTTCTTTTTGTCCCACTACTATACTTTTTGCCATTGTACTGCATCCTGATTGGTCCTCCAAACTACCTGATCTGAAGAAGCTCCATGGGAAAAAAAACTTCATGACATTCTCTTCTGGGCATTAACCGAAGTATGGAAAGCTGGGATGGATGCAGGCTGCCACTCCTCAATTCTGTTGTAACTAAGATAAGGGCAAGGGCCCTGCATACCACCCACAAGTATTTGGTGAATTTTTCTTCAAAATAAATAAATATGCAGAGGCAGATGACCTTTCAATTCTTTAATTCATTTAATTCAGTGTTCAATTCACTTCCTTGTCAAATTGAATGGAAATGGCAAAAAAAAAATTCAGAACACAGTTTCAATATAGCACTCAAACTAGTGAATTCTAGAAACTCTTCCATCTACAGCCAGAGAGAGCTAAAGGGAAGAGAAACTACTTAGAGGATGAAAGAGTTGCTACTTGCCTTTTACCAGTTGTTCATTTACTGTTCTCTTTCTTATCAGCTATTTTCCCCTGTTCTTCCTCACAGTTCATTCATTCATTAAACATCCTTCACCTTGTTTGTGAATAGTCACAGTTAAATTGTTAATGGCATGGAAAGACTGTCAGCTGTTTGATACAAGATTTAATACAATGTTATAGCATATTCATGTCTCAGTTTTCAGCTCAAACCCCTTCCATACAATACGCTGATTAAGGGAAGAAACGGCAATGCTTCTAATTGTCATGACTAAAGAATGATGTGAAAAATTATAGGCAATGTGGAAGATGATTGCAGTTTCTCTCTATGTCAGAATAACCCAAGTTTGAGGTGGCACCACATCATGGAACAAAGGAATTATTCTAGCAGTGTAGAAGGGAGCAACACAGAAATACCTTACTCTACCTGCAAAGTATATTCATCGTGGACTGCTCAAAGAATTTGATTGTTCCGAGTTCTAATACAAAGTCATTGGATTCTTACCTTTTCAGATTAATGTGTACATCAGAAGGAAGCTACTCATCAGATTTTACAGTTCTCTGAATACCATGAAACATTTCTTGGCTCAAAAATATATCAATGTGAGCTTGAAAATGCATATTTTAAAACAAAACACGTTTAGGTCCTTTCCGCAACAGGCAATTAGAATGGGGCAGTGCGTCCTCTCACGGAGGTCGTCTGCACCTTGGAGCAGACTAGGAGTGGATTACTTACCAGAGATCCGCACCTCAGTCCGCTCCAAAACGACCCCAAGTGGTCCTCCAGAGTGTTTTCTAAAGACCGCAAAAAACAGGTCTTTATTTTCCTGGAGCACGCCATTGCATTCCTGCTCCCTTGTGCAGATTTGCAGGATCGCACCAATATGAGCCTGCGATCTGCGGAGGGTGGGCTTTAAGCGTGGAGAGTTTCAGTGGTTGGTTGGGACCCATGACCAACCAGATGCCGCCATTTTAGAAGCCGGATGCCGCCATTTTGGAAGCTGGAAGCCACCATTTTGGAAGCCGGATGCTGCCATTTTGGAAGCTGGAAGCCGCCATTTTGGAAGCTGGAGCAGTGTGGATCTACAGACCTCGCACTGCTCCAATTTGCCCTGGACCAAGGAAGAGCCCTGAGGAAGGGCTTCAGGGACAGTCCGCATTGCTTCAGACCCCAGAAGAAGCGGCAGGTAACGGCACGGAGCAATTCCCTCGCCTCGTGCGGAAAGGGCCTTAGAAGCATGAATTCTTCCGAAAAGAACTTAAATGTGAACTTTCATAAGCTTAAAAATAATGCAAGAAGAGTAATATATGGACACGGGGAGAAATGGACTTATGATTGAATGCTTGTTAAAATAATTAAGAACAAAAACAGATTAATTGCTCCCTCCCTAGTCTTTGTTGTTGCTGCCTCTTGTGGCTGTATTTTATTTCACATTTTTGCTCATGCAATCATACTGAGTTGAAAAAAGAATGAATAAAATAAAGTAGATGTACTTCAATTCATCATTTTGTCATTGTATCACAGGAAAACAATCTATGGTTGCAATCCTTTACACAGTTATATAGGATTAATTCGTATAGAATCTGTTGAGTCTTACATCCGACTGGGCATGTATAGTATTGTACTGTCTGCTATGTAGCATTTAACTTTGGTTCAATCCTAAAGTATAGATACCTATTTACATGAGTTCTGGAAAACATTTTTTTTTAAAAAAAAATCCTTTTAAAATGAGCAAATAAGAAATATAAATTGTATAATTCAAATAGTGAAATACTGAAAATCAATACTACTCAGAATATTACCTTGGTTTTCACTTTGTTTCTCCTCCTGGCCAGCCTGCCAGAAATTGCTTCATGGAAGGTGAACACCACAGCACTGTGTAATCCAAGTGGCAACAGCTGTCCAAGGTATCTGCTTGAAGTGTTCCCTCTACACCTCAACCTGAGTAAATAATAAATAATAATGATGAAAACAAAAGGATACCAAGTTTGAATGTAAGATCTTTTGCAAGCTAAACACGACATAAAAAGTCATGCTAGATTTGACCAAATGCTTGTCTAGTCCAGAGTTCTGTTCAAACACTGGCCAGCCAGTTGTCCTTAGGAAGTCCATAAACAGACCTTGATGAAACATCACTTTCCACAGCTACCTAGCAATCAATAAACAGAGGTGAACTGCCTCTGTTACTGGATGGAGTATATATCCATCCTGACTTGTGGTCATTCATAGCCCCATTCCCCATGAATTCATTCAGTTTCCTTTCTAAGATGTTCAACTTGGCTGCCATCGCTGCATTTTGTGACACTGAATTTCATAGTTCAACTGTTGATGGCATGATGAAATACTCTATTTTCTGGTGTATAAGACTCACTTTTTCACCTGAAAAATACTGTTTGAAAACGGGGTGCATTTTATACGCTGGCAAATATGGTACTTCATTTTATCTGTCTTGTATTTCCTACCATTAAGCTTCAATGAATGACTCCAACTTCTAAGAGTTTGACTTAGTGAGAAAAGTTATCTCCCTACCCATTTTCTGCAAACTATGTGTAGCTTCATATGCATCTATCATACCTCTGCTTGCTCACTTTTCCTCTTAAGCTCAGTGTCTCTAACCATTGCAATTTTTTTTCTCATAAGAGGAGTTGCTTCAGCTCTTGATTACTTTGCTAGCCCTTTTCAGAACAGTGCATAGCATTTCAAATGTTGTCATAGCATATGTTTTTATAATGAGAGCATAAAAGTGACAGTCCTGTTTTAACATTCTTTTGTAATTATGGCCAATATGGACATTTATTAATTTGGGTTAAAGTTGCCATCAAACAATCCACTATAACCCTAAATTACTCTCTTGGTTACCTTCATCTGAGATCCCACTATTGTACACGTAAAGTTGGGAAGAGAATTGTTCCCAAAAACCTCATGTTATACTCACTCACTCTATTTTCATGGCCTTTCCTTCAGTCTGGAAAGATCTTTTTTATCAGTGTCCTCTGCTACTGAGCTATGGTTATGTTTAACAGTAATAAATGCAATCAAAAGGCAATTTCAAAAGTGTATAAAAAGCATTTACAAAGGCCTGACTAATTCCATAGTGTTTGAATGGTGCAAAATTATTACTCAGGGGATATGTGTGTTTCATGTCTAAAACTACATGGTCATTTCTCTTGGGGCTTATTCATCTTCTGTATTAATTCCATTTTAACACTTTCTGGCAATGCTAAAACATCATGTCTATCCCCACCTGTCTCATCCCACACATTACAGCACGGGAAACTATCTGTCTAGATTGTTCTATGCTCCCCTGGTGTGCATATTCTGCTGAATTATCCTTTTAAGTTGTCTCTGTTGGATCATGCAAAATCATTTTAAAACTAAAATGTTGCATTAAGTGGGACCTGGATCAGTTATTCAGAGTGCTCTTTAAGGAGCTAATGTTCTGCTCCTCTCTCCATGAAACATGTTAACATAATCAATAAAGTGTTTATCTTAATTTCTGATTGCTAACAAGTGCTTCTGATGACTGACAGGCTATATAAATAGAAGGCCAGCATATTTCACTGATCATGGGAAGTCTCTTTGTACTTGTCTTCACCAAAGGGTTACTAGATACCCAGTGCTGCCCTCAAGGCTGTATCTGGCATCCAGGCTGAGAGGATGGATAGAATCTCTATACTGTAACCTACCACCATTCCTTTGTTCTGTGGATTTTGTAAACTGTCTTCAGTTCATAGCTCTCTGCTTTTCTAGCATCCTACTGCAATACTAGACTTCCTAGTCATCCTATCATGAGTGGGTGAGGAGGAAAGTTCCATATTTAGCTTATTAGCTTCCCATCATTACTGCTTCCCTGCTCTGTTAGTGCCTAGGCCCAGTATGAGGGAAGAAACCATGATGAGGGGAAAAACAGTCCAGCCAGCCCAGTAGGAGGAAGGTAACAAGGGTTGTGGTAGTAAAGGGGGGTTTGGTGTGAGGGTGCATGCATACCTGGCAGTGGGGTGTTTAGAAGTAGCAGGCCAGAGAAGGAAAAAGGAGAATATGAAAGCTGAGGAGTAGTATTACCACAGTCCTTGTTACCCTGTGTCCTCATTTACGCTGCCTAGTGGCTGGGCCTAACTCAGAGGCGATAGGAAAGTAAATACTAGACAGAAGAACTTTTTAAGCAATGTGTAAGCAAGGAGAGATGATGAAGAGTCAGACAGAAGGAGAAAGAGAGATTGGGCTCTGGACTGTGGAGCTATTCCATGTTTTATTAATTTGATAGATTAGGTAGGAGAAGAAGAAAATAGTGGAATTACGTTTGGGTTTGGAGTCATACTGAGTGGCTGTGGGATGGTCTGGAATGAAGGACAGTAGAAGAGGAGGTCACAGTGTGTAACTGACTGTCCCACTGAAGTTTTCCTTTTCCTGAACTTAGGTACTGATTAAACTAATGCTGGATTTGTGGCTTTCCATACCTTTTCTTTGTTGTCTATAAATCATTTTTTCTAACTGTAGTTGAGGTAAATAGTGGAGCCTGGAAATATTCATTGCCTTTGATGAATTGCATCTCTGATGTGCTTGTAAACATTTGGAATAGTTCTTTTAGGAACATGGAATTTGGATTCTTGCAATTTTCACTGTGATGGACTTTAAATACACCTCATGTCCTAAACAGAGAACTTGAGAAAATCTCTTTGTGTGTATGTGTGTTTGTGAAAGAGCGA
Organism: Iguana delicatissima; assembly: GCA_948472985.1. Taxonomy (NCBI): domain Eukaryota; kingdom Metazoa; phylum Chordata; class Lepidosauria; order Squamata; family Iguanidae; genus Iguana; species Iguana delicatissima. The sequence goes on along the minus strand of CAOKZL010000098.1, from coordinate 3,312,397 downwards.
GACAGAGAAAGAGAAGGAGGGAGGAAGAGATAGGCTGGGATTCAGGAGCTGTATTTTCTTCCATTACAGGTACAGTACTCTACCCATCCAATCCTTTTCCTGATATTCCTCTTGGTTTCCCTGTGTTGACCAAATGATAGGATTTCCCCCATTTTGACCTTTGTTAGATTCCAAGCTTATCTTTGTTTACCCAGAGATAGATTTCATTGGGCTCAGTGATACATACTTCCAGGTAAGTAGATCAAAGAGTGCAGTCTGAAACAATCCTGTTTTCACCATTTAAGTCCTGACTGTTTGTAAAGTAATATTCCACTGTAAAAGTGTTTGTATTTTCCATAGTGATCCCTGTCCTTTCCTACAGATGTAGACACAAGGTGAGAAATAGTTTTCTAAAGCAAGAAAAACTAATATTGAACACAGTGGAAACAATCTAAAATCCCAGTACTGTAGACTGTAATACATGCACGAACAACTGCCTTTTGTGATTACTACAATGTGTAACTAACACACTCATGCTGACTTTTCTTATTGTTACATCGGAGTGCAGTGTTACAGAGTTAGCCGTACAGACTGAACCTAGGCATCTTTTTGGGAGAGGACAGAATATCTAGCTTATTATGAATAGAGACTGGTCAGCACAAGACATTTTGGTGGGTTATGGGTCATTCTGTGGAGGGTTGCTAGTTGTGATTTAGAAACAGAACAGCCCTAGCCTGTTTGCAAGTAAGCCCTATGAGTTCTATTGGACTTAGTGCACAGTAAGTATGTTTAGTCCACAGTAAGTATACAGCCTTCAAGTATATCAATCTTTATTTTGTCCCAAGTGTTCCCATTTAACATCACCATGCTAGGCTTCCCTTTTCCTACCATAGCCTGACCTCAAGGCACATAAACCTTTCTGGCTAGAAGCAGGAAGGCTAAATTAATTATCCTTATCACAGTTTAGAAGAAATGTGAGAGTGGCTAGACCTAAGAAGACCTCTTTAGAAAAGGCTTTTGTCTATCTTCATTTCCAAAGTATGTGTGTGTGTGCTCTCTCTCTCTCTCTTTCTTTGTTTTTGTGTTTGAATGACATTCCCTCAGCAACTGTGGTTGATGCTAAGAATATCATGCTTAATTACATCATCAAAGCCCATTCCCTGTGACATGACCAGGGCCTACCTGTAGGTCTCCTGGCTTGGGACATTCATGACCTGGCATCCCAAATCTGTAGAAGCAAAGAGAGATTTTATCTCTTATTTTGGGGTCCCCAACAGTGGGGAACAGTGCAGTGGAAAAAGTGAGTCTTACTGCAACTGTAGTGATACAACACACTCCTAAAGCCCTTTCCGCACTTTGGTTATTAAGGCGGGCCAATAAGTCTTGCCATGGAAGTCTTCTGCACGTTGAAGCAGACTAGGTTCAGTTTATTTACCTTCATTCCACACGTAATTCCGACTAAATGCGCCCCCATGTGGTGGTAAAGCGTGCTATTTGAAAACCGGAAGAAATTGGTTTTCCAATTTTCCAGATTGACCCAATTCGTACTTTCACAGTGGTACAGACATGTACATTTGCACCAATGTGAATTGGTGGTCAGAGGAGGGCTCATGGGAGGGGCCAGGGGGTAGTATGGACTTACGCACATACACACGTATGCAATGAGGTACTAAACCATGCAAAAAAAAAAAAAGGCCAATCACAGCTGACAGGGCAGGGTGAGGGAAGTAGCGGGACTGGCCACGACAGAGGCAGTGTGGATTCATGAACTCACACTCCTCCAAATCAGAATGGAACATACACAGTAGCTGTGCAGAAGGAAATGAGGGAAAGTCTGCCTTGTTTTGAGCCCAGAAAATCCGGTAAGAAACAATATGAACCAATTCACCAGCCTTGTGTGGAAAGAGCCTCAGAGTAACAGGTCCACTAAAGGAACACCATACAGTCGACATAGCAAAGACATATGGCATCAGGCCTCTACCTCCGGCCTTCCTGGACTGCTGTCAGAAGCTCCTGCCAAACTTTGCATGATGGTAGGGCTGCTGCCCTAGAAGCTGGTCTGCTTCTATCTGGGTGCTGAAGAGTTTTTGTCACTTTAGAAGAGAAGTGGACAATATATGCCCAGTAAGCACCTATGTCCTACTGCTATGACTGCTAAATTTGCTGCTGCCATGAGTGCTCTACAACAAATGGTGGCTTCTAAGGTGAACCACACATTCTACAAAGTGGTCTTAAGCATTACATAATCCCCAAAGTGTGATGGAAAACTCTATATAGTGTCAGGAAATTGTGATACTTTCATGTTATCACAGAGCCACTTCAGCTGCCCCCAAAAGATTGTAGTAATTGTAGTGGCAGCAACATCAGTACCACTATCATGAGGAAAGAGTATGGACCCTAAAGTACAGCATACCATCCAATACATCCATTTTCTATCATTAACTGAACAGTGCTCTTGTTTTCTCCCAGTGAACACCATCAAAGGGAAATAGGCCTTACCCTAGTTTATACCTTTTGTAAGCACTGAGAAATTTAAATAATAATGTGGCATACTATTAAACTATGCATTTGCTTCCCTCTCATGCATGATTGCAGAAGTTCTAAAATTCCTTTGTTGTGGTGATGTTGGTGGTTGCTTCAAATAAACAATTGTAATTAATAACCTATTTCATTGGTCATAATACAAATACTAGGTTTTTTATTATTTGGAAGAGGTAAAAAATAGATTTCGTATTCCAAGATGATGTCTTACAGGTAACGGGTTAGTCTTCATAAACCTGCATGCCTGTCAATCAAGACAGAGCATGCAGGATATAGATCAGTCAGTATTGTGCGCGCGTGTGTGTGAATCTGATGGAACCTGGCTTCCAGAAAAAGAACAGCCCCAACAGTAGAATGACCTTGAATTTAATAAGAAAATTACTCTACCTATTTAAACAATTTTGGTTCCTTGCAATTATAATGTTTATATTGCACTGAATACTGAAATGAAGCTTACACTACAATATTTACATCTCCAGAAAGGGGACAACATAAATTGCATGTCTCAAGGACAAAGAAATAAAAAACAGGTGATTTATCTTCTGCAGCAAGATTTTTTGTCTCCTTCTGTAATGTCCAGAGTGATTTATATTTCCTCCAAGCTGTCAAATCACCTGGTAGCATTATAGAAAAACCTCTGAAATTGTAAATAAAGGGTGGAAATACTGTACTATAATCCCATACGGCTCAGACTTTTACTAATTTCTTTTGACTTGGTGTCTCTTCACACTATACCTGGCAATCATGTTCCCTATAGCTGCCCTGTTTTTTCCAAGAGCATATACATAAATGTCAAAAACCAGTTGCTTATTCAAGTTATGCACAATAAATGCCCTCCATCATTTTTAAAAACAGATTTACCCAGTTCTGATCCTTCCCAGCTGAGCACAGAACTAGAAACATTTTGCTCCTGGACATCCATACATTTCCTGGTTTGCAATGTATTACTTGAATAAGTCTGTGTGTGTATATATGTGTGTGTGTGTGTGTACACACACACACACACATGCCTGAACCCCATTGCACACACTTCTTACTACAGCTAATGGGGAAATTGGCTCATTAACACATTAATTTGCACAGGAAACCATGTATAATTTTATGCATTTTTATATTAAAAATCATACGGAATGCATAACTTACACTCATGACAAGAAGCAACTATGAGGATGGAATATGGAAGATAATGTCCTTCAAGGACAAGAAGGACAAGAAAGGCTGCATTTTATTATCCTATTTATTTAATTTATATGCACAACATACCACATAGAAAGCTAGATTAGACTTGGAGGAAGGCAAGAAGATTAAGGAAAGAAGCATCAACATCTGGAATGTTGCAGTAACTATAGAGTAAAATCAAGGAAGAAAGTGCAAAATCAGAGTAACATCTGAACATTAATAAAAAGAATAATGACTACAGATGATTTATATAACTTTAAAGCAGATGATGAAATATCAAAATTGTTAAATATTTTCTGTATCTTAGTTCAATCATAAATCCAAAGTGGAAATTGTAGTCAAGAAATCAGAAGACTAGGACTTAGAAGGACAATTGTGAAAGAAATAGATAACATCCTAGAGTTCAAAGATAATAACTCAGTATAAAAATCATCCATACATCATATTTTTGATATCTATGTATGGTTGTGAAATATAGACAGTAAAGAAAGCTAACAGAAAGAGGATCAACTCATTTGAACTGTGGTGCTGGAGTTTTCTGCAGACATGATGACCTAATAAATCGGTTCAAGAACAAACCTAGTATGATCTCCTTTTAGAAGCCAGAATGACTAAACCTCTGCTGTTATACTTGGGATATATCATAAGGCAACATGTCTCATTAGAAAAATTACAATACTTGGTTAAGCTAAAGTCAGTAGAAAAGGAGGAAGACCACATTATAGATGGATAAACTCAGTCAGTGAACCGATGGCCTTGAGTTTGCAAGACTTTGGCAGAGTTGTTAATAACAGGGTGTCTGTGTGGGGGAATCTCTCATTCATAGTGTCGCCATAAGTTGAAGCCAATGTGATATCAATTAACAACAACAAAACCTACCATGATATAGACTCAAGCTAAAGCAGTGCATCTGTTTTCAATTTATTATATTGCAACAGGAATTGGAAAATCTTCACCCTTCCGATACGGGTTAGATTGTACTCTTTTCTGTTATACATCACATATTAGGTTCCATATCCTAAACCTCAATTGCATTTAATTTGCAGGCTCATTAAATTTGTTCTCTACTACAAGCTGTGACAAATTCATGTTTTAGGGCAGTGAGTACAATCTTCTAGGAGGTCACTATAGAAACCATTGGACACTTAAGAAATTATGATGTCAGATTGATTTTATGTTAAATTTCTCTCGTCTGCTCACAATTCAACACAGGGAGAGCCTTAGCATGCAAATGACTTCATTAAGCAGTCCTTTTTGGCCCTCAAATTCCAGATGGAGAATTAATATTTATGTTTTTCATTTTTAAAAATGCTTTTTCATCCAGAATGGTAATGGTTGTATTTTTGCCTTTTGCTTTTTTTTTCATTTCACATGTGAGTATGTCTAAGTGCAATACTAATGCAATTTGATTAAGAGAATCCATTTTGACATTGTTCCTTTAATGACTGGGAGAGCATCCAAACAGAGAGATGAATTCATTCTCATAGTCTCCTGGTCTCCTAACTTCCTTTTGTTGTTGTTGTGTGCCTTCATTCTTTCTGATTTATGGCAATCCCAAGGCAAACCTATCAAAGGGTATTCTTGGCAAAATCTGTTCAGAGAAAGTTTGCCTTTGGCTTTCTCTGAAGCTGGGAGACTGATTTCGCCCAGGTCACTTAGTGGGTTGCCATCCTCAACTGGAGATTTGAACCCTGTTCTTCAGAATCAGGGTCCAAGCCATTTATACCATAGCCCAAACCACGATACCATGTTGGCTGTCATGTTCTTTACATGACTACGGCCCTTTCCACATGGCATTTACCGTGCGAAAGGGCACCTGGAACATCATGCAATTGTGAGGAGCGATCTGCATGACACACTCACAATCGCGCAGTGCTCCAGGGGCCGGCAGGCGCCAATTGTGCACCTTTTCATTTTCAGCTGGAAGCCAAAAATGGCGCGCAGTCATGCATTGCTCCCGGGCCCTGCGCACACTTACCTGGCGTGCAGAGCCTCCGGAGCTGTGCCAATCATGCTTCCTGCCCCAGCGCAGCCTGGGAAACTCCCAGGCTGGGCTGCAGAAGGAAGAGGCGGGGGGTCTTGTGCGAGCAGGCAGCTCATGCGGAGCTGAAGCAGCAGGGACACGAGAGCCTCTCGCCAGAGGCTGCTCATGCGATCCCCGCACCCCAGTGCTGGAAAAGGATAAGGTATGGAAAGGGCCTATGAAAGGATTCCCAGTAATATTTGGTGGGGATTGATTCTAGAGTATGATTACAATAGGGGATATAATCCTAGAACAATTGGAGGAAGCAAGAGCCTCTCTTATTTCCTGCAAATAATTCCTCCTCCCAAAATGTCAGGGCTTCAGAATGTGAGTGTGGTGCATCCAAGAAGGTTTTTTTTTTCTGGTAGATGTGAGAAGATGAGGTAATGTGACCTTGGCAGCACAGCTGCAAGGTTTGTTATGGCTAGCCTGCCTTCCAAGGTCTTGCCTCATGAGAGAGCATACAACATGAGGAGAATGTAGGCTATGGATGCATTGGATCGCCCCATGTGTAGCTGAGTGTGGTTAAGGCCTTGAAAAGGTTAGGTTTGATTCTGTAAATTTACCTTAGGTCATTTTTGGTACTGCCTATGGCCATACTGTTTGTCTGTCTTCCATGCTGTCTTTTGTGCCTGAGTGTTTTGTTTCTAGGCTTGCTGCTAGAAGCCCTAATGCTTATCTTGTGCTCTGAATAAACAGCACTAAGTCTTAACATAATGAGTCTGCGTAGCTATTTTTCCCAGTCTGGAGCTGCTGACAGTGGTTGAGCAGTGTTTCCTATGTTCTGCACTCTGCACATGTTCTGAGGTGCATACCACACACCCTGACATGAAATGCCATTCCATTAAGCCTTTGACATGAACAAAACTTATATTTTCCCTGTTTAACACTGCCACTACATCTCTTTTATTCCTTTGTTGCCTCCCCTATGTCAAATGGTATAGTTTTATCCTGGCAGACACTTGTTCTGTAATGCTGTATTAAAAAATGATATCATCTTCATAGTAACTGGCATTGGCAGCAGCAATATTGGCCTACTTTCCTCCTTTCTTCTTTTGTTTCTGCCTTCACTATGATATAAAGCCAGTATTGTAATATTAACTTGTAACTTTGTACAGTGCATTTGGATAGTAAATAGTTCTACGTTTGTTTGCCTTCCAAGAGTGATTGATAAGTATGCAATGACTGTTAGAGAATATATATTTGCATGTGGATATAGATCAGTGGAGAGGATGAGAGAGGGAATCACAATTCGGAATAGTATGGTGTATAAGTGATAATAATAAATACAGATCCTGCCATCCTTCTCTTTCTTGTTTTGCTGCTTTCCAGAGGAAGTGCTCTAAGAGTTTCTTTCTTTCTTTTCCTCTGTCCTGTCTTCTTCTTTCTCCATATTGTCATCTCTCTTCCTTCTTTATCTCTCCATGTTTCACTCTCTTGCAACCCTCTCAGCTATTGCTGTGGACTTTTTGAAGGACTCAGCATCTCTAAATAACATATTACCTCTTCCCTAATCATAGCTGCAATCATTATGTTGGGCAACAAGCAAGTGGTGTTAATCTGGGTATTTTTCATTGCGTGTAGTTCTGTTTCTCACTGGACGTAGCTGCTCCTCTTGCTGGAATTATGATTCAAAGTCTACCAGAAACTTGAGCTACTTGAAAAGGCTACTCAAGAGCCTGCCAAACATTTCTCATCCAAATATATTTCTGGGCTCCTATATTTACTTTTTTCATGTAAGGGCCTTGTTTCTCTGGATAGCAATGAGCCCTTTCTCCCAAAAAGCTGAAATTGTGGTCCTAATTGGCTGCTGGGTCTGCCAGCTAGTGGCGTTCATTGATAATTTCATACATGGTTGTTAGCATTTGGAGTTGCCTTAGCATCACTCCTATTGTAGATGGGGTAGAGTGTATGCAGCAGTGAACTCCAGTAGTTAGCTACACTGCCATAGCAACAGTTCAGTGTTAGCACAAAATCTCAAGTAAATAGAAGTACAAAAGATGGAGCTTATGTATCAGAGAAAGATTGTACCTATAGTTGGATCTGGTTGTGCATGTGGCTGTGATGGAAGTTCAGTGAATTTAAACTGAGGTAAAAAGCCACTTGGAGATATATCAGGAACCACGGCCATCTCCTCACTACACTGTCATAGTGCTATTATTCCACTTGCACCATCCTGTGGAATTTTGTGATTTTCAGTTTAGGGAGGGGCCTTTAGAATTCTCAGCCAGAGTACTCTTTGGCCTCAGTAAACTACAAACCCCAGAATTCCACAGGATGTTGAAGGTGGAATAATAGCACTATAATAGTGTAATGCAAAAATGGCCCATGTCTCTTGAGCCCTTAGGAACTGTCATTAAGCACTTTTAAAACCCTAGAGTAAGGCCCTTTCCACACCGGGGAGGTGGACACGCAGGGAAATGGGGTGGCGCACGAGGGGATGGAGCTTACAATGAAGCGGGAGGCTCTGTCCCCGTGGGGAGCAGCACGAATTCGCCGCTCTGCACGGCGGCGCCTGGTGGCATCCAAAATGGCGGCTGGCGGCTTCCGGCGGCACTCCACCAATCAGGGCAGTGCGTCAGCCAGAAGCCTGCCCCCAGGCAGCTCTGCAGGGACACACTACCACATCCCTGCAGTCATGCACAGGGTACCACGACGGAGTAGCACACACGAGGTTTTATAAAAACCACTTGAAAAGTGGTTATAAAACACGGAGCATCACCCACGTGGCCGCGCGAGGGCAGTGTGAGGTTTAAAACCTCCCTTTTTTTGTCCACCCTAGCGCACCCCGCGGTGGAGACGACCTCCGTGTCTGGTCATTGCACCGTGGGGTTTAACCCCCGTGTGGAAATGGCCTAAGTTTCAGTATTTCCTAATGTGCAAAATATTCCTTTAAATGAAAAATGACAGCAGAAGTGATTTTACCGTGTGAGAAACTGAAGAAGTTGTAGTGTTCCTGAAAAACATAGTGTGACATGGCATTTTATTTCCTAGCTTCTGTTGGAAGGCTTCTCTTCCTACTCCTTTTTTTCCCTCTTTTCTTATTCATGGGTGATGTCCTTATCTTCATACTTCTTCTAGTAACTCCCTCCAGACCATGTGGATCAAAGCAAAAACAAAAACAAAAGGAAAAACAGTCATTCTCTACTCCACAGGATGTTGGCCCAGACTAACCAACTTCCATTACGAAACTGAGAGCCTTTCTGCACTACACTGGCCCTTTCGCATGGCGTTTTGGAAGCAAGAGGGCCTCCTTGAACGTTGCATAAATGTGAGGAGCAGTCTGCATGACACACTCACATTAACGCAACGCTCAAGGGCCAGACACAGAGCGGGCACGCACCTTTTCATTTTCAGCTTAAAGCTGAAAACGGTCCACCGTCGAGCAATGCTCCCGGGCTCTGCGTGCACTTACCTGGCTTCCGGTGCCTCGGGAGCCAGGCTGATCGCACGTCCTCTCCTCAGTGCAGCCTGTGAGGTCCCAGGTTGCACTGCGAATGGAAGAGGCAGGGCGCTTGTGCGAGGAGGAAGGAGCTGCAGAGCCAAAGCAGCAGGGAAGCAGCAGGGAAGCGGCAGCATTACTTCCAAGGCTTCTCCTGCGAGGACCCCAACTCAGCAGCGCGAAAAGGTAACGTGCGAAAAGGGCCACTGTTACAGTGCTATTATTGCACATTCAACATCCTGTGGAATCCTACGGTTTGCAGTTTAGGTGAGGGACTCAGCCAGAGAGCTCTTTGGTCTTAGTAAACTGCAAACCCCAGAATTACACAGGATGTTGAAAGTCGAATGATATCATTATAATAGTGTAACGTGGAAAGGCCCTGAGAATGAGGTTGGTTACCATGAAATGCTCACTGAAATTTGAAAACCATTATGTTGTGACTTTTTTTTTTTTAATTAAAGACAGTACCTGGACAGCACCAATACTAGCCTATTATAGATGCTATAGCATTGTCTATACAGTTAAATTTGTGTAAATGTTGATCCTTGGTGTTACTGAAATTGTTAAACTAATGAAAATTGCAGGGAAACACTGTCTTTATCTGAGCTTTAATGATTTTTCCTCCAACCCTCAAGCACCTGGACAGCAACAAGCATTAAAATAATAACACTAGAATAATTTTTCCCCCTTCCTACCTTGAAGCAGCTGATATTGACTAATCTGATATATCTTACAGGTGACTTTTGCTGCCTAGTTAAATTTCTTGTGAATTGCTATTTAATAGGAAAATGCCAGTTGCCCAGAGGGGGGAAAAGTTGTGCTTGTGTAAAGGCAACTGTGATTATTTATTGACTAAAATGAATGGCATTGTTGATGCAATTACATTAATTTTATTTTGTTCTGCATTCCAGCAGAAGCTGGACATTCCATATTTATTAATAATCATTCAGAGGGACTAGAATACTACTTTGATTAAAATAAAGCTAAGTCAGTATATGTGAAAATATGTAACATAACATTCTTTACTCTTAGTGATTCATCTGAAGATGTAAATTCAAATTTCTTTAGATTTCATTTTGCAACATTTCGTGATTAACTTTGTCAAGTGCATGATTGAGTGAAAATGCATACTGTCCTGCCAAAGATACACCAGCCAAGATTTCAGTGAGATGGAGTTTAGCATGCACATTTAAGTGTCCTTTTGAATCTGACCACCTTTAGAAGTTCTTGAGAAACATATGAAATAGTCTTTAAACCACCCAAATTAATTTGGGGCTTTCTATACAGAGGGCTCATTTATAGGTTTACAAGTAGCTGAGACCAGAACAAGCCAATGATGTAAAATAAGATTGTATTGATGCTTAATGCATGTAGATGAAAAATTTCAGGCAGTTAAAATCTATCCACCTTCCCAACAGCTGCAAGGGCTTTGACATCACAACATAATGGCCTCCTGAGATACTGGTCTCAACAGGAAACTTACATGCATCCTTCCACTGGCATAAAGGAGGGTGTGACTAAGCCTTTGGCTATCTTATTGTTCCTCTTGTCCTTCTACAAATTTTTAGACTAAACGTCTGAAAATGTTCATTTTGTTCCCAACTTACCTTACATCCGGAAAGCAGGTAGAACTGTTCAGCTCAGCATCTAACTATTCTATATACAATAATATAACATTTTAAACATTACTGAAGGCTGCTTCGTGATGTGTTGTGAACATGTCATCAGCTTATGTTTCCACATAACCATTTTCTCCATGTTTGTGTCCATGATATGGCCATGTTGTGGAGCATGTATTCCATATTTTAATACAGTATTGCTATCACCACATCTATGCTTGCTACACTGACAGACAAACATTCAATATATTAATATTAATCCAGTATGTGGAACAATTAGATGAAAATGTACTCTCCATATTTGAAGATAGAGCCAAAGTGGTTAGTGGTTTGAGCACTGGATTATGACCCTGGAGGTCAAGATTCAGTTCCCCTCTTGGGCTTGGAAATCCACTGTCTGACCTTGGGTGCAGACCCAGAAAACCCTGTGGTAGGTCTGCTTTACCATTGCTGTTAGTGAGGAATGACTTGAAGGCACATAATAACAACAGCAATATTTGAAGTTAGTAATGGGAAAGTATTTACTATGATAGTTCTCATAGTGGTGACACTTTTGAATTTGTTTTGGGGCAGACTAGCACAACGGGGGTAGGTTTCCGTAGATTCTAAGATGCCCCACCATGCTTTCAAAATACCCCAATTGTTGGCACCAAAACTGGCAGGGTGCTGATAACCATAGTGGTGGAAAGGCCTATAAAAATGCAACAAATACAATGTGGAAAAGTCTCCCTTTCCACCCATGGAGGAATGTGTGTATGCTACTGTATAGCTTCTAGAATTTCCTAGTAACATAGGGAAAAATGCCTCATGTTCACAAGGAATTATATGAGTCATTCTCACTAGGAATGTACAGAATATTCATGAAATTTCTCAGCCTTGAAAAAAAAAATCACTATCATAACATGCTTCACTGTGGCATATAAGTGACAGACAAATACTTTTTTTCCCTCCCATCAATGACAGCAAAGTTGTTGGGGGGTTGTCCTAAAGTGGTGAATTTTATGAAATGTATTCCACAAAATTTTCATTGAAACAGTCTCATTACATCAAAAAATAGGAAAATATGCAAAGAAGGCTCTCATAATTTCACCCAGGTTCTTTTTGATTTAGTATGTGAAAAAAGAGATATACCTCTCTAATTCTCATGTTATCTTATCCCTCATTATAACAAATATGTAAGGTAGCTGATATTATTAGATTCCATATTACTGTTTAAGAACTGAGGCAGACAAAGGAATCTTTTTGCCTGAGAGCACCACCTAAGCTTGAGGTTGAAGTAACATGTAAGCTTGGAACTTCTCAACTTGCAACATACAGCCTTCACTAGCTCTTTAAAGACAAAAGGGGGAATTCCAGTTCTAGATTACAACTACATTTTGGTAATTACAGATCCAAATGGTTAAACTGGTGAGAATAAACAAGGATGTCATGTGCAAAACCAAGCCAATTACATTTTTCTTATTCAAATGTATTCTGTACTCTAATGAAAACTGTGGTAAAGACTGCTGGAATATAGACTATTTACATTTGTCATGTAATAGCAAATCCAAGCTGATAATTGTTTTACAAGTAGTACTTTGAGATATTTATAGACTTTTTTTTTCTGTCTGTTAATGTAATGGGAGCACGGCATTACACAAACATAACATCAATGCACGCAGCCCCATTATCCAGAGTAGAACAATCTCTGAAGTGGAAAATGTGCATTGCATAATACACACAATTTAATCCATTAATAAAAATTATTGTGTTCGCCTATTCCATTAGCTGAATAAAATAATTTGAATTAGTGACCAGCTATCGCACACATACTCATAGAGAAAGACACACATTTAAATTAGCTTGAGTTTTACACATATTTTGTCCTAGAGATAAAATATGTAAGTTGTGCGGATGGAGATCCAGCTATGATAATAAGAGTGGCAGATTTTTTTTAAAAAAATCACAAGCAGCATTTCAAAGAATTGAGTGATTAGTATGAATTTCCAGGCAATGGTAAGTGTAGTATGTTTTCTGTTGGTGTTGAACTCCCTTATCTAGAAATGAAGCTTCACCTGCTTCCCAAATGCTGCAATGTTAGCCATTTAGAGAGGGAAGACAGTTGGTAGGGGCCCAAAGGAAGAAAAGAAGAGGCATGCCAGTATATGCTACAAGCCACTGGGCATACAGAAAGCAGTTGCTTTAAATTCTAGACATTTATGTTTAACTTGAAAAAAAAAGTCTTTGTTGTAATTTTTACATGGAAAGAGATTGTTTTTACTTTTCTTTCTTGTTAATGCATACACATGGAAATCAACTATATAAAAGTTAATGTTTGTCTATGCATTCGTCTGTTTGTCTGTGTCAGGCAGGTGAAGACCTCGTATGATTGGCTGGCTGCGAAGATTCTATGGAATCCTGGGGTTGGCAAGTTTAGGGAGGGGCCTTCAGAATTCTCAACCAGAGAGCTTTTGGGCCTGGCTGGTTGCTATGTTTTACAAGGGCTACCATCAATAAGGATGCCGGAAAGCTCTTGGGAGGCATATGTGAGGAAAATTAAAATGACATACATAACATAGGCCCTTTCCGCACCTTGCCTTTTTCCAGCGCTGGGGTGTGGAGATCACGCAAGCAGCCTCTGGCGAGAGGCTCTTGCGTCCCTGCTGCTTCAGCTCTGCACAAGCTGCCTGCTTGCGCGAGAGCCCCGCCTCTTCCTTCCTCAGTGCAACCTGGGAGTTTCCCAGGCTGTGCTGGGGCAGGAAGTGCGGCTGGTGAAGCTCCAGAGGCTCTGCACGCCAGGTAAGTGCATGCGGGGCCCGGGAGCAATGCACGATCGCACACCATCTTTGGCTTTCAGCTGAAAATGAAAAGGTGTGCGATCGGTGCCTGCCAGCCCCTGGAGAATCGCGCAATTGTGAGTGCGTCATGCAGATCACTTCTCATAATCGCGCAATGCTCCAGGCGCCCTTTCGCATGGCAAATGCCATGCAGAAAGGGCCATAGTCACAAGGTCTTCTCACCTCCCACAGTAGATTGTATGGGTTCCATATGTGAGAAATCTTAAAATTGAAATTCAAAACAAAAAATCCTTCCAGAAAAATGTAAAGCCATTTCACAAGTTCAACAGAAAGCAAAAAAAAAATATAAAAAGCCAGTACATCAACATCACCAGAGAATACAGATTGAATTGGGGACTATGGGGGGAAATTACAGGCACTGGAATAGGCTGGTTGCTATGGATATGAGGCCTAGCAGCAAGGAGGAGGACAGTGTATTCCCACAGGAACCCAACCTCAGTATGTTAACAACTATGAATACAAATTGGATTGGGGAATATGGGGATAAGTTACAGGTAGTGGAATAGGCTGGTTGCCATGGTGACAAGGCCTAGTTTTGTGAGTTCTTAAGAGGAAAATAAAAACCCCAGGCAACGCAGGTAAATACAGTGGTTAATGAACAATTTTGAAAGTCTTGTGAATGTTCCTTTTATTATATCCAGTCTCTTTTCCTATTTTTATTAGATTTTTAAAATATAAATTCAGTTGAAAGGGAATAAAATATAAAAACAGGGGAAAATGTGTGGGGCACAATTGTATAAGATAATAGTATGAGCTAGTAAATAGGGATGCAACTTTTCATTAAATTTATTCTTGAAGGTACCTATGAGTAATTTCAGCAAGTTTCTTCATGTTGAAAGAGAATCTTCAGAAATCATGCAGACTTAATCTGTGCTAAATTCACACATGTTGGTTTTGCACAAAAAACAGCATTTTCTGTGAAGAAACCCCATTTGCTATGTGAAAAAAAGGGAAAAAAAGATTTCAAAACATAAATATCAGTTCCTGGGCAGACTGTGTTATTTACTGTGCAAAAATGCACAGTATCTGTTGGGGAAATTAAAAAATATATTTGAATATTGAGAGACCTTGGTAATGAGACTCTCAATCAGCAGAGTATTTTAGTAATTGCACAAAACGGAAGTTGAACAGATCACCAGTCCCACTTAATCTAGCTCAAAATAAGCACAAAAACGGTTTGGTTAAAAATATAAAAGAGTTTACTCACAAAAGCTTGTGCATAGTCTACACAGGTTCAATTCTACAAGTAGGTAGGAAGAAAATAAAGCACTCATATGCTTGCTGCAAAATGATCCCTGTTAGGAGATCTCAGAGCATGTTTTCAGGACAAAAGGCAAAGACAAAAGGGAGAGAGACAAAATGGCCAGAGAACATTTTTCAAAAGAACAAGGAATGCTGGAGGAAGAGGTGTTAACCAACAAACAGGAAGTTTTCTCTCTAGGCTATCTCTCTATGCTTACAATAGACATGCAAACAAACTAGTTATTCAATTAGGCATGCAAAGGTTGCCACTCCCAGCAGTATCAAGTATATGAAAATTTAATGCAGAACAAATCTCCAGTTATAGCATTTTCTGCACAGTAAGCAGCATTTTTAATTCATCAAAATATTATTTTCCATGCAGAAAACAATCATATGTGAATTTTGCATAAAATAAGTACCAATCTGGGAAGACTCTCATTCGTCCTGGATAATTCTTACCAGGGCTTCTTAACACTCAAAAACACATGCTGCAACTATTTTTTTAAAATATTTTCAAATATTCTTTCTATTCCTACATATAAAGTGAGAATACATGCAAAAACATATTTAGTTAGAATGTACAGTCATGCATGGCTAAAACACTAAACTTTTCTGGCCACTGAATGATACATGGTGAATATTTATCTTCCCTGTATTGGAAAATGAACCTTTTAGCTTCAGTAAGCCCAGGCAAGATCCATCCATGTTCATCAAAACTTAAGTTCCAAGGCCTAGGAATATAATTTAGAACAAATATCAAAACAAACATATTTTAATACATCTAGACAGAAAGGTGTAAGTATTTAGGATCCAATGGGCATACTAACATGATATGCCAAAAGAAGATATTTATATTAGAGCAACGTCTTTTAGCAGAAGTAGTTAATTTCTTTCCAAAAAGACTTAATGATTTAAATCAAAAATATATGAAACGTAAGCCCTTTCTGCAGCATCATCCCATCCTGCCCTTGGGACAAGAGAAGGATGGGACTGCAACAACTCTTCTGCCTGACATTGGCCCTTTTCGCACGGTATTTGCCATGTGAAAGGGCCCCTGTAGCATTGCGTGACTGCGAAGAGTGGTCCACATGATGCACTTGCAGTTGCGCGACACTCCAGGGGCTGGCAGACGCTGACCGCTCACTATTTCATTTTCATCTGTGAGCCAAAAATGGTGCGCAATCATGCATCGCTCCGGGGCCCCACGCACACTTACTGTGCGTGCGGAGCTCCGGAGTTGCGGTGATCATGCTTTCTGTCCCAGTGCAGCCTGGGAAAATCCCAGGCTACACTGCAGAAGGAAGAGGAGGGGCTCTCGCATGAGCAGGCAGCAGCTGCAGAACGGAAGGAACTGGGATGCGAGAGCCTCTCGGAAGAGGCTGCTCGTGCGATCCCTGCACCCCAGGTCCACAAAAAGGTGAGTTGCGGAAAGGGCCATTGTCACAGTCCTGTTTCTCTCCCATCCCCAGGCAGCACAATCATGGGTTAAATCATTGATAGGTTTTCCTTGTCAATGACACATGATCATGCCACCATCCCACATTTACCTGGCCTGCAGAAGAGCAGGAAACAAGATGGTGGTGCTTCCTGCCCCAACCCAGCCTGGGGAAGTACTCAGCTATACTGTGGGAGGGAGGGAGGGAGGGGCTTGTCCATTGCACTCCTTCCCACAGGGAGCTGGTCTTGTGCAGAGGGGACTGCTGCTGTCATACTCCCTTCCTGGCTGAGTCACTGTTGGAATTCCAACTGGACTCTGCTGCGAGAAGGAAAACTGCAGAAAGGGCCTGAGATTATTTTGCACTTGCTGGTTTCATAGAAGACTATTTTTAAAAAATTATACTCACTTCTAAATTAAGTATTAGCAAATGCTTCTGTGATATCAAGCACTTTTCAACAAAGCACAGTAAAACAGATCTAGTACCATAGGAACTTAGAGCTGGAAAGGATCGCAAAGGCCATATAGCCCAACCCTCTGCCATGCAGGAATATACTGTATGACTAATGCTGGAAGACAACCATCAAGCTTCATCTTAAAATCTTCTTGGTTTCAGTGTCTTCAAAAGTATATTCAGTGATTCCAACACAGAACAAGTGATGGCATATAAATGGACATGAAAAGTTGTCATAAAATTGCCATGCTACACAATGAATAAAAGCTATGTAGACTGAAATAATGAAAGTGGCAAAAATTCATGATCTGTATCTGTTAATTGATCTAATGTATAAACCACATAATAAGCCTATTTCTGCCACAGAAAATACTGTCTCACAATTTTCAAATCACGGTTATTTTGCAGTTACTTTAGCATTACTATGTAAATCAACAAAACTGTAGTTGACAAGAGGTCATTCATCACGGCACCCTAGCTGTAGGAACTTCTGGAAACACCATCTCTTTCTTTTTGAGATAGAATCATAGAATCATAGAGTTGGAAGAGACCCCAGGGGCCATCGAGGCCAACCCCCTGCTATGCAGGAACACCCATCAAAGCATTCCCAATAGATGGCCATCCAGCCTCTGCTTAAAAACCTCCAAAGAAAGAGAGTCCACCACAATTCAAGACAGCAGATTCCACTGCTGGACAGCTCTGACTGTCAGGAAGTTCTTCCTGAGGTTCAAGTGGAATCTCCTTTCCTGTAGCTTGAATCCATTGCTTCTTGTTCTAGTCTCTGGAGCAGCAGAAAACAAGCCCACTCAAATATTTAAACACGGCTATCATGACCCCTCTTAACCTTCTCTTCTGCAGACTAATCATACCCAGCTCCCTAAGCTGTTCTTTATAGGGCATGGCTTCCTGACCCTTCATCATTTTGGTCGCCCTCCTCTGGACACATTCCAGCTTGTAAATATTCTTCTTGTCTAATCAAAAAGCTGGGCTGGGGCAGGAAAGTCTACTCAAAAACTGGTGCCAAATAAGTTGATTCCAAACTCACCCATAATTGCCCACAGTTTGTATGAGTCAAAACTACATGCCTTCTAATACAAACTCAGGAAATGTAAATGCACTTTAGAAAATGACAATTCAACCTTTTTGAAGTACAAAATGCAATGGCAAAGGCCCCCATAATAATTTCCTAAATATGATAATGATCTTATGAAAATAAAAATAAGATGTCTCAAAGAATATATGAAGTACATGGTAGAACATTCGTGTAAAATATGCTGAAGTTACCCAAAAACTTAATCTGCATAATGCCCACCTATTCAAATCAAGAAATTTTCTATCTGAAAGCTCAGTAAATGGATTATCATACAATAATGGACTGTGAATTCTGTGACCTCACTTCCTAGCTTATTTCAGATCATATTGCACATCATACTACTATAACTGGCATATTAATTATTTATCAAAGTTTGATGAAATGCGAAGAAGGTGAAGCACACCTACATGTATTCATCCTTATAATGCTGGATCATGATTTAGATAGCGACTTTCCCCAGACCACCAAATGAGCATCATATCTGAGCAGAAATTTGGACATAAGGTTCTCAAAAGCATACATGCTGTTTAATATGTTACATTAGCTATGAAGAAATCAAATGTGGCTGTTAGGATTAAACTCAACTGACTGAACTCTAAAAAGGGCTTACTTTTGAGTGAAAATACTTATGATTGTGTTGCAAATTCACACATTAATTGAGGACATGTGATTCAAGCATTTCATACTGGGACCTTTTTTTTTTTTTTTAAGAATCCCTCAAAAATTCAATTCCCTAAAGGCAACTTTCTGACTGCAGACCAAACCAAAATAAAATTTTGCCTATTTTTACCAAAGACACAGCCATGTTAGGCCCTTTTTGCATGTGACTTTGAAAGTGAAATGGCCACAGTAGCAATGTGGAATCATGAGGACAGTTCTGCATGACGTCCTCGTGATTGCGCGTTGCTCCCATAGTGATCCCATGGCATTCATGCAGTATATCATTTTTGGCTCTTTGCTGAAAATGATACATGATTGCACATTCCTCCCGTGTCCCTCCCACACTTGCCTTGCATGTGGAATGTCAGGAAACATGGCCATTGCACTTCCTCCCCCAGCGCAGCCTGGAAAAGTACCCAGCTATGCTGCAGAAGGAAGGGATGGAGCTTTCATGCTTCCTTTTATCCAGTGCAGAGCTGGTGTGGAGGGAAGCAGGGGAGATACGATTCCCTCACGGAGGAGGCTTTTCGCACAATCCCCATGCACCGCCAGTGGCACCAGGTAAGGTGTGAAACGGGCCTTAGTCTAGAATAGTATGCAAAGGGATCTTGTAGCACCTTTAAGAGTAATGAAGAGAAAGAAGTTGGTAGCATAAGTTTTTCAATAACAATAGTGATGAAATTTCACACAATATTTGCGGTTTTGATACACTGGGAGATACAGATGCATTTACTAAGGGTGGAATTTAAAAGTTTGTAACTAAACTCAAACAACAGCATATGAAGCTGCCACCATGATCAATGAAATTCTATAAGTGCTAAAAAGCATCAGCAGAGGAATGTGAGTAATTCCCAAAGACCCTGTCTGTCATGCCCTGCTTCCAGAGCATGGAGTCTGACTCAGAGTCTGAAGCAGAGGGCACGCCACAGGCTGAAACAGAAGGCATGCCAGAACCTGCTGTACAGAGAGAGGTTACAGTGCCAGAAACAGAAAGGGGATGGTGCCAGCTCCAACAGAGAGTCCTGCCTCTTCAGATACAGAGGAACACTTACCTACACCCAGCTTCACACAACATAGGCAGCAAAGAGATACTCAGTGTCACTGTCTCAGAATTTATAACTGGCAACAATCAATCAAGGCACAGCTGCACTAGGCTTTGGGTCTATTTAGCTGGCTCCTGTTCCCTCCAGGAGTTGTCAGAGCTTATCTGACCTGCTACCTTACTGGATGCCTTGACAAAAGCTTGGATTGACCTTGGACACTCCCTTGCCATGAAACCCAGCTGGACTTTGTTTATATTGAACTTTACTTTTGACTCTTTGCTTTCTGCCTGGAAGTAGATAACAAGCTGGGAGATATTCAGTTTGTTTGTTTGATTTATCAGCTGTGCAGGACTGAGATAGGACAGAGTCTTAGTTGCAACACTAACATATTCACATCATTATACTTTTCTTTATTACAATCACTTTGACTCTATTTTTTAGAGAAAAAAAAATTCTCCTTTAATAAATAAACAGAAGTATTTTTACACCTGAATCTCAATTATTTGGATGTGAACACCACTGAACTTAATGGAATTTGATTCTATGATTCATCCTGATAAAATTCTCCCTGTAATTATCAACATTTATTGAGAGCAATCTAACTTCCCTATGCATAAAGCCATTTTTTCCTTGACTGCATGTTCTATTAGGAATTTTAAAATAACTACATGGTTGTCCCAGAATGTATAGAGTGCTTAATATACTTTATATTATTAAAATCTAGGGGAAGGGCAATATGTTAGTCCATTGCAGCAAAAACAACCAGAAGTACTGTTTTAGCTTGAAGGCTAACATCTTTTATGTGTTATAGACTTTCATGGTCCCCAACCAACCTTATCAGAATATATTGCTGTTACCTTTATAATAACCCTGAAAAATAGCTCATCGTTTTTATCCCTATGCTAAGATGGTGGTGATGTCAAAAGTGGCTTTCAGAATTCATACAAAAGAGGGAACTATTTGAGCATTTGACTTCCTGATCTGTATCTTGGCCTAATGGTTAGTACAATATGTCAGCTCTCAGATATTATCCAAACTCCAATAAAGCAAATGGACATACTGCCAGTGTTTCCAATGTCTTTCACAGTCATAATGGAGTTCTTCAAGAAAGTTAATTTGAGGTCAATAGCACTTTAAAGGCTATGTGATTAATCTCTGCCTCACTAACATATGGTCTTATTCTGTGTAATACAACTGTAGAAGTACGAGAAGATAAATACTACACTTTTTGTATATACTTTGGGAAATGACTTTTCAGGACTCTAATTTGGTCAGCATTCTATAACTGTCTATTGAAGATTGATTGAAATGCTCTAAGGCTATTTCAGTATTGGCTTGAGGAGAATAGATAGGAGGTTTCCAATGATTAAGCAATCTGTCTTTCCCAACCCCTCTACATTCTACTGTTTTGACCTGGGTCCTACCATGTTCCTCAAATTTCTCCCAGCCATATGGAGAAATTCACCTCTGCAGCCTTAAAACATTGGAAAGATACAGCTGAGTTGATATCTATTATCAGTTCACTGGAGTGTAGCTGTCCTCTAGGTGTACAAATGTCAACATAGCAAAGCTTCTTTCTTGAAGAGGGAGAGATAAATTGTAATTATCTACTTTCAGAACAGTAGCATCAAGGTCAGTGAAGCTGGGAGTAAAAACTGTGATAAACTAACAAAACAGCCTGTCTTTTCACAGTGAATTCTACCCTTGGCATCACTTGTAGGGCATTCAGCAGATGTGTCACATATGACTATGAAAGAAGAAATATTTTTATTTGTTTTATGGTAAAAACACCAAAAAGGTGGTGACACTTCAGGAACCTGATGTCAGGTTGTACTTAAGGAGATAATCAGAATCCAAACTATTAATCATGAAGATAATAAACTCTTTAGTCCTAATCAAAGTAAACTATATAATGAGAGTAACAAGTTTATTCAGCTTGCATTCTCTCTTTCTTAAATATATATCAAAATTATCCCAGTTATTCAACAAATACATTGATTCACAAGTGATCTGCTAAACTCTTCTCTGTGAAGAAAGGTTAAACATTTAAAAATGATAAGAAGCAGCTTATAGGGTGATAGAGGTATGTAAACATATTATGTTGCAGAGATGGGACTTGTCAATCAGCAGGCCATGTGCAGCCCTCTAGTCATGGGGTCCAGTATGGATCTATACTGATCTCTTCTGCCCTGGCACACCCTCAAGAAAATTCAACCAAAAGAACTCAGATTTGAGCCAGAAAAGATCACCCTGAAATACTTTAGAAATATGTAAATGCCCCCCCTCCCCAACACCTGAAAGCTTCAGGAATGGTCTGAAAGATGACTGTAAATGATGTTTCTTCATTCCTTGTCACTCAAAAAGGTGGCTGCAATGACTTGCTCTCTCAGGCTGCAGAAGAGCTAAAAATGGACCACAGCTGATGCAGCAGAGCAGCTAACAAACAAGTTAATAGAGTCTCAGTAAGGGAAAGGCTGGTCCAAAACTTCTGGCTGGGTATTTGAAGCATCTGGAAATGACATCCTCCCGCAGCATAGTGCAGAACACCCAAAGTTTAGCAAACTATTTGTCAACATGAGACAAAATATCCATAATCAGTTCTGCCTTACCTGGCAGTAAAAATACAGTAGTAGCAAAAGTTGTATCAACAAGCAAACGTACTAACAGCATTGCTTTCAAAACACTGCAGAAGCTATTTGGTGTGGCTTTCTAATTCTGACTATGACATGGCAATTACATTCTTTTGTCTTAGATCATTTTATTGAAAGCCTTTTCTGCATCACACTGTTATTGTGCTAATTTTCCACTTTCAACATCCTATGGAATCCTGGGATTTGCAGCTTAGGAAGAGGCATTTAGAATTCTCAGCCAGAGAGCTCTTCGGCCTCAGTAAATTACAAACTCCAGAATGCCACAGGACGTTGAAAATGGAATAATAGTGCTATAACAGTATAGGAAGAAAACGGTCAAAGATACAGGCATTTAAAATGCCACTTTGTCAGAGCTGGATTGGTAACAACTTATCAAGATCTCTGGTAGAGGCTTTTTCTATCGTTGACTCTTGAGATATGTTTGTCTCCTCTCAGAGATAGAAAGCATACTTTCCTAACTGATCATGAGCCCTTCAGAAGAGGACAAAACTTAAGTTTGTTAAGATCCTATAGGTAAAAAAAAAAACACATAACAGACCTGATTAACTAGTATAAAGGTATTTCTAGTTGAATGTTTCCACAGAATCAGATAACCATGGGAATCTCAAAAGTTGGGCATAAGAAAAATATTTGTGTTCACAGCACCTGGTATTCACAACATGCTGCCTATAGTGCCTGAGGTAACCTATAGCCATCATGACAAGGAAATGCTAATTGCCTTACCTTCCACAAATTTTAAAGATAGTAACTTGTGTGCCCTTCATTATATACTGAAAAAAAAAAAAAATTCATAGTTTACCTATGCACTGTGTAAATTAACACTCCTCTCCTTCTGTTTGTCATTATTCACCTTCAGGGGATAACTCAGGTTCCCGTATTAGGATAGAGGGGGTAAAAATGTTCCTCTAGCCTCTTTATACCAAGGATAGGCACACTACTGAGCTTGAAATGTTATAGTTAGAAACTATTTTTCAAATTCTGTTTTCAGAGTTCTTTATAGAATCTACCATCCCTGTGCTGATTTGGTAATTCCCCATAAACTATGATATTTTTCTACACTGCCACTATTCTTAATAATTTCTAGGAAAATGTGTTCCCATTGAAAATTCATTGTAGCTTAAGAATGAGTTGGCTGTTAATTGCTGGGATAATATAGACATGGTTAATTTTTCTAATCTCAAGTGTTTATTTAAACCTACAATGATTTAATGAACATAATTATTGAATGAATAAGGAACACACAGTTTTAGAAACTGCATGGCTGTTTTACCACAGTCCCCAAAGAGACAGCATTTCTTAAGAATGTGCTGGATATAGACCAGCAGTACTACTTTTGATTGTCCAGCCTTGGGGAGGAAAGCAATTCCTCCAAGTTACCTTGAGACCTGATGACAATTAATATATAGGCAGAGAGATGTATATTTTATGCAAGATCAAGAAACATGAAATGGTAAATAAGGGAGGTCAGGTGGAAGCAGATGACAACAAATATACAAATTGTTCCCACAGATTTCCAGTTCCATCTAATCATTTTGGTATCCAAAGGATGAGATTATTCCTCTAGGACTCTGCATTCATGAGCAGATATGAGTTAATTTGACTTCTGATTCTTGTTCCAAGAGCTTAAATTTTGTTGGATAGGCAAAAGCAGAAACCAAGTTCTTCACCAGTAAACAAATCAATAATATGTAGCTATCTAGTGGATTTGGATGGTGCGCCAGGTCTAGGATTTTTCTCATTCTTTGTTCCTTCCCCATGATGAGTTCCATAGGCCTCTAAGGTCCTTTCAACAGCTTTCCTGCATCCTGGGAGCATCTGGTGATGATGGCAGCAACACCTCTCCCAGGAAGTGAGCATGATGGAGTGTTCCCCTCTGCACTGGCTGCCTGCGGAATCCAGGAAGCCAGATGGCCCCACCTCTTCCTGCTGCAGCTCATTTGGATACTGGGTACTGTGCTGGGGCAGGAAGCACTTCCAGGGCCTCCGCAGACAAGATAAGTATAAGCATGGAGCAGGAGAGGTGGTGTGATTGCCAGTTATTGATGGGGAAAATCCATCAATGATTTGTGGTACAATTGTGCCACCTGGGGATAGGAGAAGGACAGGACCCAGATGTTGCCATGCATAAGTGTTGCCTGGGTCCTGTCCTTTTCCCAACTCCAGTGTGGGTTGGGTGTGTCAAGAGGAAAGAGTCTAAGAGCAGTCTTCCCCAGGATGTTCTGAGCTATTGGGTTCAGGTTCCATGTCTGATTCTGGCTTTCCACAGCTTACCTTTTCTCGGTGCTGGGGTGCAGGGATCGCACAAGCAGCCTCCAGCGAGAAGCTCTTGCATCTCCGCTGCTTCAGCTCTGCATGAGCTGCCTGCTCCTGAACAAGTAGCGCGAAAGCCCCCCCTCTTCCTTCCGCAGCACAGCCTGGGAGTTTCTCAGGCTGTGCTGGGGCAGGAAGTGTGACCACCATGGCTCTGGAGGCTCTGCACACAAGTGTGTGTGGGACCCTGGAACAATGCACAATCGTGCACCATTTTCAGCTGAAAGCCGAAAATGAAAAAGTGCACGAATGGCACCTGCCCTACCCTGGAGAGTTGTGCGATTGTGAGTGTGTTATGCAGATCGCTCCTCACAATCGCATGACACTCCAGGCGCCCTTTTGCATGGCAAATGCTGTGAGAAAAGGGCCTTAGTTTTACTTTTCAGAAACTTTGGAAGTGTTTTAATGCCGTACAGTGGAGACCATTCTTATGATAAATCCCTCTTGGAGAGTTCAAAGTAAGTAGTAGACAGTTGCATAAGCTGTGAAGCAGTGTTTTCAGAACAGTAATTGAGTAGCAACAGATACCTTAAGAAAAGGTGATGTTCTCATGGAACTCAATTATAGACCCATATCCAGATTTATCTTCCAAAACCAAATAATAGCTGTCACTTCACTTGGATAGATTTACAAAAAGTTTATATATTCAACAGAATCAAAAGACAAACTTGGTTTTAGACTCTACCAAACCAGAAGATTTTAAATGCAAAATTGATGGATTGGTCTGTTTCAAATCTTTGTCAGTTTTTCATGTGCTCATTAATAAATCAATTCTATTTCTTTCTCCATCTGCAGTTTTAGAATTCTAGATAACAGTTTGCATATAAATATAAATTGGTATTAATAAAGAATTAATAATTATCAATAATAATAATTTGATAAAAATAATAATTTAAATATTAACAAATAGCAATATTTATATTAACTAATATATTAACATTAATAAAATATCATTACTAATTAATACACAAATACATATTAAATATGCATATGAATATTTTCTTTATTTAGTCAATATATATGCCACTTTTCTTCCAGAAACTGGGACCCAGTGCCTTCCCTCAAGCTGCTTTCAATTATTAATATCCTATTTATGTATATTAAACATTTGTATACCATCTTGCAGCTATATAACTGCCCAGGATTCACTGTTGTGTTTGAACTGGGAAACTATGAGTATCAATTTGAGGACAACCTAGGTATGAAATCATGGGACAAAGAAGTCTTCACTTTTGCAAATAACTAGTTATAAAATTGTTCTCAGTTACTTTCCTGCCCTGACAGACCTGAAAAGAAAGAATCGGTCATATATCAGCATAAAATTTATTCCATATAGCCCATGGTCTTTACATTATTTAGAATAAAATATGAACAGAATTAAAAAATAAATTATTAACATTAAAGCCATTTAACAGAATCCCACATAACCAACTAGAAAGTGTAAGATGAATGTTAATATTACAATATGTTCCTTAATGAAGTGAGCATGTGGATTTTCAGCTACCAATGCAGTTTGGGTGTTAAGTATCTGATAAGAATTCAACGCCTACTACCTGAAGTGCAGAGTCTGTACACAACTGAATAATGGAAGACACAAATATTTGTCTAGGAGTAGAATATTGGGGACAGAACAAAAGTTATGGGTTATACAATCAATCTGATTTCAGCCAAATGCACGTTTTCTATCTAAAATTTGAATACTTTGAAATCTCCCTTCAAGAGATACAGAAGGCATCTGCTGGAATCTGACTTCTGTGAAAGCTCTTCAAACTGATCTGAATCTATTGGTATCAAATGTAAAATTGTGTCCGAATTATGGCTGCTGTGTTTTGGCTAGCATCATAATTGAAAATCTACTTTTAGGGGAATGAGGACTAAGGTCCTTTCTGCTCAGTGCACCCAACCTGCCATGGGGATGGCAGAAGGACAGGACCAAGATGACATTTATGCCATCTCAGTCCCATCCTTCTCCTGTCCCCAGGCACCACGATTGTGCCGCAAATCATTGATGGGTTTTCCCCATCAATGACTGGTGATTGTGCCACCCTCCCACTGCACATCTGCACTTACCTTGCTTGCAAAGGTCTTGGAAGCACAATGGCTGCACTTCCTGCCCCAGCACAGCCTGGGACAGTACCCAGCTGTGCTGTGGTAGGAAAAGGCACAGCCATTGTGCTTCCTGGATCCCAGAGGCAGCCATGGCAGAAGGGAGCGCTCCATTGCATTCCTCTCCCAGAAGACCCACTGCTGCCATTGTCACCAGACACTGTCAGGACAGAAGTAAGCTGTAGAAATGGCATAAGTCCTAGATAATTCTCTGTGTTAAGGTTGTAGACCTTTAACTTCTCTTGACACAATTGTGCCCAGGCTCCAGCTGGCTCTAGTTCCTCCAGCCAACAAGTTTGCTGAGGGAATGGTCCTCAAGTCCATTTAATCTGCACCAGAACCTTAATAAAGACAGATCAATTTTAGCTGTGATTGAGGGGAAACCCATTCAGCCACTGGAACCCTTGAAGGCAGTCTCAAAATCTGCCACATGAATTTGTTTAGCACATTTACCAAATCACACCTAACAGCTTCTCCCAAGATTTCAGTTTCATATAGCGTTTGCATAGTAATTTTTATCTGTGGAAACCTTTAGGGCAGTATTCATTATTTGTCCCCCCTCAACTAGAAAAAATATTTAAAGTTCCCAATAGATCTAGCACTTGAAATTTTATTGGCCTCGAAATGTTGCTTCTGAGAAAGTTTCTCATCAAAGTACAATCCCAGGTATTTAAATCAGTGCACCTGTTCTAAATAAGGTCCATCAATTGTTCATATATACTTAGGGGTTCTCCTCCCCCAAAATTATTTGCACACGGTTAATTTGAATAGACAACATTTTATGTATAGAAAACAGCATTTCTGCACAGGTATCCATTAGTATTAATGTGCTGAAACATTATTTTCCATATAAAAATTGCTGTTTTTCTGCAAAACCATGTGTGAAATTTGTGCAGAAGAAATGCCCAGTTACAGCATTTTTTCCGTGCCGAAAACAACGTTTTCTGTTCAGGAATTAATATTTTTGCATTGAAATATTATTTGCCATACAGAGAATGCTGTTTTCCACACAAAATAACCATGGGCCTTTCCTCACAACACTGTTATAATGCTATTATTCCACTTTCAGCATCCTGTAGAATTCTGGGGTTTGTAGTTTACTGAGGCCCAAGAGCTCTCTGGCTGAGAACTGTAAATGGTCCTCTCTAAATTGCAAACCCCAGGATTCCATAGAATGTTGAAAGAGGAATGACAGGACTATAACAGTGTAGTGTGGAAATGGTCCATGTGTGAATTTTGTGTTGAATAAATCCTGAATTGTGAATAACCTAAAACTGTGTATTTTCTAAAATACTTCCTTACAGCAAGAAGAAAAGTGCTGCAATTTCTTGTTGATGCCTTCAAGAAGAAACTTAATGAAGAATTACATCCCTATCTGTTAGTCTTTTTCACCTAACTCCAGGAAAGCTATTTCTATTCTGAACCAGGGATTAGCATCAGTAATGGACAGGTTAATAACAAATTGAATCTTAATGCAGACTAAGTGCTCCCCATCAGCTGAGAGAAAGAATATAGATACAACATGTTCTTTCCATGGAGATGCAGGTTGACAATTTGAGTGTACTCCTGATCTTACTTTTGAACCTGGCGGTCCAGGTTTCTGTGGTGGTCATGATTTCTTTTTGCAGATTTAAAACCGTTGGTTACAGTTTAATTCCACTTTAATGTTGACTTTTCGAATATTTTGATTATATTATCATCATTTTAATTTATGAACAATCTTGAGTCACAGTCTTAACAGAAAACACAAGGTATAAATCATGATCATGATCATCTCCTCAAATTGCTACAGCATTTGATTTCCTACACAGGACTATCAGCATAGTTATCAGGGACACTGAGGCCACAATCCTGTTGCTACTCTGTGCTAGTGACTGCAGTTCTTCCACAGTTACAAAACAAAGGTGCCACAAGGTAGACAAAATCTTCAAACTATAAGCAGGCTGTTTCTACAGCGCTTATTGTTTTCATCTACTATATAAAATCAAAGTTTGTGAGTGATCTTGTCTGTTTGTCTGTGTCAGGCAGGCGAAGACCTCATGCAAGTGGTTGTGTGAGGCAAGAAGACCTCATATGATTGCCTGGCTGTGAAGATTCTATGGAATCCTGGGTTGGCAGGTCAGGGAGGAGCCTTTAGAATTCTCAGGCTGGTTGCTATGGAGATGAGGACAAGCAGTGAGAAGGAGGCCAGTGTATTCCCTCAGGAACCCAACCTTTGTTTGTTAATAAGTCTGAATACAGATTGGATTGGAGACATGTTACATATACTGGACAAGAAAGATTGAGGAATTAGAGACACATGATCTCAAATGTGTGTATTTTAACTGCATCTAACTCCTAAGGTAAGATAAGGTAATTCCTTAGGTTTTTCTAATGTTGTCTGTGAGAAAATAAAATCCTGGGCAATGCCAGCTAAATCTGCTAGTAACCACACATTAATCAATATTTTCCTCCCCTATCACTGCCTATTTCTAAGTAGTTTCCATCAGTGTGGTTCATCTACAAAATTCTAGCTGGAGATCTTAGGCAGAATGGAAGACATTACTAGCATGCTCTACAACAGTGCTTCTCCAGCTATCTGATTTGACAAAAACTGTTATTTCCCCCCTAGTGTGTCAGGTACCATATTTGTGCCATATTATTGTCATATCTCTATAGCTTCCTGGAAATTCACAGCAGACTAGAAACCAAAGACTCATGATCCCACACTGTTAAGGGTACTGGATTTCTGTTTAGTCCCTCTCTCTCTCCCTCTCTCTCTCTCTTTCTTTCTCTTATTTGTGCCATGTTTGGCTAGAAACAAAAATCTATGAGCCAAAAACATAAGGAGCCTAAACAAAGGGAATTGTATGAAGCTAAAAGACACAATCCTCCATTTAGGCATTTTGTTTTATTTTGTTTTGTTTCTAACAACACTGGAGACATATCTTTCTGCAGTCCAGATCAGACAATTAATAGGGAAGCCAAATTAAAAATTGTAATGATATATCTGCAGGCCATGAAGTTATATGGTCTGCTTATGTTATTTCAGAAATAAAATAGACATTTTATGTCATGACTGATGAGATTGTATATATGTGATGATAGGATCGTGGGAGGTGTGGGTAGAAGTGTTGTGAGCTCAGACTGGATGAAAAGAAATGACAAATGCTTGAGTACTGCAGGGCGAAAAGGCTAGGTTACTCATATTTGTGCCTGTTGAAGCTGATTGAGAGCTTCTATAGAAGCACTTGTACATTTCCTTCCATGACAGAAGAACCTATTTTGGAGTTGGTTCCTGGAAATATTGCCATCTTAAAAGCATGAAGTTAAATCCTGATATTCCTGGCAGGAGACGGGAGAACAGGACAGGTGTTTTGAACAGGGGAAACAGCAGTACACAAAGATGCAAAAAAAAAAAAAAATGAGTTGGCTAATGGAACATTAATCTAGCTTTTCAAAGGAGGAATATAACAAGTTAACTGAGCAGTTGTCTCCTAGATTATAAATGAACCTGTACATACCCTGGATCAAATCAGCTTTTAATACAGGACCCAGCTGTATCTACTACATTCTTTTCCAAACTAAGGCCATTTTTGCATGATGATACTTTTCAGCATTATTGCACTGCAATCCCAGGTCCAGAAGGGAGTGTGTCACCAACAGTCTCCTCCATACCTCACTGGCTTCGTGAGGAAGGAAGTGCAATGGCATCACTTCTTTCTTCTGTAGCACAGCCAGGCACCTTCCCATGGCTGGAAAAGACAGAACCATTGTGTGATGGTAAGTGCAAAATGGATGTTTTCCATTTTGTGGAAAATATGCCAGCACTATGCTTGAGGGTGGGATGACAGCAGGCTGGTGATAATATTGTGGAGAAGCATGACCTGCCTACCACTGCCATCCTGTCCCGAAAGCAGCTTAGCCCCATCATGAAGAAATGGCCTAAAACAATTCTTTTCTATCCTTCTTAATACTGAGGCCATCCAAGCTTGCCTCTTATAGACAGAATACACATCAGGAGTCCATGAATCAGAGAAATGGAGTCAGTTAAGGAAAAAAATAAAAGGACGAGTAAGATCGTGATGAAAGTTGAGATGAAGACAGAAAAAAGTACTAAGAGTTTTCTGAACAGAAAATGTGTTTCTTGCCTAGAAATGTGGAGAAATATTATTTACTTTGTCTAAACTACTGTTTTCATGCAGGAAAAATGTTTTTTATAAAGAAAATACTATTTTCAGCACAAAAGTCATGCCTGCCCTCTAAAGAATAAAACTTTAGCTGCTAAAATTCATACTATCTAGGATTCTCCTTCAACAGCATTCCCAACACTCAATAATTATTTTTTCAATCATTTTTTGAATATCCTTAATATTAGTTACATCCCTAATGGACATAAAATACTGCATGGTTCTACTGCTACCTGACAGTCCCAACCTGGGACAGTCCTCATGGGGATCCCTCAAGAAAGAAAGATGGGCATGGAAGCTCCATTTTTCACCAAAACAGACCTAGCCCAGTTTCAAAACTGCCAGGAACAAAGTTCTAACAAAAGAAGGAACAAAGCAGAAAGGAAGATAATTCTGCTGAATACCATGTACAGTGTCATATATACAAGTCTTGAACCTAAGAGAAGAGAGGTGGGGAAAGTGGGATCCAACTACTTGCCAGCTGCACAGCTGGAAATGTTTTCCTGTTCTCAAGGTGAGCCATCACTCTCCTAGTCCATCTAGAGAGATCTGCCCTCCCCCATAAGACTGACTGATCCTCTGAGCCTCTGATTTGCTAGCATTGGGATGGAGTTTCAGGCTAGCTGCACTGACAGTGGAGCCCATGTGGTAAGTTGCCATACTATTGCAAAAGGAGATTGCAGTCTCCCTTTACCCTACATATCGCTCTTGGAATGCAAACAGAGTTTTAGGAGCCCCCCCCTTATTTTTAGCAAAATAAGCTAAGCTTCAGGGGCAGTGTCAATTGGGTGTCAAGTCAGATGAAAGGGGGAAAGAATATTGGTAAATATGCAAATCCCAAATGAAAAGGGATTATTTTCTGGATGGGAAACAACACTCCCCCCCCCAAAAAAAGCCTTTTGTAGAAGAAATTCATATACAGATTTTTTTTTTCTGAATGAAATCTAGACTGAATAATTCTCAAAAGCCACATAGGTTTTCAAGACTTACTCCCAGTGGGGACAAAAAATTGTTAAATAATACATTATTGACCATGTAAACAACATTTATGGAGATTTCAATCCTAGTATAGAAGGAACATATTCAATGTTCCATGGAGGATTTTTCTTAGTTTTATGTTCCATGTCCCTTTGAACACTACTGGCATATTAGAAAATTAATGCAGATAAATTGTACATAGTAGTTGAATGAATAACCTTCCCCCTTTACCATATTTCAGAGAATGTTAAGAACTGGGATGAGCCTAATAATATCAGCTATTACCATGAAGCCTTAATGGTATAAGTAAAGGAGGGAAAATAAGCATTTCTTCAAACAGAACATTGTTAAACCATGGAAATTACTGCCATATGAACTGATGACCAACAGCTTAGATGGACTTAAAAGAGGATGATACGTATTCTTAGATGATAAGGCTTTCACTAACCAGAAATCATGGAGGTTATATGTGACTCCCATTGTAAGAGAAGTATGGCTCTTCATATCAACAATAAAAGAAAATGAACAGGAGGCTGGTATTGCACTTCTGTCTAACTTCTGGGCTTTCTGTTGGAGCATCTAATGAGAACATCATGCTGGACTAGACAGAACTTTGGTCTTACCTGCAAGGCTTTTCTTACAACTTGTTGCATATTATAAAAAGCTAATAGTGTGATAAAATTCATTGGAAATGATGAAGTGAAATGATACCTTTAACAAGTCTTCTTACAGTGTAGTTCTTAAGATTACAAACAGTGATACCAAATAGCACATTACGCACTCAGTACCAAACACGTTTACTTGGAAGTAACTTCCACTACATTCAGTGGTATATACTGCTAAATAAAAATTCAAAGAATTGAAACTTAAAGGTGCTATAATGCTGTTAGTATATTACTACTATAGTACCACTACTAGTAAATAGTACTACTAGTATTGTAACAGTGATGATAATGATGATGATGATGATGATATCATCTTCAATATCAATTCCACATATTAACATCTCTCTGTATGCATGAAGGTGAACAAGCATTTGAATAAGAGTGATTGTGTTGCTGGGGATAGGAAAGGGCAGATGGGTTTCAAAGACCTTGGCAGTATTATACATCCCTTTGCAGTCATTTATACAGAATCATTGCAGCATCTACACTAGTTTTGACTGATAAGAGCCCCCTTGGAATGCATGCTTGGTATAAACAACAAGCTGGGTACAGATGCCTTGGGCTAAAATTCAAATTGTGTATCATAAATTGTTAATGTTGGTTTTCATAGAGCTGGATTGGCTGCCTCATACTTTTTTGCTTGTTTGGGGGGTTTGGGAGTGCAAGAGGGAGGGAAGATCATTAGAAACATTTGCCAGTTCTCAGTAATAAAGTATCTGATTGAATTTTGTATCCAAAGACTCACTATAAATGTATCACACCAAGCAACACTACAGACACATGCAGAACTTAATCCACTTTTGATAAGAGGGGGTAGAAAAAAGATATCATAGATAAATGTTTTGAAATGGTTGAAAATTTAGATGTTTAGATAGATTATTAGATAGAGAGCTGATAAACATATCAATAATTGATAGTAACTCATTTTCTAAAAAAGAACTCACTCAACAAAATTAGTAGTATACACTGCAGTCTGCACAGCAGAAAAATGCTGCAGCAGTTACATACATTGAAATGAATTGCTGAATGAATTGATACACACCTTCAGAAATATTTTTTTTTCAGCTCAGTAATCTGTTAACCAAAAGGGCAGAGATACAATAATATAGATACAATAATACAATAATACAATAATACAATACAATAATACAATAATACAATAGTAAAGTGCTCTCTACTCTATCCTGACTCCCATTGTGAGAAAAGAAAATAAGACCGCGCAACAAATCTAGCTAAATCCTAAGCTGCTTTGGACTGATTTGTACAAATTCCAGAGCCCTTTGTATTGTCGCACTTCAGTTCCAGAGGGATGGAGCATAATTTTAAGTCTTCTCAGAACAGAAGCAAGCAACAAGTCAAAGTAGTCAGAAAACAGGGACAAAATCCACAGGGCAGCACCAAAGGATGATGGTAACTGCAACTGTCACACTCACCCCACAGCATAGACAGAAAAATCTGGAAGTGAAAAGATGGAAAGAAGACTAGACCAAGTGATGTAAATAGGTACCGGAAGGACTGTGAGACCTTTTGTACCATATTTGGACAGAAAAAAAAATTGAATAAGCATAGCTGTTAGCAATAGCAGGTACATTTCTATATCAATTATCAGTGAAAATCACGCCCTAAGCAGTTTACAATGTGTTTAGCTAATTGCCCCCAACAAGCTGGATAGTCATTTTACTAACCTACAGAAGGATGGAAGGCTGACTGAACTCACAATGTTGTGGCTGCAGTACCGACATTTAACCACTGCGCCACCAGAGCTCTTTGAACACAGCATATAATATTTCTGTGTAGTTTTTTTTTTCCTTACAAAGGAAATGCTGTTCTCTGTGAGGGAAAAAGAGAACAACATGAGAATTTTGAGCAGAATATGTCCTGAACTATGAATGGTCTTTAAAAGTAACCACCCAACCAACACAGCAGGAAGGACATTTCTAAAAATTATTTGTTGCTTCTTTTGAGAATGAAATCAGCAGAGAATTATGAGGCATAAAGAAAACCCTGAGATTTCAAAAACAGCAGAGAAAGAATAATTTCTTGTTAAATGTGCAATTATGAATACCTTGAAGCATTGTACTTAAAAAAAAAAAAAAAAGGGAAATTTCCCACTTATCACCCCACACTGAAAATCTGATCTTATTTCATTTCAGAAGCTAAGCAAGGTTGGGCTTCATTAGGGTAGGAATCCAGGGACATTGAGGTAAGGCTAAGATAGAATCTATCTGAAGTTCTTCAGAGATCCTGCCAAAAAGAGTTGACAGTACTTGGCTAGATTCCCCAATGGTCTGACTCAATAGAAGATAGCTCCCTATGGTCCTATTATTGTAAAATAGTTGGAGAACAGGTAATTTAGGTTTTGTTTTTGTTTTTTGAATAGTGAAAATGGAATGTCACTGAAAAGTTCAGAGAAGGGGTATACCTTTTTTCTTATTTTGTTCTTTCTCATATAATTGGAGAATTTTAAATATTTGACATTTATTTAAATGTGTGTGTATCAACTGTTTTTCACTTTTACTTTTCTTTCTGAAAAATATTTGTTTGTACGAAAACAGTTCACATGGTGCCCCAAATTTTTTCACAATAATAATAATTATCATCATCATCATCATTTTTTTGCCATATGTACTGTTTTTATATAAAACTTGTGGCCAGAATTCTGCATCACCTATTTAGCTACATAACCACCATAGTTATGTAACTGTGCAATGTCTTCCACCCCAACGATCTCCCAATCCTCACATACCAGGCAGCAGTCACTGCAATTGTGGGGTTTCTCTGTTAATCAATGGGTTCTCTGTCAATGAAGAAGCAGGTGACTGACTTTTCCATTCCCTCCTGTGAGCAATCTCCAGTACAAGGTCCTTGTCCCAATTCACCCTAATAACAGAGATTGTTGTGTGAGGGGGGTAGCAATGTTAGGTGCTTCTCATTTGACAGGGCAGTGGGCTCCCATTGATCACAAAAGCTACCGTTCACTAGGTGGACATTGGGAATTTTCACAGTCCATGCATATTCCCTAAACTGGTGAATACATAGAGATCGCGAATACGAACCAATCACAAATGCATAACTGTTATAACTGTCCTAGTAAGTTCTGACACACACACACCGCCTCGAAACACACATTTTGTATAGAGAAAAACAAGTATCATTAAAATGAAATTTGACACCCCCCAAAAAAAAATCCTCACCCGAAAACAAAAATCTCATGTAAGTTGGCCACATTTCCAACAGTGTGTTTCTATGTTCAGAGATCTTCAATGACAAGAACATTTAAAAGTATTCTTTGCATGCCTACATGTTGGGTTCCTCCATCAGTGAAACTATGCTATGGAGCCAATGGTGGCAGTTACATCAGGGACTCAGTAGAGGAAGTTGCATCAAAGAGAGAAAGATACCACAGTCAGTATCATCCCCAGGAGGGGGTAATTCCTGGCTATGAGTAACTTATTTCAAAATGTCTGGTTTCCAGGAAGGTCCTCAAACCCATATTCAGAAGTAGCTTAAAAAATTGTACCTGCCACGAGACAGGTGACTGTCTAAGTCACTTTTTCTACAGCACCTGTATTGTGAGTACCTTTCTGTGGAATCCAGGCTGGAAGTCTCTTCATCTGATGATCATGGCCAAATGCACCTTCCTAATATAATAAACTGTTACATTAGTTTAGTGCAGCAGCAGGATTAAACCTTGTTTAAAAAGCTTTGTATTGTCTGAACCCTTTTGAAATGGCTCACACATCTGTTCAGTTAATGTTGCCTCCATTGAAGACCAAACTTTAAAGAGAACTACTGTGTTTCATATAAGTCTCCTGTTCTCACATGGATATCTCCAAACCTTGTCCTCTTAAGTTGTCTAATATCTTTTGCCTTCCTTCAGCATAAGTTTTCTTCCTTTCTGCTTGCTGGCCTGGTTCACAATGAGACTCATGTTTAATCAAATATTTTAGGGTAGATGAAAATTTTGCCAGCAAAAATGAACTTCTTTTTCTTTTGTATTCAGGGCATGCAAATGATGATGAAGCAGTGCCCTATAGCTGAATAGAAACAGATGCACGTGGTAAATATAAGAAAAAACAGACGCAGATGGTGTGTCACATGTGTAACTTCTTAATTTATCCTTCTTTGTGCATTATGATGATCTTTGCCAATAGGCTGTATTCATTGCTTTTCCATTTCCTGAGGGAAGTTATCCCTGCTCCTCCCCAGGTCTGTTGTGTATTGCAATCACAGTACATGTGTCTGTTTCCATCTTTTGCATTCCAGTCTCCTCTTTTCCTTTCAAAGACTGTGAAAGCAAAAATTCTTCATTTTATTCACCAGACATATGCTTCATTAGAATTGTAATGTTCCCTCTCACTCTGTTCCTCCCATGAATTTGTGGTTATTGTTGGTGGGTTTTTTTCCTTTTTAGATAATTTTAGCAAGAATTCACTTTAACTTGACATTCAGAGTTCATACCTGTCCCATGAAATTTGTATAAAGTCAGACTACTCTACATTATTTGGAGTTTTATGCTTCCCATGAGATATATTAAAATGGAACAGATATACCAGCTTCATAATAGTGAATCACAATGCAATTTTCTATGAAATTTCAGAAATACACTTATGAGTCTGTATCTGCACATATGTGTTTGGATATGCATGTATACATAAACACACAAACAATTGGATTCTCTTTTTTTTAAAGCTCATGTCTTGCAAGTCAAAATAACTTATCAGTATGTAACATAAAATAATTTTCTCTTTCTTTCTTTCTTTCTTTCTTTCTTTCTTTCTTTCTTTCTTTCTTTCATCTAAGGACTTGCACAAAGAATGAAAAATCAGGAACCTTGTGAAAATATAGGGAGGAAATGCTTTTTGGATATGTGTCTATTGACTTGTGGAAATCACATAAATTTCACAAGGTTTTTTCAGGCAAGGAAATTTTGCCACTTCCTTTCTCTAAAATATAGTCTACAGTACCTGTTATTCATTGGCAGCCACCCAACCAAGTCCTAATCAGAGCTGACCATGCTTAGCTTCCAATATCTGGTGTCTTTAGAGTATTTAGGCATGCAGAAAGTGTTTATAGAGTATATATCTTGGTTCACCTCTGTATCATCTTATGATCTCTGTGTTAACAGACATTATTAGGTCAGAGTTTTACAGGTTCGGTCCAAAATGCTACTTATACATGTATTTATTTATTGAACCTATATCTTGCTTTTCTCCTTATACAGGACCCAAAGAATCTTACAAGCATTTAAAAGACAGGGAGCAATTTAAATGTGTGTGTGTGTGTGTGTGTGTGTGTGTGTGTATTCATAACAAAATTAAGAAAACAATTAAATAATTCATTTAAAAAAGCGTAAGATTAAAACAATATAATACACAATTAAAACAAAGATATTTAAAGGGAAAAAAATAACTTTACCAGCCTGCAAACACCTCAGATCTGATATGGCTTAATTGGTGAAATATGAATTAATTGGCAAATTGCATTAATTGGCATTGGTATAAAATGGACCCTGATGTGACTGAAAGGCCAAACTGGGCAGAGGAAAAATACTGACTGAACACGTGCACTGCAAAATAGGTCTGAGATTCCCTCTGGGTGTAGCCAAGGTCATCATCAGGACAATGACCAGGTAACTCCAGATAGAATAGGCTTAAGCTGGAGCTGTAATGTCTCTGCCACATACCATAACAATGGGAAGTTTCCATGAAACCACTAATTGTTCCTAGCCCCTGGACATTTCCCTTCATTGTTTCCTTACCTCTCTGCTGTTGCAGAGCTATTACGACAGCAATTAACTCTTTGTCACCTAACACTAAGACCATTAACTCCATCCAGGCCCTATTGTCTATGTGGCAGCCTCCATTGTTTGCTCAGCCAGAGACCATTCATGCTTTTGCCCTCCAGGCAGATTTTAGGTATAGAAACCCTCTATTTTGGGCAGTGAGATGCAGTATCTCACTTGCTGAATGCCATGCTGTTGCTCTGATTGTGGAAAGAGTACTGTCCTTAGACACAAATCTAAGCCACATTGCTGCTTTCTTTGCTGCTCTCTGGATTGTTAATTATCATCCATTCCCTGGAACTTTGCTATCAACACCTTTCTTCCCTTTATCCTTCAGTTAGCTTATGTGTGAGTATGTGAGTGCTTGCATCTTTTTCATGTGTGAATGAACTTTTCAGTAAAGCATATTTTAGTTTATGTTGGAATCTCTGACTGGTTCTTTCCTGCAGAAATCTGTTAAACATTGGTGGAAGTTGTCATTAGGTTACCCTCCTCTTGCAGACCTCCTTACTGCGCTAATTAATTCCCCATTGTCACATGGAGGTACTGGCATTGTGGGTGGACCCCTGATTCACTCATGTTTTGGAGTGACAAGATACAAGTAAAACAGTTTAAAACATGCATCATTAAGACAAGCACATATCAGAAAAACAATTAGCAATATCCAGCACTTTGTGTAGGATAGACCTTATATATAGACATTCATCAAATTTCCTGTCAGAATAGAAAAGTCTTTGCTTGTATGAAAAAAAAGAAAGTAGGAATGGTGCCGTTCTAAATTCTTATTGATGACAGACACTAGTGTTGAATCCAAACAGCTTCTTGGCTCGTGGTAGAAAGGGAAGATAAAGCTGGGTTTCAGCCATACATGGATAATACTGAGACCCAAACCACTGGAGCAAGTCTCCCAATGGTTTCATAAATAAAACAGCATGGGTGACAGACAAGGTGACACAGAAGGATCGCATGGTCAATGGTACTGAAAGCTGCTGAAAGGTCCAACTAAACTAACAGAGACACACTCCTCCTGTCTAGCTCCCATTTTAGGTCATTCATAAAATCAACCAAGGCTACCTCTGTTCTATAACTAGGTCTGAATCTAGATTGAAATGGATCTAGATAACCTGTTTCATCCAGAAACCTCTGGAGTTAAGACACTATCACACACACTCCAGAACCTTGCATAAAAATGAAAGAACTGATAGTGAGATTCAGGTTTGCTTGGGTGCGTGTGTGTGTGCGTTGTGGCTTTATAACAATGTCCTTCAGACAAGCTAGAACTCTGCCTCTCTTTAACAAGGCCTTAACTACTCCCTCTACCTACTCAGACAGCTCCCCTCTAGCTTTTGTAATAATCCAGGCCTACCTGGATCTAGAACTCAGGCAGTGGCTCTCATGTCTCCATGAATCTTGTCCATACCTTCTAAAGATTTGCTTTATGCAGTGCCAATGTGCAATCTCAATCCTTGTCTTTGCACTGGCAAAAAAAGAAAAATGTAATTTTAAAAAGTCACATCATGAAACGCAGGCATGAGAAGACCCCTCACACAATGTCATTGGACATCCTTGGTACTATCTTCAAACAGTATTCACAATCATCCATCATACCTTTGGCCCAAGTTCTGTCAAAGGTATGTGTGCCAGAGAGAGGATAGAGAGAGAGAGAGAGACTTTAGCCAAGCCCTAATTCTTACATGCATTTTCAAAGAGGCATACAAAAGGAAGTGCATGTTCATACAGTGTATAACTAACTTATCAACATTGTTATCTCACACTGTGATAGATAACGAACACTAGCTTGGATAACCAGATAGCAATGGATTTCAAAACAATCTCTATCAGAAAATCTAGGTATACCAGGAAAATAAAACTACTTAAAACACAGTTCAAATTGATCGGCATTAAATGATCTGAGAAAACAAAATGTTCTTTAGTCTGTACTGAAAAGACAAAAAACAAAGAAACCCGGTGGTCCCATCTGAGATGGATCTTCTAGAAGTTAGCGGTCATTGTAGCCTTTCTACACCATCCTCCCAACCTGCCATAGGGACAAGAGAAGGAGGGGACCACGACAATAGTTCTGCATGATGTCATTGTGTTTCTGTCCTTCTCCCCTCTCCAGGTGGTGCAATCACAGAGTAAATCATTGATGGGTTTTCCCAGTCAATGACCCACAGTCGCACCACCATTGTGAACTTACCTATCATGCAGAAACCCAGGGAAGTTCAATGGCTATACTTATTGCCCCAACACAGTCTGGGAAGGTACCCAACAGTGCTGTGGAAGGAAGAGGCAGGACCATAGCCTTCTTTCATTGTGGAGCCAGCCAGTTCAGAGCAGAATACTCCTGTCGCACTCCCCTCCAGGCAGCACCAATACCAGGATCCCCACCGGCTGCTGCCATGAAAAGATAGAGTGTGGAAACAGCCTATGAAAATTGAATGTTCTGGGCAGCAAGCCACCCATTGCATTTCAGTTATGTGAGGGTGCTTGGATCAGGGCACTAAGACAAACTTGCATCATATTTTAAGTACAGCCCAGCTCAATATGTATTTTGTTTCAAACCATTTCATATGCTGTTCTGCTATGGAACAAGCTGTACAAGATAAGACACTCAGAAACCATCATACTACAATACATTTTGCAAAGAGAGAAGCCCTTCATCTTTTAAATCAGGTCTGTAACTGAATGTTTCTGTCAAAGCAGAACAAAGGATAAACTAATTAAGATTTCTCCTTATCTGCTTGGGAAATACAACATTTTACTAAGATAAAACTCATGAAAAATGTGATTGAAAAATTCATTATAAGGGGTACTGCTTTGTATTAATTCTACATGATTTTTTTTTAAAAAAAACTTCCAAGACTCTAATGCTATTCTGTCCGGTTCTGAGCACCAACCACAATTTTTAGGTAAATAAAAAAGAGTCCTACTAGATTAGAGAATCCATTAAGGGTTAATTAAGAATTAATTTTGCTCTTAGAGTCAGAAGATTTATCACTTGTGTCAGGAGGGGTCACCAAGACAGCAGAGCTACTTAACAGGAGTTAAAAGCCAGAATCAGAAGGAGTAGTGTTGCCTAACAGCTGGGTGGAGCCTGTAAGGTTTTCTCCAATCGAACCCCCCTGTGTAAAAAAGAATTTAGTTATAATCAGCATTGCGTATGACTAAAGTCCTGTTTGACAGCCAATGTGGTGTAGTTGTTTGAGCATTGGACTATGACCCTGGAGACCAGGATTCAATTCCTTGTTTGGCCATGAAAACCCACTGGATGAGCTTTGGCAGATCACACACTCTGATTCCCAGAAAATCCAGTTGAGGATTTGCCTTAGAGTTGCCACAAGTTGGAAATGACTTGAAGGCACATAACAACAAAAATCCTATTCATTTATTAGACAAAGCATGGATAAACAAAAGACAAAGCTATTTCCACACTAGATGCCATTAGTGTGATATATCCATTACAATCCCAGCATTGCCACTTGCACAATGGTAGCAGATTAGGAATGCTGTTTCCTGTATCCTTCTGCCATAAGTGGATGAGTACAGTATTGCAAATGGTGTTCTTTCTGCACTACAAATGGTGTTCTTTCTGCACTACAACTCCCTTTCTCTGCTTTCACCCTGTCCCACTGTCCCTAATTGCTTGTTCCCTCTCCTCTTTGGAAGCCGTACTAAACACACCAGTACTCTATTGCATTTTCACACTATAATGCCTAAAAATGTATTTTTTTAAAAATAAAAACTTTTAATGCAAAGGAAAAATTTAAAATAAACTTGAATGGATTTTGAAGTTACCATGCCGTGGGAGTCACTGAGGGAGGGACAAGGTGGGCATGACCACAGCCCACCCACTTCTGGATCTGTGACAACAGAGAGTGATATCAAGTTCAGTTACAATTCTGCAGTGAGCTGGCTGACGGGATTGAAACACTAAAGGAGGCACTTAATAGATTTTTTTTTTCTTGGAATATAATATGGCAGTTTGGCAACACTTGGGGATGGGATAGCAGCTGGATAGTGACGACGTCATGTGGTAGCATGGCTCCTGAACTGGAAATAACCTGCTGCTATTGTAGGATAGTGACGTCATGGAGTGGAACATGCTAACTTCATCCAGGGATGTAGATACAGCTATGGGACAGCAAAGGGGGATGTACATGCAGCCACGGGACAAAAAGAGGACATTACTTATCAATGAGAATTCTGCCCCCCAATGATATTTTCCTCGAGTACCCAAATTTCTAGCATTGTGGGGATTTAGAAACTCATTTGAATGTATAGAAATACAATTTAGGCATCCAAAGAAAAGGGACAGGCAAATTCCCAAAGGAAAGTAAGCACAGCAAATATAATAGTTTCAGGTGCACACAAGTTCCAGTGTCTTACTGTCTAAGATCTGGAGCTGAAGGAAAATTTCACTAGAGATAGATTTTTTTTTATTGGGGGATAACATCTTCATTTTGCCCCCCACCCCCAGTTTCAACACCTCCATCCTTCATTCTCCTCTGCACGATAAATGTGACTAGGACAGGTTTCTGTGTACAATCTTCTTGTGGTTGGGAAGCTTAAGAAATCTCTTCAGTCTCTCCAGGGTGAGTAGGGGTAGTGAACTTCCTTCTTCATGTGCTATTTCCATACACTTACATAATAAGTGAATAAGATTTAAATACCCTATTCTCTGTGACCTCATTATCAAGTAGATTTTGTTTTATCAGACCTTCAGTATTGTGACA
This sequence comes from Iguana delicatissima, assembly GCA_948472985.1. Lineage (NCBI taxonomy): Eukaryota > Metazoa > Chordata > Lepidosauria > Squamata > Iguanidae > Iguana > Iguana delicatissima. Next base: position 3,269,450 of record CAOKZL010000098.1, on the reverse strand, counting down.
AAACCATCCCGTAGCTCTTGCTGTGGGTTTGAAGCTCTTCCTTAAGAGTCATAGGATTATTTCTACATGAATCCCTGTGCAGCATCATTAAGTGCTATTGACTGAGCAAAGGTTGCAAACAATAGATTTAATGTAATATTGTGTATTAAATTTTTGAGCAATAAGTGCTAACAGCATTACTTTGAACCTTTATATTTATACTTTTTTAAAATGGGACTTTAATGTGATGGTTTGTTTAATTATGTTTTCACATGTTTACTATAAGGTTTTTAGATCTTAACATTTTGCAAGCTACTTTGGGTCCCCCAGAAGGAGAAAGACAAAATATACATTAAATTAATAAGTAAAAATAAGTAAAATAATGATAATGATATTGAAATTTTGAGTAACAAGCATGCATTACGTTACCTCATATTTTTAAGAGTTTTTAAGGGATTTTCACATTGATTTTTGTATTTTTAGTTTCTATTTTTGATTTGTATTTTTTTCGAAAATAAATGTTTTATCTGTTATGAAAACATTAAATATAATATGCTGCAAATAGCAATAGCAATAACAGCTACATTTCTATACTGTTTGTCAGTGCAAAGCACTCCCAAAGCGGTTTACAATGTGTTTTAACTAATTGCCCCCAATAAGCTGGGTACTCATTTTACCAACTTCAGAAAGATGGAAGGCTGAGTCAACCTGGAGCCCTGCAAGATCAAACTCACAACACTGTAGCTGAAGTACTGATATTTAACCACTGCACCACCAGGGCACAGTGGTGGTGCATATATATATATATAAAAACATGTCACAACCTGGCAACATGTTTTGTGTTTTCAAATCATTTCCAACTTATGGAAACCCTAAGGTGAAACTATTGTGGGGTTTTCTTGACAAGATGTTTTCACAGGGGGCTTCCCTTTGCCTTCATCTGAGGCTGATTTGTACAAGGCTACCTACTGAGTTTTCATGGCCAAGCAGGGATTCAAACCCTGGCCTCCACAGTCCTAGTCAAACATTCAAACAACTATCATGCTGGCTTACATGAAGAGCTGTTTTGTAAAAAATATGAAACATAAAAGGTCGACAAATTATTTTCTCCCTCTCCCACTATTGTTCAATGTTGTTATTAGTGCATCAGCTTTATGAACACATTGGTTTAAAATGAATGTTTTCAGCCTCTATCAAGGAATTCAAAATGGTGATCTTGTTTTACCCTCATTATCTTCTTCTCCCCGCCCTCATTCTCTCAGGTTAGAATTTGAGGTCACAGAATATATTATTCTTGTATACATCCTTTTCACTTGTGTTTTCTAAATGAGATTTCATTTCAGCCACTGCTCAACTGACTGCATATACTAATACTTTTACAAGCACTTCACTACTGTATGAGTTTTCTATGTTTCTGTCACCACACCTCACAAGGGCCCTCAGGCAAATGTTCTCTCTTTTCCAATTTAATGAGTCTCTGACTCACATGGATTCAAAGTGACAAATAATTAAAAAGTTATCATTGTGTTTGAGTCTGTTTGTATTAAGTGCATAAGGAGAAAGTGGGGCATGGAATACATTGCCAATGAATAGTTGATTAAAGTCACACAGCAAACTATTATGCAAAGCTTCCACTCTCATTTCATTCTCCCTCCTTCCACTAGGAAAGAGAAGAAAACAAATACTCACTGAGGGGTAACAGCTATCAAGTTCCTTTTCCTCTTTTCTTTTCCCACTCTGGATGCATCCTTTTGTAAAAGATGGGTTATAATGCATTGAGATTCATTCATTAACCTGTTATTCATTTCCCTATATTTTGATTTGTTATATTATTCATTTTTATATTTAATTTATATCTCACCTTTTCTCACAGGGCCCAGGAAAGATAACAATCTGCATAAATAGATATATTTGAAATCACAGACTAAAAACATCTGATAACAGTTAAAATAGTGCAAAGAAGCAGTAGAAATACTTGCTTCTATAGTTTATATATTTAAGTGATATATGAACAACAGAACTAAGTGGGTAACTGAGGCCCTTTCTGGAGGAAGACACTCCTGTGCATCATCCTTTCACAATCCCGGCAGCACCTCTGTCAGGATGGGAGCATGTGCCCAGAGCTCCTCTGCACACTGAACCAGCTGCCTGTGGAAGGGAGCGCAAAGGACACACACCTTCCTTCTGTGCTGCAGTTGACCTTCTTTCCATGCTTCATGGGGGAAGGAAGCAGGTAATTGTGCTTCCTGCCCTTCTGCATGGCCAGCTGTGACAGAAGGTTCATGCAATCAGGTGCCATTGATGGACTTTTTCCGTCAATGATATACCCCATGATCACACTGGCTGGCAATGCAAGAAGGGTGGGACCACAATGATGTTATGTGGAAATGCCAATTGCTGCCCTGCTCCTCTTCTATCCCCATGCTGGGATGCCAATGACCTTCAGAAAGGGCCTGAATCTCTGACAGAAGGGTGTGCCAGAAATGGAATGCCACTATCAAGGAGTCAGTGTGCCTTCTGATAGCCTCACAGGTCATGCTAGTCTGGGGAACCAAATTCCAGCCTATCCCAGATGATCTTAAATCCTGAGTAGATTGGTGATGGAGAAGATAGCCTTCTGAATACCTGGATTTACAGTTATTTATGGTTTTTGTACACTAGCACTAGCAGTGACCCCAGTGCATCACTGGTAGTGAATGGAGATGATTTCCATTCACAAAATATGTTCCCAGCAGCCTAATCTTATACAGGTATACTCAGAAGCAGATGAACAGAATTCAACAGGGCTTAATCTCAGTTAAATCAGCATAAGACTGAAATGTACAAGAGCATAAGACTGTAGCAGATAACACTGGCGTATAAGATTTTACAAAAGATTAGCTAAATTAAAGAAATATGTTAGTGTCTTCAAATGGCTATTGATAGAGCATCCCACAATCCAGCTTCTCTCTGCTGGTGAAAGTTAGTGATAAGGCATCTCCAACACCACCTAATCTGCTCCAGTAGTACAACCTTAGAGAAACTGCATGACGTTAATTTGAATTTGTTGGGTTTATGGACCATATTAAAGACTTGTTGTAAAACTCAGAAAGACGAATTACACTTTCAGTCAATCCTAACAAAGTCCTTTTACCTTCTATGGGGTTGATTGCAGTTTAAAATATATATTCAATATTTATTAAATATAAATTAAAATTATTTAAGTATTAAGAAATAATACCATAATAACCAGCATTTTCTGGATTTTTCACCCCTATCTGGCTTGTGTTTACTTTCATTTGAATTTATAATTTATGTAACATTATGACTAAGAAATAGTTCTTTAAAGAAAAAAAAAACTACCATATACCCACAGATACAAAAGTTACAGTAGGAATGATCAAGGAGCAAATGAAAGGAAAACCCAAAGGATGTTATTTCAGTTTGTCATGGAAGAAAAATTATTAGATATTTGCACATTTGAAGTGTGCAGTCCCATTACTATACCATACAAATGGAAACAACTTTTCTGCTGACCTAACTGTTATTTCCTCCCTGTTTCTTGTTTATTCAATTATATTTGTCTTTTATGAAAAGTTTGTTCTGGGTCATCCAATAAATGGCTTAAAATCATGTGAATATGTTAGAATAACATCACCATAAATCATTTTGTGTAACTTCTTTAAACATCAGATGGACAACTCGCTGAATATTGTATGAAAAGTAGTTCCATGATTAAGTTCATTCTTGGCAAGCTGCTGTTAGAAAATGTATTCGACATACACAAACAAACACGCACACACACAATGTTGTACAGTGCAGGGCAAAAGGAAAGTGAAGAAAAAAGGACAAATTTATAGAAGGAACAGTCAGCATCCATGTATTCACTTCATTAAAAGTATTGGCAAGTAAAAGAAGATTTTGCACATTCTATGACTCAATGGAAAAAAAAATAGGATTAGAATAATATTCCATTTGCTGCACTCTCTTTTTATCCTTCTATAGATAGGATGTCCACTCTGCATTCATCTAAAGGTGTGTATGACTAACAATGAGGGCAGGTAAAGGCACATATGTGTAAGTGATGCCCTCCAGATGCTCTGAGTACCCAGATGTTAGAACTTCATACACTGGGCATAAACATGTAAAGACATCTCTGTAACTATGTTCAGCAGAGTGCCTTTAAAGAGGTCCTACAGGTGGGAATTCAGATAAAGTTGGGTTTCCAGCTATGGGAGCACTGTTAACAGTTGTCCAGCTAAATACGGTCACAAAGTCTGCTTCAGATCCAAAGACCTAATTGATTTTTAGTTACCCAGGTGCATATGGCTGGTTGGGGGTTGTTGAGAGGTTGAGCTTACATGTTATCCACATTCATATCCTCATCTTTAGCTCAGTCCCCACTCTCAACACGTCTGCATAAGACTGAAATGTGAAAGGGTATAGGACTGTAGCAAACAACTACCAGTCTTAACACATAAAGACACCACACTGAAAAAAAAAGAAAAGGTCAACCCCCCATGATTTTTCCCCCTCATCTGTTCTATTTATCTTTAGGTAAACAGATGCAAAATGACTCAACCAATCACAGAGCTATGGCCAGTGGATTACTAACTAAGCTTCCTAAATGAAGAAAGCAATATGGGTCTAATTAATAAGCATTTTGTGATAAATTGATACTTTTTAAAGGTACTGATGCAAACTTTATAATTCATAAATGAGACTGGAACAACAGAAATTATTATGATTAGTAATTTTAAGACAAAGAGGATAACGACCATACATTTTGCATTCCTAGGCATTAGAAATGCATCATATTTTAACATTTCAGCTTATTCTGTTCAAACCTCTGTATAACTAGGTTTTGGCAAAGTAGGGCAATTACTTCAGGTGGCAGATCCTGTCTGAGGACAAGAGATAGCGGTGACATCCTTCTGCCCCAGTCCAATTCGCCTCTCAGTCATTCTTCCTCTTGACCCCCTGAAGTACCCTGCTGGCCTCAACTGCAGTGGAGGAGATTATTGGCCCCAGAGCAGAAGATCTCTGTCTTTCCCTGTGGCATAATCCACTGCCTGCTACTCACAGCTTGCCTACACACCTTTACTGCATCCAAGATTTAAGAGCTAGACGTAAGGGGAAAAAGGTAGAGAAAGATGATCCATAAAAGGATGGAGTGCAACACATATTACTTAGTGGATGACCATCACTAGTTGAATAGGGGCTAAGTTTTATATCATACTAGTGTATATACCCAGCAGTGCCCAGGATTTTATTTTCTCTTAGGTAATAGCGGGGCGCCACAGGGTTCTGTCCTGGGCCCGGTGCTGTTCAATATCTTCATTAATGACTTGGATGAAGGAATAGAGGGCACGCTGATCAAATTTGCAGATGACACCAAATTGGGAGGGGTTGCTAATACGCCAGAGGACAGGATCAAAATTCAAAAGGACCTGGACAGATTGGAGAGCTGGGCCAAGGCTAATAAAATGAATTTCAACAGAGAGAAATGTAAGGTCCTACACTTAGGCAGAAAAAATGGTATGCAGAAATATAGGATGGGGGACACGTGGCTGGCTAACAGTACGTGTGAAAGGGATCTAGGAGTCTTCATAGACCACAAGCTGAACATGAGTCAGCAGTGTGATGCGGCAGCCAAGAAGGCCAACGCAATTCTTGGTTGCATCAATAGGAGTATGGTGTCTAGATCGAGGGAGGTATTGGTACCACTTTATTCTGCATTGGTTAGACCTCATCTTGAATACTGCGTCCAGTTCTGGGCACCCCAATTCAAGAAGGATATGGATAAGCTGGAGCAGGTCCAGAGGAGGGCAACCAAAATGGTGAGGGGCCTGGAAGCCATGCCCTATGAGGACAGACTTAGAGAGCTGGGTATGTTTAGTCTGCAGAAGAGAAGGTTGAGAGGGGACATGATAGCCATGTTTAAATATTTGAAGGGATGTCATGTCGAGGAGGGAGTGGGCTTGTTTTCTCCTGCTCTTGAGACCAGGACAAGGAGCAATGGATACAAGCTGCAGGAGGGGAGATTCCGCCTGAACCTCAGGAGGAATTTCCTGACAGTCAGGGCTGTCCGACAGTGGAATGTGCTGCCACAGAGTGTGGTGGAGTCTCCTTCTTTGGAGGTTTTTAAGCGGAGGCTGGATGGCCACTTGTCGGGAGTGCTTTGAGGGTTTTCCTGCATGGCAGGGGGTTGGACTGGATGGCCCTTGTGGTCTCTTCCAACTCTACATTTCTATGATTCTATGATTCTAATACTTGTTAGAAAAATTTGAGATCCTATGTCTCTAATTCCCCAAACTGTCTTGTCCAGTACCTGTAACTTTTCCCCATATTCCCCAATCCAATCTGTATTTGGAGTTATTAACATGCAGAGGTTGGCTTCCTGAGGGAATACACTACCATCCTCCTTGCTGTTAGGCCTCATCTCCATAGCAACCAGTCTATTCAAGAGCTCTCTGGCTGAGAATTCTAAAGGCCCCTCCCTAAACTGCAAACCCCAAGATTCCATAGAATCTTCTTAGGCAGCCTTCTGAGGTCTTCGCCTGACACAGACAAACAGATAGACTTTGACTTTTATATATTAGATTGCATGATCATGCTCAATGCAAGCATAGGTTTCATCTCAGGTCAGCTCAAAGATCTGTCCATTTCCTTTCACTGTATCACATAATGAAAAATAAATTAAAGCTACTTTCCTATCAGTGATCAAGTGGAATTTCATTTAGGATGAGTTTTGAGGAGAATTTATTTATTTCGTTGTATTTCTAAGCTGCCTTTCTCCCAAAATTGGGAACCAAAGTGGAGAACTTTCCAAACTTTGCAAAACAGGGATGGAAAGAACTTGAAATTTATAAAAAAAAAACAACCCATGAAAGACTGGTCCATCCATAAGCACTATAAATTCAAACCTAGAAATAAAACTGAATGGACTCAATGGGAGTTTTTTTGGGGAGGTTTTTTGAGGATAGACAGGTACAGGATTGTACTGTGAGGGTCTTTCTGTAATACACTGTTATGGTGGTATTATTCCATTTTCAACATCCTATGCAGTTCTGGGGTTTGTAGTTTACTGAGGCCAAAGAGTTTTCTGTCTGAGAATTATAAATGCCTCTCCCTAAACTGGAAATCTCAGGTTTCTACAGGATATTGAAGGTGGTATAGCACTATAACAGTGCAATATGGAAAGTCCCCAAGTCTCTCAAGAGATGTAATTGTATCCTTGAATTGAAAGGCAGGGGGGTACAACATTGAGTTCTGTACATGATACCATAGCTGGAGAATTTCTGGTGGTCCAGAGATTCTTACTTACTGTCCAGCAACATCCAGTTCAGCACAATGGTTGTGTGGTATTAGGAGAATTGCAGCCCAAAATCTGTAGGTCTGGTATTTGCCCACCTCTGCATAAATGTTATATGCACTTAGGGCTTAATCTTAACTTTTGTATGATTAGGATTCCTAAAATCCCATGCAGTAGAAAACAAATTCAGCTGGTTTTCTGGCCATTAAAAAATCTTATGTTCCATTGAATACTGTTTCTGCTGCCCTTGTGAAAAGAATAAAACTTTTGCTATGTGCTTTAAGACTCTAATTCCAATGAAATTGTCACAAGTGACACTGCAGCTTGCCTAACACTGTGGTGGATACATTAAATTACAAATGTAAAGAAAATCTTTCCTAAAAGCGAATACAACCAAGTAATGGCCTGTCAATTTTTAGCTGTTTTGCTGAAATATATGGATAGAAGCAAATGGCAAATCTGTCATAGGAAAATCTCTTTGCTTTATTTAATTTTAGATAAGCATGAAAAGATACCTCTGAATTATGCATAGTGATTTGTTGCGATTATTCAGACTCCAGAGAATTATTTCTCTTCAAAGGCATTATAGCAATATGACAGTGAGTATCTTAAACACTCAATAAGCAAACACATTAGAGGTTGCGAGCTCCAGACACATGCTCTTTTACTTCTCTGGACTTGTTTTCAGAAGCTTAATAACATTGTAAGTGTCCTTTTCATGTTTCTCGTTCTGTCTAGGGTCTCTTGTGCCACTTTAGCTTTTACCCAGGCATTTCAGTCCAGAAATCAAATGGTACAATATAGTACCGCTGAGCACAATAAAACAGACACACATAAACACAAAGACACACACATTGATTTTCTTCAGATCTTTGAATTTTAACATAAGTTTAAACCTTATGTAGACATTTCATTGCATATGTCCATGTGGACAAGAGCATGAGCAGTCATAACCAAAGTGTACAAAATAATAAATCTTATCAAAGCCAGGTGAGGGGGAGCACTTATGGATACATGCACATCTTTTTGAAACAAACTTTGAAAGAGGGATTTGGGGACTTTATTTTGAAGGGCTTGATTTTTAGAAGAGATCCAGACTTGTGGGGTTCAGGCCCATGAATGAGTTTCATTTCCATAGATTTTCACCTGCCTTTTCCCAATTTTTCTAAAGCCCATGCAACAAGGCAGCAGTTTAATTATGCAGTTTGTATAATTGACACATACGTAATTGGCACTATTTGCCCAGGAATGCGTATGCAAAACATTTCTTTGAGACAGAGAAACTGAAAATATCTCATCATCATAGCTTTTCATTCTCATGTACAAGAAGATGATAAGTGATGCTATACATTTCTAGTTGTACTGTACTTGCAGCCTTTCTGGTTGATTATAATTATGATTATGATTTAGTCATTTTATCGTATTTTGGTTGATTTTTAATCATATGTTTGAACACCACTGCGATATCCATGAGGCTGAGAGTCAGCGTGAAAATATTTGAAATAATACACACAAAAATTAGAAACCTTGCCCTTTTGCTATTAAAAAAAAAAGACAGTTTTACTCTCCTCTATAGTCCTGGCACCATAGATGTTTAGAAACCCTATAGCTGACATAGATCATATGATAAGAATCATATTAGGAGAGTCCAGATAGGAGCAACAGCATGATATTAGGAGAGATCTAATTAATTAATTAATATTTTAATATATTGGAATAGAAAAGAAGTCGCTTACTTGACCTATTTGTCTTCCAAATGGGTTTTGGTGGTTCATGATTCAAGCAAGGAAGGATGACCCTCCCTCTGCCATTTTGGGATGATGTAGGCTCTCCCTTGCTTGGACTATGGACTATCTCTACAAATGGAGAAAAGGAGATAGAAATAATTTCAAACTGCTTCATATACAGGCAGATAGCTCTAAGGGAGATATACATTATATCAGGGGAAAATGTATATTTACACAGTCCTACAGAATTAGGCAGCCTAGAAAAGGCAATGTTTTCTACTAGTTCAGTTAAGCACAAATATGTATGTGGTTTTACAGATGTTAGACTGCAAGCTTCCAGCAGCTACTGGTGAGGATTGATGGGAATTGCAATAGGACAGCGTTTGCAGAACCATAAGTCAATCATCACTGATTTAAAGCAAATGAAAAGATTCAAAGGAAGTGAGGAAAATAGAATTAACACAGAAAAAGAAAACAAATGAGTCAGAGAGAATGTGGTTACTTTAAGTTAGGATTCATGGTTGCCACTGCTTACTTTCTTCTTTTAACTATCCATTCAATTAATGGCCATGGTTTGTTGGGTCCTAAAGCAGAGGAAGCCGAGAAGCAAAAGCTAACTACTAAAATTTTATAATCTTCCCATTCTCTTCTGGGGGGCAGAAGCAATACTTCTGACAAATGGAAATCAAATCAACCTCCTGCTGTAGAATGGCTGAAGGGAAACCCTTAAGGACTACTTTTATTGCTTAGTTATGATAGTTTCAGTACAATTCCATTCACTTTTATTGACTTAATCCAGTTCACAACAACAGCAATTCAACATTACACCAATTGGTGAAACAGCTCACTTGTTGGTAGACTTATTTTCCTGCAGTGAAAACATTCATGGTACTAGCATCTTGAACTTGCCATTCTGCTGAGAGTCAGAGACAAAGGAGACATGAGATGCCACCTTACAACTGATTGAGACCATTAATCTATCTCAGTACCATATACCTTGGCTGGTAGTGACTTTCTAGAATTTTAAAGAAGGTCTTTCCCAGCTAGAAACCAAAGAATCAGTCTTCAGTTCCCTGCATGAAGAAGCACCATTTTCCCAGATGAAGGCTATTTCTGCCCTACATTGTTATTCCATTTTCAATATCTTGTAGAATTCTGGGGTTTGTAGTTTACTGAGGCCAAAGAGCTCTCCAGCTGAGAATTCTAAAGGCCCCTCCCTAAACTGCAAATCCCAGGATTCCATAGGATGTTGAAAGTGGAATAATAGCACTATAACAGTGATAGTGTGGAAATGGCCTAAGTTCCAAATCTGATGCTATCTCATTGTGTATTGAAATTGCCACTGGAGCATCCCATTCCTTGAGATTTCAAGGCCAAGGTCTGAGATCTGGGAGAAGATACATAAGATGTAGCAGGGCTGGGCACTGATGATGTAATAGGAGTGCATCCTTGTGATGCCACAGAGCCAAGGCAGACATTTTGGTTGTGGAAATAAGCATGATGGCAGTCTGGGTTAAGAGGGCCTAGAATTTAGAGAAAACTTGGCTAGCCAGGCAGCATGGAGACCCAGAGTCAGGAAAATAAATGGCATTTGTTTTTTTCACCCAGAGAATTAGGAAGATGTACTCCTTGGCAACATTCCTGCCACTATTTGCATCTCATGTGGCCTTACCTATAAGATATGCATTTTGAGGGAAGTTTCTTCCAGGCCACACATCACTGGTGCTTATGTGGAAGGCTCCCTGTCTGCTCTCCAGATGTTCTTCTTAGGTTTTGGGCCAATGCAAAGGTGAAATGGAGTGAAGACACAAAAAGGAATTTTTTTTACTCCAAAGAATGATCCAACACATCAGCTGAGAAATACTTGTATATAAGCTTGTATGACCAGAGAAAATGTTTGAAAATCAATATGCAAAGATCTTTTCTTTTCTTTTCTTTTCTTTTCTTTTCTTTTCTTATTTTTTAAAAGACATGCTACCTCCTATTTTGCAAATGGCTGAAATGCATTAAGTTATTTTGGGGATTCTTTAAAAAAAAATATCCTGAGACAGGGTTATAGGATATTCACCTTTACTTCTGCTTCTCTGCCACTGATGCCAGAACTGGAACAAGAAGAAACTTCAAGTCTTCACTTCCTGCCTTATTTTTTTTTTCATCATGTTAGCATCACTGGACATCCCTTTCTATCAAAGGAAGGATAAACATTCCAACAGACTGCAGCAGAGGGAGGTAACATGTAAAACAAGCTGATTTCAAAAACTGATGAAAGATAACATGCCCTTTCCTCACTTTCTCCTCCCTTTGACTTTTCCCCATTTGCATTGCGTCTTTTTAGACTTTAATGAGGACTATCACCTAAAAAAGATTGCAGAAGAGCTGCTCCAAGAATTTTTTCGTTGATCAAGAAAGAAAACATATTATAAATAAATACATACATACATACATAAAAAAGAAGTTTTAAAAACAAATGGCTTAAAAACAAGTGGCTTAGAATTTCTAAAGTGAAGGAGTCTTGTATACTTGCAATAACTGGAACAGAATTTCCATCATAAATTTGCTCTAACCTTTATAATATAACAGGAACTGAACCACAGAACCTGGACCAAGCAGTTGTTTAAAAGTGTAAGAAATACAGAAACACTGTACCACTACATGAAATGAGACATTACACCCAAGACATTCACCCTTGAACAAACATGGCCAGTGTTAAATTGAATTGACTCTGGCTCCTGTCCTTTGCAAATTAAACTCCAAGCAACACTACAGCAATGACATTTGTTGTTATGTCTCATCTGTTCTCTGCTGTACAAAAGTAGTATTGGACCTTAGCAGTGAATCAGTTCCTAGTCCAAAAATAGTTGCACTCCTCTCCACCCACCCCCCAGGAGAGCTGGCCCCATAACTCAAACTAGGTTGACTTAAAGGGTGTGACACAGCTGCATTAACTGGTTCTCTTAGGGAATGTTACTACAGTGTGATAGCACAGCATATACTTTTCACATATATCAGGACTGTGCACTAGCTATGCAAATCCTTTCATGGGACAAAAGCAATGAAGAGTTAGATCAGGACATACAGATGCAGCTTGATGACAGCTATCTCATGGGCCATTGGCAATTATGACAATGACAAGTTCCTCTGTGGTTACAGGAAAGGAATGCAAAGCAAAAACTGTACCTTGGCCCATAATAAACGGGAGAACTCAACCACCCAACCATTGGTGATCATTTTTCTGAGAAAGAACAATATTACAAAACTTGGAGTCAAGGACTGTCTTTTGACCTTGACGTCCTGAAGGCATTCTATGACAATCTGTTTACTCAGCTATCTAGGTAGCTGTCTCCCTAGCTATCTGCTAATTAAAATATTTCAAACCCAGTTTTTTTTTTTATTAACAGACTCAGGGAGGGTACATTCAAGAAAATACTTGAAAGCAGTTTAAATCTAATCATCACTTCAAAACACTTTTAAAAAGTATCTCAGACCAAACAGAACCCATAATATGTTAGAACTCAAATTATCCAGCTAAACTAGCCTCACTAGATTCCAAATGTTTGATTAAACAGCCAAGTTCTAACTTGGTGCCCAAACTAAAGGCAGTGATGATATGAATCAGGACTCATAGGAGAGGGCCTACTGTAAGAGATCCCATAGGAAAAGAAAGTCCCTTTCCATGTCATCATACAATGTACTGTTTAACGCTTTGCCAAACATTTCTTCTACCATTTTTATTTTAAAAAAAATCAATTTTTTTAAAAAATAGAAAAGAAAAAGAAAAGAAGAGGAATTCCTTTCAAAAACAATTTTAAGGGAAAACAACATTCCAGAGAAAGTCTTGTGTGTCCTCTTACCCTGCTTAATAGACAGCTTAAAGGAGTTTGTGAATGTCCTGCCTTCCATTACATGGTTGTCTTGGAGACAGCCAGCAGTCTGACCATCTTTCCAGAGTTAGACTTCAGGGAAGAGTGTCTAATGTCATTCTTCCCCAAGGAATTTGTCAGGTCATATGGGTAGACCACAACCCAGCAGCACTGGCTTCAGCAACATATAGGTTAAGGGGAGGACTCTTAAGAGTTGCAATTCCCTAATGTTTGGGAGCCCGTGGGAATCTGGAGGCCTCTAACATTTCAGACCAAAAGAGGAGATGGTTTGCCAAACATATTTTTATGTGGATGCTCTATTTCATCAAGTACAAGATGAATTATTGTTTGACCCTGTGTATATGCACAAGGAATCGATGCTTGCAAAAGTTGCCTGCTCTGGGTGTCTAGGTTGGTTCTTATGAACTGTACAAAACTCTTTATGCTGTAAAGCTGTTTGAGAGTGCTGGTTATGGTGGAGAGAGAGAAATAAGGGCATTGCTCCCAAAATAAGAATTCTGTCTCCAATGACATTTTCCTTCAGCCCCCAAATTTCTAGCATTGTGAAGAGTGAGATGCTGATAATTGTTAAACCTTAAACTTGTATTTGCTGCATTCTCATTTCCTTGGTAATGTTTTGTGTGCGTGTCTCCAAGTCACCTGTTGACTTACAGTAACTCCATGAATTTTATATAGTTTTCTTAGGCAGGGAATACTCAGAAGTGGTTTTGCCGTTTCTTTCCTCTAAAATATAGCTTACAGCACATGGTATTCACTGATGGTTTCCCATCCAAGTACTAACCTGGCTATTACTGCCTAGGATGTGTCACTGCTGAAATGTGCTTCATGATAAGGAAATAACTTGGGCCAGCAGGTACTACCAAAGCATATTGTATGTACATATGTGCCTTTGACTTACCTGCCAACATCTGGTGGTACAATTAATTTTGTAGGATTTCTTAGGCAATGAATACTCAGTGGTGGCTTACCAGTTCCTTCCTCTGAAATATAGTTTACTAGTGTATATACCCAGCATTATCTGGGATTTTATTTTTTCATAGGTAATACTTGCTGGAAAGATATGAGATCCTGTGTTTCTAATTCCTCAAACTGTCTTGTCCAGTACCTATAACATTTCCCCATATTCCTAATCCAATCTATATTCAAAGTTATTAACATGCAGAGGTTGTGTTGCTGAGGGAATACACTGCCATCCTCCTTGCTGCTAGGCCTCATCTCCATAGCAACCAGCCTATTCAAGACAGACACAGTTGACTGAGGCTCAAGAGCTTTCTGGCTGAGAATTATAAAGGCCCCTCCCTAAACTGCAAACCCCAGGATTCCATAGACTCTTCTTAAGCAGCCAATCATATGAGGTCCTCTCCTGACACAGACAAACAGAGAAACTTTGACTTTTATGTATTAGATTGTGCCTGGTATTAGTTGGCAGTCTTCCATCCAAGTACTAACCAGGGCTGACCCTACTTGGCTTCCAAGATCAGACAGCATCTAGTATTCTTAGAGTATTTACCTGCAACCTTTCTTTGAATACCTTAACTGCATTTTTAAATGTTCAAATGAAGTTTTAAGTTCCAAGAATACTAGAAATTTTGGAACTGAAAGAGGTGTTTAACCACCCTGGGGGAAAAGGAGAATTCATAATAAGAGTCAATACTCTCATTTCTCCCTCCCCAGCTATATCCCTGCAGCAAGGGACAACTTGTAGGCTCTTTTCTCACAGTGCCCTGAATTTGGGGGAAACAGTGTTTCTCAAGAGCATTGTGAATGAACTGTATCATTGTAAAATGATTAAGTACCTTACAATTTGTTCATTTGCAGTGAAGGAAAAAAAAAAACCCTCAGCAAATGAGGTGCCATTAAGTTCTCTGACTCATTGTGCATTTCTGATAAGAAGCACCATTTCAGAAATAACTATGGTGATAAGATCTGTATCAGAATAACAAATTGTTGATATTTCACATCTGCCTGTAACTAGTAACAAGCAGACACTGAATTGCATCAAAACTTTTTCCCCCTCTATTCAGATAAATCATTAAAGAAAGAGCATTAACTCTCTTAATTTATGCTCTGGGGACACTCCAATTTAAATTAATGGTTTTGCAACATATGATATTATATTTCAATCATAATATATTTTGTGTGAATCTCTTCCATTAAAGACTGCGCTTACCCCTCAAAATCGCTGTGGTGGGAAGCATAACAAGCTTTGATTCTCTCTTCGCATACCGAGTTCCTTGCAGCCATGATTTTAAAAAGCAAACATAAACAACTGTCCTTTGAAACTGTGCTGACATTATAAAAGTGACTTATCCCTAATCGCATTTCCTTCAAAGTAAATTCCCTTGCTTTCAGTATAACTTTTTTTCAAGTAGAATGCAGAAGACAGTTGCACCACCTGAGTCTAAGCATTGACTTGGAAGAAACTCCCATTTAAATCAGTGGCACTTAACAATGCAATTCTGTGTGTATTTACCGGGGTTTATATCCCACTGAAATCAAGGAAATGCTTACTTACGTAAAAGTTAAAAACCTATAAAGCAAATTGAGGCTTATTTCTGAGGCTTATTCATAAGATCAAGCTGGCATCCTGTCTCTAGCCTTGTACATACTTTAATATAGTCTGTACCACATTTTTCCACAAAGGCTCTTCTTACTTCTTGGAGTTGTCTTCACAAGAAGGTGGCTTGTTTTGCTCCTCAGCATCCCTCAAAATAAAATAAAATATATATATATAAAAATCAGAACTTTGTGTTTACTCCACCTAAGGGCATTAGAACCATGGACCAACCATACATCCCGCAGTGTGACACTTTGCTAAAGTATGTATACCCATTTACAGGACTGTCCCTGTCACTAGGCAGAGTAATGTGTTTCTTCAAGGGACAAATGGTTCTTGCTCCTTTCAGTGCTTAGTGGTGAACTACATGTGCAGACCTGCTCCAGCTGAAAGTCTGGGGCTGAGCCAGCATATTAGCTGTTCTGAAGAACCCCTCTTGCCACTATGAATCTCTCATTTAATAACTGTGATGAGGAAGAGGATCAAGTACATACGCTAAAAGTTTCTTCAGCCAACAAATCCATGAGGAATGTATCCAAATTACTGGAACAGGAGTGACATCATCATCTTCTGACATCTCAGAGTCCATAACTTTGGTTTGAATATAATACACAAAACTGAAGTGAAAATGGATTGGGGACTTTTGTTACCCCTGCATCCTTCCTGGGGCCATACCTATATGTTTAATATGACTGGAAGTGAAACATGTGTCAATTCTGGTTTGATTTTTGGTTGGTTATTGGCTGATTTGTTTCATTTGTTTTGCTTTTCCAGGTATGTGCAGGTTGTGGGGCCAAACCATGATATTTTTCAGTAGTAAGAAAAATCATTTTGGAAAGCATTAACAGCTTTAGAGATGTTTCAGAGACTGTAGAATGGGGCCGAGGTGTTGCATGATGCAACACTTTTTTCCCATTCTTTCATTAAACACACCAGCACAGATCACAAGTCACTAGAGATGGCCAGTCTCCCATCAGCTTGATTTTAAATGTGGAATCCACCAGCAACCAAAGAAGGCATTTTAGATCTGTTTACACAAATTAAGTTGTGGCTGTCTTGGTGTAACTCTGTCTTAAAGCATTTAAATAACACTTCTGCTGTTCTTTGGGAAAGTATTCTTTGACTGATATAATAAGATTCTTAACTCTGAATGAAACCAGGGAAGGTGTGAAATTCACCTTAGGGAAACTTCAGGGTAGATCTATCTATATGCTTTTTATGATAAATGACCTAGGTACTTTCATCTTTCGTTTGGTAAACGTATTCTAATGACAGAAGCAAAAAAGAAAAGAAAAAAAAACACGACTGCAAGTGTTTATTTAGTTTCAAAATAAACAGCTGTTCTTGGGGAAAAACATCTTCTGAATTTGTATACATCATTCATTATTGGTGATTTTAATATTGATATACAAGAACTATAAGATGTAATAAAATTTTGAAAATAAAAAAACACCTGTGATTATAAAAAAAACATGTAATACAATATGATCTTGGTGAAAACCTAGATTTTGATATGTACTTAGGTATCCAGTGTAATACATATGATTTCAGTTCCTGTATGACACAGCAGAAAATAATAGTTTTGCCTGTGCTAGATCTTGCCATTCAACATCTCCTGAACTTATTTTTGACCAATGAAGCTTTTCTCCTCAGCCATTCCATGGCTAATGCAGAGGCAGGTGACAGATCAGAGAAGTATCTGGCTATATCTCTCTAACCAGATGCAAAATGATGACTATGTTTTGTGACGTCTGTAGGTACCCCTCAGAGGACAGATGATGTAATTGTTCTGAATCTGCCCATAAGTAGCCAAGCACTTCTGCAAACACCCCCCCACACTTGAAATGACTTGGGGGTTGCAGACCTTCAGCAGTAAATCTGGTGGGAGGGGCTTTGGTCACTATGGCGGAAAGAAGAAAGAGACACACAAAGGCATAAAGTGGAATTATACTTGCATATTCCACTAACAGGATGCCTGCCTTGGAAAGAAAGAAAAGATGTGCAGCATTTTCTTGGTGGGCTTTTATTTCTATTTTTTCCTACTTTTTTGGGAGGGGGGCGGGGAGGTTAAAAAACTGAATACCATGGAATAGTAGCTTTCATTGCATAATAGCTTCAGTTACATGGACTTCATGTGCGTATTCAACCAAATAAACAAATCTGGGATTTAGATTAATCACTCTGCCATTAACAGCCATCCAGCTCCATCCAGTTGTAACTAACCACAACACCAGACACTATACCTATATAATGCACGTTTAAAGGACTGGAAAATGAACTTAATTTTAAATAGAAAAAAATCTGTGTTAAATAAATGCATTTGTTAAAGCTGTTTGTTTGCAAGTTCTTTTAAATCAAGAAAACTTTCTTAGTTAATGAATCAAGAGTTTCAAGTACTTTAGGGTTACAGTTACTATCCAACCAGACTGGGTACATTGTGCCTAGAATACTAGCTTTGTTACAAATTTTCATTCTCATTTTTGGATTCTTAACTTCCTTAATACAAATATTCATACTGTGATACAAACATTGAATTGGACAAGCAACACATACAAGTCACCTATCGATTTAGGGCAATCCCATGAATTTCACAGGATTTTCTTATGCCAGGAAAAGTCAGAAGTGGTTTTGCTCGTTCCTTCCTCTGAAATATATCCTATAGCAGCTGGTGTTCATTACATCTATTTAAATCAGCTGAGTCTATTTCAGTAAGTCTATATTAAACATGACTAAACCAGCATCCAAACCATTATCTATAGATTCAAATTAATTACCAACCCATATATCCATTTTTCAATGTGGTGCAAAATTAAGTTATATCACGATGTCAGAATGAAGATTTTGTAAAGTGTGTCCAGCCGGTCCAAGAAAAGAATATATATCTATGCCCATTTCTGCACTAGACTATTATAGTGCTACTATTCCACTTTCACATCCTATGGAATCCTGGGGTTTGCAGTTTAGGGAGGAGCCTTAAAGGCCTCTCCCTAAAATGCAAACCCCAGTCCATAGGATGTTGAAGTGGAATAGTAGCACTATAATAGTCTAGTGCAGAAACGACCATAGTGTGGTTGCCTATTCAATCCTCACACCTATCTACCCAATCTGTGTCATCCATGTGGAAGTATCCCTCTGTGTACGGTTCTCCTTTGCTTGACTGAGGTGAATAGATTTAGAATTATATGCATGGGATTTTCTACAGCTTTCTGAATTAGGGAATGTGGAATAATAGCACTGTAATAGTCTAGTGAGGAAATGTCCTATGTCTAAGAGATAAGCTCATTAATACTACTGATTTTTGTAATACCTTCATAAGCTTATAATGCCATTGGTGATTTGTTTCTCTTTTTCTCCTTAAAATTTCTGTCTCAATTATTCACATAGATGTTTCCATCTCTTCTTTTTCTACTCACTGTATTTTACTAAATTCTCAGATAGAACATTACATGGTGAATGTGTATGTCTCTCTGTGTAATATTATATTCCTCAGCTATCATAATTCAACTGAGAAAATGGTATTTAATATTTGACACAAGGCTGTAAGAGTGACAAAGGGAGTCCTGACACATCAAGACATCATTTTGAAAAAAAGAAGATCAAAACTATGATTTTTTTTCATGTTCATGGGCATTTCTGAAAAAAATTGTTTGTTTGTTAAAAAAAATAATTAGGCTTTGGACAAAACTTTTTTTTTTAGAAAACTGTTTATTTATAAAATATTTTAGTTTTTGCACAAATTTTTCAGAAATGCCCATTTTTATTTTTATTCCTTTTATTTTTGCCTGCAAAATAGAGAGATGCACAGAAGTGTACACTGCTATATGACACGGGGGAGAAAGGGAAGGATAGAATCTGGCTTTTCCATTTATCCTAACATCTTCCTTGCCCTGACAATGTTGTTCCTGAAGAGATCCCTCACTTTTCTGCCTGCTTGGCTGAGGTGTATTACATGATTACATCATTTTATTTGTTAACAATTTCCCACACCATTTCTTCAAGGAACTCAAGGTGGTATGCATAACTCCTTTCTATAAATAGTTAACAACAACTCTGTGAGTTGTAATGGTTGATTTTATTATTACAATCATAATCATCACCACCAGCATCCTCATTTTTATCTCATCCTTTCCACCAACTTGGGACTCAAAGCAGGCAACAAAAGCCAAAATAGATACTGCCAAAAATTTATAGCATACAAAGGTTAAAAATATAAGTGAACTATCATTCAAATTAAAAGCCATTAAAAACAAAGCATTAAAAAGAACAGCAAATATGAACAACACAACACATGAGAGTCTTTTTTTCCTCAAAGGTTTCAATGGTGTGACAAAGGAAAATAATGTCTTCAACTGCCTACAAAAGGTTAGTAAGAAGGGTGCCAGTCTGACCTTTCTAGAATTAAATTATGAGTGACTGACTAATAAATGAGCCCAGTTGCCAATACTCTAACTGAGTAACAAAGGCTATTTCTTCTTCTTAAGATAACTGAGTTGAATTCAAAGTGGTTCTACATTTCCAGAACTGGACCATGGACCAGAACTGGTTGAGGAAGAAGAGGATTCTAGACTAAAAGGCCTTTCCTAAGCTAAGCAAAGAGTGTCTTGTGAAGAGATTCTTATTTTTTTATTGCAAACCTGTAAATAGTAAGCAAATGCTATGCTGTTATTGTATGCCTTCAAGTCATTTCCAACTTACAGCAACCCTTAGATGAACCTATCACAGCATTTTCTTGGCAATATTTGTTCAGAAGAGGTTTGCTTTCCTCTGACGCTGAGAGAGTGTGAATTGCCCAGTATCTCCCAGAGAGTTTCCATGGCTGAGTGGAGATGTGATCTCTGGTCTCCAAAGTTATAGTGCAATGCTCATACTGCCACACCATGCAGGCTCTCTAATAAACAAACAGTAAGTAAATAAGAGCTGAAAAATCATACCTAAAGAACAGAAGTATATAAAAAAGTAAAGTTCTGCACTTACAAACAGTTGGTGGGTGTGTGGGTGGGTGTGTGTGTGAGCAAGAGAGAGAGAAAGCAGATCCTCCAGTAACAGTTTTCCATGGAAGATTTTCCACATGTAAATATGCAGAAGATGTGTTTGAATACACAGTCCTTCTCCCTCTCTAGATAAATGTCTTCAGGCAATCTAAAATCCTTTCACCACCTCTCATGTTATAAGACATTTTGCTAGTTTTCAATAATTGAGTGCCTGGGTTTTATCTGCTTGTCACCGTCTCTTGTGACCAAGAAGATTTAAGGAAGACCTTTTTAGATGACACATACAGAGTTCCACGAAGCAAAGCTTTGCCAGACATTTGTCTAGCTATCTATAAATTGTAATGCACTTGTGCATAACACTTCCACTTCAGATATTATGCTAGGCTTGAATAAAACTACATGAGGAATCCACTTCAATGGAATTTTTATGTAGATTTTTCCTGGTCTACATTGGACCACGATTTAAGCACATTGGACTTAAACACAGGCCAGAATTAAGGTATTCATGCACTAGTAGACGTCTGAAGGCATATTGAATAAAATAAACACATTGAAAACTATGCATAAAAATTATGCATTTTTAAAAAAGTATATAAACATACAATCACTGGAGAACATGTGCATATAATAGATATAATTGGTTGGAGTGCACAATTAAAAATAAAAAAAACTGCTCAGAAGTAGACATAGACCAGGTATGGAAGTAAGGAAAGGACAGAGTTTGCTGATGTGCATATCTGTCCTGGAGATGATAGACTGGTGTACGGAAAAAAGTAGCCCACATGATTTGTACGGCTTAGAGGACCCTCTCCTCAAAGCTACATTAAAAAAAAAAAGTTCCCAATTGCTCCCAGTTCCCCTTCAGGAGGGTAGGAATAATTTCTCATCTCCAGGACCTTTTAGGCCTAAAAGATGCCTTTTTCTACCAGGAAGTCACCTGGAGCTTGACTTGAGGACTGACAGGAAAGGCATCAAACTGTGGTGGGATTTTTAGGCGTGGAAATAAAATGTACTATATAAAAGTGAATGTCTGTCTCCGCATTTGTTTGTTTGTCCATGTCAGCATACGATTGGCTGTGTGAGGTGAGACGACTTCATATGATTGGCTGGCTGTGAAGAATCCAAGGAATCCAAGGGTTGGTTTAGGGAGGGGCCTTTAGAATTCTCAGCCAGAGAGCTCTTGGGCCTCAGGCCTGTTGCTATGGAGATGAGGCCTACCATCAATAAGGACGCCAGAAAACTTTTGGGAGGCATATGTGAGGAAAATTGAAGTGACCTACACAATATAGTTAACAAGGGCCCTTTTCGCATGACATTTGTCGTGCAAAAGGGCCTGGGGCCCCACATGCACTTACCGTTCATGTGGAGCCTCCAGAGCCACGGCCCTCATGCCTCCTCCCCCAGTACAGCCTGGGAAAATACCCGACTGCACTGTCGAAGGAAGAGGTGGAGCCCTCATGCTGCCTGTCAGCTGGCAGGCAACTGCTGTGGAGACGGAGCAGAGGGGATGCGAGTGCCTCATGGAAGAGGCTGCTCGCTTGATCCCCGCATGACTGCGCCAGATGGAGGTAAGCTGTGGAAAGGTCCGAGGTCATCTTGCCTCACACAGTAGATTGTATGAGTTCCATCTTAAAGCTGAAATTCAAAACAAAAAATGCTTCCAGAAAAGCATAAAGACATTGAACAAATTCAACAGAAAGCAAAAAAATCAAAAGCCAATACATCAATGTCACCAGAGAACACAGACTGGATTGGGGACTATGAAGAAAAGTTAACAGGTACTGGAATAGGCCGGTTGCTATGGAGATGAGACCTAGCAGCAAGGAGGAGGACAGCGTACTCCCTCAGAACCTAAACTGTGTATGTAAATTACTCTGAATACAGATTGCTTTGGGAAATATGGAGCAAAGTTACAGGAAATGGAAAAGACAGTTTGGTGATTTCTTAAGATGAAAATTAAAACCTCGAGGCAACACTGGGTAAATACACTAGTCAACTAATAATTTTCAAAATACTGGTTGTGACATTGGAACATGCTAATAGTGAAATTTAAAGAAAGAAAGGCAATGTGACTATTTCAAGATGATCTTTCTATTCCCTCAAACTGAGGCATATACCTTCCAGAAAGGGTGAAAGGAGGGGACAGAAGGGAAACAATTTTTCATTATTTTTATCTAATAAGTACAAAGTTGCTTTCTTGTTTAACAGGAGTGATTAACTTTTTCTTTCTCTGGGATGCCATATGCTTACACTTGTATTATGCAAATCTTTTGCTTGGTGCACTGCTTTAATCATGTTCACAAACAGGACACAGTAGTCCTATATTTTACTGCAACAACACCAGATATTAATATTAGTTAATGAATATTAATGAGCAGTGCACCTGATTCATGCTCATGAGTCATGAGCAAATTATGTAACACCATTCCCTTCCCATTCCCCAAAGCCATTAACCAGTTTAGTTATTCATTTTTCATTATCTGTGCGAACATGTATATTGCTAAATCATGACAGTGTGGGTATTTTAATGAAGACCTTTACAAATTCAAGCAGTTAACACTACTAATTTGCATATCTCCCCCCAAAAAAACTGATTCTGATCTGGTCTTACACATATTGAACGCAGCAGAGATTACGTATGAGCAAACTTGTCTTTGATTAGTGGAATCCACTGACTCTCACATCACTGAGGCAGTAAATCCATTATTGGGTTTAGGCTGAAGCTTCAAGAAGCTGTCTAGGGTTCTGATGCTATTGAGGAAGATAGGTTTCATTTACTTCACATAGCTGCACAATGTTCCAAAATGGATTCCTTGTCTCACTGGCATATAAGCTACCAGTCATCACAGTCTCAAGTCCTTTTTGCATGGCATTTGCCATGCAAAAGGGCCCCTCGAGTGTTGTGCGAATGCGAGGAGAGGTCCACACAACGCACTCACAATTGTGCAACCCTCCAGGGTCTGGCAGGAGCCGCTCACGCGCTTTCTCATTTTTGGCTTTGAGCTGAAAATGGTACTCAATCACGAATCGCTCCAGGACCCCGCATGCACTTGCCATGCGTGCGGAGCTCTGGAGCTGCGGCGTTTGTGCTTTCTGCCCCAGTGCAGCCTGGGAAACTCCCAGGCTGCACTGCAGAAGGAAGAAGTGGGGCTCTCACACAAGCAGGTGGCAGCTGCGAAGCTGAAGGAACCGGGACACGAGAGCTTTTCTTTGGAGGCTGCTCACACAATTTCCGCACCCCAGCTCCATGAAAAGGTGCGTTGCGGAAAGAGCCTCAGAATTTTGCTGTTGTGATATACAGACTACCTCCATATTCTAGAAATAGGTTTAGAGGTTTTAAAATCTTTATTCA
Organism: Iguana delicatissima; assembly: GCA_948472985.1. Taxonomy (NCBI): domain Eukaryota; kingdom Metazoa; phylum Chordata; class Lepidosauria; order Squamata; family Iguanidae; genus Iguana; species Iguana delicatissima. Next base: position 3,245,669 of record CAOKZL010000098.1, on the reverse strand, counting down.
GAACTTTGAAAAAAATCTGCACACTTTGGCAAATGCCAAGGAACCATTGGCTTTGTATGATTATATGCAGCATTAGACTTCAAAATTAGCATGTACTTGATCCCTTCATTAACAAATCAAAACAACCCATTTCCTTGGCTTTGCTATCCCATTCTCATTTTTTCATCCAGCCTCCAAGCAGAGGGGTCTTGCAACAATGTCTGACCATTTGTATCACCAACTGGTACCATAACATTCCAGAGTTCCCAACTCATCCATTACCACCACCCATGATCCTTACCCATACCTACTAAGTGAAGCATCTACAATAAGAGATATTGCCTAAAACATGGCAGGGAGGCATGGCCCAGCTGACAGCTGTCAGTTTGCAGAATGAAGCTGTACGCTTCTATTTTTCTAACTTTACCTTAAAGACTTCATGGAAAATAAAAGGGGTAGGAAAATGCCCCACATCAAGACAGGAGGTGACTGGAAATATAATCATAGAATCATAGAAATGTAGAATTGGAAGAGACCACAGGGGACATCCAGTCCAACCCCCTGCCATGCAGGAACACCCTCAAAGCACTCCCAACAGATGGCCATCCAACCTCTGCTTAAAAACCTCCAAAGAAGGAGACTCCACTACACTCCAAGACAGCATATTCCACTGTCGGAAAGCCCTGACCATCAGGAAGTTTTTCCTGAGGTTCAGGTGGAATCTCCTTTCCTGCAGCTTGAATCCATTGCTCCTTGTCCTAGACTGGAGTGGCAGAAAACAAGTCCACTCCCTCCTCAACATGACATTCCTTCAAATATTTAAACATGGCTTTCATGTCCCCTCTTAACCTTCTCTTCTGCAGAGTAAACATACCCAGCTCTCTAAGTCTATCCTTATAGGGCATGGCTTCCAGGCCCCTCACCATTTTGGTCACCCTCCTCTGGACTTGCTCCAGCTTGACCATGTCCTTCTTGAATTGGGGTGCCCAAAACTGGACACAATATTCAAGATGAGGTCTAACCAAAGCAGAGTAGAGTGGTACCAGTACCTCCCTCGATCTAGACACCATACTCCTATTGATGCAACTGAGAATTGCATTGGCTTTCTTGGCTGTCACATCACACTGCTGACTCATGTTCAGCTTGTGGTCTATTAAGACTCCTAAATCCCTTTCACATGTACTGCTATCCAGCCATCTGTCCCCCATCCTATATTTCTGTATTCGATAAGCCTTAGACCATTTCCACATGGGTTTTTTAACAAGGCGCAGAGCGTCCTCCAGGGAGAACATCTGCACCTGGGAGCAGACTGGGTCAGACCTACTTAACGTAGATCCACACCCCAGCCCACTCCAGAATGACCGCAAGTGGTCGTCCAGCGTGCTTTTGAAAGACCACTAAAAACAGGTCTTTCAAAAGCACGGAGGGCGCCACTGTGAGCCTACTCCCTTATGCAGATTCTCAGGTTCGAATTGGTGCGAGCCTGCAATTTGTCAGGGGTGGGCTTTAGGCTGGAGAGCTTCAGCGGTTGGTCAAGACCCTTCATTGCAGCTGCCATTTTCGTCCCCAGAACAGTGCGGAGCGGTGGCAACCCACTGTTCCGGAGAAGCATGGACTGGACCGGGGAGCCCAAAAGTCCAGTGAGTAGCGTCACGGGGCAATTCCCTCACCCCATGCGGAAATGACCATTGGGAAGGCTCCTCAGGGGAAACACATGGGAAGTAGTGCTGGAGAATAGCTGTTCCAGTTTCATTGAGAAGGAGGACACTTTAAGAAATGTGGAGGTGCATAGAAAGTTCTCACAGGCCAAGCTGAATAGCTTACTGGGTTTAATGAGCTTCCTTCAGCTATTTTAAACACAGATGCAAGCACACACCTGCAAACACATGCACAGAATTGGGGGGGGAATTTTAGAATGCTTGTGGAACATATCCTGTACATGTACACCCAAGGGCAGAAATGGCATTTCCAGAACTGAATGGACCTTTAAAAAATACTTGTGCACATGTCTGGGAGTGTCAATTTCTCCCAACGTATATATAAATTTTCATTTTCTTTGCTTTCCAAATAGAATCAGGAGTCAGAAGGAACTAAACATCACGAAGAAGCATCATCATGGTTCCATCCTTTTCCCATCCCCATGATGGGTTGGGAGGGTGGTGTGGAAGAGGCCATGATTTACATGCAAGAACTGTGGTATTATGTGTGCAGAAGAACTCTATGTATTTTGTGCAGACAAATTGTCACCAAAGACTTCACAGAGTGTGAAAGATCTCACAACTACACTGTTCTTTTTGAAAGGTCTCCCAAGTAATAGGATTGAGAAAGCTTGTCCTTTTTTTGCTGGAGGGGCAGTGTAAAAATGTTCCTTTCCTTTCCTTTCCTTTCCTTTCCTTTCCTTTCCTTTCCTTTCCTTTCCTTTCCTTTCCTTTCCTTTCCTTTCTTCCCTCCTCCCTTTTCTGTAAACTTTCCCTTGTGCTCAGTAGCAATTGGATTGAGCCCAGACACATCCCCATAGTCAATTAATAATTCAGATGATGAAGCTGTACTTGTGTTTGTGTGCTGCATTGTGGGTATTGGACTCCTCCATCTGCAATGGTCCACAGACTGCAGAAGCAGATGCCCTCCCAGTTATACCTGTGTATGTCAACAACAGTATGCTGGCCTATTCAGCATTACAAAATACAAATAGTTGTCTGAACCTCTGGCAATTCATTTCCCCCAAGGCTCTCTGAAGTCACTAGGGCTTCCACTGCCATCGCCTTTCCAAACTGCCATCCCCTTTCCAAAGTGCCACATATATAACCTATGATTTCTTAATACTTCTCAATTTCCAAGGATGCCCTCTGGGCTGCATGAGATATCTGGGGGAACTGAGAGATTGCTTACATTGTTACATTGAATCCTCCAGTGATCTACCCCAAAACCTTCTTAAAATGCTCACACATTTCAAAGCAGACTCTTTTTAGAAGTCAGTGCATATTTTAAAGTAACGATGATAGCACAGAGTGTATTTCTATTTTAAAAAGAATATCCTACTGGGGATTCTGAGCAAATTCAGCTTTTACCATAATTCAGAAGCTGTGATAACACATATGAAGAGCGAATTTCAAAAGCAGGAGAGAAGGCATCAATTCTAAAGATGAGGAATTTATTCAGCTACAGAAACAAAGAATAGGCAGCATATTTAGAAATGTACTTTCCACTTTCTATCTCTATCATTCCCCATCCCTACCTGCCACCACCATATGCATACATACCTCTTTATTGAATTTAAATCCAGTGCCACCATTTGTCTAGGCTTTCAGAAAATTTTGTGAGTCTGTTAAGAATCCAAATCAAAATGTCAGTCAAGATTTTAGTCATTGCACTTTCCAAGCACAGATTAATTAGTGAAATTTGAAATAGATGAATTATGGGATAGAGAGCCATAAATGACAGGATTCCTATCAATTGTTGGAAGATCATATCAGAGAACATGAGACATGGGTTCATAAATTAGAGTTGTTCATCTTTATAATCTCCTTTTTGCTTTCATACAGAAAAGTATCTATTCACCAGCGAAACCATTCCCTGGAGGCCTAAGTATATTTTATATGCAAAATGAAACCTGGTGTGTTTTTTTTTCTCTTTTTCTTCATCCAAGTAACTTTGAAGGTGTGGAAGTATGATTAGAGAAGTGTTGGGATAATGTGCGCGCACACGCGCGCGTGTGTGTGTGCGCACATGTGTCTGTGTGCATGCTTGCACATGCACGTGCCTTTAAGTTATCTGTCATTTTGTGGTGACTTCATGAATTTCATAGGGTTCTCTTAAGCAAAGAATACAGAAACGTGGTTTTGCCAGTTCCTTCCTCTGAAATATAGCCTACAGCTTCTGGTATTCATTGATGGTCTCCCATCCAAGTACTAAACAGGGCTAAGCCTGCTTAGCTTCTAAGATCAGATTGGATCTGGTGTCTTTAGGATATGTAGGCCTTGGAGGAGAGTTTCTTAAGCATGGGGAAGAGTACCTAATGCTTTTTTCTCCCTACTTCAGAATCTCAGGCCATTTCCACACTACTGTGTAATAGTGCTATTATTCCACTTTTAACATCCTATGGAATCCAGGGATTTGCAGTTTAGGTAGGGGCATTTAGAATTCTTAGACAGAGAGCTCTACGCTACAAACCTCAGGATTCCACAGGATGTTGAAAGTGGAATAATAGCACTATAACAGTGGAATGTGGAAATTGCCTCAGTTTCAAGGGACCTTTCCACTGTTCTCTCTCACTGAGTTCCAAGATGAGCATGTTTGTCTATTTATTTTTCCAAACAGAGAGAAAGGATGATTTGGAGTAAAGGAGCACACATACATGCTATATCTCAAGTCACGGTGGTTTAATCTGAGAAGAAAAAAGGCACTCTTGATTCAGTGACATATGTTTCTGCCTTTAGTCATCTCTGAAGGCATAGTTTTCTTTTGTGTAACTAAAAACAAAGCAAAACAAACCCTCTTTTTAAATCACTGAGTGTCAAAGCACAGGACCAAGTTAAGATATTGTGCCAGTTCAAAATGTCAGTGAATGAAGGCTTCTCCTAATTCCAAACCATTTTTGTGGATCAAACAACTGCAATTACAACTCTGCAGATCACCCAAAGAGAATGGTTTGGTACAGTGCACAGAAAATAGCCAGGTGAGCATGGCAAACTGTTATATATGAGGAACACCTTGGAGGTGCTGGCATTTTAAGGAACTCCACCACTACATCATGGCTCATTCATGAGCACTTGCCGTGGAAAGTTTATCCAGTTGGTGGGCTTCTCTTTTCCCTAAAAAGAAATATGCACAATGCCTCTAACCCCCTTTTCACTCTTGCTTCCTTCCTTTCTTACTTGACCCTCAGAATCTCTCTTCAGTGTTTTAAATTATCATAGCTAGAAACCAGAACATTCATTGTGGTCTAAAAGACAGACTAGGAGTAGGGTAGAAGAATGAACAGGTGAGGTGATCTGGGAAATGAAGACAAACTCAAGTACGTCAGTTTATAAGATATTCTTGTGCCTTAGTATCATATGTTCACTTGGGCAAGAGTGGTTGCCCTTTTCTTCACTTCTAGCATCCAGGTCAGTGTTTAGTAATCACAGCAACAGTAGCACCAGCCTCTCCCTTGTTGAGACAAGATTCCAACCCCCTGACAGAGTTTACCCATTTTAAGCTTTGTAGCAGTACCATTGGTGCCATTCACATGCCTATTATTATTCCAATACACTAGAAAGACAGGAACGATACAAGAAAATTGATTCTCAAAGGAAGCAATGAGTAGTTTTAGCAATTTTCTTCCTGCTGCAAAGAAGGCTTCAAAAACTATTCACATTTCTAGATTTATTCTGTGTAAAATTTTCACTTGTTTTTTAACCATAGAAAATAGGATTTTTTTTCTCTTCAGGAGGCAAATATTTCTGTTCAAACATTATTTCTATTACTTAAAGAAAACAACAACAACACACAGGTGAATTATCATAAAAGAAATTCCAAATTGTGAAGATTCTTGTCAGTCCAGGAATTCTTCTCATCAGTTTTCCCACTACCTGAGAAGCCATTTTGCGACAGTTTTTAAACATTTTTTTTTTCAGTATCCTCTGCATGCTTCACCTGGAATAGATGAGGAAGAGAATTGAGAGAAAAAGGCTGAATGAACACTGGATTAAAGGAGGAGAAAGAGCAGAGTGACAGATGAAGGAAAAAAAGAAGCAGGATTTAAGTGGAATAAGTGGGGAACAATGGATCGTCTTGCCCAAACCATCCTGGAAGATTCTGAACTAGTATTGAGCTGGAGGGATAGGAAGGTCAGAAAAAAATCCCAAAAAGATTGGTGTGAGGCAGATGACAAAGAGTAATGGATGTGGATGGAACAAATGGGGTTTAGCCCCTGTAAGCCATCTACTTTTTGCCAGTAAATAATAACAAAAAAGGGAGAACAGCTAGCAGTGACTGGTGGCAAATTCTGCAACAGTAATAACCCATTATTCAGTTGTCACAGTTATGGATACTGTTAGATCCCCACTGATGGATACTATTGGCTGTTATCACTACATACCTTCATCCACAGTGGCATTTCCATGTGTGGTGTTGCACTGGAGACACAGAGAAAAAAGATGTCAAGAGAAAAAAGTGGTCACTTTTCACTGAGACAATATAGCAATAGCAATATAGCAATAGCAGTTATTTCTATACCGCCTATCAACTAGTGTTATCTAAGCGGTTTACAGTGTATTTTTAGCTAATTGCCCCCTACAAGGTGGGTACTCATTTTACCGACCTGCGAAAGGATGGAAGGCTGAGTCAACCTTGGAGCCTGGCAGGATCGAACTCACAACCTTGTGGTTGCAGTACTGGCATTTAACCACTGCACCACCAGGGCTATTTGTATAATGCTATTTGTGATAATATCTCAGTTGAAACACTGGTGGCCTTTTGTACTCTAGATCACATTTTTGAGAAAATTCAAAATGTGTTTCCATAGTAACAGGAATAGAAATAGCAGCCTTCAGCTGTGTAATCATAATTCAGCTTTCAGTTCTTGAATCTACATGACCAATTCTATTAATCAGTAGTTTCAAAAATTAGAGTGCAGACAATCTGTGACTTTTAATACATTATAAATTGTATTTTAATCCTGTTTTGTTAAGATACTCTTCTGAATAGCATTTCTTAAGAGTTTGTAAGCTTTGGGAAATCTTGACCACTGAGCAAAAAGAGGCAAACATTGAGTAATAAGTAAAAAGGTAATTGTCATGAGAATGAACACAACTAAGTCAACATTTAGCAATTTTAAAGGTGTAAAGATATATATGGCTGTGAAGACATGAGTAAAACTGCAGTCTTATGCATGCTTAGTTGGTAATAAAGCACATCAGCTTCAGTAGGATTTACTTCTAGGAAGGCATGTATAGAAATGAACTGTTTTGTGTACTTAGTGGGAGAAATATAAGCTTATCATCATCCACTGAAACTATGGAACCTAAAGATCTTAACCATGTCCTCTCTCCTTAATTGCACTATAATTAGATCCATGCCCAGATTTATTTCTTCGACCCACACTAGAGTAGACACTTCAAATTAATTACTGAATTGTAAATCAACATTTATGTCAATCTTATTGATGCAGTAGGTCTACCTCAGTTGAGACTAGCAATTTGATTTGGGCCTATGTTTTTAGCAAACAAATGAGCATCCCTGAAGTATTGACTATGAATTAAATCATTTTCAAGGTACAAAGGAGCTAATTTCTACTAATGCTATTAATGCCTTGTTTTTTAAACTTGTTTTTATGAGATACTAATTAGGTGATCTCAGTAAAATTCCAAGACTATTTAACACTTTTCCTTGATTAGTTGCAGAAATTATTTCCAGCATCATCCAAATTTAGTCTTGTTTTGATTAAAGAAGCCAAATAACAACTGTGTGTTGTCTATGATCTGTGAGCATTTATTCACATCTTAAAATCATAAGATGCCTTCTGAACTGAGATGCACACATTTTCTCATATTCAGTGAAAATGGTGTTTTAAACAATTGGTTAATTACAACAAAATATTTATCATTTGATGGGCAAAATTTAATGGGCATTTTTTTTTTACACAAAAAGAATTTTGTACTGAAAATACAGTTTTGCACATCAATATGCTACTTTGTGGAAATGGGTTTTTCCCTCAACAAGCCCCCCTTTTCCAAATATCTCTTAAAATGTATGGGAAGGATAAAAACAAAAAAATGACAATATTCATGCTATCTTGTACAGCAGGGACAAAACATGCAAAGATTTACATTCTTATTTTACACAAGACCTTATGTGTGCTCAAGAGAGTGTGTGTAATAATCTTATTTCACTTACCAAATGTTACAGTGTGTACCAGACAACACCAGTGTCAGTGACCTTGGGCCTCCCTCCATACACATTATTTATTCTTTTTTCACTCCATTATACAGCAAAAATCCTTTAAGAAGGAGAAGAAAATAATCAATATTGCTAGGAACCTTCTATGTAGAAACACTCATAGTATCGTACTCTCCCATCTTCTCACTTGCCAACAGTGAGTGCTGTTGGTGATAGAAGGGGAAGTAGAATACTATGAAGTAAAGAACACATAAGTTGTCCTAGATTGTCCTCAAGGAGAGGAGAAAACCAACATAAATTTGTTGAGTTTGGTAGTAGTCACTCTGACTACTGCCCTCTTCTGAAATAGTATCCAGCTTTTGTTACCCCCAAAATCTCTTTACCCTTCCCCCTACACTCATCAGCAGAATTGAAGAAATTAAAAATTAGGATTGAGTACAGTGGAGGCGATTGTCTGTTTTTCTATGTAAAAATAAGGTTCCATTGCCTCTTCAGTAAATTTCTGTAGTGCAGTTTACATTATGTACAAAAATATCTTGGCCTTGCTGTAGCCCTGGAAATACGTTAATCTGGCCATTAACATTGTCTTTCAAACTATCTTAAGCATGTTGAAAGAAAGAAGGATATAAAATTTTAATTGCTAATGGATTGATGTCTAAGTCAGTTGTAGCTATCTTGAGTATGCGTTCTGTATGTTGGTCCATTTTTCTCATCTACAAACCCTCCATGAATATATGTTTCCCACTTCAGATACTCAGCTATATTTATGCCATGTTGTTGTTATTGTGTGACTTTAAGTCATTTCTGACTTATGGTGACCCTAAGGCAAATTTATCACAGAGTTTTCTGGGGATGAGAGTGTGTGATGCACCCAAGGTCAAGCAGTGGATTCCCATGGTCAAGCAGGGAACCAAACCCTAGTCTCTAGGGTTGTAGTCTAATGCTCAAATCACTGCACCAAGAGAGGTTCTTATGGCTCAGATAATTTGAATTTCACTGTGGACCTCTCAAACTTACTCATATCTGAAAAACTACAACAAGCAGGCTACTGGCCTGATTTCTGAACTAGTCCACATTTGAGCCACCAGATTTTTTTTCTGTTTCTGTTGTAATTTTAAACCTAGGATGGCAACCTGGATTAGTATTTGAAAACACTACATTGGCTACTGTACATGCATATTTGAGTATTTAGATTTTTCTGTTGGATTTCTTTTACTGCTTTTTCCAGTGAGGTATTCTATCTATACACACCTGACAAAGTTACCCTTTCCCCACTTCTCAGTTTTTTTTAAAAAAAAAATCCATAATAGTGTATCAATAATATTTTAAAGAAAAAACTAGCTTGCTAATGGACATTCAGCCCTGCAAACAGGAACAAATATTTAGTCATGCAGACCCAAGTATGTTCCTCACATCATTTTGTTCCACATGCTCTGCTTGATGTCAGTGAAACAACCCTCTGAGTGAATGGTGTGAAAATTAGAGCCTAGCCCTCATGTCCAAAAGACATTTACTTGACAGTATGTCTCATTGATTTCAATGGTCTTTGCTTCAAATGAAGCATGCTCATGATTGCAGCCCGAGGATGAACTCTTGAAAACAAGTTAGGAAATAAAATGAGTGGGAGTAGCATTGCGGCTTGTGGTTGCTCTCTGCAAGCCATTTACACTATTTGGTGATCTGTTTGAGTCAATGGGCTGGCAAAGTCTAAGCGACCTGCAGCTTTGAAATTTAACTCTGTTGGCTGTGGCAAACCATGTGACTTGATCTCACAACGCTAATGTCAAGAAGACGACTTGAAGAAAATAATGTAGGTTGCAACAACAAATAGGAAGATAATTGTAGCATGAGTAAAGAAGATTTAAGCACTGAAAGGGCAAAGTTAATGATAACAAACACATGAGATTTTAATGAAAGGATTAGCCTGTAAGAATGGGGTTGAGAGTAAGATAAAAAAGGAAGGCATTCTGTCTCAAGATAAAATATTTAAAGTGGAAAATTAGAAGATGGTAATATTAATTGGATGTAAAGAAGAGAAGCTGAGGTGAATGGGGAATGGAAGGTCACAGCTAGGACAAAAGAAGAGGAAAACAGGAGTTAAATTTAAAATGAAACAGAATATAATGTCTGGTTAAAATAAGGTTATGAGATCTGGTTATAGATATAAGGTAATGAGATGTGGAAGAGGACATGATTTTGCGAAGGTTTTATATGATGACTTTAAATATAATGGAAATTATAGAGTTATAAGAGGGTTTATTACAGTTACAGTTAGTGAGATTCGATATTATGTTGTCTTTTAGCAAGTTATTATTAGAAGTGAGAAAATGGAATAATACTTATCAGGATGCAATATGATGTAATGGTTTAGATGTTCAATAGAAGCATATCAAGTATTTTAATGCTTGATATGTCAACCTTCAGCAGAAGTAAAATATGGCAGGTTGTTGAGAAATAATGAAATGGGATGGAAAGAATAGAACTGCTCATTTTTTATTTAGGGAGGCTTGATATAATTTAATTGCCATATACGATAGAAAGAAAAAATGTAAATGGCTTTTTAATCTACCATATTTTTTTTCTTTTTCTGTTTTTTTTTTCTTTCTTTTCCTTTCTCTCTCTCTCTCTCTCTTTATTTTTTTGTAGTTTTACAATTTTAATGTAGTTGAAATTTTTAACATTTTTTTAAGGAAAAGCCACAGCAGACAAAAAAGGAAATCATAACTATAAACAGCTGACAGGCTAACAAAGGGAAACTTAATAAGGAAAGAACATGAAAGTTCAGCAAGGCAAGGCTTTTTTATTTGCTTTTGGTCATCTATTAAGCTGCATTCAGTCTCTTCTTTCTAATCTGAATCTGCAATTATGAATATTTTGTATTACCCTAATATTTATCAGGCCTTTGACAATTCACTTAAGATCTTTGAAATTACAAGAAAGGGACAGAGAGAACCCAATCTAAAACCAAAACAAAATATGGTCCTTGCAAAACATACGACATTCCATGAAAACTTTGATGAAAGTAGAATTTCTTTATAAATCTCAGAAATTCTCTCATTGGTAGCTGTCCTGAAATGGATTGAATAAAAAAGAAAAGAAAGATGAATAATCTTTTGGGGAATATTTGAATAACTAATGTTATTTGCCCTTTAAGTTTTTACCTGTCACTCTTGTCCTACCCAATCCAAGCAGGTCAGGAGAGAATGTTTATTTACATCTTATTAGTTCATATCATCTCATTAATTCATAATCATCTCCATTAATTGCTAGTCTTTTCCCTTTAGTGTTTGTTTGCTGACAAATGAGTGGGAATAGTGCTTTTTAAATATTTGGATACACTTCCTCTTGGAACACACAGAAAAGAGATTAAGACGTGAGCAGCTGCTGAGCTATTTCTCCTTCCTCCTTGCTGTTTATTCCTCAATATTAAAATTAAATCAGGTTTATTAAATCTTCAATTTTATGCATATATTCTTTTGTATCTGGCTTTCACTCCATTATTAAATCTAAATTAAACCCTTATTTGGAGGCACTTAATTTTAGTCGTTATCCTTTTATTTTTATTTTACTTCCCAGATGGCAAATTCGACTGCTATTACAGCCTTTGGTTCAAAACAAAAAAGCTAGTCTGCTCCCTCCCCATTGTGACTCTTTGATTATTATTTTTTTGAATATCATTATAGTTATAATTTGAGCAAACTTACCAATACATCATCATCATCATCATCATCATCATCATTATTATTATTATTATTGAATCAATATATCTTTGGATTAAGGAAATGGAGCCACACTCCTTGATCATCTAAATTTAGTGAAGTCACAGATGATACTAATTTAAGAATTTATTGTAAATTGAGTAGTTTGATTGGCATTTAGCATCAATTAACTGTGGCCAAATTTCTGTTAGGGACTATCCCTTAAGTATGTGGATGCCATTTTTTTGGGTGCTACAGGAGTTATTATTCTATTCCTTCCTTCATCTGCATTCTCCAAAGCCCCTTTTCTGACTTACTTTAAAGTCCTTGAAGTTGGCCACATGACCATTCATGTGTCATAGCAGGAAGGCAGAATTAGAGAGTCATCTGGCTACATCCATAGAGCCAGATGATGATATCACCACTGAAATTCCCAGGGCTCTTCCAGCACTCTGAACAGTAATAATTGTGTTTCTGACCATGAAGGAGTAGCCAGACACTTTTCCTGCCTGTTTTCCTGTTGAAAAGCCCAGAATGGTTGTGTGGGGCAGTATCAAGGGCTTTACAGTAAGTTGAGAGTATATCTGGTCAGCATAGCATGACATGCATGTGGATATTTATGCTATATTGAGGGGATGTAGGACAGGTCTGAAACATTTTAAAGGCAAACAACAACAACAAACAACAACAACAATGTGCTCTTGACTCCATATATTTCTTGACTCTCAATTACGTGCAGTTACTTAAGTGGGGACAAAAACTGTGGGTCGCATATTATAGTCATATTTATGATTCAGTTCAGGACAAAAGTATTGATTTTTTTTCTGCAATAAAATAATTAAATTTCCCAGCATACATTCTTCAGATGGATAGCTGTGAACAACTTTGCAGGCTGGCTATTTAAAATAAGAAGGCAGATCTGACAGGTGGAAATAAGAAAGCTTTTGCGTAGCGTGGATGATCATAATATTTTAAATACCTTTTTGCAATCAAAATCGAGCCCTTTTCTATGTTGGTCATTTGATTTCATGCCTTTCTCCTATGCCTCTTACTTTTATGTCTGCCTTTGTCCTGCATTGTATAGAGGTTTGCACAGCTATATAACCTGGAAAAATCTATGTTGACTGGAGCTCATTCCCATTGGCGGCTCCATCCAGTTCAAGTGCAATTATTATTTATGGTTTTTGGTCTCTCTGGCAATGCTGGTGGTGAGGTGTTGTGCCAGGAAGAACAATCACAAAGACTCCATTGAACATTTATGTGCCGCTGAGAAGAACAAAGCCCCCTAACATCAAAATAAAAATAAATCCAAGAATTGCTTTACACAATGTCAACAGGTGTATTATACTTGTTCCAACCAGTTGTTTGCTTGATAATGACTGGCTTCATTTTATATCTTCATTTGGTATCAACATGTCTCCCTCCCTCATCACTTATTTCTGAAAAGACTTCAAGCTGTATAAACAAAATACAGTTAAAAGATGACAAATTACATCTGATAACATGAAGAATCTTCCCTCCTCTCAGAATAGTAGCCCCCTAACCACTGAAACTTGAGGTGTAGATTTTTTTCCCCCTTACATTGCATTTGGAATCAAAGGTAATGGATTTTTTTTCCAGTAACAAAATATTGTCTTGAACTCTCCCTTTTGCAGGGAATCATGTTGTATTATTTTGGTCTTGATTGGATAATTGAGACCCATTACCTTTACAAAAGACTTCTTTCTGGTAAAAATGAAAACAACAGAACTACCTGGAGTTTTGGACTGTTCTGGAGGGATGTGGCTGTTGGGAATATCATAACGCATGCCTACAAAGCAAAATTTACCACTCAAATTCTGCTCACATAGCAAACTCCCTATTCTCTCTGGCTTTTCTGCTGTGATTATATTTTTTCATGCTAACTTGTAATGTCTTTTCAAGAACGGTGCTCCAGTCTACCAGAATAAAACCCCACGAAAGACTAGCAATATATTTTGATTTTTGCACTCATCATAGCTTCACTGAGTTCCTTGGTTAAATATTTTCTAACTTTGGATAGTATTTCTTCAACTATGCCTCTCTGCTAATTGAAAGATATACCACAAGAAACACAATCTTTTGGGCACAGCTATTTCTTCTCCCTTTACATCATACCATAGATTTCTCCCATTCAATGAGATGCTGATTCAGATCTTGAATGTGGTATTTCATTAATTAACTGGAGCAAGAAAATTTGAATACCAGGATAACTGAATAAATTGAGTTACAAGACTCTCAGTCCTCAGATGAATGCTGTTATATAAATAATAACTTTTTTCTTTATTTGAGCCTTTCTACATAGGAATTGAGCAATTTCTAAGAAGTGATTGGTCAACGTGACAATTTAGCCATTTCTTTTCATTTTGAGCATCACCCTTTCATCGAAAATAATGTCCCCTTGACTTATGTCATTCTTTGATTTCTGTATACAAGAGGCTTATCAGAGCTAAGTAAGTGAAAATTTCTAAAAAATAATCTGAATAAGAGAGACTCTCAATTATCTGTTGCTTTGTATTGAGAGAAGTGAATAAGCAGCACAGTGTTTATTACAGGCATGATTCTATGAAGATGGAGGAAGGCCAGAATTTTTTGGAAGCCAACTGTTGTCTTAGATAACATGCAGAGTGTTCTGGTTAAAAATTAAAGAGATGTAATCTTCCAGCAAGTAAAACAATGAATATTCCTTCAAATGAGTAAACTTGAATTAATAAGCTCCAAAATAAATCTTTGATTGCATAAATGTCATATTTCAACTGGTCAGAAATATAGTGGCATATCACAAGGACTGGAACATGAAACTGCACTTGAAGTGTTATTCTAATCTCTGAAACAGGGACTCCAGAGCATGGCATCTACTTTGCACATGGTTTTGCCTTTTCTATTTCTCTCCACATGGTATAATTTTTACTAAACTTTACAGTGCTTATTTAATTAAACAAACAATGAATTAGAAGAATCTATATTGAGCCAGACTTACCAGCAGATGTTTTTTGTGTTGTCTACTACCCTCTGAAACTGATAGTTTTTACAGTAGACAAGATATGGAAAGGGAAGGAAGAGTGTGTGTGAAAGACCACTTAAAAATGAGATATGAATTTAATAGAACACATTAAACCAAAGTTGTGGTTTATGAAAATTGAGTGTATGTCGCTCTCAAATTCAATTCATTTTCTTCTAGTTTCAGTGGTAGCCAAATTATGCAAGACTACGACAGACTTAAGTCTTTGAACCAGTCTTTATACTTTAAACCAGCTGTCTTGATGATGCCGGATGGAAAGTGTAGTGAAAGAGGAATCAGAATGAAGGCATAACCCGCTCAAGCAAGAATTCTGTTCACAATGAAATTTTCCAACTGTCCCAAAATGTCTAGAATTGAAGTCCCTTAACACTTCGGTTTAGCATTTAGAAATATAGTTTAGGCCTCAAAACAAAAGAGGCAAATAAAGTTACTAGGGGAATGCAAACTCAGCAAATATTAGAGTTCTAGGTGTGAACAATGTTCACTGCCTCAGGCTCTGCAATGATAGAAATTTGGGGGATATTGGGAATGTTGGGACATTTTATGGGGGAATAGTTATTTTGGGGCAATACTCTCATTTCAGAGCCAGCATCATTCAGAGCCGGCTTGAGTGTTGGACTATGGCTATTTCTGCACTAGACTGTTATAGTGCTATTATTCCACTTTCAGTATCCTACGGAATCCTAAGGTTTGCAGTTTAGGGAGGAGCCTAGCATTGAAGTCCCTTAGAAACCTACTGGATGACCTTGGACAAGTCACACTCTCTCAGCCCCAGATACCTTGTGATAGGTTCACCTTAGGTTTGCCGTAAGTCAGAAATGACTTGAAGGCACACAAATAACAGCAGCAGCAGCAACAAAAACAGCAACAATTCTTATTTTGTCTCCCTGTATCTGCACCCTACACTCTAGCCAGACGAGGAATGCTGTGTGTTGCAGTCCAAAATATCTAGAGGCCTGCATGGTTTTTGACACTGATTTAAAAATATGCTTATATGGATAATATATAAACTGCTAACAATGTTGCTATGCATGTATGCATCCATCCACCAGTGTGTATCAATCACTGGGCATTCATATAATTAAACAAACTGAATTTGGAGTGATAATCTAATCAAATGGTTTTAGGATTAAAAAAAAGGATAAATTTTGAGAAACCTAATCAGTAATAGCAATTATAGCTATTGAAGGTAGTTTTAGCACATTTGTATTGAAATGACATGAGTCAGTCTGGTGCAGCTCTGTTGCTAGGAAACCGCAACCACGAAAATAATTAGGTAGTATACTTAAAATAAAATAAAAAGACACCCTGTTGATTACTCCATGAATAGGAAACAAGTATTTTTTCTATTGTGGGCAGAAATAAAACACAAGTTTCAAAGAAACCTGTTGTAAGCTAAGGGTATGTGGAGAATGAGATTTATATGTCGATAAAGGAAAAAAGAAAGCTACATAGAATAAAAAAAAGGGGGGGGGAACCCCAAGAATGGCAAGGTATCATAACTATTTCATCAAAGGAATATTGGCATATGGAGCAGAAGTAAACACATATGCTGGAGTGAACAAGATGTCTGGCATAATTCTTTCACTCTTCCCAAATCAAAACATTCAATAACTGCAATACAACAAGATTGGCATTGAAGAGCAGGAACTGGCTGCCATAAGCAGGCAAAAAATGCTTGAATCTTACTGATCACTGATCTGATGGGGAAGAGGACTAGGATGCATGAGAAATTTGCTTTATTTTAGAGGGGTTTTTTTTAATAGCATTACCCAATTGTTCCTGGAATATGGCACTGGGAATCCATATATTTTGTGGCTTGTGATGCATCACTGTAAAAGAAAAAAAGAGAGGGGAAATATATTCAAGAAGATGCATACATTTGAAAAACATAGGGAAACACTATTTTTTTTAATATCTATATCTATATCTA
This sequence comes from Iguana delicatissima, assembly GCA_948472985.1. NCBI lineage: Eukaryota > Metazoa > Chordata > Lepidosauria > Squamata > Iguanidae > Iguana > Iguana delicatissima. The sequence goes on along the minus strand of CAOKZL010000098.1, from coordinate 3,229,141 downwards.
CATATATATATATAGTTCTGTCACAGATTTCTGACTGAAGAACTTTAGGCCAGTAGAAGGGATTTTCTGCTGGAAGAAGTGGCTGGTACCTAATCTTAACCACATAGATTTGGTACATTTTTGAATTAGGATTGCAATTTAATCTCAGTTACAAGCAGTTGCTTGTACTGTCGTACATACTCTTCAAATGACTACAGACAGTTACTGCTTGTATTCATATTTTCTAAATCAGTTGTGTTTCTACACAGTATTATGGATATAAAAATTAATATTGATACATGTAATATAGATCCTACCCAAAATGATAGTGAAGATGAGTATATAGCGACCCAGGCCCCTTTCACACTACATAGTTATAACATAATTAGGGATGGACCAACTGGATCCTCAAATCCTTGAATCCTGGGCAAGGATTCGAGATTTGGGATCCAAATCCCCCTGCCAAAATAGGCGAACCAAATTGTTCAAATCCTGCCCCGGGATGGGCAAGAGAAGGTGGAAGCAAGCACAATCTCATGCTCCCCACTCTTCTCTTGCCAACCGCATGCCTAATCTTGCCCGGGGCAGGCAGCAGAAGGTGGTTACCGCCTGCTACTGGCCCAATCCTGCCCGGGCCAGGTGATGGAAAGTGGCAGAGAGTGTGATCTCACACTTCCCATTCTTCTCCTGCCTGCTGCTGGCCTGATCCTGCCTGGGGCAGGTCGGAGAAGGTGGGGGAGTAAAAATTGGCACCTCTGGGGCCCACAAAAGTCCTGATTGTACAGCAGGCCCCTGGGCACGCAAATATCAAGGCATGAAGCCATGCACAGGAGGCTGCCTGTGCCCACTGGGCTCCCTGTGCCTGCTTGGGCTGCCTGTGCCCGCTGGTGCTACCTGTCCCCACAGCTGCCTCCCTCTGCAATGTAATAATCTCTATTCTTTTGACTTGAGAGTTATGTACTTCACGTAGTACATGAACATGTCAATTGCTTTTGTATCTTCTTAATAAGAAGTATGGGTATGTTTTCCTGAACTGAAAACTATTATTTGATTTGTTTTTATTAAGCAAAGATGTCAAATTCTGCTTCAAAAACACTTTTCAGTAGGTGCTTTCTTTCCCTTGCTTTCTAAACCATTTAAAAAAAAAAAAAGATGCAAAAGATCCAAGATTTGTGGATTCCCAGAACCTTTCAGGGATTTGGATCTGGATTGGGGTTCAGAAAATTCTGGATTCATCCCATCCTTAAGCATAATGATTCCACTTTAACCGGCATGGCAACATCCTATCGAACACTGGCATTTTCAGTGGAAGGAAGACATTTGTAATGCTCAGCCAGATTGCTCTACTGTCCCATCAAATAAAAAGCCCCTGGATTCCACAGGATGCAACCGTGGCAGTTCGAGTAGAATCGGAATGCATACCTGTGTAGTGTGAAAGGGCCTCCACAGAAAATGCCATGGAAAGGCAAAAACAGACATGTACCCCATCCATCACTGGATTATTTCTGAAGTATCTCCCCCTTTTAAAAAAAATTAGCTTCCCTTCAAATCTCTTCTTGATCCTCTCAGCTCTGTTTTACAACTTGGCAAATAATCTCCTCATTTCCACACATCCCTCTCATTCCTTCAGTTTCTCCTTGTCCTACTCATCATTCATTAGACATCAGTGTTACCCTGCTTGCTAGGGGGCTCCCTTAAGGGATTCCCAAAATCTGTCAAAATTGTGGGGAAAATCAGCTCAGAGCACTGTTTTAGCTATACGAGAGGCAAGGTAACTTTGCAGGACCTTGTAACCCAGATTTTACAGAGTCAGACCACGCCAAGAACTAGGTAGGTTGTTCAGTTTAAAGATTTTATTAAACCCTCAGTAATTAAAGCAACCAACAACAATCACCCTCACACATTCATTCAAGAGCTAAAGAAAAAGAAAGTAAGGAAAATTGATAGGGATTTTGTTTGGGGTGTTCAGAGGCAATACTTTACCTTGATTTAATGCCCAAGGGAGCCAATGTTGAAAAACTGGAGATTCAAAGCGATGAAACTCAAAATGGGGGAAGGGGGGGTGAGGCAAGACAAACTGACAGGGATTCAGGAGGAAAATGTGAATGAACCCACGAACAGATAAAAACATGGGGTTTTTATAGAAAAAATATACCTGGAGGGCTAGTTCTCTCCCTGGGAGAACAATAGTATAGGAGGCTAGATCAAAGACCTTCAATGACCAACATCTCCAGCTGAATGTTTTCTCAGTCCTTTGTGAATGATACTGCCCAAATGAGACAAAAGGCCCAGGTAGAGTGAAATTGCCTACATTCAGCAGGCTGATTGTGATTCTATTGAGTTGCCATATCAGTGCAAAAGGGCCCTTTTGTCTGTTTGTTGGCCAGAATGTCTTCCAGGAATCCCTGGCCCACGTGACAGATTTAGTCTGAGTCACCTTTGGCTTGACCAAAGTTTTAACTTCCTGCCTGCGTGCACTTTCAGTGACCCTGTCAGACACATGGAATGATTTCTAATATTAGCCATGTGGAGATATCAATTTGATGTGATAAATTAATAAATTGTAGACCCTGGGAAAGAGCTGCTGGCCGTACTTACATCAGGTACTACAACAAAGTCTAGTGATTCCTGATGCAAGTGTTCATGCCTAAATAGACACTTCCACTACCACATTTCACAGTTATTACATGGAGGACATCTTTCTGTATGTAAAATGACAGGTTTGAGGCGTCCCTTGCACTGCACTATTACCTGTGATATTTTCAGCTCCAGATTTTTGTAAAAGCAGAAATAGTATTCTGAAATCAGTTAAAATATTATAGATAAAGCCATTTATTCTTAATTTCTTCCATGTGTTCTCAGCATAATTGAGATTAAACTAACCTATTTAGTGTCTGTTGTTAAATAATATATATTAGTGTAATTGGGCAAGTGAATTGATCGTTGATCTACACAGACAATTCTTGTTGGCAATCCTTAACTGTATGTGTTAACAAAATGCCTTAATTGCTCCAGGAGTCAGATGTGGTCAGACCAGATCATGCACCATGACAAATGACAGCTTTGATTCATAGGTGTGTCAATGGAAACTTCTTGCTGTGCATCCTCACCATTTACTTTTAACAGATAGTCAGAACTAGAAATATGATGCATGCTGGTCACAAGAATTTATGAGACAATTGCACCTTAAATCTGCACAATAGCTATGTGTCCAAGAATGTTTCTAGTAGTATATGCATACCAACTGCAATTCTCCCAAGAAGGTATGCTTAAATCTCATAGGAATAAATAGGTATATTACAAATGGCAGGACTGCAATTTTCTCCGCACTTACTTGATGTTTTCACCTTAATCTCTAAGCACCAGAGCTGAAGTTAGACATGAAGGGATAACCTGACTTGTTGCTCAATCAGTCTAGGGAGGAATCAATCTACTACTATTGTTTCTTGGCTTCCCTTTCTCTCTTCCTCCTCCTCCTCCTCTTCCCTCCTCCTCCACCTCCTCCTTCTCCTGGTTCAGTACACTAATGGGGAAAAGATTGCAATAATGATTTTTAACATTCTAGCTTGCTCCATATCAATCAATTCCTGCCATTTTACATTTTAAAAAAATCCAGTTATTTTCCAAGAATCTTAGTAGCCCCATGATAACCTTATTCTAAATGTCTACGCTGAAAGGAAGGGAACACCCACACTGACGTCTGTAAACAGGCAAATTCAGGAACAGGAAATTTCAGGACGAGTTAGAAATAGGTCATTTACAACAACAAGCCAATATTCATAAAACCATTCTAACTCAATGATTTCATTATTAAATTCATTTTCTCCCCACCTCTGCCCTAAGATCTATACTATTCTCCACTAAATTAAAAACCACATTGAAACTACTAGTAATAATAGTCACTCCATTATTCTCAATTTGAGATTGAATCTTTGTTTCACCCACTGCAAATAAGTCTGATTTATAGGTCCTTGTCATATTAGTGTAACTCAGCAAAAGGATCAATTTGACCGTTGCTGGCCATCCAGCTATTTTGGTTCAAGTGCACCTTCAAAACTGTCTTCCCGGGAGCTTTACAGAAGACACAGTCAAGGGTGTAAAACATTAGAGCATAACCTTTGCTATACTAATATTGCTAAAAATGCAAGTTTCACAGTTTTGTCTATAGCTTAAAATGGAAAGCAGAAAAGTCTTTCCATAGCTTGCGTGATTTCAAATCTGAGAGACAGTAAGGTCAAACACATGGCTGATTACTTAAACAGGGAGAAATTTTACATACCTGACAACACTCCATGTCTTTTTGCCATTTATTTTCCAACAGTTCTCTCTTAAGATTAAGAACCCAAGGTCACAAGAAGAGCTGTGCTGAGCCAGACTGAAGGCCTAACTAGTCCAACATTCTGCTTCCACAGTGCTTAACTTGATTTCTAAGGGGAATATTCCAAGGGAGGATTTTTATTTATTTATTTATTTTGGCCCCAGTATGCTTCATTTTACACTTGCTTATACTGAGCTTATCTGTTGTTTTAAAGTTCTTTTTGAAGAAATCCTTTCAAAGCTCTTTGTTGTCATCTTTTGCTTTTATCAATCTGTATGACTTGGTATTATCAGCAAACATGGGCAACTCTCTGCTCACTCCTGAATCCGGATAGAACAATTGTGGACCTGTTCAAACAATACTGGTCCCAATCCATTACTAGTGAGAAGAATATTTGGAAATATAGTGTTGTGTTATATCTATCTATCTATCTATCTATCTATCTATCTATCTATCTATCTATCTATCTATCTAGGTCAAAAAACATGCATCTGCTAAAAAAAAGAAGTTCTGAAAAATGTGTTCTGAAATTAGTCCCAAAATGTGATGAAGTCATCAAAAACTATTCTGAATACTTTCTTATAGTGTCAAGAAAATTTCCTAAAATTACTCATTGTTTCTTTGCTTCCTTTGAGAAGAAAAGTAGCAAAATAAACAAACAAACAAACAAACAAACAAACAAATAAATCCTGCAATACACATACTTATGCAAAACCACAGTTTACGTACTCTAGTGTAATAAATATAGAGTTTTTCCTACTCTTTGCTTTATATGTTTGTTTGTTTTTAGTCACTCACCAATCCATAAAACCACCTCTCCTTCTATCATGGCTGTTGAGTTTGCTACAGAGTCTTTCGTGATGGACTTTGACAAACGTTTTTTGAAAGTCCAAGAAAACAGTAACTGCAGCCTTACAGCCTGCCATCTGTTCCACATTCCTCCTGTCCGCAGAAGAAAACTTCCAAACACTGGAGTATACTGCAATAATCATTTAATGACTGGGAGAGAGGCAGAATTAGTGTCTTCTAGGCAACACTCAGCTGCAATTCTGTACTGGAGGAAAAAGAAAACTGACACCAGCCTTCTGGATATGCAGCAGTTCACTTATGTCATCACCTGCTTTCTGCCTAATGTTAGCCAGATCATTATAAAAAAAAAAAAAAAAAAAGACTTAGTGAGGTATAACAGAACACCTTTGTTTGTTTTTTCTTCAATATGACCACTCTTTTTACAGGTTGGCTAGTTTTATTTTTAGCTATACTTTCCTGTTATCTTTACCAGATAGTAAGCTAATGGTTTGGTAATCATTGGTTTAGTAAAAATTCTTTGGCTCAACCACATAAGTGCCTAAAATATTATGAACCTACTTCAATCAAAAATCAGTGTTTCTTTTAAATACCATTTCATTCAAACATGTTTTGTGCCTGAAAGTTCTTTCCAACTTATAGAAACCCTAAGGTGAACCTATCATAGGATTTTCCTGCAAGATTTGTTCAAAAGGGGGTTGCCTTTGCCTTCCTCTGAGCTGACAGTAACATGGAACTCCATGGGAAACGTGTCCATGGCGACCCCACCAATTTCAAGGCCCCGTCTATGCCCATGTGCCCCCTGTGCTCAACACCCAGGCCCCTCTGTGACACCCCAGGCATGTGTTGCACGCATGGCCACATTGTCACTGGGGATGACCATTGGTGGTCTGGGCCTCCCAGTTGCAGCTCTCACTGTGTGCCAGGGGGCCCATCACCATCCATCCACCCAATTTCAGAATGTGGTGACATGTTCCTTGACAGAATTTGCGGCACAAGCAGGGGACATTACACCAGTCAAGGACAGCATGGGAAGCTGCAGCCACCTCCCATCCAGTGGTTGAACCAGTGCGAGTAGTAGTGAGGGCGACGGCCACAACAAGGGCACTGAGGGATCTGATGATGACGAGGATGTCATGTTAGTGGGCAGCCACTGATTCGGGGCTTCGTTGCCCTGGTGAGCTTGAGGACAAATGACCTCAACACCAAGTCCAGAGGCTGCTGATCTGTCCCACAGGGATGTTGCCATCCCAGGCCACTGAAGCATAGGGGCTGGCAGCATGGCACCCATGCTGGGGAGGGAGTGCTGTGCTCACTGGACTGTCAACTTCCCCAATCTTTGTATTTTTGAAGCAAATCCAGGTGTCCCCCCGGGACACCCAGAAGTCAGGGTAACAGTCCCACACCCCTGTGGACACTGAGTATATTGCAAAAACACAATCAAAATGACTGAATTTATAAATAATTATAACCATGTCTTCATCCACTTTAGCATTTTTGTAACATATGCAACTTTTGTAATATAAGGCATCAATGCAAGTGTAGAAAATGTATGTGAGGCAGAAATCAAGGCACCCCCCCCCCAAAAAAAAATGAACAGAGTAACATCTCTCTAATGTAAAGTTTAAAAAAATGGGTGCTCCTTTGTTGAGTTATTTTGAGGAACTTCAACACTTTGCATTTGCTTTTAGGTTTTGGGTACTGGAAAGATATAGCTAATAATAATGAAAATTTTCTGATAAGAAAGGAAATGGAATTGATTTTGATTTTATATTAGGAAGATTTCAGTGAAATTCTGGATTTCAATTAATTAATATAAGACCACCCTACATACTTTTTGAAAGCACAGCAACTTTTCAGCCAGATTACATTAGATGTCACTGAACCTGGTCATACCACATTCTCTAGGTTCTCCCTTACTTTTGACCACCTGTCAAAATGTATGCCTAATAAAAAATTAAGACTGTCTTTTCTTTTGATTGCTTATCAGTCCAGCTTATGGACAGTGTGGATTTGCAACTCCAAAAATTTCTACTGTTGATTTGATTAATAGTATGATTATAATTTGATACTATAGTATAGTCTACAATGGCAATTTTTAAGTATACTTGGGTGTGCCACACAGTCTCAGACGCAGAAAACCTTATGATAGGTTCTCTTTAGGGTTGCCATAAGTCACAAAGGACTTGAAGACATACAACAATGATGTGTGTATGTGTATTTTTAATATAGCCCCTGAATAAGGCAAATAGGTTTACGTACAGGCTAAAACAAATTTGGTTTTAAAGAATACATTTGGACCAACTATAGGCACATGAAACACAGCATACTTTTTCTGCGGATTCTCTATATGTGCTTTTCAGTATCAATTCCTGCTCCTAATTAAAAATAATGAATCTTTAAAAAGTATTATCTCCCATTGTTTCCTGGATACCAAAGATATCCATAAAATTTCTCTGAATATTTTGAACACTGTTAAACATTACCTTGTGATGACAAATTTCCTTTCTGCATCATATGGAATTTGATCTTCTAAGCTCATTATATATTTTGTTACTTGAAGTTATGCATTTAGAATGCATGATTATTTGTTGTAGAAAAGCATTTGTTGTATTCTTTCCCTAACAAATTAAGAAAGAAGAGTCAATATGATTTCAAGAACATTTTCACAAAGATTGTTCATGAAATCATTCATAGCACTGTGTATAATCAAGTTCACAGTGAAATCCTCAACAGCAGCAGCAACAAACAAACAAGTTACAAGACTGAGTAACTATTAAATTTTGTTTATATAAATTAGAGACATATTTTAAAGGATATTAATGGAACAGTCTATCTGCAAAAGAAAAAGTCATTTAAAGTCAATCAGGGCCACACATATACACACGGCAACCTGACAGAAGCATCAATGAATAAAGGATCACTTATCAAGAAATGACAAGAACCCATGGAAGATATGGATCTGTGATTAGAGACAAAGAACTGAAGGACATGTTGTCATATCAAAGAACCATGCCAGGACCAGTAAGTGGTAAATTCTTTTCTTCTTATATATAAAGATCGTTCCCCCATTTCCTCATCTGTAAGACCAGCAAAATATTTTGACAGTTTTGAGAAAGCTTTTGCTTTTGTGAGTACAATATGTGTGAATTTAGCATACATTGTGCTAATTGCATGGACATGGAAGAATGAGATGCATTGAATTGCTTCTTTACTTTTTCTGGAGAGGGGAAGGTCAGTCAGTCAGTCCTTTGGTGCATGCTATATGTGTTTGCATTTAACTTCAAAATAGGAAAAGACAGCATAGGAAAATAGGAAAAGACAAAATAGGAAAAGATAGCAATTTTACACAAAAATTTGTTACACAAAATTTTTTTTTGTTTTTTGGTACAAATTACAGAAACATAAATGAAAAGCAAAGTACTACCCATCTTGTTGTTTTGCTGGAGGCAAGAACTCTCGGGGAGCTTTTGATTTCTCAGCTGGCTTTTTTGATGTGTCAAGGCAACCTCTTTTGTTGAGAATGAGATATTCTGTGAATATTCTTCATGTCCCTAATGCTTAGTCATTACAGTTAGATGTAAAGGTGATCTCTCTCTCTCTCTCTCTCTCTCACTTTCACTCTCGCTCGCTCTCGCTGTCTCTCACACACTCACACACATGCACACACAGCAGTTTCCAAAATAGTAACCATGTTAATCTGCTGTAAAGGAAAAAATACAGTTTGGTACCAGCACCATGTAGTTTGGATAAAACATGAGAGGAATACCTAAGTACAGGCTAAAGTAGGTTGCAAATGTCAGGGCTCTGCTATTACAATACTAGCCCCAACTGCACATAATAACATAATAGGAAGTAATATTACATATGTAATATTAAGATGGATGGCCAATTTAGACAAGAGATTTGAGGTACAAGACTAAACAAAAAAACAAAAAATGCTAGCTATTTGTGTTATTGCATTTTACTGCCAAGGATGGATATTTCTGTCTTGTGGAAAATAACTTGATCCTATTTATGATAATCAGCAGTGGAATCCATTTGCTGCTCTGCATCTAGTAGCAAAAGATCCTGTGACAAATTATCATGACTATTATAGTGATTATAACTCACAGAGATTGGTGTGGCACAGTGCAAGGAGATAATCATTACTTAGTCTGACTTCTATCCAATACTTTCATCCCAGTCCACATGGTAGGGCTGAAGTGATGAAGTGTGGCATGAGTTTTGGCCCCACTATCACACAAACTGATGGATTAAGATTATCCTGTGATCCTGGCCATGGGACAGGAATGCCAGGTTTTCACTTGGGTTGGAGTTCTGAAGCCACACTTGAAGATTCCTATGAAAAGCAGAAAGCTGGGAATAGGGAGCCAAAAGGGAGGAAAATATTCAATATATGGATGAGTGTAGTGAGAAAAAAACCCTCTATTAGCAGTAAGTATAAAGGAAATGGAACAAAAGAATATATACTGTCATAACTGTGTTAAAGCCTGCATGTGTGTTAAATAATCACAGGACCATTCACAAAACAGTGGTGATGATAATAAAATATTCCTGCCATTGATACACTAATCAATATCTATAGTAGGGCAAAACTCATTATCTCAGTTGAAGCCAAAATGATGGAACTGAGCTTCTTTATCGGTTCCCCCCCCCATTGTTGTTGTTGCTTATAAAACCAGCCACCTTAACTTCAATGTTTTCCTTCTGGGTTTCCATAGGTTACCTTTGTTGATCACTGGTGCCACAAGCATTGTCACTGAGGTCAAGGGCCAGGGCTAATCTCTTCAAGTGAACCCAACATAGTAGAAAGAATGTAGACACAGTTGTGTGTGATTGAGTAAGGAAGGAAAATGCTAGATGTCTGCTTTGCAAACACTGACTGCCATGATTAAATCCAAAGTTTAAAAAGGACCTAGTTCTGCTTCCATTTCTAAGATCTGTGTTCAAATGTATGTATTTTGCACATATAATGTCTGTCCCATCTGAAATTCAGAAGACTATGATCATGTCATACTGGAAGATGAGTGGGTGAATGAACCATTGAAGCTGTAGATGATGCTACTCAGTCCTGTTACACTGTTGTTTGAGTAGACACAGAAATAAGATTCATATTAGCTATAGCTGTGGAAAGTAAATAGCTAAAATACTTGGAGATTATATCATTTGTCAAATAATTTTTATCCCTCACCTTCATTGCAAAATAAATAAATAAATAATGCTACTGTTACAAATTAAAACTGGGTTGTTTGTAAATTTTGTAAGTAATAAAATGACCTGTCTGTGTGATATCCTGAGCAAAGCCTCATATATCACCAATGTCTAATACTTTATAAAGAAATGGCACATTAGCAAGCCATACAATGATATGCTAAAAACCCAAAGACATATTGTAGCAGGAAGTGTAAGTGAAATGAAGGAATTTTGACAAAGTGTGCATGTGTGCGTGTGCGTGTGAAAGAGAGAAAAACAAAATAGCAAGGAAGGCTGTTTCAAAGAGATATCCTAAGCAATTTGGAATATTTAGTATTCTTGGCACATTATGATATTTTGCTTTGTGCTTTAGAGATCTTAAATCTCAAGAGACCCAAAGACATGACAATAATATTCAGTGTCAGCAAGCATTCAACAGCTTTTTCAGCAGCACATAATTCTGACTGCAGAAACCAGAAAGGCAGATACCGGATGACCACTAAAGGAAAAAAAAATGCATGTAAAACATGCTAAAGCAAGGAAGAGGTCAAAACTAAATGACAGAACATATACTTGATTTGGCAACGGTCCCAAGCTCAGCCCATTAGTAATTTCAGCCAATTCCAGGCAGCAATGCTGGAAAATCTCAATAATAGGCCCAGATATTAAAACAGGAGTTGCTATTGAAGCAACACATTACACTAAAGATATAATCTGGTAATAAGTGAGTTTTTTTAAAAAAAAAAAAACTTTAAACAATAACACTCATGGTAGGATTTAGTCATGACTGCAATGTGATGTAAAGGTTTTCTCAATCCATTCTTGTGATCCCAGTGATTACTCCTCCATGTCCCTGATGTTCGGCATAAGATGGAAGCTGTCATTGGCAATTGCAGGCTATTTTGGGGATCAGTGGAGGACCCTAGAAAAGTCCTTTCTCCAATGCTGTTCTAATCCCCACAGCACCCTCTATACTGCTCATAGATGCTTATAATGTTTAAAAAGAAATGATATTGTCAAAGCAGATATCCTATAATGATGCTCAGGAAATAGTGGCAGTTGTAGTTCAGCGCATTTGGAGGACACCAGCATAGTGATGGCAAGCACAACACATAGTTTGCCTCTTGAGTATCAAAAAACTAAACGGAGAAATAATCTCATCCAATTTAAATTGCCTTAGCATGTACTCAGATGATAACATGGTACTGAACAATACAATACTAGTCTTATCTGTTATATATTTGAGGCCACCATAAGCCACTATAAGATTTTCCCCTCTCATTCAGAACTTTTCCCTTTCCTTTCCTTTCCTTTCCTTTCCTTTCCTTTCCTTTCCTTTCCTTTCCTTTCCTATATATTTACAAAAACTGCATCCCTTTTTGAACAAAAAAGATCTTTTTTGCACACATCCAAAAAGATTTTGAGAAAAAACTTTGCATTTTAGGTAAATACAATGTTTTTTTTGCAACAAAATATCAGGGGGTTGTGCAGAAAACACACTTTCATAAAATTGCAAAAATGTCTCAAATTGAATTTTTTTAAAAAATATCACAGAAAAATGTGCTAAGTTGCTCATAATTTTACCCAGTAAGAAGAAACCAATTGCTGTGTTTTCATTTTTGCCTGCAATAATAAAATAAGTAAAGATTTCCATACCCATTTAGGAAGGAGACAAGATGAAAATGAAGATGGATTTTCTATAGTAAAACATAGAATACATATTTCTGTGTGCCCATGTGTACATGTATGTAGTTTGTGGGAAGATGTCCAGTGCTTTTGTAATAGCCATATGTAAGTGTGGCAAGTAAGTGTGGGAGTCTGTACTTGTCTAGTGCAAATAATCATTCCTTTTCCCTGACCATATAGATTTGGTCCTTCTTTACTTTTAAAATGCTGTTTCTGTAGGGGACTTTTCTTTTCAGACCAAGAACATCTTGTTTTCATGCTAAGGCAGCACGTTGAAGTTTGTGTCATCTGCATGAGCAGCAAATGGAGCAGGAAGTGTTCTCAACAGGGAAGGCTTTATTCTCCTGCCTTCCTAATCTCTTTAGTTTTTTTTCTCAATATATTCACTTACTCCAAAGTGCTTTAAAATACTCTGAGAATAAAATAATACTGAATCTGTGAATGGTCATTGAGCTGCTTTTCATTTCTTTTCCTAAGAAAGCCTGCATAATTTCTAAACTTAGCATCGTTCTAAATAATGTTCTGGAAGAATTGTGCGTCTTAGAAGGCATTTCTCTCAGTCTCAGAGGAAGGCAAAGGCAAACCCCCTCTGAACAAATCTTACCAGGAGAACCCCATGATAAGTTTGCCCTAAGTTGGAAATGATTTGTGGGCACACAACATCAACAAACTGGAAGTTTAAAGAGTAATAACCACTCAGTGCTTTCTTGGTGGAACTCTCCTTTTTCCATGTCACATACTGCTTGTTTGGATTGTAACTGTGAAAATAGGTTCCCAGTTCCATTAAACCTAGGAGAAGGTAGGTGTAGAAGAGGAGCTTTCCACACTGCACTGTTAATAGTGCTATTATTCCACTTTCAACATTCTGTGGAATTCTGAGGCTTGTAGTTTACTGAGGCCAATTCTCTGGCTGAGAATTCTAAATGTCCCTCCCTAAGATGCAAATCCCAGGATTCCACAGGATATTGGAAGTGGAATAAAAGCACAATAACAATATACTGTGGAAAGGCCCATAAACTGTCCTTTCAAATCCCTGCTTGAAATTTGTTTCTCAAATCTCTGTAGTTGAGAAAATCTGCATAAAATGTAGCAAATAATGAGATTATGGTCATAATTAGACATGAGATTTACAATAAGATAAACTTACACTATTAATCTAACAAGACAACCAACTACATTTACACAACTTTGGGAAACTCTGGCAACAAAATTAACATCGATGTTTCTTCAACATGTTGTTGTTTCCTATTTCACCTTTCAGCTCTGATAAAAATGTTTTGATGTGTGATTGATGAATGTTAAAAAATGAATTAGTAAAAGGAAGTAAATATGCAATTACTCAATAAGTAGTGAAATTTCAGAAGAAACATAGTTTAAAATAGAAACAGAAGGCATAATTTGAAACAAAATTGTTTTTCACAGTGAGCAGATATATGAAAATGATCTTAGGTTGCATAATTTTGGGACAACACCTTCGTTTTTTGAGGTATTAAGGTATGAGTCTTACAGTATGCAGTCCCTGGTACTGATCAAACTCCAACCCCAGAGACAACAGTAGGTTATTAATTTTGTTCTCCTTAGTTAATGTAAATGAGAAGTAGTCCTTGGGAAAAGTAAAGAAAGATGATGAAAGGATTTCTAGCAGTGAGGACTAGATATGTGTGTGTTGCAGGAATGAAGACTGTCATAGTTGGAAAGAGAGGAAGCCAGAAGTTTTTCTCTAGTTTCAGTTTTATCTGAAGCAGAGAAGAAGTAAGGAACTTTGAAATATCACCTCTTCCAAAAGTGCTTACTCAAGCCTACCTCTGGAGAATTTGCCCAGCATATTGAATCACAGTTCCTCTACTCACAGGAAAAACATAAGAATATTGAAAGATATAAATTACAAATTTTTATAGTTGTTTCTTGTTTTTAATATTATTGTTGTTTGTTATAAGCCTCTTAGAGTGTGGCATACAAATGTTCCAAAGATAATAAGTAAGCAAGTAAATTCATAAAGACATAGGCCCTTACTATGCAACACACCCAAGAGAGAAGGACAGAGTTGGGATAATGTTTATGCACGATGTCATCCCAGACTCATCCTTCTTCCATCCCTAGGTGGCATGATTGTGCCACAAATCATTGATGGATTTTCCCCATCAATGACCAGCAATCGTGCCACCCTCTCACTATGCGTCTGTGCTTACCTTTACTGCAGAGGTCCTGGAAACATAATGGCTGCACTTCCTGCTCCAGCATAGCCTGTGATAGTACCCATCTGCACTGTGGTAGGAAGAGGCATGGCCATCATGCTTTCTGATTCCTGCAGGCAGCCAGTACACAGGGTAGTGCTCAATTGCGCTCCTCTTCTGGGACAGTCACTGCCACCATCGTCACTAGATGCCGCTGGGACAGAGGTAAACTGCAGAAAGGGTCATAAATGTTCCTAGTATGTATTTGTATTTAGTCCTATGTTTTATCATTCTTAGCTATATTGTACACCATTTATAGTGGAGTGATGGGAAAGAAAAAGAAGGAAGGAAGGAAGGAAGGAAGGAAGGAAGGAAGGAAGGAAGGAAGGAAGGAAGGAGTTGAGAAAGAGAGAATTGCTTTTGCTGAACCACACATTCAATACCAGCCATGTGTCCCCAAAACATAACTGCTCCTGGACATGATGGTATTGATTACTTTTTTGGTGTCCCCCCCCAAAGAGTTGATAGTCAAAAGTATACTTCACTGTAAAAAAGTAAATATAACATCTAGCCATTGATTTACTTTTACCTCTATACGTTTCTGTAGTCTTTATAAAGCCATCTAAGCTACTGTCATAATTACATCCTGACGCAAATTCCATATACAGTACTTTTGCAGCTTCAGAATTCGTGGATTTGATAACTTCTGGGATCATCTATTTATTTAATAAAAATTCTTACTGCATTTACCCTGCCACAGGAGAAAAAAAAAGTCTACTCCAGGAAACTCTAGGTCTTTCAGTGTGATTCTATGGTCTACTTCTACTGGAAGTGGACCAAAGAGTCATGCTGGAGGATCTGTGGGTCCCAGATGTTTTTGGACTTCAGCTCCCAGAAGCCCTGAGCATTGACCACAGTGGCTGGGGCTTCTGGGAGCTGAAGTCCACAAACATCTGGAGACCCACAGGTTGAGAACCACTGATCTAGAGACTCCTACAGAGAACATTTCTCTAGGCATTGCTAGGTCCTCCAGTGTGACTCTATGGTCCTCTTTCACTTGAAGCTGACAATAGAGTCATGCTGAAGGACCTAGAGATTCTTAAAGAAGTGTTCTCAGATAGAAAGAAAGAAAGAGAGAGAGAGAGAAAGCAAGCAAGCAAGCAGCATTCACAATTTTTATTTTTTATTTACATTTTTCCACTTGTGTGGGGTATTGTGCTCCTAACCCCTGCAAAAGTAGAGGGCTGAAATAAGTGAAGAAGCAGCTCTTTTTTTGTGATCCAGTTCATTTTATTTTTTAATTTACCTATTTATTTAATATTCCACTTCCCTCCTTGCATCGGACTCAAGGCGTTTCATTGTTACTGTGTGCCTTGAAGTCCTTTCCAAGTAGAAGTTTACTGAGGCCAAAGAGCTCTCTGGCTGAGAATTCTAAATGTTCCTCTCTAAACTGCAAAGTCCAGGATTCTATAAGATGTTGAAAGTGGAAAAATAGCACTATAACAGTGTACTGCAGAAATGGTCTCAATCAGCCCACCTCCATATGTTGTTGGATCACAACTCCTGTTATCTCAAAATATCATGATTAATCATGGGTGACAATGAAAACAGCACTCCAACTATATCTTGAGGTTCTATTTAGAGAAACTGAATCTGCTTCATGAATGTTCATTTACAACCTATCTCCTTTCAGGTAAACAACTGGTAGTTCATATTTACTTCTTTAACTGTTGAAATAAATGTTGGCTTTCATTCTGGAATTAAAGTGAAGTAAAATGAAGTAAGACTTAATTCAGCTTCAAATAATGATAAACTCAATTTGGTTTGCACTTACAAATAATTTTATCTCAAGAGATTTGTCACAACTAACCAAGGTGGATGCAGGATTCTTATCTATTCTGCACTTTCTATGGCTCAGCCTCATAGCCAAGGCAGAACAACTTGACATTGGAGAACAGAAATGAGACTTTGAAATTATTCTAGTGATGGCAGGAATGTATAAAAACATTGATATAGCACTTAGTCATCCACAAAGTTTTTCTGGACTGATGTGGTGGACTTTCTGTATGTATGTCTCCATAGAAATATCTTATGAAAGACAATGTTATGTCACAAGAAGTACTTGAGAAACTAGATGTACAGAGATAAGACCCTTTCTGCATTACACTGTTTTAGTGCTATTATTCCACTTTCTACATCCTATGGAATCCTGGGGTTTGCAGTTTAGGGAGAAGCCTTTAGATCTCTTTGATTTCAGTGAACTACAAATCCCAGAATTCCACAGGATGTTGAAAGTAGAATAGTAGTACTGTAACAGCATAGTGAGGAAATGGCTTCATTGTCAATTAATGCAATAATACCCATTCCTGGTTCTTCATAATTTGTTAACAAGATCGATCCAATCAAATGAAGTATCCTTTGCCATCTTGGCTTTTTTTTTCTCTGTGGTATAATCCACTCTTACTTATGCACAGTTCTTATTTTATATATGGAATAACACAGGCAAAATATCCACAATGAGCCTTCTGTTCACTATCTTTTTTCTATTCCAGTCCAATTATCTTTGGCCAGTGAGCCCCAGTGAATTGTAACCTGCATGAAGAGTTCCTCAGAGAGATATAACAATATAGCATAATTTAAATTAAGCAAATTAAACCTTCATTTAATCAGCATCCAAAGTGGGCTGTTCATATTTGCTAAGCACTACATAATAGGATCTGTAGATGCTGACTTGATTCTGTCTTAGTTAAAGTTCTCATTAATATGAATTACTTATCTTAACAAGGCATAATTCATACATTACTTTGAACATGGTGATGACGTCTAGTAGAAGAGATGTCTTGTCTGAACAAATATGTTAAGGGAAAACATGCATTAACTCGATGATGAAGAAAAAATATTCTTATGAAAGGAACTCGACACAATATGGAGATCCTTGAAGAAGTCAAATCTGCCATCTTTGCACACTACTGGATAGAAACAATAGTTTGCTTAGAGCAAATATAGGGAATCTGTCACATTCCAAGTTTTTCGACCTGATGGCCTGCACTCCCTGAACATTGTTGATGTTGTCTGAAAGTTGGAATCCAGCAATAAACAAGAAGGCACAGGTTCCCCACACTGTGTTAAAAGTTGATGTAATTCTCACTTTCTTCATTATGTTCCATTAATGTCCATTAATGTCCTGCTGCCACATCTATCCACACATATTCCTTTCTAATTCAAACATTTAGACCAAAGGAAAAAACTTTCTGTACCTTACTGTGAAGTTTCCATTGATGTCTTCCTGCCTAATCCCCTGAACAAGGTTCTGCTCTGGTTTTATCTGAAAATTATCTAGATGTGAGGGGATTGCTGAAAACCAACTGATGTGAATGTTGAATCCATAATGAAGACCATGAAAAATATTTCCAACTCAGCATGGAAACACATAATATTCTGTATGTTGGGAAAATTCCAGCATTCTCTCCTCCCCGCATCTTGTTCTTAGAGCAAATGGGCATAGCTATCATAGGACTACCTTTCTCTTTTGCATGCCAAAGCTCCACCATTTGCCTTCCTGTTATTTAAATGCATGATCATAAATACCTTTGTTCAAGTGATCAGATCATGTGACCGAGGACAGTTGCTTGGGTCATCGGTCTTATGAAACAATGAGACCCCTCTCAGCTCTCTCTCTTCTCCTCCATTTTTTGCTTCCTCTTCCTCCTCTCCGACCATGCTTTGCATCTCCATCAGAAGATGTTGAGTTAAGACCGAAGCTTCTACTATTCATTAGCTAGTTAGGCTGTAGGCTCTCCAATACATATGTAAATGTAGAAGCCATTAGTAAACTTTTCTAAGTTTGTAATCTGAAGCTGCCTGAATTTGTTTTATTTCTTCAGTCAGTTTGAAATCAGAAAAACCATACACAAATTTAGACATGCTTCTTCTTCTACTCTGCTAAAAGGAGGCTGAATCCTGACAGTTTTAGCTTCCATAGAATTTCCCAATAGGGCTAACACCCTGGGAAACTCTCGTTTCCAACACTGTATAGCAAATCAACATTTCAGATTATTCATAAATTCAGAGACAAACCTACATTTGTTTGTCTGTTTGTATACCAGCTGAAGTATACCTGGTATTGCCTGGGTTCATATCTAATACTCTCAAAATGGTCCATCTTAGCAGAACCATCTACTGTTTCCTGCCCTCTTTTTTATCTTTCAGCATCTTAGCAGAACAATCTTAGCTGTAGATACTCTAGTGATGACAATGCATGAGAAATTATAGAAAGTAATCACATGACACTCTTCAGCTTTATAAAACACGGCAAGGACTGGTTATGCCAAAGAGAAGGGATGCAGAAAAGAGACAAAATCTCAGAATGTTAAATATATATATATATATATATATATTATTCCAATTAGATCGATGACATGTGGTGTAGTAATATTTAACGGCCTTCTTCGGGGGCTGGTAAAAGATAAAGGAAAGAAAAGGGCCAGTACATAAACAACAACAATTATGACTGGAGACAAGTTACAATTTGCAATATCAATTTAGTGTACATATATCTTACATAAAAATTCATGTAAGGTGTCTCAATTTTAAAAACACCTATTAATCCAGAAAAAATTATACAAAAACAAACTATGACTTACAATGCAATTTTAAAACTGCCCACAGGGATTTCAGAGTGTTTTCAGAGCTTATGCCCCGCAATTGATCATTTGACAAGTAGGAGGCAGAGTATTATACTATTTTATTTTGTTTTACGTGCACCATTGCTTTGATGTATTTGATGTGTTGTGTGCCGCCTCGATCCATTGGGAGAGGCAGGATATAAATAAATCAGTCAATCAGTCAATCAAACCAAGTACATGCTTCTCATAACAATTCTACAGCAGATGGAAAGTTAGGTGAAAACTCAGATGAAAATTCAAGTTTGAAGTAGATGGATTGCATGCATTTTTATATAAGATATATATGTACATAATTGATATAGCAAATTGTAACTTGCCTCCTTGTCATAATTTTTGTTGTTTCTATATGGTCCCTTTTCTTTCTTTTATCTTTTATCAGCTCCTGAAGAAGGCCACTAAATATTAATAGCCCAAAACACGTTAGATTATTTGGAAGAGTATTTTTTTTAACACCTATCTCTTTTCTACATCATTTCAGCTTTATAAATATATCACTTTTATTGAAGCAAAGTAAATAATACACATTACTTCTCACCATCTCTCCTTCCTACCCACACAGGCATTGTTCACAAAGATCCATTAGCAATCTGAAACACCAGTAAATAGAGAAAATTACAATCTAGGTAAAACATGTAGCGTGGTGTAGATGTTTGGACTACAAACTTCTTCCACGAAGAGCAGATTGATTCCCTGTTCTGCCATGGAAACCAATTTGGGCATGTCACACACTTTAAGACCCAGAAAACCCTGTGACAGGTTTTCATTAGGGTCACCGTAAGTCAGAAATGACTCGAAGGCAACAAGAACAAAGGAACTGATGTTACCAGAACAAGACAAATAAATAAAATGTTTACTGTTTTTATATATTATAAAGGCCAACGCCCATTATTAAAATTAGTAAAATAAGTAAAAGTTTAGCAATTGATTATTCAGGTTTTCCTCAGGTACGATTAATGTCTTACCTAGTGATTTGCTGATAAATCAAAAATGTGGAAGAGGAGTATGTCTTTTGAGATCATGAAAAGGTCTAGGTGTGATGTCAGGTATGAATGGGGTGGGGGAAGGATATGTTCAATAATATTCTCTGGTTCAAGACTTGACTGAGGCCAGAAAAGAACTGGAAAATATTATTAACTCATCTTATGTTTGAATCTTCCCAGAATCTATATATGAATCTAATTAGAAGAACCTTGTTAGCATTTCTGTTTAAGTTTTATTCATTTATTTAATTACTCATATTTTCACAATGTGATTATAGTTTTTATACTGAAAACTAAACTACTAATTCAAATAAAAAGTTTTCATGTGGAAATGAACCAGTCTGGCTGGGTCATGCAGTTCCCCCATATCCTCGCTCTCTCATAGGGCAACTCTATTGATGTTTACTTGAGAGTCACACCAATTATTTCAATGAGGTCTATTCCCAGGCAAAAAATGTATAAGATTGCAGCTTTAATTTTGCATTTTCATTTTACTTGTGTCCACTTAATATTCATAACACCTCTGGGTGTCTTTTTAGTCCCGAGTGCTTATATAATTTTAAATGGGTTTGACCTCTTTTATTAGAGGGAAATTCTCAACCATATTTATTAAATGGTGTGTTAAAAATTTAAAACAAAGCAGATTTACATTCTCTTCATGATTATACATTAGTTTAAAAATATGCCGAACAAGGTCAACAATAAATATTCTCCAGGCACCCAAACAGAAGCACTTTTCTACTTTCTTGCTTAGAACTGCCAGACAATTTGCATTTGACCTGTGCCTCTGAGTCGGAATGCAAATGCATTTTTCCCCCAGGTTGAATTCTAATCTTCCCTTAATTAAGGTAGGAAAAAATTAAAGAAGTTACATTTTTCCTTGACTAACTAATCGGCTCTGTTTTTATTTGATTTTAATAATGCCGTGATTACCTTGTTCCTGATCGTATGCCACTCAACTCACTTTCCACAATTTATCAGGGACTATAGCTATCTTTTCCAAACCATGTCCTGAGGTTCCCTCAAGACAACTATCATTAGTGTACTGCAGGAAATAAAGTCAATTAAATAATATGAGGCCAAACTCCCCTTCACGGCCCTCTGTAGAGGTCTGGTTCGGCTGTTCAGTGAATGTATGGGGGCAAAATAAAGCCACAGGAGCTAAGCACACCACTTACACTACTGTGCCCTCTCACCACATCACCATTAATCATAGTTCAAGGTGCATAAGTATCTGAAAATGCATACAGACTTCACTTAAAATAAGGAACTGCAATCACAAGGTTCCTGATCACATGGAAATCCCTGTGCACATATAGTTTACTAAGGGACAGAGCCCCTTTTAACACATTAAACTACAGTAGATGCATGGATTTTCAGGGCACAATCCTAAGGGCTTGATGTTATTGAAGATGTAGCTGCCTGGTTTTGGGTTACTCTCTGAAAATACTAGTCCAATGCAGTGGTTTAAAAGCGGTCTAAAATCAAGATCTATGAAGTAGAAGCATACTAGTTATTTGTAAGGAGAGTGACAATCTAAAAAGGAGAGCCTCCATTACACATGGAAGTTCTCTGAGCAGTTGGGAACACTGTTTTTTCAACTTATTAGATTGAGTGAAAGAGGCTCCTCTTCAAAATATCTCTATCCATAGTGGGATAGCAACATCAGAGTGTGTGGAGGGAGTAGCAAGCTTCCCCCTTTTCACATACTGATTTTAACTCCCTTCTGATGTCCTGGAAAGAGCATAAGTGTATTAGTCATGGTTGTTAGGAAATGGATAATGAGAGATTGTTATTGGAATGAAAGACCTGTTAAAGCCTTTGCTCCACTCACAGCAGAGGTGCCCATCTTAGAACGGTGAATTTGAAAGAACCACATTGCAGGCAGAAAAATAAATTTAGAATCCTCAACAGGAGGAACATTTAAAGAAATACTTTCTTGGATAGCTATAGCCTGATCCTTTCTGAATTAATCTAAAATGTGAAAAGGAAGGTTAGGAAGACATCTTGTGGAATGTCTTCCCTTATCAATGAGCAGATGGAAAGAGAGTGAAGTGATTCAGTCTGGACCAGTTATATTTTTTTTACAACAGAGGGTAGTCACTTCATTAAACCAGACTGAACCAGACAGTGTTATCTATTAAAGCAATAATGCTCTGAGGAGAGGTGGCCAACAGATGAAGGCAAAGCAAGCAGGAAAGGAAGACAAAAGACCCTAATTCCTTTGTGCCAAAGTCATCTCATCTCTAGTGGGCAAGACAGCAGAAAGAACAAGTGCAGAAGCTGCTGTTCCTTCCAGCAACAGTAGTTGAGCATTTGGATCTGCCATTCCCTCAAGTTTTCCAGGGCATTAGGCATTATCTCTTCCCCACCCCAACACACATACATATTATATTGTTATTCAACTGTTGGAATATGATTCTACCCTAAAAGGTGGGAGACTTTGGGGTCCACCCTTAGTGGCAGCATCTCTTTCAAATTTGGGGAAATATAGCTCAAAAGATGGCTGTGAGAGGAGAGTAACATCAGGATCTTTTCACCTGTGTATATCAGTACTAACTGTAGAGACAACTCCAGTTAAAAGTTAAGTGGAATATTTTAATTGGAATTAGCAAACACACAAGAAATGAGACACTCTCAAGAACCATACAAGGATATTGGAAAATGAGACAAAAAATGTTGGATTGAGAAAATTGGGTAGAATAGATGATATTTACCTGTCCTCAAGCAAATGATCAAAGTGGAATGGCTGAAAAAGAGTCTGAGGGTAGCACAGAAGAACAGGAGTCTGGAGGGACCACATGCAGCATGATGCCCAATGAACTACAAACTGTAGAAGTTGGATCTGGGTTTATATACCTTATTTCCTACCCTGAAGGAGGGTGCATGGACAAAGGAATAATGGCTTTCCCACAAAGCTAACAAAGGAGTCCAGAATGGGCTGATTGCCTTAAATTTAGGTGACAAAACATTGGTGAGAGTCATGACAATCTCTTAATGTCTGGACAGGCAGGGGTTCAGGAAGGCTTTCCTGTAGGGTAGGATCACAGTAGGTCTTTGATAGCTTTACCTGGTTGATTGCATCTTCCATTTTCTTTGTTGGCCATGCTTTTGAAAGGATTAGCACAAGCCCATTAGCTGCAGACCTGCCCGCCCAATCTTCTCTGAACTAATGACGTGGCCATGCTGAAGTCATCCTGACCTGGCTATGTGTTTACAGTCTGCACATTGTCCAAACATACTTTTGTCCATAAATATATCTAATCTATGAAAAGTAGTACACCTCTCAAAGTGGGGGAGTTGGGTGTGGTAATAATGAAGGCATCCAGGAATTTTAAAACTGGAAACAATATCTGCAGAAGGAATTCAGATGTAATATTATATGCATACACACACACATACACACACACACACACACGTAATTGCATTCCTACTGCATTGCTTCTGAGAACATAAATAAATCTAATCAAGATGTGCTGTTTTGAATATGTCCTTATTAATGTGGATCTCAAATCTACTGCCTTTAGTCAATTCTAGTCATTGCCATCTTTGTAATTTTGCATTGGTTTAGTTTTTGGTTGAGATGACATTTTGGGTGTGTGGGATGCTTTACCTTATCAATTAATCAAACAGTTAAATAATCAGTCAGCTACTTCTGATGATCCAGGGGCTATTTTTGCTATTCCATGGGCTGTTATGAACCATCTGCCCCTCTGACGTCTCCCCAACACTCTCAGAAAACTGTGTTAGTCCCATAAAGGCAAATTGTGATATCAGAACATTTTGGGCATGCAATTTGACCTATAAATGTTATTTTGTTTCTTCTTATATTTAATCAAAACTCTTCTTTTAAAAACAGGAAGTATGTGGATACTTGGGGTGCTGCACTGTGGTCCTTCAGAAGGAGATATATGACCTGCAGATGCACTTTGTCTATCCCTGAGTTACAGTGAAACATTCATCAAACCAACAAATCAAACGCAGATTTGACTTGTAATGAGAACAGGTGATTTTAAATGTCCAAAGTACAATGAGAATCACAAAATTTGCAAATATATATTTTTTTTTCTATCCTTCCTCAGTTTTTCCAGTTAGCTTGTGTTTGCAAGACAAAGAGAACTGGCTCAGCATAATGGTTGTAGCCATAGTACACAAAAAGAACACTTTGTAGCCAATTTAGCTGCCATGATTCCCTAATGGAACTCTGACATTTGTAGTGTTGGTAGGACAATAGATTTCTATAACAGAGGATTCTGAACACCTCACAAAACTACAAATCCCAGAATTCCATAAAAGAACTATGTCAGTTAAACTGGTATGAAAATGCTATAATTCTGTAATGTGGATATACCCTCTGACTGTTGAAATAGCCTTCCGTGTTATGTACTGCACTATTTTTCACTTGTCCCTAGGCAGGGCAAAGTAGCTTCAGTGACATAGCAAAGTTAGTAACTGATGCAATAGTTCTATTAAATGGCAATATTTCAACTTGTCATCTTTGAATACACAATCTGTTCTATAAGTCTAGCATTTATGATCTCAGGTTGTTAAACAATGATGCAAATATTACAGTGTGTCAGGGAAAAATATTATTGTCTTTAAAAAAATACATATATGAAATTGCCTTACAGTGAACCAGACTATCTGCCCACCTATGTGTCATCTACTCTGACAGTCAATGACATTGCCTGTCCTCTACAAGACCTCTGCTACATCTGATCCTTTTAGGTGGAGATGTCAGAGACTGATCCTATGGGAGACCTTCACCTACAAATCATTTGTTCAATGAATGAAGTAAAGCTCCTCTTTCAGCTTTTAGTCTAATAGTACATCTCAACAACTATGTGCTTTGATCTCATATGGGGCTTTTTTGCACTTGGCGAAGAAAACGCCCTGTTCTGTTACTTACCAGACTGGCGTGCTCCCTCGGAGGATCCAGGCGGATCCAGAGCAGTGCGTGGCCGTGCTACACACTGCTCCGGGGACGAAAATGGCAGCTTCTCGTTGGTGGTTGGTGGAGGCTCTCCACCAACCGAAGCTCACCAGCCTAAAGCCCACCCCCGGAAGATCTACAGGCTCGCGCTAGTGTGAGTCTGCAAATCTACACCGGAGCGCAGCCATGGAGTGGGGCACGCCGTGCTGTTGAAAGACCTGTTTTAAGCGGTCTTTCAATAGCATGGTGAGCAACCACTTCTGGTCATTCCAGAGTGGGCTGAAGTCTGGAACTACAGAAAGTGGTCAGGACCCAGTCCACCCCCAAGTGCAAACATCCTTGCTGGAGGATGATCTGCTCCATTGCAAAAACAAAGTGCGGAAAAGGCCATTATTCACCAAAAAAACCTTGACATATTTAAGTTGAATCTGTCTGCATTTTACCTTTTTTTACAAATGCTATAATCCAGCTAAATATTGCTTTTCTTAACCATGCTTTTCCAAATTGCTTAATTTGTTTTGAATTGAATGAAGTGTTTCCTGTGCTGCTTTGTCTTGTGGCTAATACCTCAAAAGGGATTATTAGGGCTTCCTATTGTCTCTCTCCCCCTTACCCCACCATCTTTTCCATGGTCCACCATTGAAACAGGTTTTGTGTGTTTTTACTTTTTTAAAAAAAACTTTTTTAACCTCTGACATTCTATCAGCAGTGCCTTAGTCCTTTTTCATTATCCTATTTTTTTGTTTGTTTTAGCATCTTAACGGTAATGCCTCAGAAAGCCTTCTTCTGATTTCTAGCTCTCTTTTTAAAATCTCATGAGTTATGAGTATTTTTTTAATAAAAAACCTTTTCTGAAGACTGAAGACTGTGACTTAAAACTGCCCATTGCAATATGAGTTACAATGAAAAGCATTCAATTCAGTTTTAAGGTGGCTACCATGGTGTCCAAGTGACTTATGATGGGCTTCCTTTTTATTTCTAAGAAGCTCCGTTTCAGAAATGCAACTATTTAAATCAAAACTGGACATTACCAATTAGCTGAGAACTAGAGACACTCTGGCCATTTCTGCACTAGAGGACATTAACACAATATATCATTGCAATCCCAGCATTGCCATTCACATTATGCCATTGAGTTAGGAACATTGTTTTTTGCACCCTTCTGCTTTATGGATGAGTACTGGTATTGCCACTGGTGTTCCTTCTGCAACACAGTGTCTTTGGTCACTCCCTATTCCCAACTTCACCCCACCCCACTGCCCCAACTCGTCATTTTTTTTTTCAGTACACTATTGCATTTTCATTCTATAATGCCTAAAAATGTATTAAAAAAAACATTTTAATTCAAAGAAGAACTTTCAAATAAACACAGAGAGGTGATAGATTCTGAAGTTGCCACCCATGGAGTTTGCAGTTTAGGGAAGGGAATTTAGAATTCTCTGCCAGAAAGCTCTTGGACCTCAATAAACTACAAACCCCAAAATTCCATAGGACATTGACAGTGGAATAATAGCACTATAGCAGTGTAGTGTGGAATAATAGCACTATAGCAGTGTAGGTCTCTGAAACTTTATTCAGAGGTCAACGAGAAGTATATAATTTCTATACATTTAGTTGTTCAGTTCACACAGTGCATTGTACAACCATATCAACATTACTTTGATTGCCCTGTGCAACGCTGATGTCATGACTCAGTCTAGAGCTGCTTGAAAACCAGAAGAATCATAGATCCT
Source organism: Iguana delicatissima (assembly GCA_948472985.1). NCBI lineage: Eukaryota > Metazoa > Chordata > Lepidosauria > Squamata > Iguanidae > Iguana > Iguana delicatissima. The sequence continues at coordinate 3,202,650 of CAOKZL010000098.1, read as the reverse complement.
TTCAAACTTCCAGTGCATAGGATAAGAACAATAAAATCATATCCCTCTAAACCTTTGGCACAGTCAATGTAATTTTAAGTAACTCATGTTTATTATTAATCAAAATTTGTCCTCAATATGAACTTATAAGCAGCTGAAATACTTCATATTGCATCATTTAAATTATCTCATTGGCAGCTATTCTAAGTCCAATTTTCACACTTGTGTAAGGCAACTGATCCCAGTTAGTTTATTCCAAAATTTCTCCACCCTTTTGAGATAGCAGTTCCAGTTCCATGACAATCAAATGCAAATCATTACTTAGAGACAATTCCACATGATAGCTCTCATTTCTTTTTCAGTTCTTTACCACTCCTAATGAATTTGGCTAGAGCACTTGGGGAAAAAAAAGCTGTCATAAACTTAGAAATTAGAAAATGAGAGTACATTTCCACTTTTCTGACATTACCAGCATTTTGAATCAGTGCTCTACCTGACAGGCATGAGGAACACAGTTAATATTGATATGTTTTCAAAGGCCAACTTGCCTTCCACCATTGTCCCCTTATGCATGCCTACATTTCACCTTCTACTACTAACATACATTTCCCCCCAATAGCTTCAGATTTATATTTTAAAATTATTTTCTTGTCACCACTAAATCTCATTCTCTCCCTTCTTGCCACAGAGCCTGTTAAGCATACTCCTTAAAACTATGTGCATTTAATAAAAAGTATTGGCCATAAAATTCAACAGGACTTCCTCCTTATTAGGCATGCATATCTCTGCAGTCTTCATTCTGTTAATTGCAAGTGGATTAGTTGAATTTAACTCCAAATCTGTTTGCTTAATTGGGTTGCGAACTGAACAACCCACCATCCACTTACCATTTTGCTATGTGCGTTCACTGAATTATCATTAGAAAGTAACTCAGTGGCTCCTTTCCCCAAAGATGTGTATGCTTTAATTAACTTGGCTGCACAAATTAGAATTGATGTGGTTGTGCATTCATATCAAGCCTTTTTTCTGTGTGAATGTGAATGTGTGCACACACATGCACTGTCTTATAATCAACTCACTTATGGCGTCCTATACATCAGTAACTATCAAGGATATAAATGCAAAATGAACACATATCAAACTACTGATGTACAAATGTGTAAAGCAAGTTGATTTTTAAAAGGTAGGGAAACACAAAGAAGTAGAAATGCATGTTGATGCTATTCCATTGAAAAGATTCAATAATTCAGAAACTCATAATACTGACAGGGACGATTTTGTAAGTTTCCTTAGAAGTCAACCATGGCATGCAGGACCACAATATCTAGTGTGGTGCAGAGAGAGAGAGAATCTGGAGATTATCTGTGAGTGAAGAGAAGTGAAGGAAGTTTGTTTCTTTCTATCTAACATTTTTTCTTTCATTGTACTGGCTGTGTTGGTTCAGCTATCTGGGCTGATAGATATAAGTGGAACTTCTACAGGTGGGACCACTACTAATGGGATCACTACTGAAGGGGGTTTTAATGGGGCTTTTAATGGTTTTTGGTTTTTGTAAGCCTCCTTGACCCCCAACAATAGAGAAAAGTGGGATGTAAATGATCATGATGATAATGATGATGATGACAATGAGGACAACAACAACAACACGATGTGTAAAAAATGGAACAGTTATACACTGGTATGTGACTTGTATAAGTTCATCTCCATCTTGTTCATTTGCTATTCCACAGTGGAAATGATGAGACCAGGCATAAGACTTGGATTGAATTTGATTACTTTGCTTTAACTATTTTGCTGTATTAATTGCATTCAACATATTCATTGTATTTAACTTGTTGACTGTAAAAGAGGAGCAAAGTAGTGTAGGATCTGCTCATTCAAAATGTCTCTTTCAGGCCTCATCCTCAAGCAAGAGATTTTTGCCTAGCCAGCCCTAGTATATGATAGGCTGTCCTGAGGAACTCCCTTCTTCAAATCCCATGACTAAAGTAAGTCCCCAAAATAATTTCCTTGCTCACATCTTGGGCCCTCCTCTTCATACATACACTCACCATAGTTTCTTTCTCCATCTACTACCTGCCTAGTAAATGGCAATTTACAAAGAACCACCTGATTCCAAATCCTAGTTTCTCTTGTACAATAAAATGAAAATAAAAAAGTAGTTTCCCCATGGGGTAAAATATATATTGTAAAGTTAAGATTTTGAAGACTCTTCAGCAAAAACATGTTGCAAGACTCCACTATATGTCTCGTTTTGCAGGTCAGGTTGTACAAAATCAGCAATGTTGCACAAAAAATGTGGTTTTGTTGTGTAACATTGCTGCTTATTGTGCAACATTTTCATGGTGCAAAATTGCTGTTTACTATGTTAAAAAATTGCAATTTTCCACAAAAGACACATGTGGCTGCCTGAAACATTCAGTTTTATACTAAAAGTTGTGCAGTTTTGGGGGAGGGCTATGCAGTTCTCAAGAGGACTGTGCACCTTCCAGAAAACCGTGCAGTTTTTTTGGAAAAGCTGTGGTGGTGGGGATTTCTGAGTGTCTTGAAGCTCTGGAATGATTTTTTTTTCTCCCCTCAGCATCAGTCAAGACTTGAAGAAATGAAGATTTACCATCCCTGTTGTTCACTAACCCATGTTGATGTCAAAGTTCACATAAACATAAAAAGAATGCCAAAGAAGAAATAAGATTGTGCTCATTCCATCTTATCGATGGGTGGTGAATCCATGACAAGTTTTAGTCTGAATTTTAAAGGAACTATCCAAGTTGCTGAATTCTATACTCAAATTAAGTTCAAGACATTAGATATTTCCTTCAAAATCTGACCTAAAACAGGTTGAACACCTCACTGACATGTAAGCCATGAGTCATCACTGCTTATGCAATAAACTTTATGGGAAAGCTAAATTAAAATTCATTGTTTATGGTTACCTGTTTCAAGCAGCCCTTCAACCAACAGACTTACAGAAGATGAGAATGGGAGTTGCAGGGGAAACATGAGGGCTGGAAAACTTATCAGTAGATTTGTTTGGCTAAGGTTCCCGGAATTCTGCTAGGTCAGAGATAATGCAATAATATTGATGGCATCTTGTTGAGCAGTTTTGAATAGGTAAGTCAGACTTATCTATTCGTAACAGTTCAATATTCATGTTTATCATCATGGGACTATTGCTTTCCTCAAACCTACCTTAACAGAGTGCATAGAGCAATGAGGGTCCATTGTCCAAGTGTCTGGGAGATCTACAGGATCACCTTTCCAGCCTTCTCTTCCAGGGATTTCTGGTGCAACAGTGGTCCTGGTTGTAACTGTTGCACCAGAGACTGCTGGTGAAGGGGACTGGAAACAACATTATGTTATGTTCCCACCACCAACAAAGGTTTGTTGGCTAGTATTTAAAGTAGGTCTTTGCTGATGGTTAAAGTAGGTTTGGTGCATCATATCAGGAGACAATACATAGTTAAGTTTTCTTAACTACATCTGTGACATGGGACCTCTGCCATCATTTGTAAATTTCAAGCATTTTAAACATAACAGAAAAAGAGTCCTTAGCTTTGTAACATGTCATAACTCCTTTCTCCTACCACATAATCTGCTTCTGCATGTTTGTTTCTCTCTGCAGTGTTTTGGTAAGGCCAATAGGCCCTATGCAATTTACTGGAGCATTTTCTTTGATTTTTTTTTTCAAATTCATAATTAACAACCTTATAGGAAGAATAAAAAACTCCATCAAGGCAACTTGTCATCTTATGAAGAAGGTCATTCTTACAGAATCATAAACAAATATTGGATTTAATATGAATTGGAGGAAATTGACCTCAATGAATAGGAGTCCCACTGGAAGGAAAAATAAAACACAATAAAACCAAATTCTAGCTCAGTACAAAAGCAAAATAATTACTGGCTGAAGCAAACATAAGAAAATCCTTGGAAAATATAATGAATGGGTGATTGATTGATGGGCTATGTCTGTGAGTAAAAATGGATAGATGAGAGTGTTGTGTGCATGTTTGTGTGAGAATGTGAGTAGTCAACCCAACATCATTTTCAGGAAAATGGGGCCTCTTAGGGGGAGGATTTCCTCACTGTTAGTGTCAATCAGGGATGAACAACTATGACCCTTTCTGTATCTTACTGTTTTCCATTGTGGTCCTATCATGATCCCAGCAGTGCCACTGCCAGAATGGGAGTGTGACCTGAACCCTCCCCTCTGGCTGCATGCAGAAGGGTAGCGTGAGGGACATGCTCCTTCCTTCTGCAGTGCAGCCAGCCACTTCCCTTGCTGCAGTGAGGAAGGAAGTATGTAGATTGCACTTCTGCCATTTCTGCATGGCTGCCAGTGACAGAAGCATGGTCGAAAGCCATTACCAGATTTTTCCCAGCAATAGAATATTCTGTGATTGCAATAAATGGGGACATGTGGGCAGTGGGACCACGACAATATTGTATGAAAGCACGACTTACAGACCAGCAGCAACACCCCCTCCATCTCAAGACAGTGCCATCATGCAGAAATGGCCTATGATACATCCAATAATAAACTTTTTGAGACTAACAAGCACCACAACAAAAAAGTTCCAGGAAAAAAAAAGTAAGGAATTGGCAAAACTAACTCTGAATATTCCTTGCCTATAAGTCAAAAAGTTTATTAATGAATATTTCATAAGTTCTTTGAGGGGCTACACATTATATCCAAAGTGCAAACTGTGATAATGGGGCTTCCCATTATCTAGGCTTATCAAAGGGAGATACTTCCCTCTTCAGGTAAACCAAGGGTTAATTAGGTGTTGGGATTACATCAAGGGTCACAGGGTGAGAGTTGACCAACCAAAAGGAAAGGGTCAGCATCACAGGTCACAAGGTGAGAATTGACCAACCAAAAGGAAAAGAGGTGGGCATCTTGGAGATGCTTCCAGATCCTTCCGAGGAGGAAAATATAAAACTTCTGAGAGGCCATGTGGCCAGAGAGACAGAGAGAGACACAGAGACAGAGAGAAAGAGAGGAGAGCTGGGCCAGTCGAGCTGGCAGGCATGCCGTGTCTCCTGGACCCCCCTCTCTTCTCCTTTAGACCATCTACACCTATAACCTAATTGTGAGTAACTAGAAATAAGTAGTTAGTCGCGCTAGGGATGTTGTTATTTTGGGAATTGGCTGATCTTAAGAATGTATCTGTGCTGTTATATCTGCTTTGTAAATTCTTGTAACTAAGTGTACCTGGGAGAGGGGAGTCTCCCAAGTGTATATTGTTCATTTGCATGCCTTGATTAAACACTCTATAAACCTCTGTTTCTCTCCATTTCCACGCCAGGTTTGGCACACGCTACATAGGACCTCTCACTCAGGGGGAGGTGGAGGTGGAAGATCCTTACGCTTAGAGATTAGGCAGAGTCCCTCCTGTTCTGTCCAAATCTTCATAATTCGGGGGGGGGGGCGGCAGCATACTTGATAGAGTTGGGGAGATTGCCAGTCGTTCCAAGCGTGGGAATCAGCTTTGGGAAGCTGGCAAGAACCCTAGTAAAACGCTGGGAGGGAATTTCCAGTCTTGCAAGGCTGGAACTCAACTTAAGAGACTGGAAATAAACATTCAGTGTCACATGGTGGCAGCAGTTTTCGAATGGAGAGTGGGGTTTTTAGGGTGCAGAGTTGAGGCTTGGGCTTCAGGTTCCCCTGTGTCTGTGGCGAGGAATTAAGCTCAGGAGAAGGGGGGTGGATGTGTGAGTGAGGGACCTTCTTAAACAGCCTGTGGTTTAAAAGAGACTTTTTCCCCCTCTCCTTCTCGTCCTCTCTGAGGCTTGAAAAGGAAGGGGGAGTTGGAGGCTAGGGGGGCGGAGTCGCTTCCTCATTGAGAGCACTCTTGCAAACGGGTGATCTCTGGATTTTTTTTCCCTTTCTTTCTCCCCTTCAGCCCCCGAGGGGAGGCTTGCAATCCTCTCTGAAAAGGGGAGGGGTGGTTGGAAAGGCATTGTTCTGTGAACAGGCAGGAGGAATTTTCTGTGAAGGGCTACCGTTCTAGTTTCACAGAGCCTCTGTTTTGGGAAAGAGTGATTTTCTTTTTTAAAAAAAGCTTGCAGTGAAAAGCTGCTGGTGCTGTCATTCAAAGCTTCTGTTGGGGAAAGAAGTTTTGTTTTGTTTTTTGTTTTTTGTTTTTTGGATTTTCAAAACTGCTAAACTCAGTGGGTCTGAGTCAGAGCAGGCATTTTTTTTAAGTCCCCTGCCAGAGGTGGAGCTGAAAACAATCTGCATATGAATGGGAAGGTGCTTGTAGCAGGAATTTGCTAAGTACCTCATTGAGTCACTGAGGCAGAGTTTTGTTTTTGTTTTTCCTCTCTTTTCCTTCAGGAGGAGGAGGGGGAGTGAAGCAGGGGGTGGAGGAGGAGAGAAGGCTTTGGGATTTTTTTTTTTTTCACTTGTCTTGGTTTTTAAGATTTCTTCCTCTTTTCTGCGGCTTTTGGGGCTTCTAGCACTATATATATTCTTTGATCAGCCAATCAGACCTTTTCTGTGTTGTAGTTTTCGGTGCACAGAGGGAGTCAGGGAGTTTTAGGAACTTAAGGTCTGGAAAAATCCTGGAATACACTATGGATCCTGTGGCGACCCCTAGTGGTACCAATGTCACACAGCAGGATGCTACAGAAGATAGCTCATCTGCTCAACCAGCTACCCCTAGTGGTAGTAATCTAGCTCAGCAAGGGGCTGCTATGCCAGTAACAGCCCTTGGTGACCATATGTATTCCCCTGCTGCTTTCTGGGAATCAATAAAGCTCCTGCATGAATCAATAAGGCTCCTACATGACAAGTTGCCTCCTGAGCAAATTGCAAGATTCCTAGATAAATCAATGGACATGATGCAGGTTTCCACTGCAAACCAGACAGCTGCTCAGCGGGACACAGAGCCGCAACTTGCTCTTACCTGCATCAGACAGCTGCCAACTTACAGAGACTCAGATGATTTTGAAGCTTTTCTCATCTCATTTAAACGTGCAGCAGATGATTTTGGGATCCCTGAGGAGAATTATATGAGTGAACTTCGTCTTAATCTCTCAGGGACATTACTGAAAGTGGCAAGCGACTTGCCAGCTGCGGACCGAAATGATTTCACCAAGTTTGTGGCCCTAGCCCGGAAGAGGCTTGGACTCACACCAGATAAATCTAGATCCCGATTTCGTGCCATTAGGAAAAAACTGGGTGAGACTACAATGAAATGGCTTGTTCACTTGAGCGGGCACTGGACTCTTGGATGCAAGCAGCTAAGGCGTCCACTAAAGAAGAGGTCTTATTTCAGTTTTTATTGGAGCAATTCTTGGAGCACATACCCCACAGACTGCATCCTTCATGTTGCAACGCGAGCCAAAGACGCTTGAGGAGGCCGACAAGGCAGTAGATTGCTTTGTTGCCTCCAGGGGTGAAGAGGCATTCCAGCCTACTGTGGTAATGCCACCTACAGACAAGCAGATATACCAACAAGCGCGCAAAGATCTCCAGAAGCACAACACTTCTACCCCACGGTCATCACTAAATGACACTCCCTCGAAGCCTCAGCTGCACAGCTGTACCACACCGCCACAGCCTCGCTCTGGGCAGCAGTCTGTGGCAGGTGCTCAGGGTCAGCCAGGGAAAAAGGCTAGCCCTAAATGCTTTCTCTGTGGAGAGCTGGGACATATTAAAACCAACTGTAAGCAGAAGCCTAAGTTGGCCCAGTTAGTTGTTGCTTCAGCTTCCAGGGACATTCCCGCTGATCATTCAGTTGCTCCTGATCCGGACATGATCCCTACTCACATAAGGCACACACTGTGGGTAGGAGGCAGGAAAGTTGTTCCTTACAGAGACACTGGAGCACAAGTTTCTGCTATTCATCGTTCATATCTGGATCCTGGTCTTGTTGATGACCACATCAAGATCACCATCAGAGGCTTTAGAGCTCCTCCAGCTCAACTGTTCCTGTTCAGTACAAAGGCTGGGAAGGAGTTTGGACTTTTGCTGTCTATGATGATTACGAATGTCCTGCTCTGTTGGGTGATGATCTTGTCTTCCATGCTAGTCAGGCCCGGAAAGAGTCCGGACAGCATGCAAAGACGGCAAGCAGCCTAAGCAGAGGTCAGTCTTCAGTGCAACTTGAGGACCAGCCTGAACTTAGACTGCAGTCATTGTCTCCTGCTACACCAGAAAGAATCCTACCTGAAGAGGTGGCAGAACCTAGGGCAGACTCCCACCACAGCGTCGTAGGCCCAGAGGTCGGGACCATCCTTGCTGATACCTCGGATGTCGGAGCAGCTGCTGGCAGAAGTCCAGGAAGAGCTTCTCCATGCCAAGAGGCTAGTCAGCATGGTCTCAAGTTGGTCCCTGTGGTCACTCCTGACTCAGCGCTGCCCAGGGGGGCGAGAGAGTCTCCGGTGGGCACCGAGCAGAGTCAGGTGCTGGACAATTTGCCTGAGATGCAAGAGGCTGGTGCAGAGGAGGAGAATCCAACAATGCTGACTCCAAAGCCAGCAAAGGATTCAACAGCAGCGGAAACTCCAGAGAACACTCCAGTCAAGGGAGCAGAACCTGGAGAAGCTGCAATGCAATGAGAATCTGAGGCGAGTCTGCCACTACAGGTGGAACAGTTGGTTCCTGTTCAGTGACAGCAGTTCCAGGAAAACGAGGAAGCAGATCAGTCTTCAAGCTGCCTGGACCAGAGCGAAGGAAGAGGCGAAGTCTTCTCCAGCGATGAAGGGGCCCAGATTTGTAATCGTTGAGGGCCTATTGTGAGTCTGGCCCGAGAGGTAACAAGGGGGGCATATGCACTCAGAGACAGTTGCTGGTGCCTTCTAAGTATAGAGCCAAACTCTTGAGTCTGGCTCATAATCATCCTAGTGGACATGCTGGGGTGAACCGAACCAAGGACAGATTGGGAAAGTCCTTCTACTGGGAGGGGATGGGCAAGGATGTGACTGATTATGTCCGATCCTGTGAAGTTTGCCAGAGAGTAGGGAAATCCCAGGATCGAGCCAAGGCCCCTCTCCAACCACTTCCTATCATTGATGTCCCATTCCAGAGAGTGGCTGTGGACATCATGGGACCTTTCCCTAGGAAGACTTCTAGGGGAAAGCGATATGTGCTCACCTTTGTGGACTTCTGCACTCGTTGGCCAGAAGCCATTCCTCTGGGTGGGATCTCAGCTAAAGCAGTAGCCCAAGCTCTGACAGACATCTTTGCTAGATTAGGTTGGCCTGCAGAGATTTTAACAGATGCAGCTTCCAATTTCAACTCCAAAGTCATGCAGCGCCTATTAGAGGCACATGGAGTACGCCATCTGACATCAGTGCCTTACCATCACCAAACTAATGGGTTGGTGGAACGTTTTAATGTCACTTTGGGGGCCATGATCCGTAAGTTTGTGAATGAACATTCCAATGACTGGGACTTGGCGCTACAGCAGTTCTTGTTTGCTTACAGATCTGTTCCACACCCAAGCCTGGGTTATTCACCCTTTGAGCTGGTCTATGGTCATGATGTGAAAGGGCCATTGCAGCTGGTTCAAAGTCAGTGGAAGGGAGCTATCCCTTCTGCAGAGACTAATGTGGTTGATTTTGTGACTAACTTGCAGAATACTCTCAGGGAAGCATGGGCAGATGCTCATGAGAATCTGCAACAGGCACAAGAGAAGCAGAAGACCTGGTATGATCAGTATGCCAGAGAACGTTGCTTTGAGAAAGGAGACCAAGTGATGGTTCTGAAGGTCCTCCGGTCTAACAAGATGGAAACTTCTTGGGAAGGTCCTGCCACAGTGCAAGAACGCATTGGGACAGTGAACTATCTCATACAGTTTCCAGACTCTAGGGTTAAGCCAAAAGTGTATCATGTGAATTCACTGAAACCCTTCTACGAGAGGCCCAGTCACCTTCTCACACTTTCAGTCCAGGAAGATGAGGAGGAGGAAGAGTGACCTGAAGGTGCTTTCCATGATTGGGAGGGTGGTAGCTTGGAAGATGTGAAACCCTCCCCGAGACTCAATGTGAAACAACGCAAGCAGTTCTTTCACTTGACGGGTAAGTTCACCACCCTGTTTTCACCTATCCCAGGTCGCACCACAGATCCTCAACATGTGGTAGCTGCAGATGACAGCAGGCCATCAGCAGAACAGCCACGACGGGTGTCACCAAAAGGGAAAGAGGCAATAGAGAGGGAGGTGAAAGAGATGTTGGACATGGGGATCATTCACCCATCACGCAGTCCATGGGCATCCCCAGTTGTCCTAGTGCCCAAAAAGGGGGGACGGACATTCGTTTTTGTGTGGATTATAGAAAACTGAACTCAGTGACACGCCCTGAACATTATCCAATGCCCAGAGTAGATGAACTGTTGGAGAAATTGGGGCATGCTAAGTACCTATCCAGCCTCGATTTGACTAAGGGCTATTGGCAAATCGCCCTAGCAGAAGAGTCTAAGCATCGAACAGCATTCATCACTCACATGGGCCTGTTTGAGTTCAATGTCCTTCCCTTTGGGTTACGGAATGCACCTGCAACTTTCCAGAGGCTGGTGGACTGTTTGCTAAGAGGGTGCAGGGACTTTGCTGTTGCTTATTTAGATGACATTGCAATCTTCTCAGACTCCTGGGAAGACCACTTGAAACACTTGGAGATTGTCTTCCAACGCATTAGTGATGCTGGACTGACAGTCAAAGCAAAGAAGTGCCAGTTTGCACTGGACAGAGTGACCTACCTTGGCCATGAAGTGGGACAGGGGACTATCACTCCACTACAAGTCAAAGTGGAAGCTATTAATAGCTGGCCAATTCCTCATTCCAGGAAGCAGGTGCAGTCCTTCCTTGGCCTGGCTGGGTACTACCGGAGATTCGTGCCCAACTATAGCCAAATGGCAGCACCTCTAACAGACCTGACAGGTTCCAAGAAGCCTAAAGTAGTGAAATGGACAGCAGAGTGTCAAGAAACCTTTGCAGCCTTGAAACAGGCCTTGATGGCAGACCCTGTGCTCCGGGCACCAGACTTTGACAAGCCATTCGTAGTGGCTACAGATGCTTCTGACAGAGGCATTGGAGCAGTATTACTACAGGAGGGTCCGGATGGCACCTTGCATCCCATCTTGTTCCTCAGCAAGAAGCTTTCTGCAAAGGAGTCCAATTGGTCCATACCAGAGAAGGAATGCTATACTATTGTATATGCGTTAGAGAAGCTGAGACCATACATCTGGGGATGTCGCTTCACCCTCCAGACTGATCATGCTGCCCTCCGATGGCTCCATACAGTCAGGGGAACTAACAAGAAGTTACTACGATGGAGCCTGTCCCTGCAAGACTTTGGCTTTGACATTCAGCACTCTCCTCTCTTTCTCTCTGTCTCTGTGTCTCTCTCTGTCTCTCTGGCCAAATGGCCTCTCAGAAGTTTTATATTTTCCTCCTTGGAAGGATCTGGAAGCATCTCCAAGATGCCCACCTCTTTTCCTTTTGGTTGGTCAATTCTCACCTTGTGACCTGTGATGTAATCCCAACACCTCATTAACCCTTGGTTTACCTGAAGAGGGAAGTATCTCCCTTTGATAAGCCTAGATAATGGGAAGCCCCATTATCACACAAACAAACAAAACAAAACAGAATACTGGACAATGGCCTCAATTAAATAGGCCTTTAGAGTAGCATAAAGAACTACATGTGGACATTCACCATCATAGCACTATGCAACACCTGTACGTAATAGCAACATAGGGCAAACCTCACAGACAATGCTAGAGCTGGGCAATGACCAAACTGCACTGCACAATGGTATCATGCCCTGCTTCCAGAACGTGGACTCTGATTCGGATTCTGACACAGGGGACTTACCAGAAGCTGAAATAGAGGGCATGCTAGGAATTGCTGTTCAGGAACAGGTTACATTGCAACAAACAGAACAACTGATGGTACCAGCTTCAGCAGAGAGTCCTGCCCCTTCAGACAAAGAAGAAAACTTGCCAGTACCCACCTTTGTTGATAGCAGACAACAAAGAGAAAACATACATTGATCCCAGAGAATTTATAAATGGCAACAATTACTCAGGCAGCAGCTATGTTAGGCTGCTGATTTATACAGGTGCCACTCTTCCCTTCCAGAAGTTGTTGGAGTTTGTCTAACCTTCTGCTCTGCTGGCTATCTTGCTGAACTCTGTGTCTGACTCTGGATTACCCTGACTGACTTTGAACTTGCTCACCTGAGAATTCTGTTGGACTTTATTTATGACCTTGTGCTTACTGCCTAAAAGTAAGTAACAAGCCAGGAGCTATTCAGTTTGTTTTGCTTGAGTTATCAGCTGACTTGCTCTGACTGAGATAGGACAAATGGCCACAGAGGCAAAGGGGTAATGATACAGGGCAGGAGAACAAGCTATGGTTGTTGTACAATGTTGTGTGTTGTGCAATGGCCCTTCCAACATTGCTTCCTGAATGTACAACATTGTAGTTTGCACAATGGTACTTTCACCATGGCCTCCTGAAAGTGCTCGTTGTGCATCTTTGTGTATAATGGGCTTTTACCGTTGCTCGATGAATGTGTCCACTGCATAATGCTGAGGTCTTTGCATGGTGTGTGTGCAGTACCTTTTCTGCCCATGAATGTCACTTCCTGAATTCAGCCCAATGTATATGGGTGTACGGATGTAGAACAGTGCAGAACAGCCTTGTGATCTTTCTAAAATATCATTTTCCACCCCTGGAGGCTTCTTAAATATAAAAAAGGTACCCCAAGGAGTCTGTATTAAGGACTACAAAAAAGCCATAGGACCCTACTTTGACCACTCCTATTGTAAGCAGCACAAAACATGTTGTTAAAAATTGTATACCCTCCAACATTTCACAAATGGAAATCAGGACCTATGCGGCCAAACACAATCAGATGGCAAATCAAATGGCCAAGATGGCAGATGTTATTAACATGGAAGAAGACACAAGCTAGAATAGGCTGCAGCAATTTGTTTTTTACCTGAGCCTCCTGGGATGACCAGGATTCCAGCTCTTCTTCTCCTCTTTCCCCTGCTGAGCTACCTGAGTTCAAATTACTTTTGCACTTTGAATGCAGTTTGCAGCAATTGAAGTAAGCTGAGAACAAGGGGGGAAAGTGGGAAGAAGAGAGAAAAGTGTGACATTTTAAAAGTGGCATGACAGAAAATTAATCAAAATTGTTCCTGTCAAATTGGAAAAATTGGAGGGTATGAAATAGACATGAAAGACATTGGTTCTAAGCAATGAAACTAATTTTTTTTCTTAGCCTGACTACTTTGCAGGGTTGTTGTGAGGATAAAGTAGGGAGGAGAGCCATGTGCACTGTCTTGACCTCAGCCTTCCATCCCTCCGTAGGTCAGTAAAATGAGTACCCAGCTTGTTGGGGGCAATTAGCTAATACATTATAAACTACTTAGAGAGTGCTTGGCACTATAAAATGGTATTAAAATGGAATTGCTATTGCTGTTGTTATTTTAATAAATCAGTGCAAATTATTATTTACAACTGGCTTCACTGAACACCGTATTTCTGCTTTTTGTATGGATAGAGTGATAATATTGTCAAACATGCTGCCTGCCAGGTACATTTATCTGCAACAAAGAACATGTAGAATTTGTTTTGCATCCAAAGTGTGTGGGGGCTGTGTGTGTGGAAATCACAAATATTTCCTTGCAAACAGTTATTCTTAACACTGCACCAATTTCATTGTCTTAAACTAGAGCAAATCCAGCTATTTTCCCCCCTCCTGCTTCTCATCTTGTCTTTCATGCTAGAATGCACCGCCAAAGCAACAGTCACATTTTTAAATGGTTTCCAGAAAATGCCAACTGTTCCCTGATGCATTCTGATGCTTGGAACGATAATTTTCATGTTACTTGGGAACAGCATCTTGACTATATGAAAACAGCAATCTCTGTCATTTTAATTCGATATGCCTTGCTCCAAGCCATCACCTGTCATCATACAAAGGTGGCAACACACAACTTCTTCACATCATTATGTAAAGCAGATGTGTAGAGTTTGTGCCTCACCCACATTTGTTTCAAATCACTGGCTCAGAAGAATTGAGCAGAGAGGAAAGATTAAGAGTTATTCTGCCCTGTTTGCTTGGAATGGTTTCATTTGACAAAGAGCTTAACTTGCATTAAAGCAAGACTGATAAGGGTTGCTGTAGATATTACCCAGTCTATTCTTTGTTTGAAAATGAATTCAAAGAATGATTTTCTCCCCTGCACTGAAGTGCTAATAAAGCCCTAGCTCTCTTGATGAAGTTGTGCTTTTCACTACTCAAGTCAATTACATCATCACCTACTTAAATACAGTTTAATTATCTGCATACAGTGTTCTGTAACAATGCGTAAATTATTTCTCAAAAATAGGCTGGTCCTAGCACTTAGAAATAAAGACACTCAAATACAGTGGGAGGGTAACTACCCCAGACTTTATTGGTCATAGCTGAAGAGTCTTGGAACAACTTGGACAATGTATTCAGACATCAGATGAAAAAAAAAAGTCTCTGATTAACTCCCTTCTCAGCCCATATACTGGAGGACACTGCAGTGTAAAGGGATCTGGTTTCCATATGGGCACAATCCAATGCATGGTTCCTTGACCACCTGATTGTGAGGGAAGGTCCAAAAGTCCTGAAGCTGGGCTGACAAGGAAAGTTTTCATTTCATGATCCTTTAACTGGATCGGCAAATTAGAATAAATCTGTTACCCTCAAAACATATAATGGGGATTAATTACCTCAAAAAAATAGGCCTGTAAGAGGGGAGCAACTTAGCAAAACCGAACACCTATCTTATACATGGATAAACTGCTAAAAAGAGATCAGCCAGAAGACTTATGGTACAAGTCAAATGTGTTTTATTGGAGGGAATATACTTGCACACACACAAAGTAGTCACACACAAGAAATCACACAAGGCTAATAAAAAAGAAAGAGAGGGAAATTGAGAGAGAAATAGAAAGGGGTTGGGTTATATTTACCATCAAACAGAAGCAAAGAAGGAGGAAATGGCTTGAGCTTCTATTCAACCAAAGGCAGCAAAAGGTCTGAGAGACAAAGTGGATCCATGAAATCCAAAATGCTGTGAGGAGGACCCCAAATTAGGGTTTCTTTACACCAAAACATCTGTCCTGGGGGTGTGAGATGTTAACAACTCTCTACCTGTGTGAACAAAGTCTTGCAGAGCGGACAAAGGGTGAGTAAATATTTGTTAATGTCTGATGGAAACAGTTGATGATTTTTAACATGTGGATGGCAAAAGATTTTGATATTTGCCTGACTGGAGATCAGGATGTGAGGATGAGACAATTATTGATTTGTTGGAAATCTTCCTGTTTTTTTGAACCAGTACTGTCAAAACAAACAAGGTTCTTTGTTTTTGGAGTTTGCAACAAATAGGTGCCAGACTGAGTTGATAGTCAGTTTTTATCGCTTTCCCTTCTACAGGAAATGCACACCAGATGGGGAACTTGCTCTTCTTGGAGACGGCAATTGTTCTCCCTGAAAGGATTATCTGGCCATGAACTCAGGTTTTCCTAGTTGAACTTATGACTTATGGTCATGTTAAAGGCATTTCCTTCTCCACATGGCCCTTTCCAGTCTGTATATGATTTATATTTTATGCCAACTAAAAATATCTGCCAATTAATATATTTTGCCAATTAAACTATATCAGACTGCAGGGCAGCACAGCCACCTTAACAAATGGGCATGCAGGTCCCCTTTTCCACCAGATGGTTGGTATCTAGCCCAGTGTTATAACCACCAACTAAAGTTGTGGCAGAAAGCAATGAATATAGTGCAAAATCCAATAACCACAATTCTAGCGGAGAAAATGCAATGGTAATGATGCAGTCTCACAATAAAGAGAACCTTCAGTGTTCGGATTCAGATTGAAAATGAGTGGAGCAATGTGGCTAAAGTTGTTTAAGTACTCCAAAGGCAGTGTCCATGCTATTACAGCCAAGTAATACCTGTTTTTGTCAGCATATTAGTCAGTCGGCATTGGATCCTCCTCCCCACTACCTCTTCCTCTTAAGCAAGTACCATTGCCTTCCTTCCCTTGCTGGTAGGAAGGCACGGGAAGCGAGTTGAATTCTGACACCCTCCAAGGTGTGTGTGATTATTTTACTGTGTGTGTGTGTGTGCCACTGGTGTGTGTGTGTATATATATATATACATATACATACACACACACATACATATATGCACTGTACTTCCAGAAAACAGTGGTAGTGGTGGTGATTTCCTGCATGTGATTGACACAGAAGGTATTCATCTTCATACATTTCCTGTCTGCACTTGACAGTCAAACTACCTTGAGTGCCAGGTATGGAGAAAAGACAGGATGTAAACCGATGCAACATAACACACTGTAGTATACTTATGGTACTAATCAGGAAAGCAGGATTCCATCAGACTTGGGGAAGGAAAGAAGAAAAAGAGAAATGTTGATGGCCATAAGTTTGGTTAGCTTTAAAAGTGTATTGCACATAGTTATTAAGGGCCTAAACTATATTCCTTGAACCGTGATTGTCTAGGGCTATGTCACCAAGAAGGAATCATTTTTCAGGATGGTACTCTGCAAAAGAAAAGGCCAGTTGCTACACATACTGTGACATCAATTGTATAAGAATGGCTGACGGTTATGTCTCTGGATATTAAATGTTGCATCATCGTAGATCTAACTGTTGTCATTCTCAGGAATTTAGTAGCAGCACTGAGAAAAGGCCAAGCTTGGAAGCAACATGTTATAAATAATGAAACTACTACATACTGTAGTCTATATGTCAGAGGAAGGAATTGGCAAAAGCCACCTTTGAGTATTCCTTGCCTAAAACAACTCTCTGAAATTCATGAGGTCACCCTAAATTGACACTTGACTTGGGGTACATGCACACACACAAGACCATGATAATGATAACCATTTTTTACTTTTTAACATTAATGCTAACATAGAACTGGGGGGAGAGACAGAGAGATAGGGATAGAGAGGTAACATTTAATTGTTACGTTAAAATGTTTCGAGTGGGGGTTAAGTTCCTTCGGTCAGGATCAGATATTTTTAGTCATTATTCTGTTTTGAACCTTTTTTTTTTTTTTTAGTACCGTAGTAACATTGAGGTTAACATGTTGAATATTTACTTATAAAATAATTAATAATGTTGATACCAATGTGTCACACATTTTAAAAGCAATAACTAACACTAATGTGTTATTGTTTTTTTTTTACTCTCTATACCCTTTCTGAGACTATGAAAAGCTACTTTTAACCATCCTATAGAGTACTGGGGTTAATGAATCAATGATCTAACTCAATATCAGTCATGGGCAGTGAAACAGTTAACTAGGGGAAATCACTGGCAAGCACTCACTGCATAGGGACTGATTGGAAACAGGATTTCCACCGTATTATTAGCCACCAGAAGATGGTGGCAGACATGAAGGAGCACTGAAATTAACGCTACACATTTTATCAGTTATTAAGCTCATGGTCATACCATCTTCTCATAAGGTATCTTATTCTATCATATCTATACAGTAACCACTGACAGTTTTGACAAGCAAACTGCCTTGCTGGTTACCACCACTCAGTTTGGGTCAGGTTCATATGTTCTTTAGCTTTTACACAAATTAAGTGTTACTAAACTATCATCATTTCTTATGCTTCATCTCCTTGAGATTCTCCATAAGGTAACAAGACAAATAAAACACTCTGTGTGCTATCATCTTGCTAGTCTTTTTAACCAGAGGTGAGATCAACAGCACAATCAGTAAGCCAGTGAAGCCAGATTTCTGTTGTTCAAGATTTACAGGGGCGTACACAGAATAACTTCCTGGTGGATTATACCTTTACTTTAGTCTTCAGCTTCTGGGCTTTGATACTGCAAGGTTTAAAAAATAGATCTGAATATGTGTTTTCAAAAAAGTACATTTTATACATTTGTTTAAACTCATGGTAACAGGTTTCATTCACAGGAAATTCTTGTGAAAAAAGGACATAGGTTCATCATACCAGTTTACAATGCCAGGAAAACTGGCTATTCCCAAGAGTTCCTACTAGAATTTCATTGTTATGTGAAATGACTAGAAATGAGCTCAAGGCATCAAAAATTGAATGATATTGTCTGAAGGTAGCACTCTAAAATACTGGGTCAGACTAACCTTGCAAATCTGTTGGAACATGCTTCCCCTCTTTATCCCATCTTGAAAAGATTAACTAGCATAAATCCAGGAAGGGTCTTGAAAATAAAGCACTTTCCTATGTCTTGGAAAAGAGAAGGTGAGTGACTTTCAATAGTGTGGTCAATTGCACATTGCATTAAATATGACATTTCATTTGATATACTCCCTCAAGACTCTTCTCTTCACAAAATTAAAAATAAAATTCAGAATAGCAACTCTCTGCAGAGTGAGTGATCAAAGCAAGTTTTGGCTTGATGACCCTTCATAGAAGGAAGGTTTAGGAAGGTAATATTCATCCTGCTGTTCAGCTGCATGTTAGCAACATCTGGCCATCACCTTTACTATGATGATAAGCCATTATTTTTACCCTTTAACAGAAGGATCAGATAACTTTGGCAGTACTTTGTCTTTCCTACTGAACACTTAGCTCAACTTAGAACCACTGCTGTGCTGATGTTTTGTTGTCTGCTGGATTTTCCTCTTTCAGTCTCTCCAGTCCAAAGTAGGTTTTTCTTCAAAAGAAGCCTGCTACTTTTTAAGCTACAGTGGAACATAGCAGATTTGTGAAGAAGTAAAAATCTGTGAAAACAAAATCTGGTGAAGTTAAAATAAAGTGAGTCTGAATAATATCTAAAACTTCAGTGCTGAGAATGGTTTGAAATTCATTTTCAGATGCTTTCCCCACAGAATGTGTGAATTAGGTGGGTGTTCATACAGTAAAGCTGGTATCCTGTTGGTTACTCACAACAACAGTAAGAACATTCAATCAGCTGTTCAATAGTGAGCCAACTCATAGAGGAATCTAACGGATTCAATGTGTCTGCTTTAGTGAGGACTAAAAGAGAATTTATGCCTTAGTCTCTTAAGTCCAGTTGCTAGTCCAAACCACAGTAGACTAGCTAAATCAATGGAAATGTGATAACTTAGCATATGTGTAAGAACCATTGACTCAATACTTCTACTATAGCTAAGGGTAGTAACTGGATGTAAGTTGGTTCTGTTAACACAGATGCAAAGATTTGTGATTGTTGTTTGCTGTTCAAGAAAAAAACTCCACAAAATGTATGCATCTATATAGTCTTACATGCTTGTAGCAAAACAGCTTGGCTAAGACTGTATCCTATACACACTCACTTGGTGATGTGTTCTAAGGAGTACAATGGGACTTCTTAAAAAAAATAAAATAAAATAAACATGAATAGTCTTGTATTGTGACACTGTAAGCTGGGGTGTCTACAATGGTACTGCCTGTCCAGAACACTGAAATTGTGTGCTTCTGTGAGACAAGAGGCTATAGTGACAGTAGCAGTGCTGCTGGTAGGATCTCCCATGTCAGACAGACTTTTGTTGAGAAGTCAGACTAAATGTGTTAAACAGCTAGTGGGGAACAGCAATAGCAGGGAGTGACACTGTTGGAGGATGTTGCACAAACAACAATGGTACCATAGCTAACACTTTTTAGTACTATACAGAAGGAGGCATGGAAAACCACTTTTGTATGTGTTTTACCATGAAAACCCTGTAATGAAACAATCCAAAATGAAACCATTATCTTTATTGAGATATAAGTCATAATAAATGAATAAATATAAATCATAATAAACAATAGCTTGCTTTCTATACTTCAAATACTTCATTTTTAAACACCAATTTCATTACATTTAGTTGTATGCTGTATTTCTAGGTCTTATATCAATGCTTTCTGCTTTTTTTTTTTTGATATTCTAAAACTTCAAAAAGAAAAGAAAAGAAAAAAACAAATACACAAAAAATATAATAATAATAATTACAATTTCCCTTAAACCCCCCTTGAAAGAAACTCCCATAAATAAACTGGTACCACTACTGTCCAATAAAATAAAGGTCTCCACCTTTTCCTCTGTATTTCCCTTCATTCCAATTTTTTTCCTTTTTTTTTTTTTTTTGCATTTCTCCGTATTTTACCACCGTTTCTCTTCAATCTATATACTCAAATGTTTTCCCAGAAACCCCATTTCTACTTAGGTACTTTGTAAAAAATGCATTCTTGCAAAACATCGATAGGTGCTTAACTTTTATAATATGAAGCCAGTCATTACTCATTTTCTATTATTTTAACCATCCAGTATTCTATGGATGGCAGATATTATTTTTCTTTTTTTTTAACTATAAGAATTCTAGCAGCTGTGATGAGGTATAAAAGAATCCTCCAATATTTCTTAAAAATTTTCATATCTATCATTTGAACCAGTGTGTTTCCAATAGATATTATTCAGGTTTTAGAGAAATTTGTGTTTTAAATATTTCCATCAAGTGTTTATTCATCTCTTTCCAAAAGCTACTGATTTTTGCACATTTCCACCACATATGTATAAATGACCCTCTTTCTCCTGACATCTCCAACATTGATTCTGTGATGTATGATACATTTTTTGGATTTCGTCGGTGTCAAATACCACTTGTAAAACATCTTTATATAGTTTCCTTAAGGTCTTTGGGCTACCGTAAAGTTTTACTGCTAATTTCCATGCTGTCTCCCATTGATTGAGTTCGATCACCTGATTGGTCATCTTTGCCCAAGATATCATGGTATCTTTAACTGTTTGATCCTCCAACTTATGCCCTAACAAATAACCATATAATTTAGCAGTAATATGATCCGATTTGATCAAATACGATTTTGTAGAATTCGTTTTTTCATCTGTCTTATGTCAAATCCTTCCAGTCTGACATCTATTTTAAACCTTTCATATAACTGTCTATATGGAAACCAAGCAACACTGTACCCCATCTTTTCTAATTTTTCCCTAGGTTTTATCTATAGAGAAGTAGAAGATTCCGATATGTTTTCCAGCAGATCTTTATATGTTAACCAAATAGACTGTGTCCCTACCCATCTTCACTGAAAGGCTTCCTGCGGTGATATCCATCTGGGATTCTCTTGCTAACTAGTACTTCTTTATCTGCAGCCAAACCCTCAATAATGATCTTCTTATAAAATGGTCTGTAAATTCTTTATCAATGTTAGCTTTACCATACCAGAGAGGTAGGCGTGCCAGCCCATCCTGTTGTCTGCCCCCTTCTAATGTTGAATGTTCTTACATTTTTTAATTTAATCCATACTAATCCAATTTAAACATGCTGCGTGATAATATAATTTAAGGTCAGGAAGGCTGCACCCGCCTCTTTCTTTCCGATCTATCAGATACCTTCCACGCGATTTGGAGCTTTTTTACCTTGCCATGTTAATTTGTAATCTCCCTCTGCCACAGTTTAAACGGTTTGTCATTCTGAATTATAGGTATATTTTGAAATAGAACTAGTTTTTTTTACTGAGGTAAAACATTCATCTTTACCACTGCTATTCTTCCTAGTATTGATAAATGCAACTTACTCCAATTCTGTAGATCCTTTTTTATCTCTGTCCAAACTTTTTTGTAGTTATTGTTAAACAATTCTGTGTTCTGTTTAGTAATCCATATGCCGAGATATTTAATTTTCTTTTGTATCTGAAATTTGGACTTTTTAATTAATTGTTCTTCTTTCTTCTTATGCATATTTCTTGTTATAATTCCTGTTTTTTCTTTGTTAATTTTAAATCCTGATTTTTCCCAAATTCATCAAGAATGATCTTCCCAAGTAACTTGTCTATGCCTTCTAATGGGTCTTGTAGGAATATCACCAAATCATCAGGCATACACTGAAGTTTATATGTTTGATCTTTAATTTTAATACCTTTTATATCTGGATCCACTCTGGATCCCATTGTTAAGTATTTCCAACACGAGTATGAACAAAAGCGGTGAGAGAGGGCATCCCTGTCTAGTTCCTTTTATTTTTTATTTCTCTTGTTCTTTCCCCCATTAACTATCACTCTTGCTGTTTGATGGCAGTATATTTCTTGTATCCATTTCACAAAGTTAGTACCAAATTGCATTTTTTCCAGAACTGTTATCATAAATTTCCATCTCACCTTGTCAAACGCTTTTTCAGAGTCTAGAAGATCATAGCAAGTTCTTTTCTCATTATGTCTTTCAAAATATTCTATTATATTTAACACAGTTCTTACATTATTTCTCAAAAACCTCGTGGCATAAAACTAATCTTTGTCATTTTCTATGCTTTGCATAACTTCCTTCAGTCTAGCTGCTAGTATACTAGCAAATATTTTATAATCGTTGTTTAATAATGAGATGGGTCTATAATTGCTGGGTCATGTTAAGTCTCTTCCCTCCTTTGGGATTGATAGGATGTTGACTCATCCATGTTTGGGGTATTCCCTCTTTTAATATTTGATTAAATGTCTCATGCAATGGTTGAATCATCGGATTAAAAATTTTGAAATATTTCGCGGTATACCCATCCGGACCTGGCGCTTTCCGTTTTTAAGTTCTTAATAGCAACAGAGATTTCATCTTTTGTATTGATTGATTTAACATTTGCTCTTGATCTTGTGTTAAACTTGTTTTGAATGTGCTCTAAATATAGATGCAAGGTTGACCTTTCCTCTTTTTTCCTTTTTGTTCTCTTTATATAAATCTGTATAATATTTGTAAAATATCTCTTTAATAGTGTCTCATTTTGTAAATTTTCCCTGCTGATTTCAATTGAAATATTTGTTTTTTCTCTCTCTACTTTCCTAATTTACGTCAACCATTTACCAGGTTTATTGGCATTTTCAAAATAATTCAATTTACTGTCCTTTAACCTCTTTTCAATTTCTTGTAGATGCATTCTTCTTAACTGGTTCCAATCATTTTTTATTTGCTCAATCAATTTTCCATCTTTAAAATTCTTCTCCAACTCTCTTTCTTTTAATACAAGTTGACTATAGATCTTCATCGTCTTATCTGCCTCCTTCTTTTCTTTGTTGTGTTCCTATTTTGATCAGGTGACCCCTCATGACCGCTTTCTAAGTGCCCAGGTATTGGTTCTTCCTCAACTAGGACCCTATCTATTGTTTTCCTTAAAAAACATTTTCAAGGTCTTTCTTATATCTTCTACATACTCATTTGTCAGTAAGGAGTAGTTGAGATTCTACCAAGGATTTATTCTCTTTGTCTTGTCTTTAAATTCAATTTTATCAAGCTGTGATCAGAATATGTTCTTGGATAAATTTCCATGTCATTTATTTCTGCATGTAGACTTTAGAAAGTAAAAATAAATCAATTCTCAAAAAGGGTTGATTCCTATCAAAATAAATATATAATTTCTTTGTCCCGGATATTTAAATCTCCAGACATCTATTAATGCTAAATTTTCAAAATTAAAAAAAGCTTATTTTTGGTAATTTTCCTTCGATTCTTCTTTATTTGTTTTTTAGATTTTCGATCTTGTAAAGGGTCTATTACCGCGTTTATATCACCCATAATTAATATGTTATTTTAACTACTTAGTCTGATACTTGTTTATTTCTTTCTGCAATTCATAATAAAATTTGCCTTTGTTTTCCTGTGGTGCATAAACCCCGACAACCAATAATTTATAAGTTGGTAATTTGATTTCCACTACCTATTCTTGTAATGACCATTTAAACCCACAAATACTACAACATCATAAGTCGATTTTACATCTAGTACGACTCCCTTTTTTTCTTTGAATATGCTGTTGTGAAACAGTTCCCAATTTGGGGTTTCTCAAATATTTATTGTCCTTTTCTCTGATGTATGCTTGTCTCTTGTAATGTGATTATATCAGCTTTCATTTTTTCCAAACAGTGAAATATTTGTCGACGATTTGTATTAGGAATTTTAAGCCTTTCACATTCCAGGATAATATTTTTAATGCCATTTTCTCATTTTTTTTTCCCTTTCCCTATCTTTCTAATTATCCTCTGTTTCTTCGTCTAGCTTCCTTCCTGTTTCTTTGTCACTTTCTTCGTCGTCTCTCTCACTTATGCCCCCTCTCTTCCTGACTCTCTTCCTTTCTTCTTTTCTTCTTCCTCTTCTTCTTTACTTTTGCTTTGTTCTATCTCTAATATTTTTTTCCTTCTTTTTTCTTGTCCAGTAAGTTTCGTGTTTTCTGATTGTAATCCGAGGCACTGGTACATTGATGTATAGAGGTCATGTGGTTTTTATTTCTGCACAGGTTTGTTTGCTCTTCTATTTCTATATCTCTTTTTATTTTTTCATATATTTGTCGTGCTCGATTTATATTGTTTATATATGAATGTCAAACCTTCAATTCTATTCCATGTGTAGTTTATATGTTGTTTTAAATAGGAACTGCGAGAGAAACCTATATTCCTGTCTCTTCCGTAAAATTTGCGCTGGAATATCTTTAAAATTTTTTATTTCTTTATTGTCTCTGATCAAATTTACTTTCTTTATAATTTTGTTGTAATACTAATTCCTTGGTTTTTGTCCTGGTAAAACTAATAATTATGTCTCTGGGCAGCTTCTTTTCCCTTAGCAGATCCTTGAATCTCTGCGAAATATTTGGTCAATGTCTTGTTCCAGTATATCTGAATCTACCTCAATGTATGTGGCCAGTATGCTCAACACCCTTTCATAAATGTTCTCTTCTCTAGTTCCCTAATCCGCGTATTTTGAAACATTTGTGCCTGTGTTTAAGTTCTAACTGTGTAATCGCCAAATCCTCTCGTTCTTGAGTTTTTAATATTTGCTGGTTTGTCACTTCTGTTATCTCAACTCTTTTTTGTAAGCTTCCAATATCCTTTTTATAGTTGCAATGTCCGTTGATATTCTTTCTAATTTTTCCCCAAATGAATTTAATTCTTTCTTAATTTCTGTTCTAATCTCAGTTCTTGTATCTTTTAATTCTTTTCATATCTCAGTTCTAAGGTTCTTGAATTCTTTTAACATCTCACCTATTTGCATTGACATATCCAATATTATTAATTGAAAGTTAGGCTTGGGTACCTTTTCCTTTTGTAACCAAGGGTTGCATTGTTTACTGTGAGTGCTGTTGTTCTCATTCTAATGATGGTGTTGTTTCCCTTTACTACTTGAGATTGCGTAAGAGATGCTATAGCCCTCTTTGCTGCCATTCTACTTGTTTTCATAATCCTTTTACTATTAGTGTTTATTTGTGCTACTTTTTTCCTCCTTTTCCTCTTTTTCCTGTTGTGTCTGTTTAAGGCTTATGGATATAAATATATAATTGTATTATATTTAAATTCGTTAACCTCTGTCTACAGAATATATATTTATATATAAATATATATAAATGTATAGTATTTTACGGCAAATATAATTATATCACTATTCACAAAGCAAATATATATATTATATATAACTTACAATGTGTATTGTATTTAATTGTAATCCCTTTCTGGTATTGCTATCACCACTATTATTCTTTCTCTCTCTTTTTCTCCTCCCTTTTCTTTTTCCTTTAGGTATCCCAAATATAAATGCAAAGTTATTATTAACCAATTTATATTAAACCATCCTTTTTCACAACATTCATCAAATACGTACCTACATATATGTCAATATACATACATATATAACAATACTGTATATCCGTAACAAAAGAAATCTCCCAAATTGTTTGTATTTTAACTTATTTAAATGGAACTTTTCTATCAACTGATTTTGCTATATATATTCACCTTCTTGCCTCCTACAGATTGTCCACCTTTCTATATAAATAACAAAAATAAAAGTAAATACTGTTTCGTCACTATTGTTTCCCACTTATTTTTCTGCTCCTGAAAGTGTCTAGAAAACTTTACTCTACTCCCACCCAAAATTAATTCTCATTAACTTGATTACATTAAATAAATTTCCCCCTTCTTTTCCCTTTATCTGATTAATTTTGGTGTATTAAATTGTTTAAGTTATTTCAACTTTTCACAGAGTCCCAACCTTCTCTCTATTTCTTCAATTCTCTCTTTATGTAATAGATTTCTTCTGGACTTGAGGCTCTCTCTCTTTTCCTTCTTATCACACCTTTAAAGTCTAAATGAAATTTTCAAGCTTCTGTAACTTTTGAAAATAAATCTGAAAGGGGGGCTAACTTCCTGATAGAGTGCCTTCTTTCTCTCACTCCCAACAAATGCCATTTTTCCAATTTATTTATTCTTTATTTCTTTCTTTTTGTTTGTTTTGTCTTAGGACACTTCCCAGCTGTCTCACAGTTATGCTTCAGTTGCCACACTCAAACTTCTTCTCCCCAATTCTTGTACCTCCTTTGTTCTTTGTTCTTTGCCTTCTAATCTTGCTTAATTTTCCCTCTTCTCCAGCGTCTCACTGTGGCTTTACTCTTCCCTTCGGTCTTTTGAATTCTCTTCTTCAGAGCCACACCTCCACCCTTGCATCTGTCTTTGTTTCCCAACCATGGGGTCTTCCTAACTCCACTTTTACGAACCTGACTCCGCCACGGTGCTCTATCTCTGAGTAATGCGCCTTAATTACAATGTAAACTGTCTCTGACTACGGAGATGTCCTTTCGGAATATCTCAAATCGGCAACAAGGGTAGAAGTTCCTTTTCTTGTATTTGATTATATATATCGGGGAAAAAACTAAAAATAAGTTGATGGGGCGTCGATAAAGCTGCAAAAAATAAAAAGCAGCAGTCTACAGGCAGCTGTGGCAGCTCTGCGACCCAGTCCTCTCCTTTCCCCTCCCCTTTGCAAACGAGGAAGCGGGAGGACTCTGAGTGCCTCCGAGCCCCCTAGGAACTCTATTGCCCTAGAAGTAACTTGGCCACTATGGGAAATTTCACGCTGGAAAAAACTTTCCCCTTGGCTAGGCTGCCTGCAACAGTGACTTTTAGGGAGCTCCCTGTCAAGCCACCTAGCTTCCAGACGCCATAGGAAATGAAGAATTCCCAATCCAAAATGAAACAAAAGGATAAAGAACAAGATGAAACTCACAGGTCAAATGTCATTCAATGAATTATTGGGGAAAAGTAGGAGAATTATGAGTTGCACTGTTACTAATAATGCAAATGGACCCAAACCAAAAGGACATTCAGCTGTTGATTACTGAGGGAGAAGATAGGAAAGGAAAGTCCAAAGCTTCACAATACATGTTATAGGAATATAAAACGTGAAAGGCATGAATCATAGGAAGCTAGAAATAACAAACAAATAAACAAACAAGAAACTGAACACATAAACATTGAAATACATGGGGTGAGCAACCTAAAGTGGCCAGGTGGGACATTTTGAATCTGATAATTACACAGTATTTTACTAAGGAAATGAAAATCTAAGAAGAAATGAGGTAGCATTTGTAGTGAAGAGAGATACAGCAAAAAAAGTCAAAGGATACAATGCTAAGTCGGACCAAATCATATCTATAAACTTCCCCAAGGAAAAATCACCAATATAACCACAACCCAAAATTAATGTTCCAACTATAGAAGCAGAAAGATTCGGGGAGGAGATAATTGATCACACACCAAAACAGGACTTCTTGTTAATCATAGGTGATTGAAATAAAAATAGGAAACAGAGTATAACCAAAGATTGTATGAAAATTTAACCTAGATTAAAAAAATGAAACAGGAAAAACAGACTAAATGAATTTTGTTGTAGCAGCCTTGATTTAGTATTGGAAAATTATGCTTGCTATTGCTGAAGCCGGGTAGTGAAGTATGTAGGTGAAGTGTCAACCCGCGGTATGTTGAGCTTGCCAAGGATGTTCCAGACAGAGGAAGTATCTGATGGTTAACAAAGAAGGGCACAATGTACAGAGGGTATTTCCAAAATGTCAACAATAGTCTTGATAAGGGAACCGAGATGTGCCGAATTGCAAGGCTAAGAAGGGCTGTGACAAAGTTTTGGGGGGGAGCGGTTTTTGGAAAACTGAATCTATAAGAATCTGTGTAACCAGAAAAAGGGGGCTCTTGGCATTTTCAGGGAGCGACCCCCCAACAGCCCGCGCGTAAAAAAATTATCTCTTTTTCTTAAACTCTGAAAGGCCTCTGTGCCCGGGTTTTTCTGCTACATAAATGGTCCCGTGACTCGGATGCAGAGGTGGAAATTAGCCTGCCTTTACCCCGTCTCCCCGGGGGTTTGCCTTTGGAATTTTCCCCACCCAGGCGCCCAACGGCAGTTTGTGCCGAAAAAAGGGGGAGCTGTGCTGGGCAGCGTCTGATCGGCAAACCCCAGCCGGGGAGCCTTTGAGTTTGGAAATCGAGCCCTGCCTCTATTGATTTTTTTTTCTTTTTCTTTTCCTGCCTTCTTTTTGATATCTTCATCTGTATTTGTTTAAAGCCCATTCTGTGTGTATAGCTGCGCCGTCGTGAGACAAGACCTAGGCAAGTATATTATCTGGATGAAGTCCAGCTACCCACCCAGAAGGGTGGAAGGGGAACCTGATCACTTCCCAAGCAGTCACTATTACCCAGCCGTAGAAGTGCTGGGGAAACTGTTCTGCTTTTCTGTGTAAAAGGGACGGGGGGGAGGCAGGGACGGTGTGGGTGTGTGTGCAAGTTGAGGTGTGACTGGCTGCTGCGGTTCCAGTTACTCCCCCGTTGAGCTCCTGGGGGTACTGGCCAGTGGCAACGTGCGTGGTGTAATTTTCCTTTTGTGTCGGCCAGTGAGACCCCCAAAACCCCCCTGCCAATTCCCTTCCCCTCTTGTGTTTTGTTAGACTTTAGGGGGAGGACATGGGAGGAGGAGGTAGCAGGCACTGTACTCCATTACAATGATTTTTAAAATTTTAAGAAAGGATTCAGTGATGACTATGGGGCCCCCCCCCCATGTGCCCCCAGAGGTTACGATTCTTGTGTAAAGTAGAGTGGCCTTCTTTTAATGTAGGATGGCTGAGTGAGGGATCCCTGGAGAGTGATAAAATCAGTCGGGTGTATTCTGTGATAGTGGGAGATCCAGGACACCCGGACCAGTTCTCATATATAGACTCCTGGGATACTGTGGTACGGACCTCCCCAAAAGGGTTTGGGAAAGGTGTCAGGAATGCCAAGAAAAGATTATGGTATTGAGGAAGGAGAAGTTAGCGAGAAAGTTAAAACCGGTTTTAGAGGCTCCAGAGGAGGAACCAGTGGAGCCATCAGCCCCTCTGCCCCCTTTACTTAGGTCCTGTGCCGTTGCCGCCCTATGCGCCACCAGCAGTACATGTACAACCCCAGGCGGCCCCGGGCAGGATGGGCCGTAATGGACCTTCCTCTCCCAGAAATACAAGTGGCTACTCCATCGCCCGGCAGTACAGCCACTTCCCAAGTAGCTACCATTGATTATTCAGGAGTCCGATCGGTTAGTCCTCTTCCGAGGCCATGGCTATGAGCCCACCTAGCCCGGACTCAGCCCGCCCGACATTACGGAGGAAGGATTAACCACGCCTCAGAAGACACTTCTAAAGGGAAAATTTGCTTCAAAGATATTCTGGAATCCCATCAGAGCAGTTTGAATGATTCAATTGAGACTATGAGGGCCCTTATTTCATCCCTAGCAGGGATGAATGCTCGGGAAAACGCCCTCGCCTGTGGCACACCGAACTATTCAGACCTGTCTGTTCCCGCTTAGAAAGTTACTCAGATGGTCCCAAACCCCAACCCACAACAGGATGGGCAGGATGAGCAAAGACCTCCTTTTGTTCCGATACAAGCATACGTTTACAGACCATTTACTACGTCGGATCTGTTAAATTGGAAGACCCATTATGCCTCATATACTGAGAAACTTCATGAGTTAGTGGAATTGTGTGCAAAGCATAGTGGCTACTCACATGCCTAATTGGCAAGATTGCCAGCAATTGTTGATTACACTATTTACCACCGAAGAAGGTGGGCGTATTGCCCAACAAATGGAAAAGATTGTTGGGGAAAACGAGCCCCCCAGGGTAACCTCGACCCTCAGGTATGGGTACGGGAGCGAGTACCCTTGCAGGATCCCCAATGGGACCCTAATGATGTCACTGGAATGGAGCGGTTGTTGCAATATCAAACTTTGTTGTTGGAAGCTTTGCGAGTAGGAATGAGGAAACCCATTAATTTGACTAAAGTTACTGAAGTATTGCAAGGTCCCCAAAACCCCCGGAGGTTTTTTAGAGCTCCTTTTGGGATGTCTATCGCCAATATCCCCCCTTTCGACCCTGAAGCCCCTGACAGTATGAAGATGGTTAATCAGGCGTTTGTCACTAAGTTTTCCGGATATTCGAAAAAAGTTACAAAAATTTGGGGAAGGCTTTGGGGGGAAAGAATTTACAGGAGTTGTTGGGGGCCGAAGGTGTTCGTGAATAGAGATCAGGAGGAGAAAAAGGGAAAAGGGAGCGGAGGATGACTAAGAAGGCGGAGCTGCTGGGGGCCCTCTGGTGGAGCAGCGTGGAGGAGGGAGTAGAAGGGGGAATCTTTGGCGAGGCAGCGAAAACCCGGGGGAAGGAAGAGGCAGAGGAAGGGGATTTTTGAGAAGGAACCAGTGTGCCCGATGTGGGCAAGAAGGACTTTGGGGAAGAAAGAGTGTCCGGCAGGGAGAAGTGGGAGAGGGGGAGGCGAAGGACAGAGAGGGCGCGGAAGAGGACAGCAAGAATGGAGAACAAGTTGGCAGCAAATGCCACGAGCAGAGAATGCTGGCGCTTATGATGGGGGCTATGGAGATTTGGGGGAAGGAAGCCCCTCGACTGAGACAGACCGGGCCCCCAAACCCCCGGCCCCCGGGGAGCCCATGGTCACTGCTGCCGTAGGGGGCCGTGATATAGATTTTATGATAGATACCGGAGCGGCCACCTCTGTGGTTATTCAACCTATTGCCCCTTTACGCAACAGACGGTGCGAGTGGTGGGGGCCACGGGGGTGGTAGAGGAGAGACCACTGTTGAAACAACGGACATGTCAGTTAGGATCACATTTAGTACAACATAGATTTCATCTCCCGGATTGCCCAGTATCACTGCTGGGGAGAGACCTGTTGTCCAAATTACGGGCACAAATGTCCTTTAAAGATGACAAGCACTGGAGGTGTTTTTTCAGGGGCCCAAAAAGGAAGCAAAACTTCTGACCCTCCATACCCTCAAGAGGAGGAGTGGAGACTGCATGGGGTGTTCTCAGTGTTGGAAGAAAGCACGTGGCAGGCGTTCAAGGTGCCGGGAGATGGGCTGAGGAAACCCCCCGGGGAATGGAAAAGGTTTTATTCCCCCTGGGGTGGGAGTTAAAGCCTGGGGTACCCCTATACATGTGAGGCAATATCCGTTGCCCCGACAGGCTATTCAAGGAATCCAGAGGCATTTGGGATCGCCTGTTAG
The DNA here is from genome assembly GCA_948472985.1 of Iguana delicatissima. Classification (NCBI taxonomy): domain Eukaryota; kingdom Metazoa; phylum Chordata; class Lepidosauria; order Squamata; family Iguanidae; genus Iguana; species Iguana delicatissima. Next base: position 3,171,349 of record CAOKZL010000098.1, on the reverse strand, counting down.
CACACGGCATCCTGAAAAGGGTCGTCCCCGTGGGAACACCCCTTTTACTACCTGTCAAAAAGCCCGGGACAGATGAATATCGCCCATACAAGATTTATGTTTAGTAAACCGGGGCTACTATTACTATTCACCCTGTGGTCCCTAACCCTTATGTGTTACTGGGACTGATTCCCGCCGGAGCTACCCACTTTACCATATTAGATTTAAAAGACGCATTCTTTTGTGTCCGATTAGCTCCCCAAAGCCAGCCCATATTTGCTTTTCAATGGGAAGACTTAGCAGGAAGAAATGAATTTGACCTGGACAAGGTTGGTTCAAGGATTAAAAAACTCATCTACTATTTTGGCACAGCCCTTAGCCAGGATCTCCAAGAATTCCTTTTCTGAACCAGAAACGAGGGTTTTGCTTCAGTATGTTTTATTTATTGTTGGCAGCACCATCCGAGGTAGAATGCTGGAAGGGCCCCAAAGGGCTACTGCAACTTTTATGGGAACGGGGATATAAAGTCTCCCGGAAGAAAGCCCAGCTGTGTAAGACTGAAGTCCGATACCTGGGATTTTTTTTTCGAAAAGGACAGAGAGCATTGGGACCCGAAAGGAAGGAAACCGTGTGTGCCTTGTCAGAGCCCACCAACCGAAGGCAAGTAAGGGAAATTCCCGGGGGCTGCGGGATTTTGGGAGAATTTGGATCCCGAATTTTGCTGTGATGAGTAAACCTTTTTTATAAATCACCAAGGGAGCCGAAAAGGATCCTTTCCCATGGGGGAAAACGCAAACCCGGGCTTTCCTGGACATTAAGAGAGCGCTGCTTCAATCCTCAGCCCTGGACTCCCAGGTGACAAACCCCCTTCTTGTTGTTCGTACATGAGCGGGAAAACATGGCAGTGGGGGGTTAACTCAGTCATTGGGCTCCTGGCAACGTCCGGTGGCATATTTATCTAAGCAATTAGATTCAGTAGCCAAAGGGTGGCCGGCATGTTTGAAGGCTATCGCTGCCACTGCGTTGCTAGTCAAGGAGGCAGATAAATTGACACTGGGTCAGGAGTTGGTGGTGGAGTTCCCCCCTGCAGTAATAACTTTGATGGAGTACAAGGGGAATTACTGGTTCACCAATGAGCGAATGACTAAATATGAAGCCATGCTGTGTGAGAACCCCCCGTGTCAAGTTAGAAAAATCACCAAACCTGAAACCTACCCCGCTGCCCATTGAAAAAAGGAGGGCCCGTGACCCATGACTGTATAGCAACAATGGACGAGGTGTAAAACCCCCCCGACCAACCTCCGGGATACCCCGTGGCCATACCCTGATGTTGTTTATTACACAGACGGAAGTAGTTTCGTAAGAAATGGCCGACGTTACCCCTGGGTTTCCCGTAGTCACTCGGGAAAAGATCAAAAGGAAAATCCCTCCCCGGGGGGGACTTCAGCACAAAAAGGGAGAAAAATTGCTTCGATTCGAGCTCTGACTCTCGCAGCTGGGCTAGTTGTGAACATATATACTGACTCTAAATACGCTTTCAATACCCTCCATGCCCATGGGGCTCTGTACCGAGAAAAGGGGTTGGTTAACTCCCGGGTGGCCAGGGGATTAAGAATGTACCGAGATCCTAGAATTATCAGATGCCGTATGGCATCCGAGGCGGGTAGCTGTGATGCACTGCCGAGGACACCAAAGGGGGGGAGTGAGGTGGTGGGGGCAACCGGTGGGCAGATCAGACAGCTAAGTAACTTAAAGGAGGAGACCAGAAGAGGTGTGGTGGCCCCTTTGTTCAACGTGGATTTGGCAGAGGTATCTCCAAAATACAACGCAGAGGAGGACCAATTGGCTTGGGGTCCTATGCAGGCAACTCGGAATTTCCGGGGATGGTGGGAATTACCTGATGGAGCATTTTTGGGACCCAGGTCTATCTTGGAAGGTGGTACAAGCGGCCCATGAAGGAAACCCCCTTGGGGGAAAAAATGCCTTAGCAACTCTGTTACAAAAGCAAGTGTATATAAATGGTCTTCATGCTTTAACTAATTTAGCCTCAGCACAAAGTTGGAGTGTGTCAAGAACAAACCCCCGGGGAAAGGGAGAGGACCCCCACCTGGAACCCAGACACACGGGACACTTCCTTTCGAGGCACTTGTAACAGACTTTACTGAGATGCCCAGAGTAAATGGATATCGCTATCTGTTGGTGTTTGTTTTACTTCCATTGGAAAAGGGTGGAACAACCCCCCCCGAACTGAGAAGGCAAAGGAAGTGAGCCGAGAAGTTAAAAGGGATAGTTCCGAGGCACGGTTTGCCTTTATCGATTGGATCAGATAATGGCCCATCGGATGGAACAAAGTGTTGCAGGAAAAATGAATCAACTACTCGGCATCCAATGGAAATTACATTTTCCTATCGGCCACAAAAACTCTGGGCAGGTGGAAAGAATGAATCGAACTCTCAAATCACACTTAGCAAAATTGTGCCAAGAAATAAAATTGGAAAAGGATAGACGTCTTGCCTTTGGCCCTGTTTAGAATCCGGTACTCCACATAAAGTTACTAAATTGTCCCCATTTGAATTAATGTATGGTAGACCTCCACAAGTAATCTCAGGGCTGAGGGGGGATGTGCAGGAATTAGGAAATATTAGTTTACAGCATGAGATTCAAGCCTTAGGCAAAGTTTTGCAGTCTCAACGCCACCATGCTTTGGAAAAGGTTCCCCATTCCCATCACAGAGATTCATCCCTTTCAGCCAGGTGATGAGGTATGGGTTAAAGATTGGAGAGGGATTTCCCGAAACCCCAGTGGAAGGGACCAAAAACTGTTATTCTTTCCACCCCCACAGCTGTGAAAGTGGTTGGAATAAAACCCTGGATACATTGGACCCGAAAAAGAGAACCAAGGGGGTGGACAGTAAAGGGAGATCCAACTAATCCATTCAAGCTCACGTTGAGGAGGCAGAAAGAAGAAAAAAGGCTAGGCTCAAAGGAAACCCCCCCCGGAAGTGGTAACTCGTCGTACAGCCAGACCTGCAGCTGGAGAGGAAAAAAGAAAGGGGCTAGGTTTTATCGCTGCTGTCCCGGGATCCAGTAGCCCAGCATACAACCAGACCCCAGAAGACCCAAAAAATTGTTATTATGTGGTGTATACTGCTCTTTATATGTGTTCTTGGGGAAGGCAGTGCCCAAAGGGGGGAAGGGGAACACTCCTGGCAGTGGACGGATAATTATGGTTACATCTGGCTAATATCACAGGGGTGAATCATTTTTGCTTGCCGCAGGGAGTCCTGGCTAATAGACTTATTAGTACCTGCTTAATTCCTGTGTGCAGGCAGCCTGGCCAAATTCAGGACAGTACTCAGTATCACAGCGCTGTATTTGATCAATTGAATATCACCTATGCTGATAGTGCAAATTGGGGAAAAAAATCTTACCAATTGCCACTAAGAATTTACTCTGCCACCCCTGTGGTGGCTGGAGCAAATGCTACTTGTGCAAAAATGGTCAATTGTAAAACTAAGTGTCAATAATACCTACCCCCAATCCTATGTCAGGAGGTTCAAGAAGTATCCACCACAAAAGGGCATGTCCTTCTGCCCCCCGGATGGTTCTGGACATGTGGATCGCGAAAATTTGGGCCTACATTCCCGCAAATTTATCTGACTTCTCCAGCCTTGTTGCCTTAGTCCCATTGGTTCCAGACTTCCTCCATGGCCTAAAAAGCCCAAGCGGAAGATCCAAGAAACCGGATTGGATGAGAATTGTAACGACCAACTCCATTTGTGGTCAGATAAAGAAAAGTTAGCTTTAGCACTCTCCTTGCTGGGAGTTGGAAAGGAAAAACCTTGGAGGATGGATTGGGGGATTAATCGGCTTGCTTGCGCTCTCGTGGAAAATAAACAATGCCACCTCAAAGGCATTGTCTCTGTTGAATAAAGAGTTGCAGGAATTGAGAGGTGCCGTGTTAGAAAAATCGGGCGGGAATTGACTATCTCTTCTTGCTTCATCACATGGGGTGTGAAAAGCATAAAAAGTTATGTTGTTTTAAATTTAACTGATAAAGTAATGCTTTGGAAAACAGATTAACACCTTGCATAAAATAGTAAAAAAATGACAACCCACAGTGATGGATGGTGGGATTGGTTAACATCGTGGCTTCCTGATTTCCAATGGCTGAGAGCTATTTTTGTGATTATTCCCCCTAATATTAATAACGTTGTTATTATGCTTATGCTTTCCCTGTAAATACAATGTGTTTCTAATATGGTACATGCCACTTCCAGCAAGACTGCTGCTCTGTATGCTTTGATGGCTAATAATAATGCTGATCTGTAAGTGAACTGTTGGAAATGCTATAATTGTGGGAAATTATGCATTTAAGGGGGGAAAGTAGCAGCCTTGATTTAGTATTGGAAAATTATGCTTGCTATTGCTGAAGCCGGGTAATGGGAATATGTAGGTGAAGTGTCAACCCGCGGTATGTTGAGCTTGCCAAGGATGTTCCAGACAGAGGAAGTATCTGATGGTTAACAAAGAAGGGCACAATGTACAGAGGGTATTTCCTAAAAAGTCAACAATAGTCTTGATAAAGGGGGAAACCCAAAACTGTGCCGAATTGCAAGGCTAAGAAGGGCTGTGACAAAACTTTGGGGGGGGTGGCTTTTGCAAACTGAATCTATAAGAATCTGTGTAACCAGTAAACGGGGCTCTTGGGGGGTTTTTAGGGAGTCAATTTTTCCCCCCACCCCGCACGTAAAAAAAAATTACCTTTTTTTTAAACTCTGAAAGGCCTCTGTGTCCGGTGTTTCTGTCCCTTGGAGGCTAACAATTTATTCATTGCAAACAATGTTCCAAGCAACCGAAAAAGTGATTGTATACATGGAATCATATGATGGCCCATAGAGAAAGAAAATAGCAATAGCATGTGTAGACTACATAATTGGAAACAGAAAAAGAAGAAGTTCAATTCTCTCTGTTAAAACAACATGAGGATTAGCCTGTGGCACAAACCATGAACTACTAACTGCAAAAGTTAGAGTAAAGCTAAAAAGGAACACTAAGCCAACCTCATGTTGAAATATAACCAAAATCCCCATAATTTAAAAATAATGTGAAAAATAATTTTTTTTTTAATCCTAATTGATCTGGACCCAGAAGAACTCTTAACTGAACCCAAAATATTGTCCTAAAAGGGAATGAAAAAGGCATTATCTGTAGCCAAAAAGAAAGAGAAGCCTCAATGGATGACAGATGAAACTCTTCAAGCAGTTAAAGACATACAAGAAATAAAAGTAAAAGGTGGTAGAAAAAGAGGCAGAACCCTGAATGCAACTGTTCAACGGCTTGTGCACAGAAAAAGAAATACTATAATAATCAGTCCATGAAAATATAAGAGAACAACAAAAGAAGAAGAGGAAACCCGATCTACATGATCTGAGAAGTCAAAAAAAAAAAATTTTAAAACCCAAAAGTGGGGATGCTCTAAGACTGTCTGGAGAACACATTACATGGCCAAGCAGAAATTGTGATAACTGAAGCCCCTGTCAGAGCTGCTGATGAGGAGCTGCAGCTGTTGGTCCCTGTTGCTCTGGCTGGAGATGAGTCCTGCAGCTCAAGAGCTCCCCCTGCTGCCATGTACCAAGCAGGCTCAAACATTCCTCTGCCTGCTCCTTTAGGGCAACAGGGATCCGACTCTGAAGATGCCTTGGAGACTGTGCCAATCAGCTCACAAACAAGGCAGAGACTCAAGAGAGCTGAGCAAAAGGAAGCTTCCTTGATTGAGTTCAAGAAGCCATGACTGGCCACATCTGTACCTGAGCTATATAACTGCCTGCCTGGAAGCCTTCCTTTGCTTGCAGCAAACTTCTTACAAGCCCTTCCCTTGCTTGTTCCTTGCTTCCAGCACTTGGCTTCTGATACCTTGGATTGATTTCTTGGCTCCTGACTCCTGGCTTTTGGAACTCTGAGTACGGCTTTTGCTTGTCACTCTGGCTTACGTAGAAGGACTCCTTTTGAGTAAGTGCTTGCTTGACTCCTCTCAGCAGGACTCTGCTCGCTCTCCCACTCCCTTCTCTGACCTGGCTCACTGCCTGGGTTCAAGATTTTCCACACCTTTGCTCACTCATTCATCAGAATTGAGACTATAGTCAAGTAATCAGAAGTAATCAGAAGACTAGGACTTGAAAGAACTAGGCAAGATCTTCAAGGTTAAAGCTATACCAAGATCTTCAAGGTTAAAGCTATACCATTGAATACTGAAGTTAGGATTGTCCATGCTATCGTATTTCCAATTTCCAATTTCTATGTATTTCTATGTATGCTATGTATGCTATGTATGCTATGTATGTATGCTTATGAAAACTGGACAGTGAAGAAAGCTGATAGGAAGATAATCAACTCATTTGAAAGGTGGTGTTGGAGAAGAATTCTATGGATACCTCAGACTGCTAATAAGACAAATGGAGGGCAAGGTAAATGCAGTAATATATTTATTGGTAAAATAAATTTTTCAGTTGTGAGTTGAGCACTGATCATTTTGGATTAATCATTGAAATAGTATTTTGTATGTATATCAGTGTTAAACTGTAATTAGTTACTCACTCGATTAACAAAAAAGACAAATGAATGGGTCCTAGACCAAATCAAACTCGAACTCTCTCTAGAATCCAAGATGACTAAACTGAGGGTGGTCATATCATGAGAAAACATGACTCTAGGAAGACAATAATGCATGGTAAAATAGAAGGCAGTAGGAAAAGAGGAGGACCATATTACTGATGGATAGACTCAATCAAGGAAGTCTTGGCCCTGAATCTGCAAGACCTGAGCAGGGTGGCTGAAGATAGAGTGGCTTGGAAGTCTCACATCCATATGGTCACTATAGGTCAAAGTCAACCTGACAGGAGTTAACAACAACAGCAAGCTGGATGGGCAACTGTGGCAGTTGCAGCAGCTCTAGAGGCTAGTTTTCTGTTTCTGAGACCCATTAGGGACAACATGGCCTTCATAAAATGCACCCTTGGCACATACCCTCATGAAAAAAAAAAGAAGGAGGACAGAAAAAAAAAAGAAAAAGTAGTATCTAGAAGTCTACTTCTGACTTTGAACAGCAGGAAGTTTAACATGTAATAGTGTCCTCTGGAATTGATTTCAAATCTGTATTTCCATTCCTAAAGGCTTCCTGTTATCACTGTGAACTGGCCTGGCTTCGGTAGACACTAGCTATCATTTTGATATCGCAATTCGGTCTTATTTTGCCACTCTCAGCCAAGTGTTTGTGAGGCCCCCAAACAAGCATGGAGCTAGGCATGGCTATTAAATGCTGAATCATTTCTGTAAGCAAGCCAGACACAGCCAGATCTTGCTTTAGGAGACCTCCCGAAACAAACACTTCATTAAGGATGCACGCTAATACAAAGAGCCTTCTGCCCCGAGCAGGCATCCATGCGAGCTGGACACTCCACCACCCAGGCAAGATGCATCTGCATACTGGTCATTCCTTTGTCAATTCGAACTTAACTCAATCATGTTAAATTCTGACCTTTCGGAGACATTGCCTCGCGCCCAAACCTCATTGTTCTCTCCCAACTACAGACTAGCCCACGGTCATAATTTCCTCCATAAAAAAACCAAGCTCCAAGAGCTTCCTCGGATCGCTCCAGACTTTCATCCAGCCTTGCTGCCACTCTGTCGAGCGAACTCCCCTCAGCCACCACGCTGAGTTTCCTCCCTTCCATCTTCAATCTCTTCAGGACTACGAGAAAAGTGTCGTATCACCCATTTTCCCCGAAACTCTTATTTCTTATTTCTTAGTTAGCTGTGTGGTTGTGTTGTCTTATGTGTTTGTCTGTCTCTAATAAAACACCATTTTTCTATTTTAAAACTGTCTGACTGCTTGACTGACCTGACCCCATATACATAGGGTTACAAGATCCTCGCAAATTTACCCTGCCTCTCGTTAGCTTAAGTGAGTGCTCCAGTTAATTTCCCCATCTTTGCTTCTTGTTGTTTTGGTTATTTGGGCACACCTCTCGGGACCCCAGTTCACAGGGTAACACTTCCCACATAGATTGATCCATCCTTTTAGCCAGACACAAAAAGGTTAGTCTGTGAGGGCTATAGAACTAGCCTTGGAATTCCAGAAGGGAGTGACCTTTGCTCACCCCTGCTGTAGCCCTCCATAAGTTTACCTGGAAGAAAGTCTCATTGAACATAATAGAGTTTTTGACTGAGTAAGCATACATAAGATTCTACTGTCAATGAGGTTTGAATGATACTTTCAATGATGAAGGGTGGCTACAGAAAATAGCAGCAATACACCTTAGCATTTCGTTAAAATACCTTACCTTGAAAACTGAAATATTGCTACATATGAAAACAAGAGTTGTGAGCTAGTTCCAGATGTTGACCTGTGCAACTGGGTTTGAAGACACAGATTTCCTCACCCTTTCTGTCTCATTCCAAATTTCCCCATCCTCTGAAAATGTTGTAACCTTTTGTGAAGCTGGGAATCTTATTGAATGGGTGAAGTGGTGGTGAGGGGTGTCACTTCAACTCAAATGGAGTATCTATGAATGGTGTACTTTTGTCCATTAAGGGAAAGTCTTAGATCCATCTTTCCCATTGGATCCATCTAAATTCCACTGGACAAATTGGCAACAAACCCTGACACCATTTTACAGTACATCACTGCTGTTCAAGCAGCCAATGTATCAGACAGTAAAATAGTAGTACTAGCAGCAAAATCCACCCTCAGTCTGTACCTCTCCTAGAGAGCAGCACAAAGTATTTCAGAGACAGAAAGCTGGGTTTTGCAAAGCCAAACAAAGGTATGTTGATTTTGTTAAATAAGATTTCTGCAATCATTTGCAAGTGTTAAATGTCAACTCATCTTGTCATTCGGACTTAGATTCATATTTATGACAGATCTGTAGTTTCACACTGATTCCTGCTATCAGTAATGCAACACACACACACACACACACACACACACACACGTTGTGTGCCTTCAAATAATTTCTGACTTAACAGTGACCATAAGGTGGCCATCATGTGGTTTTCTGGACCTGAGAGTGTGTGATGTGCCCTAAGTGATCTAGTCGGTTTTCCATGGTTGGGTAGGGAATCAAACCCTGGTCTTCAGGGTCCATAGTCTAATACTCAAATCACTTTACCATGCTGGCTCTCTGGAGAAGTTGGAAAAATTTTAGAAACCTCTATCTATCTATCTATCTATCTATCTATCTATCTATCTATCTATCTATCTATCTATCTATCTATCTATCTTCCAGTAGAAGTAGTTGTTATGATTGATATGTGTCAAAACTAGCAGAAATTTGCATAGTAATCACAAGGATTAAGAATTATATAGGTTGTAAATGATACAGGTTGGAAAATTATCTTGTTTTAATTTAGCCTGTTCTGCTTCTCATCCGAGCCTCTTGTGATCAATATGGACAATTTTACCTCCAGAAAGAAGAAGGCAGGGCCAGTTACAAACTTGGAGATATTACAGAATATTTAAATACATAAATAAATATGAAATGAAATTGGGGAAAATATGTTTCTTCAAGTGTAGAAAAACCCTGATGAGTATACTGCTGAACTGATGGGAATCTTCAAAATTCCAGATGTATTCTGTATTATATCTGCAAATGCTTGCTTTGCATAGAAAGCACCATTTTCTGTGCAGAAACATCAAGTTCTTCACAGAATAAGTGTAAAAAATGTTGTAATTGGGGAATTATCATATGGAAAAAAATTGTACATGGTTACAACAGAAAACAACATTAATATTTCTGTGGAGAAACATTGTTATCAACTTGGAGACTGTCAGGCTCCAGGAATGAGGGGTAGATATAATATTTGAAAGTGTGTGTGTGTGTGTGTGTGTGTGTAAAAAAGTTGAAATTGAATTTCTTAAGTGTTGGGTAGTCTTGAAGAAGAGAATTATACACTAGTGAGAATGAGAACATTCATGTTTTGTGACTTGTTCTGTGCAAAAAATATCTTTCTTTTTTTTCCACAGAAAAGAGTATTTTCTTCTCAGGTATCAGCATTATCTTCTCTTCTTCACCAACAGGGAATATATAAGCCTTTTCCAGCATGGAAAGCAATCAGAGGGAATGAGGAGCTTCCTGTCTATCCTGCCCAACTACATCCTGATACATATTGCTCTTTCCTCATCACTGCTGTGTGCAAATGAAATAAAGACCATACACACATGCCCAACTCACAGACCAAAATGAATATTCTGGAAATTCCAAGGAACCAAATATCCCTCTACTTTTGCACAGGATAGATGGTGGCATGAAAATGGGACGGAGGGATTTCATCCTACCTTTACTTGGGAAGAGTTTCCAAGATTTCAGAGAAAAAAAGAAAACAAACAAAAACACCTGTATGTTAACACTCTACCAGTCAGCAAGCCAGTATTCACAATAGGTGAACTCACTTTTTTCTCAATGAGAGAGAAATAACTTTCAGGGATTGAGGTCAGAAATCTTTTTGGAAAGTATTGAGGTTGACTCAACCTCACGTCTGTTCTGCTTCAGGTTTTCTGTTTTCTTTTCTTTTCTTTTTAAATCATCCTTATTTATTGAATTTATTTCTTATTAAGCTGGCATCGAGAATCACCAGGAGTCAAGCTCATGAAATGTGAAGGGAACCTGATGCTCCATGCCCTTAAATTGTAACTTTTCCAAATGAGACTAAAGAAACTGACTAGAAGGAATAAATGAATGCCCAGGATAGCCTCACTTCTAGCCAAGCTGTAGTTCACCTAGATAATGGGAATCTCTGTGCATCACAACCATATCAGTTGAAACACCATGATCAGATTGAAAGCGACTGAAAGCTCCCAGCATGCAGGTAGGAAATAAGGCATTTTTAAGCCTCTGGGATATTACAGAAACCTTACAGCTACAACAAAATCTGCCCTGAGAGACACATGAATGGATATCTGTGATTTAAATAGAATCCTCATGCCTGAAGATCCAAGAGTTAGATTTGATTCACTTTCTGCTAAAGCTAAATAAAAGTCAGACAGAAAGTCATTTCTACCATTTTGTGTACACATCTGAACCTACTCTTAGCCCATTACTACAGCAGGTACTACAGCTGAACACCCTGAAGTGCTGGATGATGTTCTTCCTTCCCCTTGTAATCTCCTTTCGCAGTTGCAGCTCTCTCTTTCTTGGTCATACCAATTTCTGTACTATGCATTATGAATATGTATGGAGGGTTTTTCTCTAAAGTAACATTTCTGTACTATGCATTATGAATATGTATGTAGGGTTTTTCTCTAAAGTAACAAAATTGCCAATGTAGTAACAGTTATGTAACATGCCTCAATACCTCTGAAGTGCAATGGAATGCAAAAGATGGTTATGGTGTCCAACTCACCATGGCTGTTCTGCACAAGCAGCCCTTTGTAGAATCTATAGCTATCCTATATTGATGATTGTGAACCCATTCACTCTCAATAAGTCTGCTCAAGATGCAACTAACACCTTGAATCAGGTATATGCCTCAGACAGACAGCATAATGTATTGGCTTGAGCACTGGACTATGACTCTGGAGATCAGGGTTCGATTCCCTGATTGGCCATAGAAACCTACTGGATGACCTTGGGCACATCACACATTCTTAGCTCCAGAAAACCCTGTGATAGTTTCACCATAGAGTCACCATAACTTGAAAACAACTTGAAGGCACACAACAACAACAACAACAACAACCAACTCAGTGCAACATGATATCCTAATTTACACAGAAAAGTGGTCAGTAAGCTACTATGATCGTACGTTAAGGTTTATTTTCATATGTCTCCCCCATTAGTCCAGTATTAAAAATGTGCAATCAATTACTATTTCACTGACTAAGCAGTAAACTTGCATCAACATAGGAATGGCTGGGAATGGAAATGTTCAAATTTATAGTTTTTAATTGATGAAAAGTTACATTGAAAACAATTTCCATTTTTAATAAATTTCATTTCTCCAGATTTTAAAATCAGTTCTACTCTATTTGCTTTGGATCTACCTTTACTCAATATTTTATACCAGTTGATTCTGTAGAACAAGCAATTAATTTATTTATTAAATTGAATCAGGAAAAATGTCATTATAGATATAAATTTGTATTATAGTCTGTAGTGAAAAACTTTGCCCCTACTCTCATATTTTGCAATCTAATCTACATAAAAACAAAATGAAACAAAACTCTCTTATAACAATGAGAAAATGTACTTAGTGTGCTTTCATGCTTCAAATAATTCACAAGTGAGGTAAGAACAGGGAAGTGCAACAGAAAAGGGAAAAATAAACATTTGTGAGACATATGCATTCCTAGTCTCTATCATTACTGTTAAATTACATGAATAAAGAATGCTTGAACTGAAGACCTTTGCTCCAATATTTCTCCTGGTGCTCATTACATCATGCCTGGCTTAACATACTAAATGTCCACCAAACATTTTTGTTTACTTCATTTTCTGTATGTACAAGTATCACAATTTATGGGTCTTCTGTACTATAGTTTAAATCAAAGGTAGGGAAAGTACAGATCAGGGGATTCATACAGTTCTCCAAAACTGTTTTTGTGGCCTCAGCCTGTAATCAGGAACACTAATGACAAAATCACCAAGGGCAATGATGATCTAAACTCACGGTCCTGAGCTCTGAATTTTAGTTATGTAAACAAAACTCTCATTTCCACATGTTTCATTGAATTTAAGCACCCAAAACTGGTAACTCAATTAGTCTGTTTACGAGAGGGAGGAGAGCACTTTGGGGGCATTAGAAAAAATGAAGCTGTAGAAGTTAAGATGGCAAAATTTTAGAAATCCATCTGTTTTCCCTCACAAAATGAGGGAGCCAGAGCCAGACTCCAAAGTTATTTCCCACTGGCACTAAAAACCAAATTAAAAACTTGATCAGGAAGCCAAGAACTCTGTGTCAGACCCTATTCTGAAAGAGGTTAAAGAATGATCTCTTAGGAATGTATAGATTTGGTTTCCATACTGGTGAAAACAACCAGTCAGAAAAGTATTGATAATGTACAATATAAAAGACACATTTCATTTAAGAAGAATTTTATTTTGTTACTTTTATCATTTGTGTCAGCTTCAACGTTATTTATTTTACTTTTAAATGCCCTATAAAATCTGGTCACCTTGGTAATAAATTCGAGGGTTTACATTTTAACAGCAATATTATGCCTTAGACCTTCTCCATGTTACTAGGTAATGTTGGGGATACTGTTATGTGAATCCACAGGATTGTATTCTAAAATTGTAATGTATGAATACTGCTCTCCTCAGACAAAGACTTGATTGAAGTTTTGTTCATTCATTACACCAGAGAACCCAAACTTGTTGAAGATGCTTGTCTAAAAGTTACATTGGAGTAGCAGACTATTTTCTCTGTGCTGTATTGGGACAGAATCAAGGCAACTACATGAAAACCAGTTCAAAGGTGATCCAGATGAAACAAAACCATTACAGCAAAGTGGATTTACTGGTGTTGAATGGATGCTTTAGCAAAGAAAGACCATCTGCATTCCAGCTGATAGGGGACTGAAATCTCCTGGCAGCGAGGTAAGCTGTGGGTATACCACAAGTTATAGCACCACCACCCCATGACAAATCAAGTTTCTCTAGTTACCACACACATTTTCTCCTAGAGTGAGACTTAAAGGTTCAGTCTCAAAATGCAGATTTTGAGCAAAGCTTTACATAAATGTGTTTATACTGTGAAAATACAACTCTTTCCCAATTTGCAGAAGCATTGAGGGAGAAGGCTAATTGTATTTCTATATCTATATTTCTAAGTTTCTCACAATTAGGCTCAAGATCTTATGTGCTTATCTGCTGCAATATCTGACTTCCATAAATACTACAATGAGGCCTGCTGTCCATGCTAAGAAACTTAGGCCCTTTGCACAGTTTACCTGGGTCCGCAGTCATCTCAATGCCATCCTGGAAGTGGCTTTGCCAGGAAGGGAGCTTCACCAGGAATGCTCCCCTCCACACTGGCTCACTCACTGTAGAAGAAAGTGTGATGTCACTTCCTTTTCCTGATGCAGCACAGCTGGGTACTGTCTCAGGCTGCAATGGAGCAGGAAGTGCAGCCATTGTGCTTCCAGGGCCTCCACAGTTAAGGTAAGTGTGGGTGCATGGTGGAGTGGTGGCATGATTGCCAGTCACTGACGATGAAAACGCATCAATGATTTGTGGCATGATCATGCCATCTGGGGATGGGAGAAGGATGGGACAATGACAAAATTGTGCGTAAGTGTCACCACAGTCCTTTCCTTCTCCCATCCCTATTTGGTGATTGGAAGGATGGAACAGAAAGGGCCTTAATTTTCTTGATACTTATTTCTGAGCTTTACAATAGGTAGCCCCCTCCTTTTCGTTGGCTAATGCCATCCTTGCTACATTCTCCATCCTTTCAAAAAATTGAGATAGGGAAGCACAATATGTCTGATTACCATATCACCTCATCACCCACATTCCTAGAAGTTATTGGAGGGGTATTTACATATCTGCTTTCTGATACACATGCATAGAGTTCTATGGGCAGTGTCAACGCCAAGGCCTGGCAAGCAGCCAAGGGAGCCGGCTACAGGTCTCTTGCAGATAAGGCAGGGAATAAATTAAAGGGCTTTACTTCAGCAGAACAGAACAGGAAAAATAGCAGTAAATACCGGCAGCAGGGAGACTCCCTGGCTGTTACATCACAGCCAGGCGAGCACACAGTCAAAGTCTGTTCGAACAAAAAAAGTTACGAGAGCTGGTCCGGGATCAAGAGGTGCCGACGTTCCAGCAGGTCGGGCAGCATTTCAGGAGGCCAAGCTGAGATCCACAACAAGCACTTCGCCCAGAATGGTCAGTTGTGAGCCGACAAAAGACCCAAGGCTGAGTGATTGCTTTTATAGGCAGATCACTCCTCCAGGTGTTATCGCAGCTGGGCCCTGATTGCCTGGCGTTTTCTATTTAAACGTTCTGACCTCCTGAGAGCACTCTTTTGCTCCCGATGCTGCTGGTGAGTAGGCACCTGCTCTTGAAACTCACCATCCGACTCCTCTGGCTGGGCTGGGTCTGGGGCAGCCCCTGGCTCTGCTGCTGGGACTACTGGGGCCAAGGGCTCTGTGCATGGGGCAGCCTCGGGAGTGGGCTGTGCTGGTGCAGCAGGCTCCAGGGACTCTGGCTCAGACTCAGAGCTGGTGTCCTGGAGTTCCAGGGTCCTGACAGGCAGGACAATGGGATATATTCCACTTTTTCTTGTAAGAACTCTATTTGCAATGATTGATATACACAAATAATCCCTTCTAAAAGATTTAAAAGGATAGAGCTGATGGAAGTGGTTGCTGCTAGATTCATCAGTGATAAAGTTTGAAGCTAACTCCCATAGCCGTGTCATTCTCCAATTTATTATTTCAATGCACAGAGTGGGCTGTGGTGATCTCTCTTCAAGATAATGCTACCTCTGGGAGATCTGGGAGATCAGCAAATAGGTAGCTGTCTTTGTCAGGGAGCTTCAACAGAAGATGGAGTAATGATACATACATTAACTTGTAAATAAATCATACACTATTCAATCAAAGACTCTGGGCCTTTGTTTGACCAAATATTGCAGTGATCATCTGAACCTGGATATTTATCATCAATGGCAGCATTGTTTAATATTTACTGTATAATTTTGTGGCAGAGAGCCAGCATGCTGTAGTGGTTTGAGTGTTTAATTAGGACACTTGGAGATCAGGGTTCAACTCTCTGCTTGGCCATGAAAATCCACTGGGTGGTCTTGGGCAAGTCACATTGTCTTAGCCTTAGACTAACTCAAAGGGACCTGTCCAAACAAATCTTACCAAGAAAATTCCACGATAATTTCATTTTAGGGTTGCCATAAATCAGAAATAACTTCAAGACACACAACAACAACTCAGATTTGGTGATAGAGTTTCACTTCCTTGACCCTTCTCAGTACTGGTGGCTGGTGGAGTAAAGAAAGTGCATGACACAATGATCTTAACCTCATTTGGTTCTCCTTTCTCTCCATAACATTTAACTCGACCTGTCTACATCTTGATTTCTTCATGTCAGGTATTTCCTTCTTTCTTTACATCCTTGGATTCAGACATTGGTATGTCTCTCTAATATTATCAGAGAGAAAGATTCAAAGACAACCTGATGCAGCTACTGTTTGTAGTAGCAACTCATGTTGAGATCCATATCTAATTCTGCTCTTGTACTTAGAGACTTGTTAGTATTACCCTAAATTGCATGCAATCATATTGCAATCACTTCCTTCCTGAGCTTCCATTATCTCTTTTTTCATTGTCTCTACTGCCTTTAGCCTGAAGTCTTTTCCAAGTCTCCCTTCAGGGCTTCTCTTCAGGTCTCAGTCTGGGTTGACCAATAAAATTTGTTTTTTCCATTCTTACTCTTATTCCCAGTAGTCTTTATAATGCAGTAATAAAAGCTTCTGTGACTTTTCTATTATCACCTTTCCTTTCTCCTAATACTCAGAATAATCATACTATTTCAGTGACTGGCATTAAGAGAATACCATTTAGCAAGAAATATACAGGATGACAAGCATTGACAAGTATTCAGGGAATACTTTTAAGCAGAAAATATGAACTCTTTGTATGACTTGCTCTGGCACAATCCTTTAAGTATCAGACTATGTCACTCCCACACACTGTTTTTTTTTTCTATATATCTCTTTGACATAAATAAAAAGGAAGAATAGAGTGTGCAAGAGAAACCCTTCAACACATGATATTTTGTACCCAAACAATCCCTACGGATCTATTGTCTATTGATCGTCACTTGACAGTGTAGAACTATTCTAAAAAAGAAATTAGATGCAGAACCTTTGATAAGTGAATTCTTTGCCCATCTCATGTCAGTATAAAAGATACAATTCTGTTGCTCTGGACAGCTGATATCCTCCTCCTCCTTCTCCTCCTTCTATTTTAATATATTCTTAGCACTTTAAAGGAAGAAATTATATTTGAGTGAAATTATGAAGTCTCACCAGAGACTATAGGATCTTCTTATCTGTCCAAGGTGATCTGTGAGTGTCAATGAATACAGATATCCTACTTCTCATTACTGGAACCTCTAACAGCTTTGTTGCTTCATTGTCAGTAGTCCCCAATCACTGCCAAAGTGAAAAAGAATTGTGTTGCAGATGTTCATCTTGCTAGACTTTGGATCTATCACACCAAAAGCACTTCTTTCACCTGACATTCCCAGAATGGGAGAGTAGGAGAAGTGAGTGTGCCAGTCCCACATTTGGCATGTGTATTGTTCCTCCAGCTACCGCAACTACTATCCAGCAAGCAGAAGCCCAGCAGAGATTTGGATCTGTGCCCTCTGTCTGCTCTCCTTTAGTTGCTCAGCCCATGCATAGGTTGCATTTCCCTTTAAAACTTGTATCCAATGAAATACTGATTCTAAAAAGCATTCTAATATTTGCATGCTGTTAAAAGCTTAACTTTAGCTTTGCAAGAATCAAGGGATATTAATCCCTGTGTAGATAAATTCCAGATTAGCAAGAACTCTGTTTGAATATATTACATTGAGTTTTTCCCCTGAGGTATCTTCTGTTTCGTAATATCTGTAAAATAGAATATTAGACTATGGCAACATGATGCATTTTCCAATATCACAGTCTAACTGAATCTGCATTTTACAGTTGTGTCCAAATGCTACCAACACTTCTTTATTTTCTTGGCTTTCATATGTATGTTGTTAGTTTCATTTAGCATAACTGAGAATTGCATTGATCAAAGTGCAACCTGAGTGACATGGAAATGAAATGGATGCCTTGAAGAATCAAGGATTGCTTTGCCCCTTTATCTTAACTCTTTTTTATTCTTAGAACATGTTTACAAAGATGTACACAGCAAAACGATGCCATTGTGCTAATTGTTCTTGGATCTCTGCTGAGAATGGAAGCAGAGGTCGCATCACAGCATAAATCTTTTCACCCAAAAAGCAGAAATAAGATTAGTTGCTTGGAGACCAAAGAAAATGCTTCCAAGTAGAAGAAAGAAAAAGTTCATGGAGAAATGAGAGAAGAGGCAGGGGATAAAAGAGACTGGGACTTTCTAGGATTTTCTTTTTAGCCATTCACCTTTTAGGACCTGTTGTCTCAGTGTTTTTTTTATCTAATTCAAATTAACATGGAAATAGAGAAATACTAAGGTTTACTGCATGATTCATTTTTCCCTCTTTATAGTTATACAGACCCTTACACAAATGTTCATTTATTTTTTACACCTAAAGGCTAAAATGAAACAAAAAAGGAAACATGTTCATTCACTGAAATCAAGATAATTATTTTTCTAATAGAGATGTATATATCCACAAAAAAACATATCCACAGACTTCTTTTTTCCCCCCTTATCTTCTTAGCTACCTCTTGGTCATTTCTATCATTTTTATAAGATGCATTCTCCACCTTTAGCACATTTTTGTGCACATTAACAAAAGTACACATTGCTTGAATGTGTTCCCTCCTTTTGTCAGGGCCTCGGGTGTCGCCGCGCCGGCGGGTGCTGCGGAGGCCGACGCCGCCATTACTTCCGAGGAGGAGGAGGCGGGGCCGGGCCTGTCAGAGGTCGCAGCCGACGACGGGGGCTGCGCGGTCGCCGCGGATGGCTCCGCTGCCGGGGGGGATCACCGGGACGCCGTGGCAGACGCCGATCCCAGTGAGGGTCTCCCTGGCGCGGCGGAGGCCGACGACAACGATGCAGATCGGCCTGGCGCTGCGGAGGCCGCCGGCCTGGCTCCCGAGCGTGGCGGACGAGGACCCGCAGGAGGAGGCGGGCCCTGGGCCTGATCCCGGGGCACCACCTACTCGCAAGGCTGCCTCGGAAGAGGCTGAGGCCGCTGCGCCGACGACGACGTTCCAGCAGATTCGGCGGCTCAAGGAGGCCAGCCGCCGCTCCCGGCGGCTGCAGGAGAAACACCTGGGGGCAGGCAGCTCCCAGCTGTAGCACAGCTGCGAACCCGGCCACATGCTCAGCGCGGATTGGCCGCGGCCCGGCCCGCAGGCCTTTTAGGCAGGCGTGGGGCTGGGGAAGGCACGGAGCAACAACCGTTGGCTTCCCGCGCGTCTGTCGCCCGTGCCTTGTTCCAGTCCAGCCCGTGTCTGCGTTCCGCTGCCCGGCTCTACCCAGACCCTACCCTGCGTTAAAGGTGCAGTAACCATTTTGTGTTCGGGGTGAGGCAACCCCTTGTTATTTCCGTTGTCGCCTGCTGTTAAGGCAACCCTCAGTTCAAGGCCCTGGCTGGCTGCAGCGCCCGGTGGGACTGTTTGGGACGCTGCTGGTGGCCGCCTCCGGCCCGGCCCCTGCTTGACCTCAGCCCGCGCTGACACCTTTGACTAGAGTGCGTTTAATGTTTTGTGTCCAGTTGAAATAGATATATTTTTCTATCCACTTTTTTCATACCTGCATATTTTTGTTTGTTTTACAGAATTTAGGGAAAGTCTACCAGAAAAGATTGCTAACACATTTCTACCTTCTATGCAGTAGCTCATTCTGATGAAGAAAAATCAATCAATCTAAAATGAAATGGGTTTCTTTCCTTTCTATTTCTTGAATATAGTTTAATTAAATAACTGTTGAATCTTTGCTCAATAATACTCTTGGATCATTACAGACAAAAAACATTCTCCTTCTGGAATTACTTATTTCTGCTGGAACAGAAGTGGGCAACTATGGCAAGTCCAGACACCATTTTTCTGTCCCTGGGGTCTTCCAGGGAACACATAGGCCCTTTCCACATGGGGTAAAAAAACGGCTTAGGGCGACCTCATCCAGAGGTCATCCACACCGTGGGACGCGCTACAGCGGTTTGAAAAGTGGAGGTTCCACACCTCAAACCGCCCTAGCGCGGCCGCAAGGGGTGGCGCGGCGTGTTTTTTAAAAACCACATTTTATGTGGTTTCTAAAAAACGCGAGTGCGCTAACCCGTTGCAGCACCCCGTTTGAAACTGCAGGGATGCGCTAGCGTGTCCCTGCAGAGCTGCCCGGGGGTGGGCTTCCAGCTAGCGTGCTGCCCTGATTGGCGGAGCGCCTCCGGAAGTCGCCGGCCGCCATTTAGGCCACCGCCGAACGCTGCCGAAATTCGCCAGCATGTGGAGCGGTGAACGCGCGCTCCCCGCAGGGACGGAGCAACCCATTTTCAGGTAAGATCCGTCCCTGCGTGCGCTGCCCCGTTTCCCCGTCCCCCGTGTGGAAAGGGCCATAAACTGATATAAATTAGAGAGTGAGAGAGAGAGAGAGAGGTTTCATGTCCACTTCAGCTTTTGAATATCAGCAAGAGGGTGTGAAAGCTGTTTACAAGTGAGCTGCTGCTCTGAAGGTGAGAAACAAGTCAAACCCCACCCTCCCCCTACAAAAAAGTGGTTTGGGGATACTGAAAGGGTCAAGAGCCATCAAAAAGAGCCTTGTGGCCCTCATGAAGGACATAGGTCAAAATCTGCCCAGGTTGGGTATATGTTAAGTGCATTTATAATACAAGTTCTATAATAGCTTTTAACATAACCTGAATAATAGTGTGCCACCTGTTATTGGGCCAATGGTGGGGTAAGTCTTTGGAGAAGGCTAGAATAGGGCTAAACAGTCACATCTCCCAGAATGACTGAACTTGAAATGAACAACTAATTAGATACTGGGGATTTCCTTTGTCTGTCCATAGAATTGTCACTGATCTCTCCTAGTGGATTTTTGCCTATCATGCAAGTATGGATGGGGGCAGGGGGTACTGTACGACAGCACTACCATTACTCCTATTGAATGTGGGTTTTTTCCTTTATATTTTTGAGAGATAGAATAGAAAGGGAGGAAGAGGAAGAAAGAATGATTGAAGTCATTGCTATATTAGGTTTTCAGGCTCTTGCTAGAGACCTATGCATGTAAAAAAGATTGAACACTACAGGAGTACAGAATATTTCCCTCTGTCTAGAATAATCTTCTATGCCAAGTTCACCATTGTTAGTGCTGATATCCTGCAGAGCTTATAGTGGCTTGACTACAGAAATATATATATATATATATATATATATATATATATTAAAAAAAAACCACTCGTAATTAACTCAAATATCTGACATTCTTGTTACAAAGAAAGCTTAAATTGTCCATACCCAACATATTTCTACCACTGGTTTTGCCATAATAATCATGTGTATAAGGAACAGTAACACTAAGTGCATGATTTCTTCATTAGCTGTCTGTTCTTCACTTCATTAGCACATTGTCCCAATGAACTATGATCAAAATAGCGTGACTAAATTGATTCAGGATGGGGAAAGAAAATTGCTATACTTTTGCATCTGTTTATGAATGCTTTTGTCTTCTCATTATGTCACACAAAGTTGCGCTAAACAAATAAATGAAGGCAATAAACAAAATGATATTGTTGGAATTGCCACATTAGTTACATTATGAGATTGAACTCATTTTACAGACATTCATTATTTGTAAAAGATCACATGGTGATTTAGTAAGAAGCAACGTTAATTTAACAAAGCTGCCAATTTAAGATTCAGAGCATGACATCTTAAAAGTCATTTTTGCGCTACTTGCCTCTACTTCAGCTTTACTAAATCCAAGACAAATCTAAATCAGATATGGATCTTGATTGCTGGAACTGAATCTCATTTATGTGTTGTGCCCTCATTACTGAAAGGCTGAAATCAAATCACTTACAATTAACTTTGACAAAAATAACTGTGAGCCTTATTATTTGACACCAATAATTCAGAAAGCTCTTTCAGCCTTTAGGAACCTCCTTCTTTTTGCCCCCATCCTTAATCTCATCTCCTTTTAATTGTCACAAAAGATGCAAAGGAATCACTTCAGAAAACATGTTGGATGCATGCACAAAAAAACTAGTGTGACACTTGGGGTATTTCTGCACTACAGTATTAGAGTGCTATTATTCCACTTTCAACCTCCTGTGGAATCCTGGGATTTGCAGTTTAGGGAGCGGCATTTAGAATCTCAGCCAGAGAGCTCTTTGGCCTCAGTAAATTATAACAGTATAGGGCGGAAATGCCCTTGGTAGCATAGGTTTTACTCAACTATATGCATTTACCCCCAGTGAAAGGCAGACAAAGACAGGTGGCAGAAATAATGCCAGCAATAGATTTATTGTTTTATAACATATCTGTGGAATGATTGAACTGCCAAGTTGAATGAAACTCACAAGCTATATCTTGTGACTATGATTGTGAGAGAATTTCATTTACCAGAATTCCTCCCCTGAAAAAGAAAAAAAAAGTTCATCCTCGATTTTAAAAAAATGATTTAAAGAAATTGATTTGAAAAAGGAAAGTAAGGATGGGAAGGAGGGAAGCAGGCAGGCAGGCAGGCATATGAGAGGGAAAAGAGGCTGACAGATTTATCTAGGTCCAAAGTTTGGTGCAAGACCTACTGTGATATAGTGGTTTGAGCACTGAATTGCAACACTGAAGACTGTACAGTTCACTTCCCCACTTTGCCATGGAAACCCACTGGGTGACTATGTCTTTTAGCTGCAGAAAGCCCTGTGATAAACTTGCCTTAGGGACACCATAATTTGGAAATGACTTGAAGTCACAAGATTACTATTACTACTTTTGTTGCATATGAACCAAAATCTAATTCTTAGTGCCAGCTAGAACAGGTGCCTTAAATCCATTGTATTAAGTTGTCAGTATGTATGTGTATATATATGTGTGTGTATATTCCATTGATTCAGTGAAGCCTCTCTGGCTGGGACCATCGACTAGATTTAAGCCTTAACTTTTTGATGTCTGATTTTTAATCCATGTCTATTAAGCTATATTTGTGGGGTTGAATATGGGTTGCCCCACCTTTTTTATTTAATATATATTTAATATATATCTTTTATATTTAATATATATATCATATTTAATATATATCTGGCAAGAAGGAGCAACGTCATCTTGGCTGGTGCAAATTGTGGAAAATATTTCAGTACATTTTTGAAAGTCTTATGAAAAAATGTGCTTAGGAAATGTTGAGGTCATAACATTGAAACACAAGATAAAAGAGAACTCACAGATTTACCCATCCATGTTTGTGTTCCAAAAGACACTTGATAACCAGTCTCAGTAAGACAACAGCAGCAACAGCAGCAGCAGCAGCAGCAATAAACAAACATTGGACCCAGTGAGCTACCATATATAGTTGCTGGATACCTTTATCTTGATGGGACACAAATTGGACAGAGTGAACCTTTCAAAGAATATTGAACTTTCTGAAACTTGGCTTGAGTAATAAAATGATGTCTACTGAAAGGAATCTTGCTATCACTCTAAAACGATTCAGAAAATTACCCAGTAGAGAAAATGACCAATCAGCTTCATACCTTAACAGCCCTAAGCTGTAAATCAGTGAGAACATATAAAATGTAATAACTTTTGTTCAGCCTGTGACACTATTCTTTCAGTATCTCTCTCTTCTATCAGTCACAAAGGCCCTTTACCTTTACTGGAATTCATCTTGATATGAACAGAGCAACCAGCTAGACAAAATTTATCCCCTTCCACCTCCTCCCTTACTGATTGATGGAGTTTTTGCACAAAATGTTTCTATCCTTATTTTGACATTTATGTGGAAATGAAAGTCCTATTGGCAATATAATAAAAGCTCACTATGTCTTTAGAGAACTACAGAGAGAACTGGCACCATTTTGGAGGGGCTGGTGTCTATATTTTTTGCTATTCCTCTGAGGGATCTGTGATTTAGAGAGAAGAAGAGAAAAGAGAGAGAGATGAAGTCTTCCCCAGATTTTTAGCTCCGCAAGAAAGCTGAAATAGCATCTCAATGGGCTCCCAACAGCAAATCTTCGTATAGATTTCTCCAAAATAGCTTTACCACTTAATCAAAAATTGAAAATGCCTTTTGGCACTGAAGGTTGTTCTCACACATCCCTCCCCCCGTGACCCATCCCACACTCTGTCTTGCTGAATTCTATGAGACCATAAGAACATTGGTAATATGAGATAGCAGCTCTCTCTCTCTTTCTGTCTCTCTCTCTCTCTCTTTTTAAAAAGGTACTTTTACATATAGGAAAACAGCTCACATTATAATTATATCAAATTGTCTCGGGTCATTTTTTCTAACATAAAATTATCATCTGCACCAGATGCTGCATCTTGAGCTGATTGCAGTACTGCAATACTGCTCCAGAAACTGTGTTGTTACATTATATAGCAACCTCAGGCTGATAGGAGGCTGTGTGTTACTTTTAAAAAGAGTTCCATTTGGGATGGATTTTGGTTATACTCATTAGTGTTCCCGTTCAGAAGGTGAAACCTATTTATCTCTCTTTGGCTCCATTCCTCTGCTAGCATAGGCAGTGCTCCTTTTTGTATGGATGCATACCCTTTCCCATACATCTCTTCACTCACCTTTCTGTACAAAACAGGCATTGCTCTTCAACGCCGTAGCTAGGTGACCAATAATTCTGCAACATGAAGCCCAAAACATCTGGAAAACCAAAGGCTGAGAAACACCAGTCAAGGGTAAGCATATGATTTATCACTGTTAGCCACCTTTATCTATGAACATCTTCCTCTTTTTTTTTTCCCTTTCTTCTTTTCTTTTCTTTCTTTTCAGGGGAAAAATTAAGAGACAATCATCTATTAGGCCACAAAGCACATGTGCCATGCATAGACGTATGATCCCTGATGACAGAAACTTTGAAGCCTTGAAAGATCAAGGTATCTTACAGCATCCAGTGCTTCCTGGGAGATGGACAGTCAATCAAGGCATGACTTGCATTTATAGTTACAGTATGTCCTGCTTTAACTGCAAAGGCAATGGAATTTAGCTATCTAGAGACCATCCAACAGTGTTCAAAAAAGAAGCCAAGTTTTGGCATCAGGAAGAAGTGTTGAAAAGAGCAAGAGATAAAACAGGTGTTAGGTAGCCCAGGATCAAGAAGAAGCCATAGAACTATGTCAGAATTTCAAGAATTATCTACAGCCCTGTCATGAAGCAATACAGGAGTCATTAATCCATCAAACCAAACATACCAGAAGCTGGGAGCCAAGAGCTATGATGTTTTCAACATCTAGTTGTGTTGCAGCTGTTGAGAGCAGCACACTGTAATTCTCCCTTACAATTAGTAAAGTTGTCCAGCCAATACCCAGACCTTCAGTTGCATTTAATGACAGCATTCTTTAGATGTGTTGTTCCCAAGACTTTGACTGCAGCCTCATATATCTGAGAGGAAAAATCTGAGCACCAGATGCATAATCGTCCCCCTTTTCCCAGGACTAATGGTGTTCCCCTCCTCCCCCTCCTCCTCTTTCTCCAGTCCTGTTCTGCCAGACAGAAAAGAGGCTTTTCTGGTATTTGGGTATTAGTTGAATCTCTTCCACTTGCTATCAAACTATGTCTGATACTACTGTCTCCACCCTCCTCCTCTTTGGTATTCTTGGAGAGCATGACACACTATGCCTATAAATAATTTGCTGCAGGGAAAGAGAAGATGTAGTGATCTTTTATACCCTATAACAATTCCCCAAAATATATCAAAACTGCTATTAGAAGGAGGAGATTTAGATGACTGTACCCCCCACTCAAGAAAGAAAGAAAGAAAGAAAGAAAGAAGAAAAGAAAAAGAGTGGTTTGTCCCGTTGAACCATGTGGAGACAAAAATATGAAAGATAAAGGAGATTAAAAGAAGATTAAATATGTATATAAACATAAGATACATCCTTCTGCCACTGTACAGGGTACACCATTGGTACATTCAAAACAAAAGTTACCTCACTGACTGCCAAGTAGCAGCTCTACAGAGGTTCAACCAGAAGTCTTCCTAAAGGGATGCTAGATTTAACACAGGACACTGATAAGTACTGCAATTTTTGAATATGTCCTTTCCTCCCCTTTCTCCACTCCCCCTTTTTTTTTTTTTTTTTGGTAATACTTTCTTAGTGTGTGTAGCAGGTGAAGAAAAAAATAAGTCAGTTTTCCCCAGCCACTTTGCTATCTTTTTTTCTGAACATTCTTATGTAAAGCTGATCAGACAACACAAAGAGTAACCTTCAAGTAAGTACCAATCAAGACAAAAGATGAATTGATTTCAGATGTAAAATACTGAAAAGAGAGATTCTGGTCTCCCTCCCAACCTTCCAAGCATTGTGTATCACTATGAAAACAATTTCAGATTATTCCTTCTTAGAATACCCAGGTTACCTGGACTGGATGTATGTTGAAAACATTTTATCATTTGAAAATCAAATCTCAGTAGAGAACAACAAAGGTTCAACTGATAAATAAAGTAAATGACTAAAAGTTTTGAGACATACAAAAGATTAAGAAGGGGGAAATGTTCACTCTGGTCTTCTTAGTGTCTTCTTCATCAAAGAAAAGCTGTTAATTAATTTGGATTAAATCAGTGAAACAAGATGATTAATGACATAAATGAATGCTAATTAAAGTCAAGTGAATGAGGACTATTAGAAATATAAAACAACCTTGTGCTCTGAATAGATGCTAACTAAATAATCAGAATAGTCCCAGCTTTCATGGTCCCTAGGTGATCTATATACCTTATCTCATTTTCTTTATTAATTTTTTCAGTAAAATGGAACATTTATGGAATACAGTAGAATAGGATGGTAATGGTGCCAAGCTTATGTGGCATCTTTGGCCACTAGTGCTTTTATCAGCTTTTTCTCTAGTGCCAAGTGAGGTCTTTCAGGAAGTCATAGATCTTATACATGATTATACATAATAGATCTTATACTATTCTTATCCATGATTTGGTCTACCTCTAGGCTGGATTACTTTAAGAAACTCTGCAGAGAGTAGCCTTTGAACATTTATTCAAAATTTCACCTGATTAAGAATTACATAGAAGGTGGTACACTTATTGATTATATAAATACATTCTGCCATCCTCATGAGTAAGAACCATAATTTGGACACACTTAATAGTGGGGCAAGTGACATGCTATCCACTATACAGAGACAGATTCAGATTCAGTGGCAAACAGTTGTTTCAGGAAGCACATTTTGCAAGAGCTGCCATTTCCTACATCCAGTATCTGAGCAGTATTCTGAAGCATATGAGCTTCAGTCTGAGGAAAATGAGCAGCATGTTGACTGTCTAAGGCTAGCACAGTGGATAGATTCCAAAGACTCTCACAAGGATAAAGATAAATGTGAAAAGACTTCCTCACTCTCAGCAACACATTCTGGATATGAGTAAGCACACTTATTCATGCTCATATTGTTTTTATCATTACTTTTATTATCCATAAAAAATAATCTGATAAACTTTATGTGAATTTTCTACAGTACACATGTAGAACAATTAAAACAATTAAACGAGCCCAGTTTCTTTCTTGAAACCATAGCATTTGCCTGCCATCTATTGGTTCATTTCAAATGGTCATACTTTTCCTCCTTTTGTTATAACGTATTGTAACAAAATATAATTTAAGCTGGTGCATTTTGTTAAAAAATTGGTACTGATGCACTTCCTTCATTAATTAGTATGCATTTTTTCTTCATTTGGAAGACCCATTTATTCTTATAGTCTTAAAACAGAAAGAAGAAAACAAATATTTTGTATTTGTTCAAAGTTGTAGATCCCTTTCCCTAAAATACCTAACATTTGCTTGATTATTCTTGTTGTGTGTATTAGTGTATGTGTGGTTTAATGGGATATGTAAAGGGCTTTCCATCACTATCAAGTTCCAAAAGCTATTAAGGCAGTATTTTCACAATATAAGAGGCTGAAAACCTATAGTTCTTCAAATGTTTTGGCCTAAAACAGATACATGATTTAGGTAATGTGGATATAGTATGGTATTCTGTGCTGTGGTTAGTTTCACTGACTGATCACTATCTAGGAATGACTGTTAGTGGCAGAATGTCAACCTAAGTGAGCTAAATCCCAGATTTCTATGTTTCTTTGGACATAGAAATATATAGATAAATTTATAGAATTTATCTATCAACCACACAACTGAAGCGACCATCCCATATTACAAATGTCCAAGTAGTAACTAATACCATACAATTCACACGTTAAACAACAACTCTACACTTCTCAGTTTAACTGACACTTTCTTTTTTTAACATTCTGAGAAGGCTATGCCTCTGACACTTTGATCAGTGTAACCTGAAATTGAAATTGGGAAACTCAATAGAAAAGGAAAAGAGGAAATGTGAAATCACATACTATTTAGAATTCATGCACCACTTTGGGAAAACCAAATTCCCTGCTACAGAGAAATTGCTGTGGTAAATAATATAGGAATGTCTGTAGAGGGATTAGAACCAAATATAAAATTATATCAATCATTAGCAGCTAATTATGCCACAGTCGTCCTCCATCTGACACCATTTTGCAAACAGCTCCTTCCTTGCATTTTCATTTCATTTCATTTCAGGTGGTCTAATGACATATTCAGCTCTCTTGGGGGGGCCCTGGTGTAGCAAACCCAAGAACCCATAAACCAGGCAATAAAAATTTAAAACTTGAAAACCTCAATTGCCAATAGGAAAAAGAAAATATTCAGATGGCATGAAATCTTCTCAACTGAAAGGAGAAAACTGATATGGAAAACCAGATGGTGAAAATATTTGGGGAAATAAGTAGTAATCCTGCAAAAAGTAGTGATTTAATTTTTCTCTATTTTTTTCTCAAACAAATCACTGATTAATTTTATCAATGTAATTAATTTTAGCAATATTCTTTCTGCTAAAAGAAAGTTTTTGAAAACCAAACAATTTTCAAAGCCAATTCACAAGTCAAGGCTTAATTGTGCAAAATTTACATGTGATTGCTTTTCTCATAAAAAAGACTGTGTAGAATATTATTTTCTGCACAGAAACACTGTGGATTTCTGCACAAAACAGCTAACTACAAATTTCACATAGAATAAGTCCTGAAGTGCAAAGACTTTTGTCCCGCCAAGATTCTTCTCGTCAGAGTTTCTTGGCATAAGAAAAATGTTTTTCAACCATATTCAAATATTTTTAGAAGTTCTTTCCATCCCTAACCAAAAGTAACTGACATAGCACAGAACACACATTGGATATCTCAAACATCTTTACCTGCTATGGTTCTTTTGTCAAAAATTACGTAGAAGGAGAAAAGGAATCAGTCTGACCAAATACTCAAACAGAAAGTATTGTATGTGTAAGAGAGAATGAATGCGCACATGTATGTCTGCATGCATCTAGATGCTTGATTGTGGTGTGTAATAGATTTTGTGTGTATGTGTTTGTGTCTTTATGATGGAACAGAAATATAGGCAAATTTATGAAAGAGTACTGGATTTCTCTAGCAGAATGATCACAATAGCAACCTCAACAGCAACCAGTCCTATGCTCGCTCAGCCACATAGTAGGAAAAGAAAGAAGCTTATATATAAAAGCATTTTTACATACATTGTTTAAGATAGCACATTGCATTTGTACCTATGTAACTCAACCATGCCACTTGGAGTGGCTTCCTGAGGTTTAAGGTGGATTTGCAGGGCCATATATGATCATGGCAATAGTGCCACAGTCATGGATACATAACATAGTTGAATATGGAGCAGTTCTGGATCTGTAACTTGAGGTTACAAATCTGTAACTGCAATGCAGAAGCCAGCTATTATTTGTCCGTTATCAAATAAGTAATCCAATGGAGGAGAAAGAGAAAGAAAATGGCTGCAAGTTAGAGTGATGCAGGAAAAGATTGGGGTATGGAAAAGCAAATAACCAGGAAATTTGCAAGCATGCAAGCTAGTAATTAGTGAGTAGAGGCATGTGATAGTTTCTAATCATATTAGCAGCCTGAATGTCAGCAGCAGGGAAACCCCACTTATTTCTGGATGTGGCACTGCACACTCTTGGAGTCAACTACCAACATGATAGTCCAGATTCAACACCAACAGCATAAAATAATTATATGTTTAAAGTAGAATTATATCTGCAACTCCTATTACACCTCTCAAAAAACAAAAACAAAACAACCTTCACCTATGCCCTTTTTGCATGGCATTTGCCATGCAAAAGGGCCTCTGGAGCATCACACGATTGTGAGGAGCGTTTCAGACAACGTCCTCGCAATTGTGCAATGTTACCGGGGCTGACAGGTGCTGATTGTGCACTATTTCATTTTCAGCTTGTAGCCAAAAATGGTGCATGACTGTGCATCGCTCTCAGGGCCCCACATGCACTTACTTTGTGTGTGGAGCTCTGTAGCAGTGGCCCTTGTGCTTCCTTCCCCAGCGCAGCCTGGGAAAATACCCGGCTGCACTGTGGAAGGAAGAGGCGGAGACCTCACACTGTCTGCCAGGTGGCAGACAGCTCCTGTGGAGCCAAAGCAGTGGGGAAATGAGAGCAAGAAGCTGTTCACGTGATCCCCACGCCCCAGTGCCAGACAAAGGTAAGGTGCGGAAAGGGCCCTAATCCCAGCTAACCATCTCCCCCTTCGTACTGTCACAGTTTTCTTGAAAAACAAAACAGACACACCTACAGCCAATGTATCCTTTTCCTAGAGGTCTTTCTATATAGAACTGACTGTCCACATCCAGGGTAAGTTTTTGTACCCTGAAATGAGCTGGAAAATTGTTTTTATTTAAAAAAAACTGCAAAGAAGTTAAACTAGTACTGGGACAAAACACATGCTAGATCTTCCACTGACCTACGACACACATGGTTTCTCAAAGCACAAATTGAAAGATTATCCTTTAAATGTTAACCTCATCAGAATCTTTAAGAAAAAAAGACTCAGATAATGTGTATCAAACTATTGGAAGGCACTCACCAAATTTTAACTCCTATAAATTTGTAATTTCTCACAATTTCCCACTCTCAAAATGGTACAGATAATCCTAAAAGCATGCTCATACTGGCCTATGTTTCTCCCCCACCCCCGTTTGAATTGGATTCGTTTTTTTCCTTTTTTTTTTTTTTTTTTGGTCATTTGAAATATCCATACATACCAGAGCTGTTAAGAATCTAACAACTTTGTTGGATTAAACCAAAGGCTTAGCTAACTCAGCATTCTTTCTCTTACAGGCCTCAACCAGATACATATTGGGTAGTTAGTGGTGGCAATACCCCATCCTAGTGATTTGCCCAGTGAATATTCAAAGACATTCTTCCCATAAACATGAAGGCAGGGCGCATACATCATGATAAAACCCCATTGATGGTTTCCATGCATTTGTTTAGTCCTCTGTTAAAGGCTTATAACTATGATATATACATTATTAAATTTAATGATAAAGTATATTTCATGATTTGCATATAGGTTTCCATTTTAAAGGTGAACATATGCACATCCTGCTGTTTCTTATGAAGAACCTACAGTTGCCAGGAAGAAACTAACATGAAACACAGTATAACAAGCTTGCTATTAGTTCTCTTGTAACAATTCAAGGCCATTTCCACACGGAGCAAGGGAATCGCCCCATGCCGCTACTTACCAGGTCTTATGGCTCCCCAGTCCGGTCCAGGCTGCTCCGGAGCAGTGCATGCTCATCGCTCCACACTGCTCTGGCGTCAAAAATATCGACTTCCAGTTGGTCAAGAGTCTCAACCAACCGCTGAAGCTTACCCCTGGCAGATAGCAGGCTCACATTGGTGCAAGCCTGCAAATCTGCACAAGGAAGCAGGCTCGCAGTGGCATGCTCCGTGCTTTTGAAAGACCTGATTTTTCCAGTCTTTCAAAAGCATGCTGGGCTACCGCTTGGGTCATTCTGGAGCGGGTTGAGGTGTGGATCTATTTTAAATAGTCCGTACCCAGTCCGCTCCCAGGTGCAGCCATCCTCCCTGGAGGACGGACTGCATCGTTTCAAAACGTGCACAAATGTATATATTTCCCATTGGTTCCTAAAATTATAACAACCTATTTACATCTCTAAAGGTTTCTTAAAAAAAATAATAATCTGGGAGTCCTTTTCTTCAGCCTATTGACAGAAAGGAATCTCATTTGATCATTGAGTTATCCTCTTTTTTTTGTTGGAGTATAGGCTCCTTTTAATGCATGTTGGCAAAACACTCATTGGTTTTAATGGACTCATGATCCAGTTTTAAGTGGCAGCTTGATAAAATGGATATCTTCCTAACTGGGACACTTACAAAGAAAGAGAATCAGGGCAATGCATTCAATTACTTTTAACAAGGACTAAATAGCTCACCTGCTACAGTTGTCCTAGTCACAGTAATTAATTGAAAAAATTAGAGCTTGCCTGGATAATTTTCCTGGTTTTGCTTTTTCTCCTTGTTCATGAAATTAAAGGGCTACCTATAGGACAAACATAATAGGTTTTTTATGGCCTTTACTTAAAAACAGGTTGAAACACTTATTTTTTAATATATGTTTTCCCATAGCGCCTGACAACCAAGCACTGCACCCTGTTGTAAAACTTGGGAACACTGAAGTGAAATTAACTGACTGGCTCCTAGCTTGCAAACTCACTTCCCCTTTTGTCTTTTTTTAGATATGGAACACAGAGTGGTGCAAGTAGCTATAGCAAGAAGAGCTAGTAGAGAGCTTCATAACAGCCTATAGAAAAATTACATTTCCCAGATGTTTTTGATCTCCATTGGCCTGCAGCATTGCTGATCACCATGTTGAAAGAGGAAGTGGAGGAGGCAGAATATAAGAAAAAAAAACCCTTCTCACTACTGCCACTTCCAGCATCCTTATCCTTTAAAAATATAAAGAGAGAGAAAAGAGAAAGGGATGCTGGCTTCAGGAGAAGGTTTAATTTCTGGCTTGGGGAATATGAATACAATTTCAAGGAAGAGTAGTAGGTGTGAGGAAAGGGGAAGCCAAGAATCCTTCCATGGTTTGTATTTTGATTCCAATCGAAGAGTTGAAGGCTTTGCAGTGAGCCTTATGGGTATCTAAAGTTTGTTACTGAACCTGGCTCAGGGAAATTTTTGTTGGCATCCCTATTTGATGTTAGAAGAAAGTTCATTTATTGAACAAGGAGAAAGCTCAGTTGTGATATTCATAAACATGGACTTCAATTGCCTCTTGAAATCCAAATAACAATTAGAAATAGTGTGGGTGTTTTGTTTTGCTTTGATGAGCTGTTTCAAATGTTATTAAGAATTTATCTCAAACAGTTATTTACGATTTTCATTTCATATCACATTCAGGTAGTTAACTCCACTTTTGTGGTCCTGAAAGCCCTCTGCCTATCCTCTACAGGATCCCATCACCATTTTTTTAAAGGGACTTCTTGGATATTTCTCTCTTGAAAACTACACTGAGAACCCACTAAAACATAGCCCTCCCAAAAAACCCCTCCCAAACCATCTTTAGGCTTTTTGCCATAATCCTTCTCAAAATGGCAACAAGATGTGAAGTTGCATCATTTCTATTTGCCATTTTGGAAAGGGATCCAGTCTGAAAGGGGTAAAATTGGCCTCCAAGCTTCTATGTAGTAACTTATGCCTACTAAAATCCCTTAAAAATGAATTCATTTTTCCAGTAGGTAGAAATATATTCCGTTGAATTACTTATTACCTGTGATTTTAGTTGTGTACTTCATGAGTATTTAGGATGTGCTTCTTTTAGGGGGGTTTTATCCTCCTAGATATTGAAAAATCTTCCACAGACCACATTATTAGATTATAGTTTTTTTCCTAAAATCAAGCTGAACCTTAGATATATTGATTTATTTATATGTAGGTGGAGGTTGTATCCACTGTTGTTTTATTATCTGTAACTCTTTTATTCACAATCTTAAGACTGTCACATATTTCCAAACTTAAATGTTATCAAGCTTAATCTGACTCCATAGTCCTAAACAATCAGATTACCTAATTAAACAGATTTAATCATGAAAATTACACCAATTTTTAAAAATGGGGAGAATGTCTGGGAGGTCCAAAAGATTAACAAGGAACTTGATGGGCCAAAAAAGTAGGTTTGGGATCTACTTGCAGCCCATAACATACATTATCCCTGGCTTTCTTTTTGGGCCTTTTCACACTGCACTGTTGTAGTGGTATTATTCTACTTTCAACATCCTATGGAATTCTGAGATTTATAGTTTACTGAGGCCAAAGAGCTCTCTGGCTAAGAATTCTAAGTGTCCCTCCCTAAAATGCAAGCTCCATGATCCCATAGGATGTTGAAAATGGAATAATAGGATTATAACAGTGTAATGTGGAAAGACCCTTAGGTTCATTAACTGATGACACCCCAGTGATCAGCAATGACTCCAGGCAAACATTTCAGTAGCTTTGAGTCAGTCTCTCACATTAGTGTTAAAAAAGTTTTAGCTTTTTCCTTACATAACTCTTTCAAGCTCAATGTCACTTGAGGGCTTCCTTACATGAACTACTCATCTGATCCTGCAACAATATTTTGGTGGGTTTCTTTATGTGCTATGACTGGACCATTTAAAAATACAGGGTTTCTTTCTTCCACAATCACTTTTTGGTAGACCTGATGGTATGTTTAGGGTCATTGTCCATGGTAGATGACTCAGTTTCATTACAGCTTCTGCTGTTAGATGGATAGCCAAATATTTTCTTCAACAGTTTTCTCACAGACTGCATAATTCATACTTGTGTCAATTAAGGCAAGCTGTCTGGGTCTTAGAGAAGCAAAGCTGGTCCAAATCAGCATGTTCTCCCCACCATGCTTGACAGCTGGAAGGAGTCTCTTCTGTTTGGACTTGATGTTTGTTCTTCACCAAACATAACATTTCTCATTAAGGCCAAAACAGTTCTGCCTTTGATTCCTCTGTCCAGAGAACAGTGCTTTTCTTGTCACTCATCTTTACAGAGAACAGTGTTGTAGAAATCGGGACATTCTTTTTTTATCTTTAGTGAACTTCAGATGGACAGAAATACTAGTTTTAGTGAGCAGTGGTTTCTTCCTAGTTATCTTCCCCTTCTTCCTTCTTGTTCAATCTTTTCCTGAGTGCTGGGTCAAAAAACCCCGTCACTTCAGCCAACAATAGAGACTGTTCCTGTTTAGAGTAACTATGGTTTTGAATCTTTTCCATTTGCAGAAAAAAGGAATTGCACTGGTTGTCAATATGTTTCAATTCTGAGTTCAAGGTGCTGGCAAGAATATTTAAAGCCCTAAGTGGCCTGGGCTCTTGATATTTGATAGAGCATCTCTCTCTCTCTCTCTCTCTGCCTTCTCTTCCTCCTCCCTCTCCTCCTCCCTCTGATTGTCCGAGAATTGAAATCTGTTGGAGGGGGCCTCATCTGTGTCCCATTATTAGGGAAAATATATTGTGGGAGCGTAAGGCCCCTCTTTGGGGGTCCCCAGTGTCAGTATGGTTTGGATGGACACCATACCCAATTGGCAACACATTTTATTGGCTCTGATATCAAATTCAAGCCTGAGAGGTGACAGAGAGGTCAAACTGAGCAAGGGAAAGAATTTTACTGTAAATGTGAGAAGCATAGGTCAACTCCAAAATTCCTTCAGGTAAGACTGAGTCACTTGTCAGACAAATACACATCATTCCTGTGGATAATAGGCTTAAATAGAAGCTGGAATTTTCCAGGGAATCCAACTGTGAGGAGCCCACTAGGACACTGATTGACAGATATTCATCCCTTGTACACCTGGATTCTTTCCTCACAGCACCCACAATAGACAGCTATTACAACACCCATCATGTCTTTGTCAGTCAAAGCAAT
Organism: Iguana delicatissima; assembly: GCA_948472985.1. Classification (NCBI taxonomy): domain Eukaryota; kingdom Metazoa; phylum Chordata; class Lepidosauria; order Squamata; family Iguanidae; genus Iguana; species Iguana delicatissima. The sequence continues at coordinate 3,135,691 of CAOKZL010000098.1, read as the reverse complement.
AAGCCCATCAACAGGTAAAAGACTCATTGTCCACAACAGGTTCCCTTTGTCTTGCATCTGGAACCTTCACAGCCACAAGCCATTTTCACCCCTGATTTGAGGATGCCCAGTGCAGTCTCTTGAAAGTCTACCAGTCACTCTGTCCGTCTGGCTCCTGAATGAGAACTGTCCTTAGGTCCTACTAAGCCAAAATACATTTTTGCTCTTCACTACTCTTCTGGACTGGTAATTATAAATCCCCCCAAATCTCTCAGCCTCTCCATAATTTTTCCTCCCCTTCTCTTTCAGCTAGCTCTTGTGTGAATGTGTGATTTTGTGTATCTTGTGTGCATGCATGAGTGAATTCCCCTCAATAAAATCATTTTATTAGACAATTTTGCTTGGTTTTTGGCTTGGCCTGACCCCGTGAACATTGGGTAGAAAGATCTCGCTAGGTTACCTTGCCTCTTGTAGTGCTAGCGCTTGTGATCTGGCTAATTCCCATTCCCCTTTATTTGGAGCACATTGAGGTATTCCCCATGGGACCCCAGAAATCAGGGTAACAGGAGAACCTGGAAGAGGGCTTCTTTTTCAGTGGCAATCTGATTGAAATTTAGGACATATGTGCCAAGCAACTTTAGAATGTGGTAAAGATGGCAAATAAATACACACACACACATATACACATGTATATATGGAAGAACATACAAGCCAGGAAATGATGCAGCAGTTTGCTTTTTGTCAGAATTTACTGGGAAAGGCAACTAAGTTGAGTTGAACACAAACCACTTTTACTCTTTGAACTGATTGCATTTGTTTGCAGTATTTGATATAAGCTGAGGACAAAGAAAGAAAATGAGGACAGAGAAATTGGTACATTTTTAAAAGCAGCTGAAATAGCAAGACAGCAGGGGATAAATGGGGGTCTATCCCTGACAAAAGAAACAATTGGAGAGTATGAATATGACAAAGTGTAGAAGAGGCCATGATTCTTGCCATCCCTAAAGACGCTTAGGTCAGTGCACAGAATACACAGAAGCATATATGTTCAGACTGCCAATATGTTGAGAATGTATATGCATCATAACACTTAGGATGGGGCTATGAAATGAACTCAGAGGCTCTCCAGATGTTGTTGGACTGCAAGTATCTGCAGATCCTGAAAATTCAGCCAATGGTGAAGAATGCTGACAATTGCAGTGTGACAAGATATGAAGAACTGCATAGTTCCCACTCCTGTTTTGGAAAAGCTGCTAAAACCAACGTGTGAAGATAATTAGATAGTTCCATGTCAATTTTAATGTCTACTTTCTAATGCATACAATATTTGATGCTAATGAGATCCCAGACCTGTGAGGTACAAGGTGCTCTGAAGGAAGAACCACCTTTTTTGGCCTCAAACATTTTTATGTCAGGCACAATCACACATGGACAGTGAATGTGGTGGGGATGCAGCAGGAGGATTTTTAAGGTAACTTCCCTTTTCTTTTACATTATTTTTGGTCCCTAAAATTGGCCCACCCTCCCATCTCCAGTATAACGTGAGCTTTGCAGGTTGCTTTAGGGCTGGGTAGCACTTTTTTCCCTCTTACCTGATTTTTTTTTCTTACCCCACACTATATGTGGAGGACTTTGACAGTTGGCTAAAGGTAGTGTCCTTAAATATGAGATTATCTGGAAGGTAGTAGAGAAGAAAAGTGACAGTTACTATAATTCTCTTGGCACCCTTTTGGTGAAGGGGACAGCTCTGGAACTGCCTCTTTAGGTCCTGGAACCCAGGGGTGACTTCCCTTAGGACTGGCCTGGGGACTTTTCCCTCACTTTAAGTCCTATTACATTGGAGGGGGCTCCTCAGCTCTGCCTTCCAGGAGATGGCCAAACAGGGAATAACCCTGTTTTTGGGTTGTCCTCGGGGCTCAGGTGGTTCACCCAGGGGAAGGCTGAAGAGGAAGTCATGGAGTGATGCCTGTTTCAATTGATTCCATGCTAGGTCGCTCCACTTTCTTGCTTCTTTCTAGGTTCAATACAATTAAATATGTTCTAGGTTATAAACATTTGGCCTTATTCAACTCAATTATCTGTGTCTGCTCTCATTATTCCATGGTTGGTCAGCAAAATGGGCAACTAATTATAAACTTTTTAAAGGTTCTTAACAAAATAAAAGCTTGTCATCTTCTGCGCAATCAAGTGCCATTAATATGGTTTATATGCTATTTGAGGTCCAGTAGGGAGCTTGGAGCCATGCTTTAACCAGATATTAATTAAAATACACTTCACACACACACAAAAACAACCTTGTCAGTGTTTGCTAAATCAAGAACTCTTAGTAAATGTATAATTAAACTAAAAGAGCATCTGGAAATATTAATACAATGATGGACATATTTTTATGAGCAATACAAAACCAATCTTATTTTGCAATACAGTTTTCCCTCATTTAAGCAAATGTCATTGGTTTCATACTAGCCTGCTCCTTGCTTGCTTCACAATCTGCTTCAAAGTGAACTTAAGATATACTAGATCTGAGGATGAATGAAACGGCTGCTCAGTTGCTGTAAAACCAAAAGTGAAAAAGGTATTATTTTACACAATTTTTTTTTGTATTCTTGTATACAAAACTTTGGTATGATTTTTTTACTAAATCACAATGCAAAAATCATAGGTAAATGTGTGCAAGTGCTAGCAGTTGTACCTAGGAGGGATAAAACTTTAATAGTAGTTGTTGTTGGTTGTTGTTGCTGTTGCTACTAGATAGAAGAGTTAAGCAGGAAAAAAGTTACATTGCTAATCTATACAAAAATGTTTCCTTGAGTTCAGTTGGGCTTACTACCAGGAAAGTTTCATCTTCATTGTCTCATCTTTATGAAAGATCCCAATCAGTTGATAGAATAATTGGTTTTTCTTTCCAAGCCTCATGTCCCTTGGGCAGCACCTAGAATTTCATATATTTCTGACACTTTCAAAAACTTCCCTTTGTGTCCTGATTGCTGTAGGTGTAAAAGAGTTCATTTTTGAAGAAGATGAAAACAGAAAGAGCTGTTCAATTAGAAATTGGGATTCTAGTACCAAGGTGATAAAAGCATTGAAAGAGTTCACTGCTGGACATTCAAAGTCGATAATTGGTCAGCGATAGTCTTGATGATTGTGAAATGTTTCCCAGTGTTTATATGCTTTAATTCTTTTCACTGTAGTCAACTGTACATAGGGTGGCAATGTTTCATTAAATAATCATATGAATTGTCTTGTACAAGCCCTTCCAACAAACTGAAAATCATTGTGGTAATGCACTACCACATGTAAGCCTGACCTAAACCTCAGGGCCCACTCTTGAAAAATACTAAACTTTTCAACTGCAGACAAGAAACAGAGCATCCTATAGGGAGTGCCTGATCCATATAAAAAGTTACTCAAAAGAAAACTGTAGCAATTCAAAATCCTGAGGGTGAACTGGAAGAAGGCAAACTGCAGACTTAGGCCCTTTCTGAAGGATGGTATCCAGCTGGCATGAGGATGCAAGAGGAGAGGGATTGTGATGATGCTTCCATATGACATTGTTGCAGTCCTGCCCTTCTCATGTCACTAGCTGGCATGATCATGGGGTATATCATTGATGAAAAAACTCCATCAATGGCCCCCAAATGCACGAGCCTCCCCTTGCTGCTGGTCATGCAGAAGGGTCAGAAGTGCTAGCACGTGCTTTCTTCCCCATTGCAGCATGGGAAGAAGGCTGGCTGCAGTGTGGAAGGAAGGAAGGAGCATGTCCCTCACACTCAGTTGCACAGGCAGGTGGCTGGGTGCAGAGAAGAGCATTGGGGACGTGCTCCCATCTCAGCAGAGATGCTGGCAGGATTGTGACAGAACAATTCGGGAGAGTGTTGTTATGTGGAGAAGGCCTTAATATTGCATTTTGCCAACTCAATTCCATGTCATTCTTGCAAACTAAACTAACAGCTGTTTCAAATGATATGTACCTAACATCACACAATTCGGTAGAAATGGTACCATTAAAGAAATCCCCCCTGGGAAAAAGAAATGATGAAGCCATCTAAATTCACCCTGCACTTTCTTGGGAACCATCTGCAAGGGAGGCATCCTCAAATTACTAAATTAAGGAGAGGAAAAGGGGCCCATTCCACAACTTTCAGCTACCTCCTTAGCAATTTTATTCCTAACAACTTGCTTCAAACCAACAACAGAACATAAACAAGGCTTCCAGGTTCCCTGGAATAAAATCTGAAAACCATCTCTAAAACCCTTCTTCAACTAAAGTGTAGGATCCCTATCCATTCAACTAAAGCCCAAGCCTATCCACATTAATTGGACTAGGTCCCTTTTGGAGATGCAGAAGAACCTGTGGAGTCTTGCTTACCTCCCTAATGCTTTCTACTACCACATGTGTCTTTCCCTTTTGGGGAATTATGAATGGAATGGGAACCACTACAGACAAAGCACTCATGCCAGAACATACAAAGGTAACAGCTACAAGATCTATGTATGCCAAACTCCCAACACAATTTATCCTGGCCTACATTCTCTGATTGGCTCTGACTCTTTGAATTAAATACAACCTGTGCTTTCTGGACCATGTGTCTACTATGCAATCTTCCAACTTGAATTGGTCTAGCTACGGTCATCAAATTGACCCACAGCTGAGAGTAAACCTGGTCCCACATAACTGCAGCGTTCATTGTGTCCCTCATACTAAAAAACTCATCATAAGTCAGCTATACCAAACTTGAAAAATCACAGTAGGTGCTATGGATTATATTCAGATAATGGATGAATGCATTATCTGAATGAGGGTCGAGCTCTTGTAGTGATACCTGCATAAATACAATAATGTGAAAATCAATCATGCCAATTCCTGTCAATCTTCCTGTCCCTAAACATATCCCTCTTCTCAGTCATGTTCTCCCCAATCTTTCCCCCTCCCCATACAGCAAAGAAAACATGTCACCATAGCCTCCTCTCAAATTTTTTTCCAGCAAATCTGGTGACAAATGATCTTCCAATGGCCTATTGGGATCCCCTGAAGGGATGGCCCCATAAGACACACAGCTAAAAACACTAGTAAAGGGCTGCTGCCTAATGCCAACAAGACCAGTAGGCCACTATAGCATAAAAGCTCTGGGTTAATCCATTTGTGTCTTATGAGGAAAATAAAAATAAAAGCCTAGAAGGAACAGATACAGTATTTAATGAACTCTAAACCTGCTTGGTCCTGCTCAACAACTGACTTAGCACCATCAGCAACTGCAGCCTTATCTAGGGGCTTACTCCACATACCACAAGGCCGTAGAGGCACAGCAATAGAATGACTGATATTAATACAATTCTCTCTAGTGTCTCAGAAGATGAATCAGCCATCAACTTCTTATCCAATACCTCTAAGCAAGACAATTCAATCTGATTAAAACTTTATTACATTTATTAGTTACCCCCCCCTTGACTGCTTACATTGGCCCATCCAACTTAGACTGATCCCTCCAATTTCCTCCAAATTAGCTAAGATAAGTGTCCTCTCGCTCATCTCCCTTCTCCTCATCAGAGCAAATAGGTCTGGGTGCTTGACAGTAGATTCTTAGCTAATTTCCACTGGTACTCTTGTCTATACGGAAGCCATATCAGCAAGATTACCAGCTTGTTGCAATTTCTAGCCCAACACAGGCACCAGTCCAACATTCCAACAACTGCCTAGAGAAGACAGAAACACCAAACTAACAAGGACAAACAGACACCAATCCAGCTCATCATAAGCTATCCAATAAAGCACTGTGCATCTGAGCTCAGCAGGCCACAACAATACAAACAACGCCAAATACCATATCAAAAACTGGCCATGCCAGGTGCAATTTACAGACCACTCTAGTCCTAATCCATTTCCTAGGCCCACAATAGGCTGGACCAGGCTGCAACCTAGGCCTAACAGGCTGAAAGAAAACAAAACAAAACACCTGAATATACCCATCAGCAAGATATCGGGATCAGGAGCAATAAAGTCACTAAAGTTTGTTATAGGCCCAAAAGGAGGCCAATTGCAAAAAATGGTGCTACCATTCTAGGTCTTTATCCAAAATTGTACACAAACAAACAAAATAAAATTGTGTCCCAAACAAACCATGCCACTCACACTGTTAAAGGCAAATGGCCAGCCACACTAGGAACCTGAAAATGTCTGTATTCAGATACCACCAAAAAAGACCACTCACAGTGAAAACAAAATGGTCACCCCACAGCAAACAATAAAATGGCAGCCCACTTGACCAACCACCTCCAAATAAAATCCATAATGGCCTTCCCAAAACTGTACAACAAAATGGCCACCCACAATGACCCTAAAGTGGCCAGCCATAAATTTAAAAAAGCACATATGGGAAGATGGGGGAGACAGTTACATGAACTCCCAAAAAGGCATGCAAAATTGAAAGTAATTGCCCTACTCCCCATAACAAACCCAACAACCGTAATACCACCACAATTACCGTGACTTCCTTGCATGTTCAACATAAGCCACAGATAAGAGTGCATACATACACAGCCATAAAAGCACCACAGAAAATCAAGAAAACCTGCCAAGGCTGATAAAACTAAGTAACATATACATTCAAATGAACCGAGCAAAGCCAATAAAAATATGGTGGGGACACACACCGTTGCATGCACACACCCTCGAATAAGCCTAACAAAGCCGATAAAGTGCACAAACATGCTGTCACACATCTAAAGCCCTTTCCGCACCTTACCTCTTTCTGGCGTGGGGTCACGGGGATCCCGCGAGCAGCCTCTTGCAAGAGGGTCTTGCGTCCCCACTGCTTTGGCTCCATAGGAGTTGCCTGCTGGCCGGCAGGCAGCATAAGGGCTCCGCCTCTTCCTTCCACAGCACAGCTGAGTATTTTTCCAGGCTGCACTGGGGGAGGAAGCATGAGGGCTGCAGCTCCAGAGCTCTGCACGCAAAGTAAGTGCACAGGGGGCCCCAGAGCAATGCACGATTGTGCACCATTTTCGGCTACAAGCCAAAAATGAAATAGCGTGTTATCGGTGCCTGCTGGCCCAGCAGCATTGTGCAATTCTGAGGATGTCATCTGAAATGCTCCTTGCAATCACATGATGATCCAGAGGCCCTTTCGCATGGCAAATGCTGTGCAAAAAGGGCTTATATCCTCACTTAGATCAGGCTATGCACACACCAAAACAAAGAATAAACTGAGGGAGAAAGGGTAAAAGCCATGCACTTCTCCCTTAAAGGAATGAACACACACTGAACAAGGGGAGCAAGCAACCCATGGACACTCACACACGACAAGAAACAAGGAAGTATACATAAAACAAAGTGAAAGCTCTAGCCCAATGGAATAAACCCAGAACAACCTCCCAGCTCTAGCCCAATAGGGCTAAGACACAACAAATTCCCCAAGGCCAAGTATGACATACACTACCTGTAAACAGCTGGTTAAATTAAAGAAGTATTAGAAGAAAACCCCAGGCCAAATGGGACTGAATCACCCCCAAAACCAATGGGCTAGCACAATGCTAAATAAATCCCAAATAATGAAATGAATGCTAAATAATTTCCCCCTCCAATAAAATCAAAGTAACCCCCACCGCTGTAAGAAAATGACAAAGCAGCAGCATGTGATCTTAGTCCACAGCCTTGTTCCAACTATTCTAACCACAAGGCCTAACAACTTCTTCACAGACAAGATGTCCTGGGCCCTTTGCACAGAGTGGCAGTGTCCATCGTGGGGGTGCAAGAGGAGTTGGGACCACAACAAAGCTTCCAAATGATGTAGTTGTGGTCTTGCCCTTCTTGCACTGCCACCTGGTATGATCACAGGGTATATCATTGATAGGGAAAATCCATCAATTACCTCCCATCACATGTTCCTTCCATTGCAGCCAGCCATGTAAAAAGGCTGTAAGTATGATCAAGCGCTTCCTTCTGTACCACAGCATGGGATGAAATCTAGCTGCAATGTAGAAGGAATGGGCGTGTTCTTCACGCTCTCTCCCACAGGAAGCCAAATGCACATGAAGAGGTATGCTGGGGACACTCTCCCATCCTGTCAGAGGGGCTGCCAGGATTGCAATGGGATGAGTATCATTCTGCAGAAAGGTCACTGGACTTTTACATTGTGAAGATCCAAAAAGGCATGTGAGGGGGCAGTCAGACCTTAAATAGCCTCTGACTCTGCCCCATTACATACTGTGTTCTGGCACCTTGTGCCAGATGCATAACACCATGGCGTCATTCACCATGTAATTCCATGTAGCTGGTAACTCTTCAATCTGTCTCATGTGTGTTGTGACAAACACTGTGACAATTTAGAAAGATCTAACTTTTCAATTAATGAACTTGTACCCTATCAAACTTCAAAGTGAATCTACATTGTATATCTCTTTTTGAAAGCTGAAGGTTAAAGCAGGCTATTTGGGCTTTCATATATCATAGGTTACTTCTAAGTATCATTGAACCTTTCAAAGCTTTTTCTTCAGCAGTGACTTGCCTCAGTTCGACTTGTCAGCTGTACAATGGTGTATAAAATTTTAATGGTGGAGCCAACTCAAACAGAAGCCTTTCGAGTGAACTCTAGGATGAATAAATCATAAGAGCCACTGAAAGATTTTGGTGAGGAGGCAAGAGGAAGTGATTGTACTGGTGTGAAAGTACTAACATTCAGAAGATAAAATGTACACTCCACATCCATACCAAGTATGAAAATTATGCATAGATACCATTGGTGGAGATGTGCCATATTAAGTATGATGAAAGACACATGTTTAGTACGTTTCAAGAGCAGAAAAACAAAATGTCAGAAGAACATAAAAAACATGCTGGATCTTATCAAGGACCAGTCAATCCATCATTCTATTGCCTACAGAATCCAATGAGATATATATGGGTGGCCTATAGCTACTCAAAGTATGATATAAGTGTGACCACTCTCCTCTATAGTCATTTCCCAACAATTGATATTCAGAAGTAGTATGTGGCCTCAGAACATGTGGGTATTAAATACCTCTTGGAGGTACTCCCATCTAGATTATTAGTTTTTTTGTTTTCATTAAAAAAACTTCACTCCTGTAAATCTTCAAGTTTTTCCCCAACCTGCTAATGTTTTTCCAAGCATAGAGAAACTGGCATTTTGGTTATATACGGACCACTATTCACCTCTGAACAATGAAAGTGGAGGAAGTGACAAATTCCCTCATTCCCTCAATCACTCCAACAACATTAAGCTGAAAGGTAAAGTCTTAGCATTATAAAATACACCCAAATTTACAGTTAGGATGTATACTGTTACCATGTTGCTCAAGCAACAACTGACCTTTTTGTTGTCAGGGAAACAGCTGAATATTGCCATGGTGGTAAAGGGGCTGATTCTCTTATTCAGATTTCTCTGTGAATGAGTTTTCAAAAGAATGGCACAGTTCAGTAGCTGTGGCATTAATTAACAACTCTGTCATCTGAGTTGCCCTTCCCAAAAATGTGGGCTGTAGAAGAGAGCTTGCCTTGTGCTTCTGCTTTACGAAATTTGTTTTCATTGTAATTAAGCCACGTGGTTGTTTTAAGAACTCTTTCCTCTAAGCAGTATGCTGAACATTGTACAGGATATCTCTTTATGTTCTATGCAGAGAATATTGTGAGTTATTTATACTATTTGTTTATTTTTACTGACCTGAGAGGGAGATGCATGTGGGATATTACAACACAAGTTTGAAAAAAACCTACCTGGATTTTGGTAGTATGGACCTGAGAGGGGCAGATGGATCACCATTTCCTTCTTTACCTCAGGCAGACATAAATGTCTTCTGCCAGACCTGATTCTGTGCTAAATTATATGGATATTATAAAATTTGAATTATCTCTTCTCATCAGCTCTCATGAGTTGTTCAAATATAAATCACATAAAATGTCACAAATTAATTCACAGACTTACATAATCTAGGTCATACATGTAGTGTCTATCATTTGATTCCCACAGCATATATAGATGAGGTTTGGTAGGATTTTGTGTGGAAAAAAAGGCAGCCAAATGGAGTTTCATAGTGCTTTATTTTGGAGGGTTCTTACTATAAGGAACAACATAAAGTGAAATGTAAATGTGTGTGTATACTCTATAAGGCCATTTCTACCCTACACTGTTATAGTGCTATTATTTCACTTTCAGCATCTTGTGGCATTCTGGTGTTCATAGTTTACTGAGGCCAAAGAGCTCTCGGCTGAGAATTCTAAAAGGCCCTCCCTAAGCTGCAAACCCCAGGATTCCATAGGATGTTGAAAGTGGAATAATAGCACTGTAGTAATGTAGGGCAGAGATGGCCTAAGTTATTGGTCTGGTCCAATGGGTGGGAAAACTTGAGGAAAGGGGATGTACTTGCTTCCTGAGTTCAGGAAGAGAGGAATTGTTGGAGCTGAGGAATAAGACCTTTTCAAATTAAATAAGATAGTGATATTTTTAGATATGCATTTCAGAGATAACAGGATAGATTAATTCTTTGTGGTGTAATTTCTGTATTGCATTTGCATCTATTATGCATTTTTTTTAAAAAAATAGGGCTTTAAGATTGCATACAAATGTTGTAACACTGTTAAGCAGTACAGGCAGAAGAGCCCTGCAATCAGGTCCAGCACTGACATCTCATTGGATGTGCAGAACTTTTGGGACAGTGCATATGTGTCAGATTTAATATGTAATTTGTTTTATTGTTTTCCTCCTCTCTCTGGCCTTAAAACATGATTATGGCCCTTTCCACAACTCATCTTTTTGAAGAGCTGGAGTGCGGGAGTCAGGCGAGCAGCCTTTTGCGAGAGGCTCTTGCATCCCCATTGCTTCAGCTCTGCAGCTGCTGCCTGCTCATGAGCAGGTAGTGCAAGAGCCCCTCCTCTTCCTTCCACAGTGCAGCCTGGGATTTTCTCAGGCTGCGCTGGGGCAGGAAGCACAAGTGGCGCAGTTCCAGAGTTCTGCATGAATGTCAAGTGTGCGAGGGCCCTTGGAGCAATGCATGATTGTGCACCATTTTCAGCTCAAAGCAAAAAATGAAATAGTGCATGATCGGCACCTGCCAGGCCCTGGAGTGTCGTGTGATTGTGAGTGTGTCGTGTGGACTGCTTCTCGCAGTCACACAATGCTCCAGGGGCCTTTTCGCTTGGCAAATGCCATGTGAAAAGGGCCTATGTTTGAAATATTCAACTATAGGTGGCTCCACAGAACCTCAAAACTACACAAGGCTGTAGAACCCAACATAGATCATCATTTCCCGTATTGGCATGGGGAAACACTGACTCTCTAAATGTTTTGGATGAAAACTCCAGTAATACCTTGACACTGGTCATACTGACTGGAGATTTGAGGGGCACAGCACTTCCTAATTGCTGATACAGAATGGGCTGCTCTCTATTGAAATGTTACAACTATGAAATACAAGAAACAAAAAAGAAGTTTCTGTTGTTTCCATTTGTTAGTGAATCTTAATGTACTCACTGAAGAAGTGGGGGGAAAATTGGGCCACAGCAACTTGGAGTCATTGCCCAGAAAGGTACTTTTTCAAACTCTTGCTATTGTGACAGAAAGACCAGATCATTTTGTTGGGGTTCCTATCTTTTTCACTCTGTATTGTTTTAGCCTTGTGATAGCACAGATTTATGATGATGCCACTTCTGCAGAGTCATTGACGTTTTCATAGTTGAGCTCTGCATACAGCATGCCCGATTAATGAAATAAATGTAAGGAAGAATGAAAAAATTGTGTAATATTATTTCAGACTAAGAAATTAGTGAAAACATAAGTTAATATTCTCATACTGTTAGGCTAGAAATGTAGTGCTTGGAAATTTACTGGAGAATTCATAGTTTTTAGTCATTTAATATTGATTGATAGTTTGAACAATTGTAGCTCATTAAGCGACCTTTGCCTTTCACTTGTTTATTCTGCTTGGTTCCTGCTTATAGTTTACATGTTCCCTAAAAGAATGCTGTTTTTGCATCACTGTTATCTTTGGAGATGACCTGGTGGAAATAAACTCAAATGTTGACTGGGACATTTAGACCTTAGAAGTAATGTTTAGGGTAAGATAAAATGTAACACATGTACAAGCTGTGACTCTGCTAATACTGATGCATGAATCTTTTCTTTCCTGTAAGCATTCATTAATATAAACATAAAAATAGAATAAGAAGGGAAGCCTTAAAGAATAAATCATCTTTCTGGGGTCATCACTCTTTGGTAATCACTAAAGGGATCCTTTGGCCAAAGATAGTAGTGTGTGCTTGTGACTTTCTTGTCATTTTGCTCCATCCCTTTCTTTACCACCTTCCTACTTTAATTTTGGGGGTTCATGTCCATTTGGGGTACAGTAAGGTGTGATTTGCACCTTAGGGTGTGTTCCACCCTAACAATACATTAAAATATCAAACTTCTACAAGAAATAAGACAAGGAGGTCATCAAATCTGGATTATATGTTCATCAGTTAGAATAAATCTCTTCTCCACCATGCATACAGCCTGCACCTTGAAGTGGGATATTTGCTTCAGTTAAGTGTGTAAAGCTAAGATCCTACCTTTTGGCAGTAGAAGACTAGGGAGGAGGGTTTTGTGCTACAGAGTTGAATTATTTGCATCAGGTCCTCTCAGATTTGTAGGCCCTTTCTGCACCTTACTTGGATCTTGCAATGTCAGTGCCTTTGCCAGAATGAGAGCATGTCCTGAACACTCCCCTCCACACCTGGCCAACTGCTGAAAGATGGTAGTCGAGACATGTTCCTTCCTTCCACAGTGCAGCTGGCCTCTTCCTGTGCCTCACTGAGGAAAGAAGCACTGAGATAGGCTTCCACCCTTTCCACACAGCCCAGCCAATACAACCATTACACAAAAGGGAGCTATTGCCTGATTTTTCTGGTAATGATATAATGCACAATCGCAACAGCTGGGAACATGACAGAAGTGAAACTGTGATGATGCTGTGTGGTACCATGCATCACAACCCAGCTTCAATGTGTTCCCATGCCGGGATGGGGCCATAGTGCGGAAATGGTAGTACTGAATGATTTGGCCAGTATCCTCATGGGAGAAGGAGATCTGTGGGCAATGTGGAAGCCACTAGTTACTCTCCTTGAAAAATAGGAATCTAGGAGATAAAAATGTTTAGGAATATAAGTCCATTTAAAAAAAAAAGTTCCTATTTATGTACCAGAAAAATGTGATTTCTATGAAAAGAAAAGGAGAAGGATGACACTGGTACTTTTCTGAAGAAAAGGACACTTGATTTTTCTTGAAAGTGTTTTGATGTTTTCTTGTATAATCAGAGGCCACATAAGAATCTTAGGCCCTCAAGTGCCTATTAATATGTTGAAGATGTTGCCTTGATTGCCGCAGACTACAGGATCATTTGAGTTTTGCCTAAGAGTTCCATCTCAATATCAATAAATAGCATGATGGAACCGGTCACAACTAGGTACATGTTACAGAGAGATTAAAACTGAGAGACAAGCCAAGAATGTGGAAGCAAAAATGGCAATTCTCTGTTAATATCTGAAAAGAATAGACAGAATTTTTAACATTTCTAATTATGTTGTACATGACAAAGTAAAGCTACTACATGGTAACATTACTGGTAGTATGGAATAAAATCTCCTCTCATAAAAAAGAAAGAAATAGAGAGATTGAGAGAAAGAGAGAGAGAAAGAAAAGGGGAAAAAACTAGCAAGAGATTAGCAAGAAATAATGTTTCATCTTCCTCCTAGGGCACTTCTTGTGGCAGTGCATGAATTTCCTCTTTTTTCTTCTCACTCTCTCCATCTTTCTTTTCTATACAGACATAAGTAAGTGAAATTGTGAAAGTTATATGAACAAACATAATATTTTCATGTTTTTCTGAAAAAAAATACTGTTTTAAAGTCCATATAAGACATTAAAGTCCATTCCTGACCACCTTTGTCATTTATATATAACACATGACTTCAGTTGTTGCAGACTTTTACTTTTTAAACCCTTAATCAAACCATGAACAACTTTGTTTTTGTTTTGTTTTTTCCCACCACTTTTGAGAGAGTTAACACATTTATGGTGTTTGACAAAAGCACCAAGCTGAACTCAACCATGTAGATTTCTCAGTAAGCCCTTTGCATTATATATGTGTGCTCTGAAATATTAATTGCCTTGAAGGAAAATTTGCTTTTACTATTTTACAATGTTTTATAGGATTGTATTTGCTCAAGTGCACACTATCCCTTCCTTCATTCTTTTCCATCTAATACACTCTGCCTTGTGAAAATGGCATACTAGCACACTTCACATTTAATTATTTACATTTAATGAACTAGATGTTATTGATACAATGTGTTAATGGTCCATTACAGGCTGCTGTTTCCCCCAAAAAATCCATGGTATTGGTTCACGTTTCATTTGGAAAGTGACAACTGATCGTCTAGGCTGGCAGAAGTTTACTTTTCTAGTCCCTATAAATTCTCTTGCTTCTCACTCAGCTTGGACATATATTTTTTGTACAAGTGGAAGAAAGGAAATTATTAAAAAAGAAAAATATTTTGTTCATGGATAGTTAAGGCCTCTGTATCCACCCTCAGGACCCTATATTCAGTTGCTAAGTTTTCTCTGCAAATGCCATACTGAGTCCCTCTTCAACTTTGATGACAAATGCAGGTTTTTATAGCCCCAAATTTGCCACGAAAATTCTAAACATCTTTTTATTTTCTTCCTATTATAAATGGTGGCAATTTCTGATGTCCAAGCCACATGTGGAGGAAAGTTGTATGTAAATTACACGTTTTCTGCATTAATATAAAAAAAAAGAAAAGAGGAAGAGTTCATTTTATAGAATCAAACATGCAAGGGTAACAGTAGAATTTATTTCCTTCTGCTTAAATCTGTATAAGCTTTTTAGCTGCACTACCATCCCATCCCCTCCTCATTTTGAATTAAGCTAAGACATGAAGAAATGTTTAAAACAGTGGAGAGCAATGAGGTAAGGCAAGTGAGAGGGTTTATTTCTCTTTCCTCACATTGTCCAGTTTATGTAAAGAGTAGATCTCCACCTCTCTTTTCCATGCATAAGAGGAAAATCCATGTTTAATATGCACATCATTGTCCAGCACATCTTGTATGACTTTAGGGTCAACTTCATACAATAATTCATCTAAGAGCACCAAGTGAAGGGAAGGTTGAAATAAAATTATAAACTGCGATTTCATGACTCATTTATGTTTTATCTTCAGAACTATATTCAGAACAGGATACCCTATAAAGAACCACCCAGTACATACCTGTTCTGCAATAACAGTATTAGAAGATTAGGAAGTCTTCCATGATTCTTTGAGATTCTCATCATTAAGATCCACTAGTCATCAAGCCAGATTTAACCAGACCTCAGCAGCTTGTGTTCTGTAGTTCTTTGGAAATGCTTAACAATGTATTATTTGCAGCCTTGTAGAAACCATGGATTTCATGCTCCATTTTTAAAAGGAGTAAGGTACATAAGGATCCCCTCACCATGAAGAATTTAATACAGGTCAAAAAGCAGAGATGCTAGAAGTTAATGGCAAAACTACACCTATTAGAATTCTGGCTTCTAGGCTGCAGCAATGAGAACTCAGTGATGAGTAAAATGTTTTCTAATAGCGCTTGGAAAAATAGAAGACAGTAGTAAAAGAGACCAAATTACAGGTGGGTTGATTAAAAAATGAAAAACACAGCCCGCAGTTTTCAAGTCTTGAGCATAACTGTTTATAATTTCAGGATTTTGATGTTGGGAGTGGCAACTTTTGCATGCCTAATTGAATAGCTAGTTTGTTTGCATGTCTATTGTAAGCACAGAGAGATAGCCTAGAGAGAAAACTTCCTGTTTGTTGGTTAACACCTCTTCCTCCAGCACGTAGACATTCTTTGTTCTTTTGAAAAAGGTTCTCCGGCCATTTTGTCTCCTCTTTTTGTCTTTGCCTTTTGTCCTGAAAGCATGCTCTGAGATCTCCTAACAGGGATCATTGTCAGCAAGCATATGAGTGCTTTATTTTCTTCCTGCCTACTTGAAGAATTGAACCTGCGTAGACTATGCACAAGCTTTTGTGAGTAAACTCTTTTATATTTTTAACCAAACTGTTTTTGTGCTTATTTTGAGCTAGATTAAGTGTGTTTGGGGTGTAGTTAAAGAAATGGGACTGCTGATCTGTTCAACTTCCATTTTGTGCAATTACTAAAATACTGTGCTGATTGAAAGTCTCATTACCAAAATCTCTCAATATTCAATTTTTTTTTTTTTAATTTCCCCAACAGGTTATGGGGTCCCAGAACAGAACAGTTACCAGATTTTTCGGGTTTTAGTTATTTTTTGCTTTGTGTCTTTCTTGTGAAAGTAGCTGGTTTTTTCCCCTCTCCCCCCTTTTTGGAAACACACATCTAGCTACAGAACTTTTACCTTTTATCTTTTTGGGAGCTGATTTCTCTTTTTGTTGGAATTGCTAACTAAAGCAAAAATACTGCTAGCAGATTTAGCAGATTTAGACCTAGCTTCCAAACCCAGACTTGTGCGACTCAGCAATGAGAGCTATATAGAATGGAAACAAAAATAAAATTTAGCCTTTAATTACCATAATGTTCTGGATGCAATTGAAAAAGAAGAACCAAGTGGTGAATCTGCAGAACAGTGGTTGAGAAAAGATGCAACTGCACAGTATCTGATTGGTAACGCACTGGAGGCTAATCAGCTACTCTATGTAAGAGATTGCAAATCTGCAAATGAAATGCTAACTAAACTTAAAGAAGTGTATGGTCTTTCATATGAAAAGTCTCAGTCAATTTGTATGAGGGAACTTGTACAGCTTCGCCTTCATACTAAAGCAGGCTGTGAAGCTTATATCAGCAAACTGATTATAATTTTTGATAAGTTGAATTCCTGTGGATTCCAGTTTTCTGATAGAGAAAAAGGTTTGTTTCCTGACCGGAACTCTGGGAGCAGAGTTCAATCCCTTCATCTCTCTCTTACAAAACTTAAAAGGGCTAACCTTTAATGAAACTTTGTCTAAACTATGAGAAGAATGCATTGACCAAGGGGCCTCTCCTTTTGATCATACACAGAGACCAAGTGGATCAAATTACCTGGCCACTAAGAAGGGCAAACCCAAAGCTCCGCCTAGGGACCAATCAGAGCTCAATTGCTTTAACTGCAACAAAAAGGGTCACATTGCAAGAAACTGTACCCTTTCAAAAAAGCCCTCAGCCAGTGGTAGCTCTCCAACTAAGAAATTTACAAGACAAAGGCAGCATGAAGTGGGTGAACCAAGCAAACAGTCTTACAGAGGAAATAATCTTCTTTTAATGGGGCAGACTACAAGCAGAAAAATAATGGTTGGATTATAGATTCTGACTGTACCAGTCACAGCACATTTTCTGATGCATATTTTGATAAAATGGATCCAGATGCAACAGGAAAAATTCAAGCTGCAAATGGTGAATCCATGCAGATCCTGGGATTAGGAAGCTGCACTTTAAACTGTCTATTACCTAATGGCAAAGTTGCACAGAATGTAGCAAGTGATGTCTTGTTTGTTCCTGAATTACACTGCAACATGCTCAGTGTGTCTGCTTTAGATAAGAAAGGATTTGAAATACTTTTCAAACCAGGAAAATGCACAGTTACCAAAGATAATGTCCTTTTTGCAGAAGCATTTGAGAATAATGGTGTCTATGAGTTACATCTTTCAGCTCAACAAGCTAATGTTGCTAGAGCACAGATGAATGAGGCAGCCTTGACCTATGGCACAGACGTCTTGGACATCGTGATCCAAAGGCAGTTCTTGAACTACAGAACCAGAATTTAGCTACAGGAATCAAGGTGAATCAACAATACAATGAAAGTACTACCAGGTGCGTAACTTGTGTTGAACAAAAGTCAGCCAGACCCTCATTTCATCCAAGGACTGAAAAGAGAACCGCTAAGGTACTGGATCTCATTCACAGTGATTTGTGTTGTCCGTTTAATGTTCCTTCACTTGGTGGAAACAGATATGCTTTAATTTTTGTGGATGATTTTTCAAGGTATTGTGTTACTTATCTCCTGAAAGGGAAGAGTCAAGCCCAAGACATGCTACAGAAGTATGTTGTCATGGTGAGAAACAAGTTTGAGATGACACCTAAAGCTATCCAGACAGATGGTGCTGGTGAGTACTGTCCACATCGCACACATGCTTTCCTGGAAGACCGTGGCATTTTGCACAGGAGGAGCGTTCCTTACACTCCTGAGCAGAATGGGATTGCTGAAAGGAAACTGAGATCTCTCCTGGAGGTGACAAAGTGCATGCTGGCAGATGCTCATCTTCCCAGTAAATTTTGGGGTGATGCCTTTATGACCGCAACGTATCTCCAGAATAGATTGCCAACAAAAGGCACCACACGAACACCATTTCAACTATGGCATGGCAGAGTACCAGACATGAAACACATTAGAACGTTTGGAAGTATTGCATATTCATACATACCACAACAGAAGCGACACAAACTAGATGCAAGAGCAGAGCAGACTATTCTAATTGGGTATACTCCTGGAAGCAAAGGCTATAGAGTAATGAACTTAAGGACTGGTGAAGTTGCTACTAGGCATGTAGTTTACTTTGATGAACAAAGCAGAGTTGATAAGAGAGGAACTGTCATAGACTTTCCAGACGAATGAGAGACTATCTTAGAATCACTGGAAGAAGAAGAGCAAAATGTTGAACCTCTCTTAGAAGTGCAAATGTTGTCTACATCTGAAATACCACAAGCAGCTACACAACCTGATTCTGAACAAAGGACTGAGATATATGCTGCAGAAAGCAAGCTAAAGGCAGAGAGCAGTACACTAAGAGAAGGGGATGCAGATGGCTCTGACCTGAGCACTGGACCGGAGGATGCTGCAGAGACAGACCAGGTTCCAGACCAGGTTCCCAGATGCTCAACGCGACCCAACAAAGGTATACCAGCTCCACGCTTGTCCTACCTCGCAACATCAGTGTTACCAAGTGAACCATCAAGCTTTGAAGAAATTGAACAGAAGCCTGCAACTGAGGCAGCTAAGTGGAGAAAGGCAGCACAAGAAGAAACAGATGCACTGCATAAGAATAGAACATGGACACTTACTGAGCTTCCGCCAGGAAAGAAAGCCATAGGATCCAGATGGGTCTTCAAGCTGAAACTGGATGCACAAGAAAAGGTGGAACGCTACAAAGTAAGACTAGTTGCACAAGGCTTCTCGCAGAAATTTGGAATAGACTTTGATGAGACATTTGTGCCTGTTGTCAAACACAGTACCATAAGACTGCTTCTCAGTCTAGCTGCTTCCAAACAAATGGATGTCAGACACCTTGATGTGAAAACTGCTTTCTTACATGGAGAAATAACAGAGGAACTGTACATGCAACAACCTACAGGCTTTGTAGACCAGAAGCAACCACATCTGGTTTGCAAGCTGAACAAAGGTTTGTATGGACTTAAACAGGCTGCTAGAGCTTGGAATGAGAAACTAGACACAATGTTGAAACAATTAGGCTTTAAGCAAGGAGAAGCGGATCAGTGTCTATACACCAGAACCAAAGAAGGATTCAACTTTTATCCTGACCTATGTCACTCTCCTGCCTGGCCTTTGAAAAGAGGCTGGAAGAAGAACTAGAGGGGCTTGCTGCTGGCCACACCCTCCTGCCTGGCCTTTGAAAAGAGGCTGGGGGAAGAACTAGAGGGGTTTGCTGTTGGCCACACCCTCCTGCCTGGCCTTTGAAAAGAGGCTGGAAGAAGAACTAGAGGGGTTTGCTGCTGGCCACATCCTCCTGCCTGGCCTTTGAAAAGAGGCTGGAAGAAGAACGAGAGGGGCTTGCTGCTGGCCACACCTTCCTGCCGGGCCTTTGAAAAGAGGCTGGGAGAAGAACTAGAGGGGTTTCTTGCTGGCCACACCCTCCTGCCTGGCCTTATAATTAGGAGAGGGAGGAAGGAAGGGGAAGTAGGATTGGGTGTGGGTGTGGGCAAGTAGGGGATATTTCTTCTGATGAGGGGCAGTTGGATATAATGGATAAACAATGGGGAGCGACAATAAGTATTGTGTGGGGCAAAGGGAGATATAGTGATAGCATGGCGAAATGTCGTTACATGTTTAATACCTATCCCACCTTCCGTTCGCCCTGCTACCCCAAGGTGTCTGGAGAGCGAACCAAACCACCCACAGAACCTTTCCTTGCTCCTATGTAATACCAGGTCAATGAAAAAGAAAACGCATCTTATCCATGACCTTTTAAAGGATGAAGACACTGACCTGGCATGCTTTACAGAGACCTGGCTGGAAGACGATAGTGCTACAACCTGGGTCCAGGCCTTGCCAGCCGGATATTCTGTCAGTGAGCAGGTAAGGGGAAGTGGGCGGGGT
This sequence comes from Iguana delicatissima, assembly GCA_948472985.1. NCBI lineage: Eukaryota > Metazoa > Chordata > Lepidosauria > Squamata > Iguanidae > Iguana > Iguana delicatissima. The sequence continues at coordinate 3,115,318 of CAOKZL010000098.1, read as the reverse complement.
GGGGGCGGAGTAGCCTTGGTTTACAAAGACAATGTTATACTGACCAGGATTCCTGTCCGGAAAACAGACCACTTTGAGTGTATATACCTGAGCCTGAAGGCAAGGGATAGTCTGGGGATTCTGTTAGTGTACCGACCACCCCGCTGCCTATCAGACTCCCTAGCCGAGCTGACAGAGCTGGTGTCAGAGTTGGTGTTGGAGTCGCCCAGACTTCTGGTTCTGGGCGACTTCAACATCCCATTTGAGACCAGTTTGACAGGTGCAGTTCGGGAGTTCATGGCATCCATGACAAACATGGGCCTATCCCAATTAGCCTCTGGGCCAACACATTGTGCCGGTCATACCCTTGATGCGGTCTTTAGTACGGAACAGATACAGCCGTGGGTGGAGATAATAAATGCTACCACCTTGTCATAGACGGATCATTTCCTGGTCAGGGTTAGACTAATGGCTGCTATCCGGCCCTGCAGGGGTGGTGGACCTATTAGAATGGCCCACCCTCGAGGGTTAATGGAACCTATTGGATTCCAGAAAGCCCTCGAGGGTTTTATGGTTGGTATCGCCGGTGATCCTGTCGAAGCCCTGGTTAATACCTGGAATTGTGATCTTACCAGGGCTATGAACGATTGCTCCCAAGTGTCCTTTCCAGCCTGCTGTAAACTGCAATCCCTGGTATACAGTAGAATTTAGGAATATGAAGCAGGCTGGACAACGACTAGAGCGCAACTGGCGGAAATCTCGACTCTTATCTGACAGGACATGCTATAGAGAATTCCTTTATTCCTATGGAGTGACAATAGATGCAGCGAAGAAGACTTTCTTCTCTGCACGTATTGCGTCTGCGATTTCTCATCCAGCAGAGCTGTTCAGGGTGGTAAGGGATTTGACTCAGTTACCCACTCCCCTGAACTCGTTAGAACCTAATGTAGCTTGCTGTGATGCTTTGAATAATCATTTCGCAGATAAAATCTCTCAGATAAGAGCCGATTTGGATGCCGGTGTTATAGCAGAGGTTACAAATGAAGTGTCCGGCAACCCCGTGAATAGGATTATACTGGATCAGTTTCAGTCAGTGAGTACCGAGGACGTAGACAAGCTCCTTGGAAAGGTAAGGAGGACAACTTGCCTTCTTGATCCCTGCCCTTCATGGCTGGTTGTCCAGGGAGGAGTTGCGATTAAGATGCACTTAAGACATATTATTAATGCATCCTTCAGGGAGGGCAGTTTTCCAGCTTGTTTAAAAAAAGCAATTATACGTCCGCTTCTAAAAAAGCCCTCCCTAGATCCCCTGGATATGAATAATTACAGGCCAGTTTCCCATCTCCCATTTTTAAGCAAGGTGATCGAGAGGGCTGTTGCCCTTCAACTCCAAGCTGTCTTGGATGAAACAGATTATCTAGATCCATTTCAAACTGGCTTCAGGGCAGGATATGGAGTCGAGACTGCCATGGTCGCCTTAGTGGATGATCTACGCCTGGGTATCGACAGGGGAAGTGTGACCCTGCTGGTACTCTTGGACCTCTCAGCGGCTTTCGATACCATAGACCATGGTATCCTTCTGGAATGCCTGAGAGGGCTGGGGATCGGGGGCACTGCACTTCAGTGGTTCCGGTCCTATCTCTCGGGTAGATACCAGATGGTGATGCTTGGGGACAGCTGCTCCTCGAAAAAGGAGCTTAAATCTGGCGTCCCTCAGGGCGCCGTCCTGTCCCCAATGCTATTTAACATCTACATGAGACTGCTGGGAGAGATCATCAGGAGGCATGGAGCAAGGTGCTATTAGTATGCTGATGACACCCAGATATATCTCTCCATGCCTTGGATAATAGCATCGATTAAGGGTGGCATCTCACCTCTAAGTGAATGCCTTGAAGCAGTAATGGACTGGATGAGGAAAAACAGACTGAAGCTGAATCCAGATAAGATGGAGGTACTTGCTGTCAAGGGCCCTAGCCCAGGTATGGAGGTTTGTCAACCAGTTCTAGACGGGGTCACACTTCCCCTGAAAGACTGTGTCTTGCGGGTGCTCTTGGACTCACCACTTCAGATGACAGCTCAAATTGATGCGGCAGCCAGGAGCGCCTGCTATCAACTTCGGCTGATACACCAGCTGCGCCCCTTCCTGGACTTGGAACACCTAAAAACAGTGGTACATGTGCTGGTAACTTCATGGCTTGACTTCTGCAATGCGCTCTACATAGGGCTACCCATGTGCTTAGTCCGGAAACTTCAATTAATTCAGAATATGGCAGCCAGGTTGGTCACCGGAAGATCTAAAACTGACCACATAACACCTATTTTGAAGTCCTTACACTGACTGCCTATTAGTTTCCGGGCACAGTACAAGGTGTTGGTTTTTACCTTTAAAGCCCTTCATGGCTTGGGGCCAGCCTACTTGCGGGATCGCCTTCTCCCATATAATCCGCCCCGCACATTAAGGTCCTCTGGGAGGAATCTACTGCAGCCAATCAGAACTAGGTTGGCTGCGGTTACCCAGAGGACCTTTTCTTCTGTCGCTCCCAAGTTATGGAATGGCCTGCCGGAGGAGACCCGCACATTACCAGTCTTGACTGCTTTAAAAAAGCAGTCAAGACTTTTTCTTCCGACAGGCCTTCCCAGACTAGTGTTCCACTGCCTCTCATCAATTGTCCCTTTGTTTTTAATTGTTTTTAATTGTTTTAATTGTTTTTAATTGTTTTTGTTTTTAATTTTTAGTTTTAATTTTATTTAATCTGTTTTAATAGTTAGTGTGTTAGAGGGATGGTAGGGTTGGTGGGTGGGGAGGGTGGGCTACATTTTGATGTTTTAATATATTTATATGTTCTGTAATGCTGCCTCGATCCATTTGGGAGAGGCGGGATAAAAATAAATTTTATTATTATTATTATTATTATTGATGATTTGATTATAGTCACCTACAGAAATAAAGACTACTCAGAAGTTGTACATCACTTGAACAAAGAAGTGGAATTGAAAGAGTTAGGAGATGCAAGATACTATTTGGGCATGGAGATTCAAAGAGAACAAGATGGATCTTTTCTACTAAATCAAAAACAAAAGATTGCTGAACTTTTAGAAAGTTTAGGACTCCAAGATGCCTATACTGTAGCAACACCCATGACCACAGATTTTCTTAAAAATACTGAAGAAAGTCATGCTTTACCAGATAATAGTCTCTACAGAACAGCAATAGGAAAACTTTTGTACCTATCTACCAACACAAGACCTGATATTGCATCTGCTGTAGGGATTCTGAGCAGGAAAGTTAGCTAACCCACAAAAAAAGATTGGACTGGAGTAAAAAGGGTGGCTAGATACTTAAAAGGGACTATCAACTTTAAATTGAAGCTACCAGCTAGTAGCAATCCAAAGCAATCCATAGTCCCTTTTAAGTATCTAGCCACCTACACTGATGCAGATTGGGCTGGTGATACTGCAGATTGTCACTCAGTCAGTGGTTTCCTATTTTTGTACGAAGATGGACCTATTTCATGGGGCAGCCACAAGCAGAGTGTGGTGGCTCTATCCTCTACAGAAGCAGAGTATATTTCAGCATCAGAAGCATGTAGAGAATTACTATGGTTTGATCAATTGTTGTCTGATTTTGGAACAAATGAAGAAAAACCAATTCAAGTTATGGAAGACAACCAGAGTTGTATTAAACTTTCTCAAACAGAGAAGATGACACCACGCAGCAAGCATATAGGAACAAGATACCACAAAGTACGAGAGCTCACAGAGAATGGAATGATCAAGATGATCTACTGTCCAACCACTGAGATGGTAGCTGATATCCTAACCAAACCTCTACCAAGAGACGGCTTTGAGAACCTGTGAGTCAAGATGGGGCTTCAGGGGTGCATGCACAGTTGAGAAGGGGTGTTGGGAGTGGCAACCTTTGCATGCCTAATTGAATAGCTAGTTTGTTTGCATGTCTATTGTAAGCACAGAGAGATAGCCTAGAGAGAAAACTTCCTGTTTGTTGGTTAACACCTCTTCCTCCAGCACGTAAACATTCTTTGTTCTTTTTGAAAAAGGTTCTCCGGCCATTTTGTCTCCTCCTTTTGTCTTCGCCTTTTGACCTGAAAGCATGCTCTGAGATCTCCTAACAGGGATCATTGTCAGCAAGCATATGAGTGCTTTATTTTCTTCCTACCTACTTGAAGAATTGAACCTGCGTAGACTATGCACAAGTTTTTGTGAGTAAACTCTTTTATATTTTTAACCAAACTGTTTTTGTGCTTATTTTGAGCTAGATTAAGTGTGTTTGGGGTGTAGTTAAAGAAGTGGGACTGCTGATCTGTTCAACTTCCGTTTTGTGCAATTACTAAAATACTCTGCTGATTGAGAGTCTCATTACCAAGGTCTCTCAATATTCAAATATTTTTTTTTAATTTCCCCAACATTTGAGACATCTCTCATTCATAAGATTGCCATAAATCAAAACCTACTTGAGAGCACATAACAAGAACAAAAGCAACAACAATTCAAAACAGCTTATGCACCTAATTTCCAGAAGCTAAAACCAAGTTATGTAGAGCTCTCAGTAACCTAAAGATAAACCTATAACAAGATACCATGTTCATGACTATTGTGTTAAACCTCTGGAATCCGTCTTCCTGACTGTAGAAGCTGGGAGGTCCAGTGGGGTGCTTTTGTTCTCTATTGCTTGATTTCTGTCATTCACTGCTTAGCAGTTTACAGTAACAGAGGGATAATATCCAGAAAATTATATTTACATGGAATAATGAACCAGGATTCTGGAGAACCCTGGCTTATCATGAATTAATAAAAGCAGCTCATACACTCCATCTTTGTTTTAATCTGCACAACAGCGGTGGGAACTGTGTGGCTTATAGTCTTAATGCCACTCTAGGTGATCCAGTGTATCATTTGCAACTCCAGCTGACTCCCAAGTCTCATTTATCCTACCCTGCATTTCTTACAGCCAGGATGTTTTTTTCCCAAATGAGGAGAACCTTGAAAAGGTGTTAAACCATAAGATTATGTTGTTTTGGGTGATCTCCTGTCCCAACAGAGTGACAAGAGACCCTTAAAAATAGTGCAGATAGGGACAGGAAGTCGGCCAACATAGTTTCCAGTGAATAAAATGACATAACTATAGCCCCCTGTAGCTATGGAGAAGTTGACAATTGACCAGTCCAATAATAATCATAACATTTATTTACAATGTTCTTTATGCCAAAGGGTAGAGTATCGACATACACAATCAGGGACAAAGACAATAAAACAGAACACCACAACAGTACATGGAATAAAATCCCCAACACCCCATTAGTTGCTATCCATCTCAGCACCTTAAACACAACTCAGTGGCTTAAGATGGTGAGTCAAGAGGAAGGTCTTCAACTGTTCACGAAAATGGATGAGATCCTCTCCCAGCCAGAGGTCCAAAGAAAGACTGTTCCACAAATGTAAAGCCAGATCTTGAAAGCTTTGACAGAGCCATACACATTGGTGGAACAGACAATAATTATTTGCATTCAGATCTCAAATTCCTGGTGAAACATATCATAGAAGCCAAGCTGCAAGGTACAAAGGGAGGTTAAAGCACAAAGTTTTAAATATCAGGACCAAACATATGAAACAGGCCCTGGCCCAAACTGGTAGCCAGTGAAGTGATCTGCAGGCAGAAGAAACAGGTGAATATTTTGGCAGATTTAAAACAACCCGGACAGCATTGTTCTGGGGAGCAGACCTTCAGGCTTAACAGCATCCCCACTTCTGATGCAATGTAACTCCCTTAATAACCAGAAATCATATTCTAAGTATGTTGCTTGGGAAGATACACAGCTTGGATGAGAAATTGATTTCCGTCTTAATTTACCAGTTGCACCTTGTATAAAAGCAAAGTGGGAACAAATATGCTGTGAGTGCTAGCAATGTGTTTTGAAATTATTTCCATACTGTTTTCAGCTATTGTCAGTTTTGTCAAGTTATTAAGATAAGATTTCTTGCACTGTATGAAGAACCAACATGATGTAACACATTGGACTGTAGGAATTGAAAGAATATTCAAAAATATCCAAAACATTATTTTTTAAAAAAGTGTGTTGCACTGGATTGATGAGAAACTTTGTAGTTCAGGATTCATTATGCACAAATTTATTACATATTTATTTAGTACAGAAAACAGAATCTAGATCAACAATTTAAGTATAATTAATTAAGTGGCATTTCCTGGCCTGATCCCTCCCCCACATCTGGCCTTACTGAGCAGCAGCTCATGGGACCAATTGAAGTCTTTTGTCTTTCCTTCCTGCCAATGAGATGCACCAGATTGACATTTCCATTCCCCCATCAGTGATCTCCTGTGTAACAGTCAGAAGCAAGATCCCTGTTGCACTTCCTTCTTACTCCAGTGATCACTGGAAGGTATATGTACGTGTATGTGGAAATATCTGCCTGCTTTCTCCCAGTTGACAGAACAGAACTGTTGCTTGTAGTATCTGCTGCCTGGTAAAGCAGGATTGGGATACTTTTACAATCCCAACATATTCCCTGGACTATTGCCAGAAACTGGAACATATGGGGAACATGAATATGAATTAGTTACATATGCTTAACTCTAGGTTACACATTCTTAATTGCGTTTGTGAATTCCAGCCAATTTGTGGTGGGGGGGGTTTGCAGGAAATGCTGCCTCCTCCACGAAAAGGTATGAAAATTTGGCACAGAATAAATCTTGAATTGTGACTTGCAAAGGCTTTCTTGCAGCAGGAAGATTGCTAAAATTGCTCATTGCTTCCTTTGAAAATGAAAGTAGTGAATAATTATATCCCTATTGAATGCATATTTGAGCATCCAGGTTCAAGACCCCACTCCTCTATGTAATTCACTCAGTAACCTTGGGGCACTTTCTTTCATCCTGACTTAACAGAAGGGTTGGGAGGATAGAGCAGAGATGACAGGAATCAGTTATGCCACCTTGAATTTATGAGGGGAAAGGTGGGATAGAATTTTTTTCTTAAAATAATATAAAATAAAAAGAGAGAAGAAATAAGATCATTTTTATGTGCCATATATTACACACATGATTTTAATAGTGTCTATACAAAAGAAACATTTTTCTGTATAAGAAGTGCAGGAGCAACTAGCAAAGTTTCAGAGCCACTGCTGGATGAGGGTAACTTTACCATGATTAACACAGAGCAGAGAAGAAAACCACATTTTGTTCATAGATAAACAAAGTCATAAACTACAGAATAGAATAGTACAGGGAATTTTAATTAAACTTATGTTATTGAACACGGAAATAATAGATTGCTATCTTAATACACAGAACACACTTTAGAAAACCTTTCATTTGAAAGGTATCACGCTGCACCAAGTTATTTTGAAAGCTGTTTATTTTTTCTTTAATTTGTCCTTGGTATAAAAGAATTATTTCTTTGTGATTCAAACTGTTAATCCTCTCTCCACATCATAACAAAACAAAACAATTTACTCTTACCTTCTGTTTGCAAGATTATAGTAAATATCATTTTTTTTCCATCTGTCTGAAACAAAGAGGATATTGTAGAGCTGTGTTTTGTGCTGATATTTTGCAGGCTGGCATATACATAATGTTTGAAATTCTTAAAATAAACAGTTAAGAAAGACAGAAAAGAGTAGCACTGGGGAAAAAAGCATAAAATTTCTAGTCTTGTAATTCATGAGGGAAAGTTTGGCAAATAAGCAAAGCATGACATGGAAAATAGGATCATAATAAGTGGAAGATCATTTGGAAAATAAAGGAGTCTTGTGACCAACAGTTGATAACAAGGTAAAACACTATGCAGAAGTTCTTAAAAATAGTTTCATAATCATAGCAACATCACAAGTGCTTTGACCAAACTTATGTGACCCACCTAGCTTATCAGACACCACCATACATGGCAGATCCACCATATATGGTAGATCACTTTGGCTTTCTCATTTTCTGTCAACTACTTCTGTTAGCACTACTTCTGCTGCTATTACTACTACTACTGGCAATGAGGAGGAAGCAAGAAAAATATTCCAGAAATTAACTAAAAAAATTAGTTTCTGAAGCATTGAGAAACCCTCCCAAGGAGAATTCTAGTCTCAAAGATTCAAATGTGCATATACTGTGGTTTGAGAGAATCCTTGCAATCTTATTTTGTGCATAAATAAATAAATAAATAAATAAATAAATATCTTTACCTTTTTAAACTTTACCTTTCTGTGAAAACTGCAGTTTTGAGTAATTTTCTTGCAGCATGGGGAAGAATAGTAAAATCATTTGTTTTCCCAGAAGACAAAAATTTACAAAGATTTATATGACAGAACAACATGAATTGGTTATCAGACTCATAAATAGGTCTCAATACATGAGTTGTGAGCTGTGCTGTCTTTGGCAAATCTTGACTGAGGCCCTTTTCGCATGGCATTTGCCATGTGAAAGGGTGCCTGAAGTGTTGCGCAATTGTGAGGAGTGATCTGCATGACGCACTAACAATTGCGTGATGCTCCAGGGTCTGGCAGGCGCTACTCGCACACTTGTTCATTTTCAGCTTTGAGCTAAAAATGGTGCATGATTGTGCATTGTTCCAGGGGCCCACATGCACTTGCTGTGCATGTGGAGCCTCCGGAGCTGCAGCAGTCATGCGTCCTGCCCCAGTGCAGCCTCGGAAACTCCCAGGCTGCATTGCAGAAGGAAGAGGCGGGGCTCTTGCACTGCCTGCTCGGGAGCAGGCAGCTCGTGCAGAGCTGAAGCAGTGGGGATGCAAGAGCCTCTCGCTGTTGTCTGCTCACACAATCCCCACACCCCAGCACCGAAAAAGGTAAGGTGCGGAAAGGGCCTTAAATGTTGTTTTAGCCCTGACTAGACTAGACCTTTTGAATTTATTGGATTTACCTATGTTGTGAGTCACCATTCAAGAACTGATTGAATGTGCCAACTGTAGTTGGGGCTGACCAACAAGATATCAATCCCTATTTATGGCCATTTCCTCACAAGTCTGTTATAGCGTGAAGATTCCACCTTCAGCCTCCTATGGAATCCTGGGTTTTGCAGTTTTGGGAGGAGCCGTCCGTAAGAGGTTGAAAGTGGAATCATCGCGCTATAACAGACTCGTGCAGAAATGGCCTATGTTGCAGACCTGTTTTAACATACTCCAATGGTCCTAAAATGTCTTTTTTTTTTCCTGAAAAGAGAGTTCACAATGAATATTTTGATTGAAGAAAAGGGGCCTTGTGGTGAGACAGACATTTTTCTTGAAGGACATGTTGCCTTGAATGTTCCTGTAATCATACCTTTTTGGTGCCAGTGTTCTGATGTACTGTATTATTTTTCTCAATTCACAATTATTTGGAATAGTGATTCTTAACCTGGGGTCTGTGATGACCTCACAGGGGGTCCAGAAAGACTTGAAGAAATGTTGTGAGCTTTTCAAATTGAAACAGGAAGAGAGGGAAAAAAAGGAAGAAATGGAAAATTGTATGGAATAATATTAAAAAAGAGATCATAATAGGAATGTGTGTATTTACTTATTTCTCCCTTCTCCCCATATTTGAAGACACTTGGTAAAGAACATTCAATAAGTATTTGATGCATTTTAGGGTTTTAAATCTTAAGTCTTGGTGGTCCATGACAACAAAATATATTTAAAAGGAGTCCACAGTAAAGAAAAGTTTTAGTATCACTGATTTGGAAGATGGCAGCTATTGGGAAAAGGAAAATCACGTCTCAAGATGGCCTTGGTTGCTTCTGGAGTATAACATAGGCTTTGTCCTTTGCTCCTTCAGCATCTTGGTCCTATTGTTTGCCCTTGACTTCTCTGCCTAATGTTTCTATCAGTTCTGAGTCAGTTTTGAGATGGCATGACAGTGTAGGATTTCTCAGTGGCACTAGATTTAAATTCACTATACCTTCCTTGCAAAACATTATCTTAGCTGAACTCTGTCCCAGATTATCTGACCAATAACACAGACATCCTAGTTCCTTGAATAGGCTACGTACTTTTGATATTTTGGTAAACGTGCATATAATGAGACTGAAAGTGAGATGATAACAGGGTGTTAAAGATAACATTGTATGTTCTGAGAAGGAGGAAGGAAGAGATACTTAGTGGGAAGCCTGAAAATAGTACTGTCTCTGCAGATTAGGAGGGGACACTGTAATGTCTTTGAACCAAAGAGTCTACAGTCCTAGTCATGCATGGACATCTAGACCAGAGTTTGGGGTTCTGAGTGGGATCTTTCATCACAGTACCTTCATATCATTTATGTTTCTGACAATCATACAGCTTCCATTAACTGACCCACAACAATGAATCTTGTTTAATTTGAGGCAGGGTTTGGCAAAGTGCAGCACAACCAAATGTCATTGTAATGCAACCCCACAATTTCTCTTCATTGCCTATACTTGCTATGGATGATAGAAAGTGCAATCCAATAACATCTGGAGGGCCAAACTTTGCCCACCCTAACTTAACACTTTTTTTTAGAGCAAAAACAAAAAGTGTTCGCTAAATAAACCAGCAAGGAAATCAATGCAATCAACATCTTTTATACCAGATTTCAAGGATTTTTAAACTGCAGCCAATATTTAAAATTAGATTTGTTTTCCAGTAGCTGAAATGCAGTTCTAATATTGGTTATGACTAATGGGTTGCTGAACATGTTCCATATATATACACTACTGTATTTATTCTTATTTTCCTCTTAAGAACTCACCAAACTGTTTTCTCCAGTGTCTGTAATTTTTCCTCATATTTCCCAATGCAATCCATAATCAAAGTTATTTACATATACAGTTTGGGTTCTTGAGGGAATGCACTGTCCTCCTCCTTGCTGCTAGGTCTTGTCTCCATAGCAACCAGCCTATTCCAGTAGCTGTAACTTTTCTCCATATTTCCCACTCCAATCTGTATTCAGAGTTGTTAACATACAGAGGTTGGGTTCCCAAGGGAATACACCGCCCTCCTTCTCCTTGCTGCTAGGCCTCATCTCCATAGCAACCAACCTATTCTCTGGCTGAGAATTCTAAAGTCCCCTCCCTAAACTGCCAACCCTAGGATTCCATAGCATCTTCACAGCCAGCCAATCATATAAGATCTTCTCACTCCACTCAGCCAATCGTATGAGGTCTTCGCCTGCCTGACACAGACAGACAAACTCACCAACAGACAAACTTAACTTTTATATAGTGTGTGTGTGTGTGTAAATGCAAATCTCTACAAGAATCTATGCTAGTAATTCAAACTATGTTCTGCATTAATTTGTGATCTAAACATCAAAATAGGAGGAAGGGAAGGTACAGCATGGTGAAAGCATCTGTATTGAAATAATCTTGGTCATGTTTTATAGTCTATGAAAATCCACAAAAATCTACATCTATGAAAATCCACAAAAGATTATGTTTGAGTTGACTCGGGTAGTAATGACATCACCAGTTGCTTTTAAAGTATGGTCTCAAAACTTTAGTCCATGTCCATGGAAAGGAACTTTACTCGTCTTTTGATATAACAATATTTATTGACATTGGGATTATAATCCAAGGACTTTCCTCTTTGTCTTAGCTAATGAAGACCAAACAGAGCCATCCACAAGAGACAAAGCAGGCAGCATGCCCTTGAGAGATGGACATGCTGACAGTACATATTATTAAATTAGGTTTCTGTCAATTTATAGCTTTACAGCTTTTTTTGCAGTACTTCCAAGGTTCAAGGAGTAGCACAGAAAATCTAACTTAAATAAAGTTCATCATAATTATTAAAGGCTATAAAGTATTTTTTTTAAAAAAAAAAACTAACTTCAAGATAGCTTTTTAAATCCTTGTACTTGCCAACTTGGAATAAAGAGACAAGACATAGTGATAGGTAAAGTGAGGCCACAATTTTAGTCATTTGTAACAGTGCTGCAGTAGTAAAGAACCTTGGGGAAAGGAACCGAACCATTTCCAGACTGGTCCTCATGAAGAAGAGTCAGCCCTGGGGTCCATTTAGGCTACATAATTGTAGCACTATTTTTCCAATTCAACTTATCATGGTTCCACCCTGCAGAATCCTGAGATCTGCAGTTTGGTGAGACATGCAGCTCTCTCACTGAGAATTCTAAATGCCCCTCCCTAAACTGTTAATCCCTAGATTATATAGAATTGAACCATAACAGTTATAGTCAAATAACAGCATTGCATTTCTGTTGTGTAAATGGGCTCTCAATGTCCTGCTGTGCCCCTATAGCCTGAAATTCATAAGCCCATCTCACTTGGTACAAACTTTTTGTATCTATATCTTTCTCAAGCTTCATAGTTTTAAGGCAAGGTGGGCAACTGTGTAGGGGCAGGGGACCAATTTTTAGCTTTCATTCTCCACCATAGGCTGAACGCCACCTGAGCATGTCAAAATGCCTTGTTTTCCCTCTATTTCTCCTCCTAAGTGGTGACTAGAAATGAGATTATGTCCCTCTCTGCATAATTTTTGAAGAAGAAATTGAGATAAGACAATGAGTTTGAGAGGTGTCGGGGCACTAAGGGGGTTGTGCATTTACATGTTCAGGAAAAGCTCTTGGGGCAAATTTCTGGGCCGTACTTGGGCAAAAATTGTGCTATTTATAAATGGGGTTCAGGGCAGTTTTGTGGGACTGATTGGGGGCTTCAGAGGCCCCAGAATTGGGGTCTTTGAACTGAACTGAACTCATGGGCTGCCTTTTTCCTACTCTACTTTAAGGAGTTCCTGAACTAAGGTGGCCTAAAAGGATGCTCTCTGGGGCAGCCTCTGAGTATTGAAATTCTAGCATAATATCCTTCTCTTCCTTAGGTGCTCACCAGTTCTGTTGTGATTTTTTTTTTCTTGTCTTCTAGTCTGTGTGACCAACTCATTTATCAACAGATTTGCCCACTACTGGTCTGTAAAATTTTCAATGTGGGGTAAGCAAATATGTCCCAACCATCTGCCAATCATGTGAGGCAAGGTCATGCATGACACCAGTATGAAATCATTATGGGAAAAATCAGCAATGTGAAACTCAGAGGCACTTCTAAGGCATTCAGTGAGTTATGTGCTCTTTCTCACTCACCAAAGCTTGTACATCCCTTTACTAGAGTTTAGAAAGTACAAAAATCATTCTATCATGGAATACAGTTTGCTTAAGAGTAGTGAGTTATCTTTTAGGGAAACCCAAGATAAATTTGCGAATATTCAGTCTCACCAAATCTTTTGGATCTAAGCTGGCAGCTGAGCCTCTTTCCCCATCCCCTGTCTTTGGCCTCAATTCTATATCCTCTTAATGTACCATAAATATCTACAAGTGCTCCTACACTACACTGAACCATATCTCCTCCACTTACTGCACAGCCTCTGAAACTGTCCCATACAACCATTTCATGCCTCACAGCACGTGAGAAGTCTCCTAGAAACATCTGACAGCCTCAAAGCCAGATGTGAGATACAATACTGAGAACCATGAAAAATCCTTTTGGATCTCAGTGCTGATGTCAACATCATAAACATCATTTGATTTTGGACACGTAGCCAGATGCTTTTCCAAGCCTGCCTGGCCTCTGAAATGCAAGAACTGGCTGCACAAAGCAGTTTTAGGGGCTTGCTGCTATGTAGGAGGAGGGGCTTTGAGACTTGCAGAGGGAGGAAGGGAATTCCAACTCCTGCAGCTCCTGAAAAAGGACATACAGGAAACTTCAGCATGCAGATGCCCTTACAGAGTTCTGGCCTGTATGTAAGTCACAGCTGTAATATCCTTCAAACCACTGCTACAGTTCCTGCAAATTAACAGACACTGGCCAAGATCCACTAGATCCACTAGAACTGCTGGTGGAATGTAAATACCCATCCTTTTGGTTGGTAGGTGCAAGTAGCTTCTTCTTCTCTGCATGTGCAAAAACAGCTTAACATATCTGAGTGCTTCTTCACCCCCACCCTTGCCACTTATTTTCTACAGAGGTGTATTCCATGCTTTTGAGATATCCTTGCACATCCAGAGAAGTAATTGCCTTCATCCTCTCCCTCCCAAAAAAGTATGAAGTTTGCTTCATCTTTCTCAGGTCCACAAAGGTAGCTGGACAGTGCCCGGGCACATCGCAATAGTTAATTCTTGGCCAGGATGGAGGTGGACCTGCTTCTGGCAGCCTCAGCTATCTTTGCACATCCAGAGCAAGGATTTTGCACAAGAAGATATTGGATACTTCCTTGCACAATAACTAATACAGTATGTACATTGACATAATTATGCCAATGTCAGCCACCAGCAAGATTCCAAGCACCTTTCCAGGTTTACTAATGTTTCCCAAGAAGTAAAGCACTATGCTTTAGGAAACCAAGGGAAAATGATAGTGGTACATATCTTAGGGACACTTAGATTACTTGCAATGCTCCCTCCTTATACATTGCTACAAATCTGTATCTAGGGCAATACATTCAGATTGGACATATGCTTTCTTCTAGGAAAAAAAACGCATCAAATCATATTTCATTGTCCACTAACTATGTGTTACTATACATGTTTGTTCAGGAATTAGGAGCTAATTTTTTTGACAGAAGTTACTCACAAGTATGTGTATATCAACTTTATATTGTTCTTAACTATTTTTTGTTTTTTAAAAAATTTTGTTTTAACATATGAATAAAATTGATCAATAAATCTGAGTATGCTACTCAACCTTTACAGCTAAACTCTGAGACACTTTAATCTGCTCTATTGTCTTCCATAATATACATAGCTGTGATGCAGAACCTAGGCAGATATCTGTAGATATATCAGGAAGAAATAGAACTTTCTGTCAATTCATAAAATCATCAGAATCATCAGTCTTATATGTTGTCATGTGATAATGCTATGTGCGTGTTCAGCCTGGTTCTGGGACTCATGGTGGTAGGGAAAATGGCTGCATATACTCTCCCTGTGCTTAGCTACTGCCAGCCACACCCCACACAAGGTCTCCAACTATCCCATGTTTAAAGGGAAATCTGAAGGAGGCTTCCAGTCATGTTCTTTTGAATGAGACTGGAGGACTTCATGCAATTGGGAACCCTGACAAGACCTCAACACGGTGGTAGAAAAATCCCAACCTCCCTTACTCCTCAGCACACAAGAAGGTGAGGTACTGAGTAAGCAGGGCAGAGATATGGGAAGGGACTCATATTTCCTCCTCCCCACATGCATGTTTAGCTCTCACTTGAGCAGCCTAGATACCCGCAAAAGGCTGAGGCATAAGAGCTCATTAGTTCCCTCTGTTTCCATGAACTGATAACAAGTTCTGGTTTTTCCTGGTTTCTTACCAAACATCTGTGAGGGTTATCAGAGGTAAAGCAGTGTTTACTCATTTCCTTTGAAGATGATATTCCCACCAGAAGTCACTTTATTAATCCAGTGATGTGGCTCACTAATGAGCTTTCTTGCTGTTGAAATGGTTTGAAATGGTGTTGCTGAGATATTTGGAGTACCAACAGTGATATTAGACATGATTCAGAAGCTAACCATGCCAGCTTTAACAGGTGTAGAGCAACACTTGCATAAACAGAACTCAGATCCAATCCAAACAGTCACTGTAAAAGATGTTCAGGAACTGTATTTCATACTGGCACGAAGAAAGGGAAGGAATATGAAATTATCATCCTAAAATAAGACAATAATCATACAGGTAATATATTCCATTATTGCCCAAAATAGCAGCTGAAGGTGAGATGTGATGTCAGCAAGTTACTGGGAGGAGGCAGCTGAGCCAGTTAAGTAAAATTAAAAGTATCAGCATTTTCTCCAAAAACAGAAACAAACATGTGGCATTAAATTGGAAGAGTAACATTTTAAATTTGACATTTACCTTACCTGGCACTTTCACTTGCCAACAATAAAAGCACCAAAAGATATGATGCCTCTTTGACTTTCCTTGGAGCTACTAATTGCTGCAACATTTAAACTGGATTTTTGAGCCTGGAGCATTAATGTACATTTTCTTTTCCTTACAGCAGGAGTGCAGAAACTTTTTAAAAAGAGAGGGGAGGGGAAGCTCTCAACATCTTGGAGAAAAGCATTCAGTACTGAAATAGCTCATGTGATGATTTCTAATTTAAGAAGTACATTTCCCAAGTTATGAAAAATCATCTGGAAAAAGAAACAGTGCTAATGTTTTCAAAACCATATCAGCTTCAAATGAACTCTGTTGCATTTATCCAGGATATGCAATGATTAGAATCTTACTTTTAAGACAAACAGATATAACATGCTGAAGACACTCATAAAGGAGCAACCAGAACACCAATCCACCACTGCACTGTCAACCACAATATCAATCTATCTCTACTCAATTCCAGACTGCTTCAGCAGATCATCACCTTCTTTTGTCTTTAAGACAAAACTTTTGTCTTAAAAATCAGTTTTCCAAGCTCTGCTAAAATGTGTCCTTATGCTTGTGTGTGTGTGAGATTGCTTGGGGCAGGGAAGAAAGAGTAGGGAAGATGGTGACTGTTTAATTGTACAAAGTAGGTGGGATTATACTGTGAAGTGAGGAGATAGGATTCTTTCTTCTTGCCTCTTAACATACTGCTTTTAACACATGCACACCTAACGGGAACAGTTACGTTTCTTTTTTATTGGAAGACTGTTCAGCCTCAATCATAAACTGTGGAGAGTGATAATTGGGATCTGGGCTCTGTGTCTCCAGTCTGACACCAATCTTCCAGTCCAGAAGGTCCTGCAATGGCCAGGATTCTTGGACGCTGTGAGATTTCAGTGCGAAATCTTATGCCATCATCTTGCAATAGAAGCTGGCAGGCTTATATATTACCTTTTTTGTCATGATTACATGGAGCAAAGATAACAAATTGCAAATGAGTGGTAGTGAGATATGTTTCTTAGGCAGATCTTTTTTCTCCTATCATTCTAATAAGAACTCGATATGGCAATAGTTCAGAGTGGATGGTTAGCTGCTTGGTGAGGGAACAATCTTTCTCTCTGTCTTTGCATATGAATGCTGCTCTGAAAAACTCATCCTCCCCCACACCACCACCACCCAAATAGTTGCGTCTCACTTTTTGCAACACAACAGAATTAACATCCTACTTCAGCTATGGGTTAAATAAGAAGGAATTGGCTCTAGAATTGGCCCTGTACTGGGTAAACCAATTTGTTTTGGACCACTTTGAAGAAGATCTTCATTTGCAATGAGATCCAATTCTCTAGATAGTAACCTGCTTCAGTTCAGTTTTCAATCCTCATTGGAAATGGAGGCACACTCACAAGAAGAAACTCTGTCACATTGTTTTAATCCCAGATATGAATTTTGGTTAATTCTGGTCCAAAACTGACTGAAACAAAATTGTTACCCTTACCTAGAATCTATAAAGCTGCTCTGGACTTCAGAGATGATATATTCCATAGTCAAATTGTATTCTTTGTAAATATACACATTTATTTGTGTTATTCAGAAAGATGCTTCTAGCAGTCTTGTAACATCTAAATGGTGTGCTATTGTAAGTTCTTGGTATAGATTTTGCAGATGAACTGTAAAATATATCAAGATCTGCAAAGTGAGGTACATGAAATGCTCATTAGAAGCAATGATATTTTTATCAAAGATACTTTTAGAAAGCCACTGGTGTTTGACTAAAGGATAGAAATGTTTCAGTTGACTGCTTTTTAAATTTAATGAATGAAGCTGAAGTAGAATTTTCCCCACCACAACTAAAATAATATGCAAATTGATAGAAAATGGTTACAGTTAAGACAAAAGTGTTGTTTGGATTATTGAACATGCACTGAAAACAGAGCATGACAGACCCTGTTGGTCTTGTCCCTGCCTGCCTGGCCCATATACCTCCCATTCAGGCATATAATGGGTCCCCAATCATTCAAAGTGCTGTGGAGATTAGGTTATAACTGTGAAGACCAGATTCAAATCTCATTTGGCTTAGTGGATAATCTTGGGCTAGTCAGTGTCTCTGATGCTAACTACTTCTCCTGGGTGTTGTGAGGACAAGAATGGAAAGAAAGATCCTGTATATCACCTTTAGCTCCTTGGAGGAGAAGTGATATAAATAAGTAAAAATCAAATAAATATGTAGACACAGGCCATTTCCATATGGGGTTTTTAAAATGGGGCAAAGTGTCCTCCAGGGAGGATGTCTGCACCTGTGAGCGGACTGGGTCGGACCTACGTAACATAGATCCACACCCCAACCTGCTCCAGAACGACCCCAAGTGGTCATCCAGCGTGCATTTGAAAGACCGCTAAAAACAGGTCTTTCAAAAGCACAGAGT
Source organism: Iguana delicatissima (assembly GCA_948472985.1). Classification (NCBI taxonomy): domain Eukaryota; kingdom Metazoa; phylum Chordata; class Lepidosauria; order Squamata; family Iguanidae; genus Iguana; species Iguana delicatissima. Next base: position 3,097,081 of record CAOKZL010000098.1, on the reverse strand, counting down.
GCACCACTGCCAGCCTGCTCCTTTATGCAGATTTGCAGGCTCGTCCCAGTGCGAGCCTGCGATCTGCCAGGGGCAGGCTTTAGGCTGGTGAGCTTCAGTGGACCAACCAGAAGCCGCCATTTGGGATGCCGGAGCAGTGTGGAGTGACAAGCACGCACTGCTCTGGAGCGGCGCGGACCTGACCAGGGAGCCAAGAAGTCCACTAAGTAGTGTCACGGGGTGATTCCCTTGCCCCATGCGGAAATGGCCACAGTTTGAACACACTGCAGTCATTTAAAAAAAATTGGGATTAACATTTCTGTTCCCTTTCTTTCCCTTCCTACATGCAATTCTGATAAATTCAACAGTTGAAGGGGAAGAATTGACCCTTCCCACTGAAGTTCAGTAATGGTGTTGATAAACTGAATACACTAATTAATTTAACAGCATGCCAGGTGGACTCTGACTTGGAAGCCCAGGTTCCACTACAAACAAGCAGTTAAACCAACACTATATAACATTCTGACAAAAACATACAGTGACAGCAGTTAAGCAACAAAAAGTTATGACAGTCACACAATTCACACATAAAGAGCAAATACTGTTTCCAAACTATATATGTCAAAACTTGTTCTTTGTATCTCACGCTGCTGTTTCATAATATTTTAGATTATGGTTCTACTTGTGTTATGTTATCATGAAATCACAGGGAACTTACAATATTTTTACATCCAGACAGACACTTTTTCATGTAGCTTTACCTTACTGAGTCCTTAGATTCTCTTTGTGATCTTCTTCTTCATGGTTAATGCTATTTAATGATATGATTTAAATTGTGAAGGAAATTATGTGGAATCATAGGCACTCTTTAGTGCCTATAAGGACACCCTTATGTTTCAGTTCATATGCCATTACTTCTCATCTACATTTATGTTTCCCTTATGTTCTATACACAGGTTCACAGCTGGCTCTACCATTACGCAAAGTTGAGTAGTTCCTTCAAGAAGCCAACTCTGAGGTTATCTTCCCAGATGTTCCTGGTGGAATCTCCATCTGTCTCACTTCAACTTTTTGTTTCCTTCATGCAGCAAAACACCTTGATCTAGCCCTATACATGGTGGATATTGTTATCCACAGTTGTATAGTATTCAGTTATATTGGACACAGAAACCAAAGACATATACTTTAAAGAAAAATCAAGAAGGAATTGGGGGACATAACTATAAAATGTTTTAACATAGCAATTTTGACACTTTATTGAAAATAGCACTTAGTCATAAATTAGATACCTGTTACCAAAAAACCAAATTAAACAAATAAAGCTTGTCCAGTCCAGGCAGCCAGATACATTGCAATATAATCTGGCTAATTCAGATATTCATGAGTTGACAACAACCTCAAGCCTAACATATGACATTTTGGCATTATCATATCCATGAGATCTGGCTGTGCAAAGGGGAAGATTTGGAACAGCTCAAGAACAGGTGCCAGGCCTGTGGCATTGAAGGCAGTTCCAGGAGAGGAGTGTGAAAAAAACACCTGGGAATGCTTGTTTACTGAAACCAGTGTCAGTGGGTCTTGAGGTTGTTGGCACCAGTAAGCTGTGGAAAGACTGACTGGCCAATTACTTATCTATTTCATAACAGACACAAAAAGAATTTTAATCAGAGACAAGTCTCCGAATTCCAAGTCTTCAGTCTTGCCTTGAACTCTGGTGTTGATGAGAAAAGGAAACAAAGCATGATGTAATAACATTCTACTATATATTATAACAACGTTACTGAGAAAACATGATTGTTGCAATTCTAATAGATCATGAGGAAGAAGAAAATATAAATTGTACCCTGGATATTTTTTCTGAGATAACTCTTATGAAACACTCACCTTCATCTTTTAGAATGACAAGGTGTATGCACAACTAACCAAAGGCCAGAATCATTTTTCTTCAACTCACCAAAAAAAAAGTGATGATCTGTGTTACCTGTCCTTGTAGGATACTTCCAAGTCTACTGCTTGTTCAAAAACTAACTAAGAGTGATTAGGAATAAATGGACAGAAGATTTCTGTCCTTTTCCTGACTTGACTATCCTTCTCTTCCTTTCTTCTTTTCATTTACTCCCCATCTTCACATCTATCAGATTTGGTAGCTAATGACTTCAATGACATTAGAGAGAACAAATCCATTATGGGCTTTAGTATGAACTTAAAAGGGGCTACACAAGGTACTTTGCCCAACTTATGTTCAGTGTTTCTTTGTATACGTCATTGAAATTTTGGACTAAAACCCACAGTGGATTCACCAGAATTCTGACATGGAAGAAACCAAGGTAGTTCATTGCTTCATGGAAATTAAAGAGGGGACAACATTTACTTTCCAGCTATTCCAGGAAGCCAAACATTGCTTCTATGCTCTAATAAGAATATGGGCTTGCTTCTCCTCTCTACATGATTCTTCTTCCTCATCAGCCTGTTGAAGATTCAGATAGAGGCCACTTCTGCCTTACACTGTTATAGTGCTATTATTCTACTTTCAACATCCTGTGGAATTCTGGGGTTTGTAGTTTCCTGAGGCCAAAGAGCTCTCTGGCTGAGAATTCTAAATGCTCCTCCCTAAACTGCAAACTCCAGGATTCCATAGGATGTTGAAAGTGGAATAATAGCCCTATACTGTGTAGTGCAGAAATGGCCAGAATTTCCAGAGGACCATGAGAAATTCTGAATGTAGGGAGGGATTTTTTTTAAGAGTTCGTGGGGCAATCACAGCTTCTTTGAAACTTCACCTCCTCTGTCAGCAAGTGCACAGGAAAGCTTTGTACAGACCAAAGACTTTTGTACTGGAGCATCCATCCTTCTCTTTAGGATTGCTTGTTACTGTGATTTATAGTCCGAACCCAAGGCTTATTATTTAATATCTAAAGACTGGCCATTCCAAACTGCTCCCCTCCGTGCTTGCGAGGCCCCCGGACAAGCACACACGGACACGGCCGAACAAGCTGAAAAATACAAGATAAATCCAGGCAGGCCAGTAATTTGCTGGAATGCAGCTTCAGGATACCTCCAGACAAGTACATTTTAAAACTACATTATGTATGCACGAAGCATACAAAAGATTCTCTGCCTCGAACAGGCAGCGTGACGAGATTAGCGCTTCCGAATAGCCAACTGTCAAGCACTCCCCATTTGTGTACTGTACAGTGCCATCAAAATCCAATCATTCTAAGTACTGACCTTTTGGAGGCTTTGTCTCCAACCCGAAACCCATTGTTTTCCCCTGGAACGGACTACCCTACAGGCACATTTTCCCTATAAGAACCTCTGGTTTTGAGCACTTCTTTGAATCGCTCCTGGCTTTCATCCCGCCATGCTGCCACTCCATTTGCCGAGCCTTCCCCTCAGCTTCCATGTGCTGAGAATCTCCGCTCCAACTGACTTTCTTCTGGCTACCCAGGCTACAGGATCAAGTGTAGTGTTTCCCCTGAAAAATCCCTCTCAAAATCCTCTATCAAACCTCTTCCTTTTACTTTCTTAGGTCTGTGTGAGTGAGTACATAAGTGCACAGTGACTGTCATTTAAATAAAGAAAACAATTTTAATTTACTTCTGCTTGGTTTGTGACTCAGCATGACCCCGTAAATATTGGGTTCAAGATCTCACTAGGTTACCCTGCCTCTTGCATTGCTTTAGCTTGTGCTCTAGCTAATTCCCATTCCACAATATTTGGAGCACACTGAGGTGTCCCCCATGGGATCCCAGAAATCAGGGCAACATGCTCTCCAAGAATATTATAATATTTCCCTAGGTCACTGCAGCTCACTGAGAACACAGTTTTATTACAATACTGTCATAGACTGGAATGCTTAGAGTCCTTTTCCTTGAAGAGGATACACCTAATTCAGAACCCATCAGTAAGTGCTGGCAGTCTAAATTGCTCTTTCCAACGTACATTATCTCATACTTATTGAGAGGCGCTTCAGCTGAGTCAAACTGCAATTGCTTTTTTTGAAGACTCTAGTATTTGCATGCTACATACTGTCACTATAAGTGGAGAACAAAATGAGTCGGAAATCGTATTGGTTTACAATCAGCCTCATGCTCTGCTCAAATGTGCTTAAGTTTCCCTTCATTCCTTCCACAACCCAGTCAGGCAAACTGAATGTGTGGGAACTACAATGTGATGATTGTTCATTGCCCCCCCCCTTTTTTTAAATAATGCTCCCATAGTTATGATTCTCCTACAAAGCCCTACAAAGCCCTTCCTCAATCAGATCCAAAGTCCCTCTGTTCCATTCTCATCTGTTCTGTTTCCATAATCAACCTCATTCTTGTGGAAAACTCTTTTTGGACTATAACTCTTAGAGTACTTCAGCCACCATAGTCCAGTTCTAATTGGGTGTGTTTTGAAGCATTTCTGTGAGGATGCTGAACAACTATACAGCTTTGTTATTCTTCCTTATGCTTGAATTTCAGGATTAGAAGGACTAAACAACTCCATGAACCAAATACAATGTTTCAATAGTGGTCACAAATAAAGTTTTTTTTATCCTGTTCTCTGTTTCTCCCTCATTTCTGTTTCTCAAGCTGGTTTGAGAACTGTTCTTAGCCCTCCAGAGGTAGTTTTAGGAAAATATGGGGCATCCACTAAATTCTGCCAATTCAGTGCCAGGCTGCAGTCTGACTGGGCCTTTTCCAGTGTGTTAAAATGGATGGGTTTAAACCAACAGCATTTAGCCAAGAATGTATAGAGAGGAATTGGGAGAATCTGCTGTTAACCCTGTTTCATGTTTCATATTTGTATTTCCCTATATGAAATCTCCATCTGTAAAGTGAAAAAAGTAATAGGAGCATGCATCATAGATTAATTGTAAGAAATGATGCAAGGAAGTTTGCACATATGAAGTAGTTTGTGAGCACAGCTGTATAAGGAATAACTTAATGTTTTAGCAGTGTTTCAGTGTGTAGGATGATGCTTTTTTGTGGGGAGAGGGAGTAAAGGTTATCTTTATATACCTTCAGAAGTTTATGGCAAATTCTCTAATTCTATGCCATGTAAACTCCAAATACAATTTTCTGAAATGTGCTATGAGTTGTGTGTCTAAGAAACACTCCAAATAGTAAAAATCCTGGTGTAAGTCAGACTCATGGGATTTTTCTTACATGATGCCTAAATAATTTATATCTATACACCTCAATCAAAGCTAATTGCTCAATTATTTCCGTGCTTATGTGTCAATTAAAGAGAATCTGAGTAATAGTTAAGAAAGGGCAAAACATAAAAAGAACAGACATCGCCTCTTTTTCTAGGAGATGTACACCTTTTACATTAATGAATAGAAAATCCTTTAAGAAGAAAGATCTAACATTAAGGTAGAGGTATTAGATGTGCTAAGCAAGCCAAAGTTCAGCTAACATTACTTTGAATTATCCATTGGTTATTAAGCAACCCTCATACACACTTTTTTGGAGAGGTGGGAATGTTCAGTAATTAAAATTCTGCTTGCCCATCATGAGATTATTTATAGAAATGCTTACACCATCATGCTGTAACATAGCCAATTCTCCAGATTTTGTCAGGCAGTAATGAAAAAATACATTAATTCTTGCAGTAGAAGAAAGAAAGAAAGAAAGAAAGAAAGAAAGAAAGAAAGAAAGAAAAAAGGACTTATGTTTGTGCAGTGCTGCATTTGCTTGACTCCAATGGAAATAAGTCAGAGATTATGATATTATGGTGCTAAGCACAGGAGTGAGGAACCAGAGGGCTTTTAGTCTTCCTCCACCCCCTTTGCCTCCTCTCTCTGGTAGCAAATTTGACCCACTTTTAGTGCAGTATGTGGTTGGTTGCTCACTTTGGCGTAATGTAGGAGTTTTCTCCTTTTTACGTGGAGTGTCTTGTCTACACTGTATCTGGGGGATTTTCGTAATTGGCATGGGGTGGAGTGTATAAATAGATGGCCACTTGGAAGGTAGTGGGGGGAAAATAGGAGTTATGGTAAACAATTTGGCACCCATTTGGGGAAGGGGAGGGGCCTAGAATTGCCTCTTTAGGTTCTGGAACCCAACAAGTGAGAAAGGAGGCTACCCTTGGGGAAGACCTGGGAATAGTGCTCTCACTTTATTTCTTGGGACTTGACCATGAGGGGTCCTTGGATCTTCCTTCCAGTGCAGGACTGGATGTGGAGTAACTCATTGGGTTGCCCTCAGGACTCAGACAGTTTGACTAGGGGAAGACTGAGAAGAAAGCAAACTGATACCACACTAGGTTGCTCCTCTCTCTTGCACCATTCCAAGTTCAGCAAAGTTTACATATTAGATTAACAAAAATGAATCTTATTCAATCCAGCTTCTGTGTATGGTTTCATTATTCCTTGGTTGGTCAGCAAAGAAAGAAAGAGAGAGAGAGAGAGAGAGAGAGAGAGAGAGAGAGATAAGTTTATTTATTTATTTTTTAAATTTAGATTTTAAATATATCTACAAACAAAATACACCTTCCTTCTGAAATTAGTTTAATTAATACAATCACCTACCACAATCTTATACATCTACCTCCTAGCATGTTTACGTCAAGTTCAGACACAGTCCAATTATAAATAATTATATCAAAACGTTAATTCCTAAAACTCCAGTTGATTTCACCTTATGTATTTTGAACAAAGTAATTGATAGATTAAATCAAATGAGATGCTTCTTAAAGAAGGCAGAGATCTTAATTGGTTTGCCTATATGCCACTTAAAGATAGATTTAATCATGAGAAGAGAGATCTGCCCATAGAGCTTGAAAAAAATAAGTTTATTTAGAGTTTTGTAATGATGATGAACAAGTCATTGAAAAAGTGTATAAAATTCTTTTGGTATCCTTTCAAGCAATAATATCTGTTACATTTGCTAGTCCAAGCATTTTCAATCTCATAATCTTTAAAAAGCAAAGCACACAGTTGACCTCTGGGCTGAAATGGTGGCCAAACAGTCATCATGTGTAGTCACTTTATTGTTCAGGGGGAGGCTCTTCACACAGTCTTGCTGGCCAAATGAGGTCTAAATCAGCAAAAATGCCTCCCCGGGGTTGAAAGGACACCAGGTAATCAGCCAGAAAGGTCAGTAACCCCTACCGCTGGTAATCAAATGGCCACTTTGGAAACAAACAATGGTGAGTGGAGTGGAAGACCAAGGTTTACAATTTGTCCTGCTGTGAGAGAAGCCTGCCTGAAAACAATCAAAAGGACCACAAGATCAACTTACTTTAACATTTGTTACAAAATAATGGATTATTTTTAAGAGAGGCTTTCTGACTACGATGGCGAAATTGAGGCTTCTGCTGAACTTCTTGATATGTTCAGGAGACTGTGAGTAAACAGACTGGGGAGCTATTCTTTAAAGTGTTTGTAAGAAAGAGTACAGAGTTGGGAGGTGTAAATTTTCATTGAGAGAACTGGAAAATAAAAGGATTAAAATGTTTAATAAAAAGACTGAATAATAAGGATAATAAAGACAATTAGTTTAAGCAGTGTGAGAAAGTCAGTTGTTTACCTCTGATTAGTGATAAGAACAAGGCCAGCGGCTGAAGCTGAAGCTAAAACTACAGGAAGTCATTGCACTCAAATCCTTTTTATGTATTCTTGAGTGCTATAAACCAACAATTCTCAACCTTTTCTTTACTGGGCACTCCCTGCAAGTATAATTTTTTACCAGGGACTCCAGAGGCTAAACTCAATATTTAAATATTTAGGTTTTGATTTAAATATTTAAGTATTTATTTAAATTATAATTTATTTCTTTATTTATTCATTTATTTATGGCTTCTGGAGACTAGGATACAAATCAGACACTGGGTGACCTTGGGTAAGTCACATTCTCTCAGCCTCAGAGGAAGGCAAAGCTAAACCTCCTCTGAACAAATCTTTCCCCCTCAAAAAGTGTGATAAGTTCATTTTATTGCTCCCATAAGTCAGAATTTACTTGATCCCACAAAACAACAAACTGAGAGGGAGAAGTTCATTCTAGCCGTCATGTCTGTCTCCTTTGAAAGCTTATTATAGAAACTCTAGGATGAACCTATCATATGAGTTTTCTTGACAAGATTTGTTGCCTTTGCCTTTCTGTGAGGCTGACAAAATGTGATTTGTCTGAGGTCACCCAGTGGTTTCTATGAGTGGGGATTCAACCCCTGGTCTCCAGAGACATAGTTTGGGTGCTCTCACACACCTACTACTTTGACATTTTCATCAGGGACATAGCAGTGGGGGTATGTGTGCATGCACCCAAACTGCTTCATCGTTTGCAAACAAGGAATCAGTTTCAGCAGCTGCAACCCTTCCTTCTGCCATGTACCTCTTGCTGCTACTTCTGTTCATGTCCATCAGCAGGACTTGTGAACTACCTGTAAGGGCTCCACAGACCCTCAGGTTAAAAGCCACTGCTGTTAACAGATCCTTTTGAGATATTTGATTAGAGAGTGACATCTGTTGGCCAAACAGAATCACTGCACATTGGGGATGTCTTCCCTTTTTTTCCCCCTAGCTGTGTATTTATGATTACTGTAAACAAAGTCCAATGAAAGGGGTGGCCAAAGGAATAATATGAGCTCTGGTTTTAGATCCAAGATCAAAGGTTCTAAGAAGAGAAGGTTACTCAAATTGCCAGAAAAAAAAAGCAGACATGTTACAGAAATCTGTTCTGGATGAAGTGAAGTGTATAAAGTTGCAGATGTCACAGACGGAATCTGATATTAATGTGGGTTAAAAAAAATTAAAGATGAATTGAAATAAGTAAAACAATCTTTGAAAGAGATGGCATCAGAATTGAACCAGATAAATGAAAAAGTGCAAATTTTGGAAGTATAGACTGAGAGGCTAGAGGGAAAAACATAGAGGAGTGATAGACTGGGATCAAGGCTTAGATATTATTGCTTTAACAAAACTGAGCAAAAGGGAGATGTCCTTAAGACTCAGACCAATTTCAGAACAAATGAGAATATTTGAGAAAGAATGACTGAGGCCTTAGCTACTTTTTTGGAGAAGTGGAATGAAGACATGTTTACGGATGAGAGGATTAAATGGTTAAAAATAATAATAATAAAGAAACATTTCAGTTAAAGGCATTCACAAATGAGGTTGTGTTTGTTTTGGAAGATCCTTTAGAGAGTTTTGAAGCCCCAGTGAAAAGACTAAAAGAATCTGGGGAGCTGGCTGGATGCAAGAATAATAAACAAAAGATTAAATTGACAAAAAAAATATGAGAAGAAAGGCTCAAATACAACTGATGGATAAGATAGGTTTCAGAATTTAGAAAAAAGGTGAAATTGTTATGTATTATTATGACAACTAAGAATTGCATGTTACTGAATAATAATTATGTCAAGATGTGGAATGATACTAAGAAATATTTATAATGATGGGAGCAACTTAAACTGTCACTTTTGGGAAGAATCGCAGTGATAAAATGCATGATTTGCTGAGAATATTGTTTCTTTTTCAGATAACACCAATTTTGACTAATGATGTGATGTTTCAACAGTGGCAGAGGGACTTTTCCAAATTCATATGGCAAGGGAAGAAACTGAGATTTAAATATAAGATTTTACAAGGTGCAAATTAACAGAATATTTTGAGAATAACTTGAGAAAAGTTCTGATCTTAGAACTCACATATAGAGTCCGAGGTTATATCCTAAGATACTTTTGTGATGTCATCACAAGAAGTTTTTTATAGATAGGATATAACAACAAAGGAAAAGTGGGTAACTTACCAGGATCATTTAGAATTTTGTCAATATCAATGATATACTTATAGAAGGTATTCTTATAGATAAATATTTGAAATATTTAAAACAGATAAGAAAATGTATAATTTTGGAAAGAATAAATCTGATTTTGAGCTACAGCTATGTACAGATGATGAACCCTTGATTGATAAGTGTCACAAAGTAGAGGTGTATTGTGACTCCTTGCTGCACATTTCCCACCGCCAGAGGGTGAGAAAGCAAAACCGCTTGTAGGATTTGTTTTGGCTAGCAGGATAGAGTGTTTCCCATGAGAATGCCAAATGTAATCAGGCCGTCTGGAACATGCAGCTGTGTTCATATGTTATGGTTTGAAAGGCTCCTTGTTATTGAACATGCTTACTTAAAACACGGCTTCTGAACAGGCTGTCCCCTTATTCCTTTTTTTTTTTGTCTGCTCTGTTAGAAATGGCTCGTTTCGCTGTGACTTAATTGCCTTAGCCTAATTTACTGCCCGCAATAAAGACTGTTAGACTGCTGACTAGTTTCAGATGTGAGTTTTTTCTACTGATGGCAAGAATGCCTCTGGTGAGTTTTTGATATGGTAGCAGAGGATGGTTACGAGAGGTGTTTTTTGAAGTGTTTTTACAATGGCTCAAGTGGTGCCTGGAGGCCTGCCTCTCGTTAAGCTAAATGCAACTAATTACTTGGCATGGTCAGCTCGCATGGAAAAGTATTTGCAAGCTGAGGGGCTGTGGGGTGCCTTCACAGCTCCCCCGACTCTGCAGGGGACTGCTGCGGAGATAGCAGTGGTAACGAGGCGTGCTATGTCTATCCTCTTCCTTGCTGTGGAAGATGACCAGCTCACACATATTCGGGATCTTGCCACCCCTTGAGATGGCTGGGTAAGGCTGCAAGAGTTGTATCTGAGTCAAACGGCAGCTGCCAAGTATGCCCTGTGTGCCCGCTTGTATAACACGAAGTTGGCCCCCTGTGTCCCAGTGAGGCAGCATTTGGCAGAGTTTTCAGAGCTGTTTTTGTCACTTCTGGAGAGAGGCAAAGTGTTGCATGAAGGTGACAAGGTATTTTGCATCTTGAATTCCCTCAATAGTTCCTGGAATCTGGTCGTGTCCTCGCTTCAATCCATGCCAGAGAGAGAGCTAACCGTCTCCCTGGTTTCTGCTCGTCTGCTGGAAGAAGAGGAAAAGCGCGTGAGGAATGCAGCGACTCCCACTCAGAGGGCTCCAGCTGCAGAGGCCTGTGCCAGGAGGAAAAGTTCTTCGGCTGCTGAAGCAAGGCAGGAGGGGCTGGTTAGAGCCCATGTCGTGTGGAGGTGCTTTCGCTGTGGGTCTGCTTCTCATCTTAAGCGTGATTGCCTGCTCCAGAAGCAAGGGGAGCAAAGTTTCACAGGCGCCGGTTCCAGGGGCCGTGGCAGGGGCAGAGGAGGTCAGGCCAGAGGGCGGCTGAGAGTTGCTGTTGCCATGGGAGATGCTATTTCGGACACTGTGTCGGACTCTGAGGAGGCAGGTGATTCCGTTTGGCTTCTTGACAGTGGCTGTTCCCAGTATCTGGTCAATTCTGAAGATTTATTTGACTGTTTGGATTCTGCCAGTGTTTCTACTGTGACATTAGCAGATGGGACAAAGGCTAAAGTTTGTGGCGAAGGTGTAGCTTTTGTCCCTGCCCTTGACATGGGTTTGAAAAATGTTTTGTTTGTTCCCTCTCTTGATTTCTGTTTGCTTTCTGTGGGGCAACTGACAGAGTCTGGGTTCAAGGTTGAGTTCTATGGGAAGCAAGGTAAAATCCTCAAAGATGAGGTGGTATGTGCTGTGGCTACACGAGAAGGGAGGCTGTTGTTTCTTGAGCCACGACACACTATGTGTAATGTGTATGGTAATGTCCCACAACCTAATGAGTGCCTTCATCTCCTCCACCGGCGCGCAGCACATGCAAGCTTTCCTGTGTTAAGGAGGCTTGCTGGTTGTTGTAAAGGGTGTACTTTGAAGCCTTGTAATGTTTTTCTTGACTGTGCCATTTGCAAACAAGCCAAATCTAAACAACTCCCAGCACCGAGGGTTAGTTTTCGTGTACCAACCGCCCCATTTCAGTTGGTATACTTTGATATTGTAGGTCCTATGAGTAAACCCTCCCTAGGGGGGCTAGTATTTCGTCGTCCTCGTAGACGATTTTAGCAGGTACGTTTTCTGCTATTTGTTGAAACAAAAGTCTGTTATGTGTCAAGTTCTCAAGAACTGGTGTTCCTTGGTTGAAAGGCAGTTTGGTTATTCCTTGCAAAAACTGCAAACCGACAGAGGAATGGAATTCCTGTCAGAGAACATGCAACAGTGGTTCAAAAAGCAAGGGATTATTCACAGAACGACTGCCAGCTAGTCTCCTCATCAAAATGGAGTGGCTGAGCGGAATGCAGGGGTTCTGCAGACTCAAATGCACAGTTTACTACTGGATGCAGATCTGCCTCTGAGTTTTTGGGGTGAGGCAATTCTGACTGCCTGTTACATACACAACAGGCTGTGGAGTTCTGTGGTTAATGCTACTCCCTATGAATGTCTGTTTGGTAAACAGCCATCCATTGCACATCTTAGAGTATTTGGGAGTTTTGCTTGGGTGCACATCCCCAAGGGGCAAAGAAGGAAGGGGGAGCCAAAAGCCCAGCGTATGCGTTTTGTTGGCTATGAGCCCAAATGCAAAGGGTATCGTTTCCATGCTGGTGGCAATTCCTGTGTTGTGTCTAGAAATGCCTCTTTTGAGGAACACACAAATTGGTCGCGTGTTCAGGCAGCTTCCGAAGTTTTTCTCCCTGTGACTGGTCTGCCAGCTTCTCAGCCAGTACAGCCTTCAGCCTCTGCTCCGCTCCCAGCCTCCGCTCCCAGTTCCTCAAGGGTTAAAGCAAAAGAGGAGGGAGGCACGCAGAGGAGAAGAGCTGTAAGTGATGTGCAAGAGTCTTGCACAGTGGAGAGAGAACGTGAGGGCTCAGTGAAGAGGTCTCGCAGTGCTGAGGAAAGGGACGAGCCTTTGCAGGATCGTCCCATCCTCAGACGGTCACAAAGAAAAACGAAAAGCATTCCACCTAAACGTTTTTCCCTGAGTCTCTAGCAGTTCATGTGTGTGCTGTAAACTGTGAGCCTCAGTGTTTTGCTGATGTTGTGAAAATGCCTGAGCAGCAGGCAGAACCCTGGTGGGATGCAATGCAGAGTGAAATGGATTCCATTGTTCAGCATGATGTGTGTTCTCTTTGTAATTTGCCCAAGGGTGTGAAACCAATTGACAGCAAGTGGGTCTACAAGTTAAAACCCACTGCTGATGGGCATGTGAACATAAAGCGCGCCTTGTGGCACGCAGGTTCTTACAAGACATCAGTGATCTGCATCAGATCTACTTCCCGACTGTGAAAGCACAGTCCATCAGGTTGGTGTTTTCCATAGCAGCTCAGAGAAAAGCTGTCATCACACACTTTGATATTACCACTGCCTATCTCAATGCCGACTTGGAGGAAGAAGTGTACATACTCCAGCCTGATGGATTTGTAGTAGAAGGGAGAGAAAGTCAAGTTTGGTGTTTGAAGAAATCGCTTTACGGGTTACGGCAATCTGCCAGGTGTTGGAATTTTTGTTTACACAATGCCCTGCAAGGGTGTGGGTTCAAACAAAGCCTTGCTGATCCCTGTGTATATGTTCGGGGGAAAGGGGAGAGTTTGGAAATTCTCCTTGCATATGTGGATGATCTGTGTTTGGTCAGTGCTACACAAAAACAAGCGCAAATGTTTGAAAATGAGCTGGGAAAAAAGTTTCAGGTTAAGAACTTAGGCCTAGTACAGAACTTTCTTGGAATAGAAATACAGAGAACTGAAAATGGTATTCTGCTGTGTCAGAAACAAAATTGTGAAGTTGTTAGAATTGTGTCAAATGTCTGACTGCAAGCCGGTCCAAACACCTATGGTGCCAGGTTTCTTGAAAAACGTCTGTGAGGAATTATTTCCTGATATACGCTTGTATCAGTCTGTCATTGGGAGCCTTTTGTACTTAGCTGGCACCAGCCGGCCTGACATTGCACTAAGTGTCAACATTTTGGGCACAGCGTGTGCCAAACCAACCCAGTATTACGGGCAGGGTGTGAAAAGGGTACTAAGGTACCTAAATGTTTCCCTTGATTATTGCCTAAGCATTTTTCCTGATCAGAATCCTAACCTCGTCTGTTCATCAGATAGTGACTTCGCTGAGGATACTTTAGACCGTAAAAGCACATCTGGTTTTGTTATTAAATACAGTGGTGTGGTAATCGACTGGAAGTCTAAAAAACAATCTTGCCTTGCTTTGTCCACTGCAGAGGCAGAATTTGTGAGTCTATCTGCACTCTGTACTGAGTTGGTTTGGTATTTGCAGTTACTACAAGACCTGTGTGTGTCTGTACCAATGCCAATACAAATATGTTGTGATTCACAAGCCTGTATTCAAATGGCAGTATCTGACCGGGTTTCTTCTCGATCAAAACACATTGACATCAAATTTCACAATGTGAAACAGTATGTACGAGAAGGAAAAGTGTCCCTTACCTATGTGTCTTCAGAAGAAAACTTAGCTGATATGTTTACTAAGCCACTTCCTGCTGATGCATTTGGTCAACTTGTTAGCATGCTGGGGTTGATGGAGTCTCCAGTGCATAGTGGCTGAAAAAGTTACGCAAGGAGTAGGGGAGTGTCACAAAGTAGAGGTGTATTGTGACTCTTTGCTGCACATTTCCCACCGCCAGAGGGTGAGAAAGCAAAACCGCTTGTAGGATTTGTTTAGGCTAGCAGGATAGAGTGTTTCCCATGAGAATGCTGAATGTAGTCAGGCCATCTGGAACATGCAGCTGTGTTCATATGTTGTGATTTGAAAGGCTCCTTGTTATTGAACATGCTTACTTAAAACACGGCTTCTGAACAGGCTGTCCCCTTATTCCTTTTTTTTGTCTGCTCTGTTAGAAATGGCTCGTTTCGCTGTGACTTAATTACCTTAGCCTAATTTACTGCCCGCAATAAAGACTGTTAGACTGCTGACTAGTTTCGGATGTGAGTTTTTTCTACTGATGGCAAGAATGCCTCTGGTGGGTTTTTGATAATAAGACACAACTTTTTATTAAAAGTCAAATTGAAAGAGGAATAAGTTAAAGATTGTATGACAAAGTGGGTCCAGAAATTGGGATATAATGTAACGATGGAACAATGGGGAAAATGTGGTCAAAGAGAGATAAATTTATGTTATGATATTAAGGAAAATTTTTAGTAAAATGATATTCTGACTCTAGAACAATTGGTCAAAAGCATGAAGGTGTTTCTAATGTGTGTTGGAAGTATGAGCAACAAGTTGGGACATTTAATCATATGTGGTACACTTGTGAGAAGGCTAAAGAATTTTAGAGACAAATATAGAAGATTTTCTGATATAGAAGATTTTGAAGGTTAATATGTAAATGAAACCTGAACGATGGTTGCTGGGATTATTGGATGACCAAATGGAGAGGAGATATGGAAGATTACTCTGATATATGATCACAGAAATGGAAAAGTAATGAGGACTGGTTGCTGAAATTGACTGACTAGCTGAAATAAGCAAATTGTCAACATTGATTAAAGAAAACTCACCAGGTCATTTTTTAACAAAAAATACTGGAAACTTTTCATTTATTTTGGCAGACTAGTGAGAACAACATATTTTAACTGTAGGTCTAGTAAATTATTAGGTCTGGTTAACTCAAAGAAGTGCATGAATTGAAGAAGTCCTATAATAATAATAGAATGTATAACCATTAGGAAAGTCTTAAGTCAATGTCAATTGTTCTTTTTTCTCTCTGATTGTTATTTGTTTCCTTTTACATTTCTGTTTTTTTCCTTTTCTTTGTTTCTATATTCATTATCCTGAAATGTCCTTAATAAAAATATTTTTTTTAAAAAAATGGTGATGTATCAAATGTAGCAAGACATCCAGATTTATTATTGCTCATTTAAGTCCTCTCACCACTTCATTGACAAAGTTGTCTGCTATAGTTCACTCACTGTGTACCCTGCATCTATTATGACTGCTTTCTTGAAATATCTAGTGCAGTGGTTCTCAACCTGTGGGTCCCCAGATGTTTTTGGACTTCAGCTCCCAGAAGCCCTGAGCATTGACCACAGTGGCTGGGGCTTCTGGGAGCTGAAGTCCACAAACCTCTGGGGACCCACAGGTTGAGAACCACTGATCTAGTGGATTTGTTTGCCATTGCTGTTGACAAAGATAGCTTTTTTCCCCTCATTATTGAGCTCAAAATATCTTTCTTTTCCTTTCAAATTTCTGAGTTTTCACATAAGAAACACTGACTATTTTTACATCTCCCAGTTAGATGGCAGTCTCTCTAATCCATTTTCAGTATGTACTGTAGAGAAAATCCTGGAGGTTCAATAATCTAGTAAGCATGTAAAATGTTCTTTAATAGAATTCAGATGCCTGCCAAATGACTCCCTGCTGGGCACAATGTATCCCAGTTTCTGGTGTACTGCAGTCGTAAGAACATATCATTTCCAGATAGGAGTGAATCAACAGCTCATCTAATATCAAACCAAGCTATTACAGACTGTGATCAGTGCTGAATGCCTTTATGGAAATGATCATAAAAATGTTACTTCTTGCTACAAACAACAACAACAAAATCACCTCCAGCTTTGTTTTAGTAGGGCATTGTCAGTGTGCCTATTAAACTATATTAATATATCACCTGTTAATTGTTATTTTGAATTCATTTTTAAATTCCATATCAAATAAATTTATCTGGGTGTTGAACAGTTCAGTTTACAACATAATAAAATGCCACAAAACTACAATCAAACAGAACAACATTGCAAAAAACCAGCAGTCATAGACTAACAATATGAAATAGAATATGGATACAGAAACCAACACCACTATTGTGTGCAACCGTTAAAACAATACCATAGACAGCAGTCATCAGGTGAGTCAGGTAACAGCGTTATATCTGGGACAGTTTCACATGGGACAAGGGTGGCCATAGAGTGTTTAGAGTAAAACTGTAGGAGTTTCCTCTGAGTGGCAAGACAGCAAGAAGGCTAAAGCAGTGCAAGATGTGCAAAGTGAGAGTGCAGCTCAGTTAAGGGCTCCCCCAACTTATTTTTACCTTTAGGTAGGCCAGGTTGGCATTCCATTGAGTGCTGTTCTACAGTGGCCAGTTGTCTCCTTTTTTCAATATGCAGGCCACTCATTCCCAGTTGTCTGCTGCATCTCCAGTGAGTACGCACCGGCCATCTGAGTGACTTAGGTTACAGTGCCATTCCCTCTGGAGACAAAAATTGACAAAATTTTGTTGTGGGGATTATGTTGACATCTTTTTTCTTCTTTACAGAGAAGTGGAAATGAAAGATTGAGAGATGTCATATGACAAAAGAAAGGGAGAAAGTTAAGAAGTGTAAAGTTCCACAAAATTGAAGGAACTCGCTTTCTTGTTTTTGCATTTATGTGGGTCTCATTGCTTGGGTCCAACTTTGAATAGCATATTTTCACAAAAGGTATTTGGACATAATTCATTGGGCTTATGTTGATTTTACTGGCTCAGCATGGCTGGTTTACAGTAAAGCTTTCGGGATGCAAGTGGTGTTGAGGTGGGACAGGGTACATTCACAGTTATAGATGAACCAAATGACTCCTGCTCTCTATATTCAGAATGAGTGATTCCATAGCGAGCATTTGATCCAAAACCTCAAGTTGTGATGAGTGGCAAAAGTCAGGGGACTGCTTTTGGTCAAAGTAAGTTCTGTTGAGGGTCTGGAGTGCAGGGCTTTTGCAGTAAGCATTCTTGCAAATTTAAGCATGTATGTTCAGTCTGTTTTGAGTTGTATTCCTTTCAGAATTGCTCCAAAGGCAAACATGTGGAGGTCCAAGTAGAGATCTGGAGGTTTCCCTGAACCTTCAAAAGAGGTCCAGTCTAATTGATTTGTATCAGCTTGAATTCATTTTGTTTCTTCACCATAATTGTGCAGCTCACTATTTCAAAGATAGGAAGAGTTTTGGATTCAGTTCCAGGGGATCTGAAAGCCTTATTTTTCCAGGAATCTTAAACCTGCTCTTGGTTTAGTGTGGGTGATTATGAATAAGATTGCTAAGGAGGTAATTGATGGTAGGGTTATGGGCCCATTGTCTTCTCCTCTAGTTGTGAATTTGAGAGTTTTGCTGTTAGGGATTTTATCTAATAAAGTGCCTGGTGAATTTAGACTAATTAGCATATGTCTTAACCAAAAGGGGATCATATGAATGATGCCATCCCTGCTGAATTATGTACAGTCAGATACATGTCATTTGATGCTGCTATTGTGGCTGTATGTTGGAATGGTATAGGGACATTGCTGGCAGAAATGTGATATTAAGTTTGTATTTCATCTCCTTCCAGTTCAACCACAGGATTTCAAGCTGCCAGGGGTTTTGAATCATTTGGATCATGTTCTTCCTATGGGGTGTTCTGTGTCTTGCTACGCTTTTGATAAGTTTATTTTTCTTGAACAGACTATGAGGCTTAGGTCGGGATTGAACGATGTAGTGCACTACTTTGATGACTTTTTTTTTTTAACTTGTTGGCAAGGCTGGTAAAGGGAAGTGTGATTATTTAATGAGGCAATTTTATTCCTTCATGGAGGAAGTACCTTTAGCCTTTGAAAAACTGGAAAAGCAGACACTTAGTGACTAGTTTTCTTAGGTATTGAAATTGATACCTTGGATCAGCATTGTTGCTTGTCACAGGCAAAGTTAGATGATTTGAACAAGTGGGTGTCTACATTTGGGTGGGGGGAGTAGAAAGCCACTCTTAGGGCATTTCAGGAACTTATTGGTCATCTTAGTTTTGTATGTAGGGTGGACCATGTTTAATACAATTTTCTGTGTTTGGACTCATTATTTCATGGTTTGCCATCAAATGTCCAAAAACAAAAGCAAAAGTGGAATCAACAAAACTCAAAAATGACTAGAAGTCTATGTATGTTTTTGGGAGAAAATGGATTTTTAAAATGTTTAACAGTGTTGGCAGCTGCAACAACCTGTTTAAAATTTGAAATGTCACTCCTAGAGGCTTTGGGGCCAGGCAGTTTCCCCTCCTTTTGCCAGAATAAGAGCAATCCACAGGACCCTAGGCAAGCCAAAGGCTACGAAAACCACAGTGTGGTGTTGTTGTTGTCGCTATGATGACATGAATACATATCACTGTCTGGGGTCATCATATGTTGTGTACTACTTGTTGTACATAGTGAGATCAGGATCATTACCAAAGAGCACTGATTTGGAAATTGATTCCAAAA
The DNA here is from genome assembly GCA_948472985.1 of Iguana delicatissima. Lineage (NCBI taxonomy): Eukaryota > Metazoa > Chordata > Lepidosauria > Squamata > Iguanidae > Iguana > Iguana delicatissima. The sequence continues at coordinate 3,078,061 of CAOKZL010000098.1, read as the reverse complement.
TAAAGGATTGTGATGTGTGTCATGAGCAGAAAACAAACTTATCAGGTTTTAAGAAGTAAAGGGATCTCAGAAAACTTTCTACACATTCACTTTTTTCAAGTGAAAGCATGGACTCACACGAGTCATTATAATGAGCACATTAACTCCAAGAATGTCAGTATTCAGCTGGAAGTAGTTAAATAATGTTTCAGAGAGAATCAGTTTTATCAAATCCCCCTTATTGATGTAATAATGAGGCTTTGTCCATTCAAAAAGTGATTGGTATTTGAATTCTATCACAAGGCTTTGGAATTCTGTTATGTTTCATTTTCAAAGTACACCATACATTATTAAGTTGGAACAGTGTTACAAAAATGGTTTAAATATCTTGCTTGTTTTGATCACTGTAATTTTAAAATGTGAAATTATAAGCTAGTATGATTTGTACTGTTTTAATTAACTACAAGGTAAGGTTATTGTAAAGGTTAATTAAAATCTGCCTCCTATGACTGTGGGGAAAACACTTTACGATAAGTACTTCAAGAGATATTGTAGTTTTCTATATGTGCACTCAAGCATGCTAACTTCCATTGGTTTAACATGTTAAAAAAGGGGGGTATTTTTGTGTGTGCCATTTACTCAAGAAAGTTGATTATCAAAAATATTATCTGGTCCCCTATATTACAATATAAGAAAGATAACCAAGAAAACCAGAAAGCAAAAGTGTATGTCTGTGTGTTTGTGGAAAAGGGAGATAAAGTAACAGTTTCATGGGATATTATTGAACACTATCAGTTGAGTAAAAATGTTGCCACATTTTATTTATTTATTGGAGAAAATATATTGGGGTGATTATGGCTGAGAGACCAGACTAGTTCCCCTTGTGCTCTATTGGAATATAAGAGAGATGGTAAAGTCAAGTATACAGGTTTTCCTCTCTGATTAAACCTATCCTCAGAGGTGATTTCTTCGACAAAGCAAACAATAATTATGCAGTTAATTACACTGTTGGCTTACCTTCTAAACTTGAGAGCAAATGAAATTTAATTTCAAAAGAATGCCAAGGCTTATTTTCACTTCCTTTTTTCTCTTGTCTTCAAGAGGTGTCAAATTATTTAAGGAAAACAATTCACATAAAATAAAAGTTGGTATAGAAAATATCCCACAGTACCACAATTTGTATTCACCCTGCAGTATTCAGACCATGGTATAATTTGGGAGCAAAATCAAATATTCACTGATAAATCCACCCCTGAGAATAGATCTGTGTTGAACAGCAATGAAACAGCAGGGCAGGTGTAATGGGCTCTTGAGCAGGAGAGAGACCCTCAAATTCTATCTAGCTGTCACCACCCACTAACTTAGCCCCCATGACTCAAAAACTTTGTGAGAAGTTACTCAGGGATTTAACTTGCACTTTTCCCCACATCTGACTCTGCAGAGATTTTGCTTCCCCTTCCCACAGGAGATGAGCAGCCTGTGCCTATGCACACAGAGAGCAAAGACACATCAAGAGACACATCTTCAATTAGCAGAAGGACCTTCCATCAGGCATTACATAGGAGCAATTACAAAGTTACAAAGACAGCCTAAGTCATGTTCACTCTAGGTTAGAAGAAACAGAAGCCCTGTGAGATTAGCTGAACACTCCTGTTCTACTCACAAGGCATGTGGTGTTCTGAGTCTTTGGATGTTCATGGGAAGCTGGGAGTCTGGACTCCTTTATCCAGCCTACAACCAAGCTCCCCTAAGGATAGTGAAGGAGGAATCACCTCCTCAACCTCTGTATCAGTCCCAAAGTCTCTCGTGCCATTTCCACACTACACTGTTACATGCTTCTGAATCTTTTCTAAGCTTTCTATTTCTTTTTGGGGGGGAAAAAAACCCAAGAAGAACAATTCTTGATCAGACCAATCAAGTCAACATTCTGTTACCACAGATACTTATAGGATAGTCACCAGGAGGGTGAGTACTCCATCACACATACTCCAACAATAGGGCTTCTGATATTGGAAGTGATGTATTTCTAATCTTATTATTAGACATTGATGGCTATGACCTCCATGAATTTATTTAATTCACCTTAAAAACTTCAAAGAGTTTGTTAGGGCAGCTGGTCATCCATTCCTTTGTCAGGCAGATTGCTTATTAGCAGTCCAGGATGATTGATTGACGTACATTGGTTAAGAAATAATTGAAGATCACTCTGGACTGTTTTGAATGAGAAAGCAATTAGAATTTACTATGTTGACACACTGTATCCCTTAAATTGAAGGGAGAAAATTGTGTGTGTGTGTGTGAGAGAGAGAGAGAGAGAGAGAGAGAGAGAGAGAACAGTGAGACAGAGAAAGAGAGATGATGGGAGGTAAAAGAATGTCTCTTGCACGTATCTTAGGGCCTTTCCACACAGCACAGTTATAATGCTATTATTGCACTTTCAACATCCTGTGGAATTCTGGCATTTGTAGTTCACTAAGGCCCAAGAGCAATTAGGCTGAGAATTCTAAACGCCCTCCCTAAACTGCAAACACCAGGATTCTGTAGGATGTTGAAAGTGGAATAAAAGTGCTATAACAGTGTAGTGCAGAATGCCCTTAGTGTGTAGGGGATGTTGTGATGAGCCTCTCCAGTATCCTGTGCCTGGCCAAACCACTTCTTCAGTCAAATATGCTGTTTATGTGGCCATAAATTGTGGCAATCATGACATCTACTGGAAGATGATTGATCTTATCAGACAAATACGTCTCACAAGATCTCCCACAGGCCATAAATTGGCCTGTCTTCCACACTCTGGCCACTTTAGCTATGGGCATCTATGCACCCACTTCTTCTGCAATTTGAGTATCCCTAGGCATTTGCTAGTTGACTTTTGGAAGCTGAGAAGGAATATTTTCATAGCATTGTCACATATTTTTCACCTTCCCTGGGATTTCCTCAAGGGAATCAAGTATGAGCGGAATAATAACAAGATGTCTGTAACCAGGTTTATATTATATTTTCTCCTTATACTAACCTCCTGGAGCCCTGGGAGCTACAGGGGAAGGTTTTCTCTTGGTCCCACTACTCTCTCAGACTCACCTGATGAGGACACAATTCTCTGTACTTTCATTTTGCGGGCAGACAAAAACATTTCTTTTCAAGCAGGATTTTAATGTGTGAGCAAGGGGGCTTTTTATTCATTTATTAAGCATCTTTTTAGTGTTGCGCTTTTAAAATATATTTTTAAATGTTTTTAATGTTTTTAATTGTTTTGTTTAAAATATTTTTTAAAAACTTGTTTTGGAAGTCACTTTGAGTCTCAAGGAGGAAAGGTGGCACAGAAATGCAATAAATAAATAAAATAAAATAAAATAAAATAAAATAAAATAAAATAAAATAAAGGTTTATGCTGAGGCTGCTAGTACTATGCCATGACTGGTGGTGATTAAGGTGAGTGAGAGGAGGCCAGCACACTGAAAGGGAGGAGGGATATCAGCCATGGACAATGATTAGATCCTGGATAGTTGGCTAGTAGATTTGGACAATGGAAGCTGCCAGTTTGAGACTAGCCCGTGCTATTGTTCTTTCATTAGGCAATAGTTTGCTTGGGCTTGAGCCTAGATATCTGATCCAGCACATAGATCAAACTAGGGAGAGTATCTGGACCAGCACTGTAAGACATAGGTTGTCCCTGCTCCTTTATTAATGTAAACTGGATATATATGTGAGATTAAATTTCTCTTGTGGGGGGGTGTATTCAGAATTTCATAGGAGACAACAAATATACAGCCTCATTGTGATAGATATTTCTTGTCTCTCCCTTTCCTCTATTTTTGTAACAACAACAACAACAAAAAGATTTTAGAAAAAGGCAATTGGTCTCTACTGGTCTCTCAGCAGCATTCAGTGGTGGAGCAAGGATGGGGCAGTGGGAGCAGGTTGCCCCAGGAGGCATTTTTTAGAGGATGACTAAACAGAATGGTTGCCCAGAATTCAGTATTTATCCTGCTGCGAGAAGAGTGCAGAAGCAGCCAGGCAGTGCCTACTTCTTTTTCTCTTTCCACTTTCCCCTTCCCCTCCCACTCCCCCTCCTCAGCCTCCCCTTCTCCATGGCCCTTTCTGGAAAGACTATGCCTCCTCATCCTGAAGCGCTGCCTACTCTTTCTCTATCCAGTAGCATTTCATGCTTTCCCATGTGTTCTTTCAGCTGCAGAGAAGCGACAAGAGAGGTTTCTCAAAGTGCTCACCCATAGGCTGCTCCAGGCTTGTGCTGGTTTGTTTCCCCTTTAATTTGACCACAGCTTGAGCTCTCAGCAGCAGTGGGCGAGGGGGGGAGCTTACCTGGCATGTGTGTTGCACGTTCCTTTTGTGTCACCAGCTTTTAAATGGAAATTTCCTCTTTACTAATTAAGTTTAGAAGCCATTATGAAGACTGTGCATGAGGAACGTTAAAGCAAGCGAACAAAAATGACCCATTACAGTGTTTTAAATCAATAGATTAACAAATGGGACCTGCAAGAAAATTTCATATCCTGGAGTGCATAAGTTCAAGTGTTCACCACACACCCTTTTTCAAGATATTCCTTTCCATTCTTCTCCCTTTCCCCAGTTCCATTTTTTAATTTTCTTCCATACTCTAAAATAGAATCATAGAACCATAGGATCATAGAAACATAGAGTTGGAAGAGATCACAATGGCCGTTGAGTCAACCCCCTGCCAAAGAAGAACAAACACTCAAAGCAACTCCAGCAAATGGCCACCCAAACTCTGCTTAAAAATCTCCAAAGAAGGTGACTCCAACACACGCTGAGGCAGCATATTCCATTGCTCTGACCATCAGCAAGTTCTTCCTGATAGTTAGGTGAAATCCCTTTTCCTGTAGTTTGAATCCACTGCTCTGTGTCCTAGTTTTTGGAGCAGCAGAATCTCTATCTTCAACATGACATCCCTTCCAATATTTAAACATGTCTATCATATCTCCCCTTAACCTTCTTTTTGTCTGGCTAAGCATACCTAAGTCTCAAAGCTTCTCCATAAGGCATGGCTTCCAGACCCTTCACCATTTTGATCGCCCTGCTCTGGACACGTTCCAGCTTGTCAATATCCTTCTTGAACTGTGGTGCCCAGAACTGGACAGAGTATTCCAGGTGAGGTCTAACCAAAGCAGAATAAAGTGATATTATTGCTTCCCTTGATCTCAGCACAATACCCCTGTTGATGCAGCCCAGAATCGCATTGGCTTTTTTAGCTGCTACATCACACTGTTGATTCATGTTCAGCTTGTGATTAACTAAGATTCCTAGATCCCTTTCACACATACTGTTTCCAAGCCAGGTATCACCCATTCTGTATCTATGCATTTCATTCTTCTTTCCTAAGTTCCTACGTTCCTGAATGCAGACAGAGAAAGAAAAGAAAAGAAAACAATAATACATAGACCCTTTTCGCACCTTACCTTTTCCCAGTGCTGGAGTGCAAGGCTCGCACAGAAAGCCTTGAGAGGAATGCTCTCGCATCCCTCCTGCTTGGGCTTCGCAGCTCCTTCCTGGTTGCGCAAACGCCCCGCCTCTTCCATTCACAGTGCAGCCTGGGACCTCCCACGCTGCACTGAAGAGAGGACGCGCGACCAGCCCGGCTCCCAAAGCTCCACACACAAGGTAAGTGCACACAGGGCCCTAGAGCAATGTGCAACCATGCAGCATTTTTGGCTTTTGGCTGAAAATGAAAAAAATGTATGTGCAGTCCACGTCAGGCTCTTGAATGTCATGCAAATGTGAGTGCATCATGTAGGCTGCTCCTTACATTTACGTGATGCTCAAGGGGCCCTTTCACTTCAGAAATGCCATGCGAAAAGGGCTATAGTCACATCAGTTAATCCATAACATAAATTATCTTCTATTCAACAGTTTAGCATTCTATTATGATTCTCTTATACATTAACCAGATCTTCATCTTAGTAGCTGGATTTGCCTTGCCTGAGCTCCCACTGAGAAGGCAAGAGGACCAAATGAAAGCAACACTTTCCAAAGCAGCAGTGCTGGTGCCAGTGGACCTCTGGGTTGAGCAGAGAAGGAGGGAGGGAAAAAAAGGAGGAGAGGAGACGAAATGGAGAGGAGATGAGAGGAGGAGCAGACCCGTGGAGGTGGAGAGAGGTGCCCGCCTACCCCCCACTCCACCTCCAAGACTGGAGATAAGCCCAGCCCAGCCAAGCCTCCAAGGAGGGAGGGAGGTGAAGAGAGAAAGAGAGGGAGCCCTCACTGTCACAGGAGTGATGAAGTGCACAGCACCCCCTCTGAGCACGCACATCCAGAGCCCAATCACCCAATGCCAACCAAGCAGTTTTTATTTGGTATTTTGGATAGGTCCTCCCTCCCCTGAGAGGGGCAGGAAACTCGGGGACTTCCTGCAGGCTGCAAAAGCTGTAGGTACACCATTGCCTGACTTACACAGCAAAGAGTAACAGAGGTAGATCTTATCAGTATATATGTGGTACCTCATTCCAAATTCTTAGGTGACCTCTCCCACTGGCTTCTTATAAATGTTAAAAAACACAGCCAGGAGACTGAAATATCTGCTTCTGAAGCCAAGTCAGGGCAAGTTGTTGCAAACAAAACCTCGTTTCCAAGGCTAGCCTTGATTAGTCAAGCCAAGACTTGGACTCATTTTCCTTGGTAAAGACTAATTTAAAGACTGTTTTGTTTAGTTTAGTTTATTTAAAATATCTATATCTTATCTTCCCTTGTGCTAATAATGTGTGCAAGAGGCTTATGGAATAATTCATAATATACAATCAAAATCAAGAATATGTAAGAAAAAACAAACCAAAAATAAATCAAATAAGATTGCTTTTCAATTGAAATATCTACAAGGATAAGTAAGAAATATCTGAAACATGTATTTATATAACTTTGTATAATCATTCAAGCATTTGGAGTGCCATCTGGGATTTTATGATCAGTGTACTGCTAATGGAACTTGGTATTCTCTCAAGCACTGCATGAAAGGCTCACTCATCTAAATATGACCATTAAATTATTGGCGTTTCCTACCAGAAAATTATCCCACACAAACAACAAAATGTAGGCTTTGTACTTTTTGGCTATCATGAATTAATCCATAAGATGCTGACCTCCTACAAAGCCTTAGAACTAACAAGTCAATAAACAACCTAAACCTGTACACAAAGTAAATCCCTGATATTCTTTTCTATGAGGAAGGCAAGACTTGAGTGGTATTGATTATGTAATTCATTCTGAAGTTTCTGCATGAGAGATCACTAAGAGTGCTAAGGCTACAATGGTACATCTAATATTGCATCCATGGTGGCAACAATCCTGCTGTCTGTTAAATTAAAGAATCCTTAAAAGACAATCCATTAAGAAGAAACACAACATGAAAGCCATGATCTACAAACTGAATTGTGATCTTTTCCATCCTGTTCAATCAATGAACCTTCTCAAGTGGTCCTTCTTGGGGCACCCTACCCTATCCACATTGCTACAGAGTGCAGGTATAGGTACAAGGATATTGGGATTTTGCTGAGAGTCTTTGATTGTCCTCAAGCTAGAGCTGAGTAAGGATGTGTATTGTTTAAATATTTTCATTGGATTTTAAAAATATAAGTACAGAGAAAAGCAAGAGGAATAGAAGGACAAAGGATTGAGGAAGAAATACACAGGATATGAATAATGGCTAGGTATATATATTAATACAAGTTGACCATAGCAGGAATCCTATTTTGTAGTCCTACTGAATGAATTAGTGAATATTGAGTCCACATATGTTAATTCCTTTGTGTCTCTACTTCACCCTATTAATAAGGCTCAGGATCCTATGTAAAATAAATAAAATAAATAAAAACGGAGCTGACTTTTATAGGACACATATTTGTATATAGCTAAAACCCTAAGATCATTGATCATTTTCTGATCATTGAGAAATAGATGATGAATATCTTATTTTTCCTATTTTGGACTAAGAATTTATTTTTGCTGCAATAAGGCCATATTGATAATCATTTATGATCCAAGTCGCAGGTTTAAAACTACATTCATTTCTGAAACCATCTCATACAAAATCAATCTGTCAGATACACCAAGCCAGAAATGAATGACCTCTAGATAAGCAAACACCTGATGCCATGAAAAAATATTTTCTATATCAATGATCTATATTCTCCATTCATCCGTGTTTATCCAGTGTGATATAAGTTTTAAAAATTAATTATCCACAAGATGACATGCACATTGAGAAAATCCATATCTCTCAACATTTTTTTAGTCAATATCATCAGTTCATATGCATGTTTGATTACCCGGAACTAGCCCAAGAAGCTTCACTACTAAAGCAGGGCAACAAATAAGGGACTATAAGTTCACTTTGTCCAATATTCTTTTATTCATTTTGGTTATATGCTGCCATAAGTGTCACAATGAGTAGGTGGTTTTTCTAAGTGAAAAAAATGAATATAAAGAAATTGTGAAAGAAAAAAAGCAACATTTCCTGTGTCATTGTTATTTCCCAGCATATTATAAATAAGAGTTCTAGCATACCAATGTTCTCCTCATTATATGCAAGAATGGACAAAATGCAGCCCTGCAAGTTGCAATATGTCCAACAAGGCTATTTTTATAGTCCTTAACTTTTCCAAACTCCCCAGAGCACTTTTTTCCGATCAAAAATAATGTAATATTTCTTCTAAAAATCTCCAGGAGCATCAATTTACTTCTTTTCATGGGTTGCAGCCCTTCACCACACAATACGTAGTTTTAGAAGTTTTCACCAATATCCTACTTCAGCTACATAATTACATCTACACAACTAACTAATATCTCCTGGCTAGACCTCTCAGCATTCCAGCTTAAAAATTAGAAGTTTGACTGAAGAAAGGATGTCTGTTCAGCTTCCAGTCAGACTAGAGGGAAAAAATGTTTCCATCCCCTCCCAACAATGAACAAAGCTGCAACAAGGACTTACAAGAGGTGCCCTGCTTCCAATTGTTGCTGCTTTACACACTGGCAGGAGGGAGGAAGAAATGTTGTCCTACTTCTGCCCTCTTTGGAAATTGAAAGCACACCCAGCTCCTTGCTTTTAAGGTGGGCTGGGGTGAAATTTACATACACTTACGGTAAGACTTATTGAATACAGGTTACAAATTTGTAACTGCAGTACTGAATACCAACTATCATTTTTCAGAACTTAACATCACGTCTAGGTTTTGAGGAGCAGGGTTGCTATGTTTTTAATTTGGTTATTTTGTACACTCAGTGCAGACACAGAGAGTGCCAAGGGAAGAAAAAAAAATGTTTCTAGGCCTACAACAGATGACTATCCTCAGTATACTACATGAGGTAGACAAATAGCTACCTAGATCTCTCTCTTTCTCCCTCTCTTTCTCTCCCTCTCTCTCTGTTTCTGTGTGTCTGTTTGAGTGTGTATAGATGTAAATGACTTTTTAAAAGTACTAGAGAGACAATTCATTGTTATGAATAGTAAATGGCTACTCCTTTTTATAAGGAGGTTCAATTGCTGAAGCCTGGCACAAAGTGTATAAAAAGAAATTTACTTATTTGTATTCCATTTAATTGTAAGTTTAGGATTTCACAAATCTAGAAAAATTTGAAAAAGGGCCAATTGCTTTTGACATCTTACAGTACCTAAATGGATGCATAAAGATAGTAATTATCATATTCTGTTTTACAGTGCAGATTTCTCTGTATGAGAAATCACTGCTTGTTCTCCCAAGTGGGAAATGGAATTAGTATGGAAAATTAGTCTGCTCTTCTAAGACAGTGTGGCTCATTTGTTTACCTCTTCTTCCCTTTTTTTTTTTTATAATTTTAAAGCAGTTTATGACAATAAGATATGTCACTGGGAATTAAATGGGAGCTACAGGTTTGGGGAATCATAAATCATTATAATGCAGGTTTGCATGACTTTTATTATTATTATTATTTCCTTTTGATAGGCTTTCAAAGCAGCGGAATGAAAGGACTTGTTCAGTGATGAAACACCTGGTGTGATCTAAGTTGACAGCCAGGCTGAACAATAAGAAGCAATTATTTGCATATGGTCCAATTTAGGTGGTACTCTGTAGAATTGTTCAGAGCAATGGCTGCTTTTTCTAGGGTTATTGTTTCCTTTCTGGACTTTGGGAAGAAATTTCTAATATCTGTGAAGATCAGTGCCATACATTCTAATTTATTTTCTTTCAGAATGTATTTGCTTTTTCTGACTTAATACTTCCATGAAGAGAATCCTATAAGTTGGTGTTGCTAATCTTTCTACTCTTCCGTGGAGATTCCACCAGTTGTAGACAGTGACTCCCATGTCAGCCGGATGCTGATTCCACTAGGACTTTTCTCCGCTCTTTAAGGAACATCCAAGGTGTTAAACTTATTTTGTTGACACAATTCAACATCTGGATAGCTCCTCTAAAGTCTGAGATAAAACACAGCATGGGTTCACTGCACACTTGACATAGAAACCACCAACTGGCATGTTCAGAGGAAGATGACAACTGTATTCAATCACTAATATATTCACTTCATTTTTTTCCTGCCTTTCTCCTTGTGCTGGTTCCAAGGTGACTAAATTATGCCATAGGTTGAGTACAGAGAAATATTTTTTGGACTCCCAGAAGTCCCACTACGTGTGTTGTATTGAGAGGTCCATCAGAATCCAAGACTCTAAACTTCTCTTCCATAAATCTAACACTGTGTGGACTGTACTGTGGAAAGAAACAGTGGGAAAGAGGAACCACAAACAATGAGACATAAAAATTTTGCATCAATCAAAAGATGTGGGTACAAATTTCTTCCTTCCAATTTGGGGCATTTCCCTTCTCCCACTGTGGCAGCTACCCCTCATAAAGCCCATGCCAAATTACTGAAGTAAAGCTAGAGAGATCAATATCATACCTGCAACATAATACTGTGCTGGATAATCAACAAAGAATCAAGAAAAATGTCAATGAAAATTAACATTCATGTGCTGAAAATTTGTGATGATATTCATAACAATAGCCACAATATGCAAATACACATCTCTGTCTCTGATATCCTGATCATATTTCCTTCTGTATACCACAATTTCCTTCTCTATACCACAAAAAGAGATCTCATATTATATTATGATTGTGACTAGTATGGGTTTTAACCTGGGAAGAACAGAACACCTCAGTGATCAAGGTATCATTTCTCGCTGAAGTGAAGAAAAATTGTAAATATTCATTATGAACTAGTTAACTAACAATGTACTACAGTTTTATGATACTTCAGATCAGTGGACTCGGGCAGCTATTTCTCCTTGAGAAATGGTAAGAACAGATCTGGTTGCAGGCTTCATGAAACAACCCATATTAAAAAAAAGAAAGAAAAAAAGTGGAAATTAAATCAACAGGTCAAGATGGTAAGCTTACTGTCTTATCTTTTGTTGTCTATATCTATGAGGACAGATCTTGCAGCAAAAAGAACTAAGATGGCATTGATGCAAAGCAGCCAAAAAACATTTCTTTTAAAGTAAAGTCTCAGATACTTATAAAAATAAACCATATCCAACTAGGGATTACACTAGCAAAGAAATTAAAGTTACCAAAAGTGCCAACAGGAAATAAAAACTAAACCATTCTATAACTGTCCTTCAATCAAACAATAAGGCCTATCAAAAGTGTTTCTATGCAAAACAAAAGCCATCTGGGACAGTCAAGCACCTGGTGCTTACTCCAGCTGTTCTTAGTGTGACAGATAAAGGGTCTTTTTTAGCAGTTCTGAACCTTAATTAACCTGAATTTCAAAGATGACAACGTGTCTAGAGAACAGAGTAGGAAATTGAAAGTTAGGTGACACAGCTTCTATTGGCAAGGCTGACACACACACACAAACACATACATAAATGGAGTTCTTGTTTATCTGCACTCTTGTTAATGAATTCAGAAATGTTTTGAAGTGTTTGCAAATTAATTCATAGTGGCAGCCCAAGGGCCCACATTAGTTTTGTTCCAGTCTCATTTTTCTAAGATTTGTTATTAAACACAGTCCCTAAGGCCGAGCAGCTAAGCATTTATCTATTGTAGCCTTTCCCAACCAGGGGTCCTCTGAACATTTTGTGCAACATTTTGTGCTCCAACATCTCTGACCTTTGTCCACACTGCCGTGGACTGATGGGAGTTGTAGCCCAACATTTGTATTTTTATTCTTATTTTTATGTTTTAAAATTTTTTATACCATTTTAACATCTCAAGTCATAGTATTTTAATGGAAGAATATTTTTACCTTTTTAAAAATATTTTCAAACTTTTAAATGTAATTTGTTTTAATCTATGCTATAAAATGCCTTGGGCCCTATGTTATGACAAAACTGGGAATATAAAGTGTGTGTGTGTGTGTGTGTGTGTATGCATATTTATATTTATATATAATAAAGGGCACCAGGTTTGGGGAAGGCTAATCTATTAATTTATTTGGATTGTTTTTTAAAGCCATCCCAGAGAAAACTAAGGCCCTTTCCGCAGCTTACCCTTTTTCGGTGCTGGGGTGCGGGGATCACGCAAGCAGCCTCCAGTGAGAGGCTCTTGCATCCCTGCTGCTTCAGCTCTTCACGAGCTGCCTGCTTCTGAGCAGGTAGCATGAGAGCCCCACCTCTTCCTTCCACAGTGCAGCCTGGGAGTTTCCCAGGGTGCGCTGGGGCAGGAAGCGTGACTGCCATGGCTGGGGAGGATCTGCATGCATGGCAAGTGCACGTGGGGCCCTGGAGCAATGTGCAATCACACACCATTTTTAACTGAAAGTCAAAAATGAAAAAGTGTGTGAGTGGCACCTGCCCTACCCTGGAGCATTGTGCAATTGTGAGTGCGTCGTGCAGATCTCTGCTCACAATCGCGCAATGCTCCAGGTGCCCTTTTTCATGGCAAATGCCATGCAAAAATGGCCTAAGATTGATGGCAACAGCCAGAGTCCCAGCTTCCTGGTATCAGCTCTTCACCTGGGAAGTCTTAAAATCTGATTTTAATCTGAGGTGCTGAAGAACCTGGAAAATTCTGTGTTCTCTTGTCCTTTGAGGAAATCATTAACAGGTCCCTGAGGTAGGATTTCTAGGGCTGAGGCCTGCATTATTTGCTGACAGCTTCACTTTAAATTTGCCATATGCCAAAAAGTTGTTTCAGAGGGCAACTCAAATATATCACTGCCTAACTGGAATTTGAGAGTAAATATAACACTGTGGGATTTTCTTTTTAACAACCCATAGGAACAGGTAGCTCAGTAAAGAAAGCAATGGTCCCTCTTTGCATGTATATTTGTACTAACTGATCCAGCAACGTCTATCCACAATGACAGTTCACTAGGACTGGGTCCAACACATTCAGATTAAATTTACTTCAGTCTATATTCTCTTTAAACATTCATTTGGCATTTATTTGCATTTGTTCTACCCCAGCCTGCAACATAATTACTGCTACTTCTTGTTCATATTTGAGACTAGCAATATATATATATATATATTTAGACTAAGACCCTTTCCTATATATCTGTTATTGTATATCTGTTATGTCTACAAGGTTTAGTTTCATGAATAATCATCAACACCATTGGTCTGGGCTTAGAAAAGTTAATTTTAAGACTATAGTTATCAGAACACCATGGCCAATATGGCACTGGCGATGGGCTGTAGTCCTAAAACTACCTTTGTAATTGTTGTACAGATAGTTCCCAGCATTTAAAAGGTTCTATCCAGTGGCCGAGGTTCTCTTCATGCAGTTCCAGTTAGTAATTTCTCAGTTATACTTATAGTTGTCTACCCAGGGGAACAGCAGAACAAGTAGTGGTCTAGATTAAACAAAACAATCCCTAATCATATGAGGGATTTGCTTACATATAAGATAAACTATGAATAGTATATTACAACGTCTGGAATTCTATGTACAACAGTCCATTGTTGTTTGTACAGACAGCTGAACTGGGACTTTTTCTTGCTGAAATTTTCTGCTTAAAGATCACAGCATAGTTTCCATAATGAATCTAGCATGAGTGGGCATGCCCATCTTACATGACTTCAAAATCCCAGTCTTGACATATTAGTTGAAAGTTGCCAATCAACCTTGATTGGTTTTGCCCAAAATTGTGCAGCTAGCAATGCTTTCAGAATGCTTTCTCCTTCTCATTTATAGTGATTCCCACACAGATTGCAAGACAGATGGCTTAAAGGAAAGAAAGTGCACAATAAATTTGAAAACCTAACATTCAGCTTTTAAAATGAACTTTGGCTCCCCCAAAAGCCACCTATTATTTTTAATGAAGCAATTCATAAAATGTAGTTTGACTTAAAATGGAGCTGATGGAAGGAAAGGAACAAGCAGGGGAGCTGTTTTACCTGATTCATTTAACACTGAATCGAGCATTTAGAATTGTTTGTCGAACAGTTGGCAATTCATTTAAAATACTGATGGCTTCTTATTTACTTATAGTGATTTATATGACTTTGCAATTTTTTTAACAATCTATTCCCAAACTGAAATAAAAGTTTAACGTTCCAAAAGAATTCTTTCAGAGATAAGAGAATACTGAAATCAAGTCTTACTGACAGGCAGACATCTAGCATTGTTGTGAGTCATCAAGAATGAACTATTCCAGAGCTTCAAAGTTTGCAAATTGCATTGATGATCAACCATGAAAGGAACAGATGCAGGAAACTGGGTTAAATAAAGGGCATGTTTTCTGGCCCAATGTGTTCAAGCTGTGTTGGTCTGGAAATGGAACAAGACAAGTGTGGGTCCAGTTGAGGCCAAGTGTCACCCCATGACTACCTCCTCAGCCTTCCCTTGAGCAAAACACCTCAGTCCTGAGGACAATCCAAATCTTATTGGTTTTTCCCTGGCCCCTCTAACCTACTGTTTTATTCTCACCCAAGCCACAAGGACCTACAAGCAAAAGCCCAAATTCCAGCTTAGCCTCAAGTGTAGCTTCCTTCCCCATGTCCTGGGACACAGGACCCTAAAGAGGGAGTTCTAGAGCCCTACCCAACACCAAAAAGGTGCAAAAAGGTGATCACCAAATTATTTTATTTTCATCTGCTACCTGACACAGACAAGGCAGAAGTGTCTTCTTA
Source organism: Iguana delicatissima (assembly GCA_948472985.1). Classification (NCBI taxonomy): domain Eukaryota; kingdom Metazoa; phylum Chordata; class Lepidosauria; order Squamata; family Iguanidae; genus Iguana; species Iguana delicatissima. The sequence goes on along the minus strand of CAOKZL010000098.1, from coordinate 3,063,000 downwards.
GTCTCTTTCTTCCACCAGACTGACTGAAATAGCCTTCATCCCCTCTTGCATATTTCCCAGGAACAATGTATTCTTCCAACAAATAATTGTCTTCAGCCCTGTAGAACTCTGACCATTTGCAAATGATGTTAGCATAAGGAAGAAAGTGGCCCAACCCCATCCAGGGGATTACAAATTTCATTATTAACCATCCTGCAGGAACAATCAATGTGTCTTGGGTCACCAATCCCCCTACACTTGTTGGAGCAAAATGGCAGGAAAAAAGGGGAGTTACTCCAAGTGAATGACTAATGTGAAAATTCTTCAGAAATTAACAGGAAAAACAGAACATAGTGGTGTGAAACAGCTTAGGAAGATGTGCTGTAGGTGCTGACTGTCCATTGCCAGGCAACAGACTGCAAGACTAGCAGGAGGCAATTCACAGTCAAATAAAGACACTAAGCAGTCAGTAAAGTTTGCCTGTTCAGGATGGAGAAGAAGTGTAATCAAGAGTTGGTCCAAGTTCAGGAATCCATCAGGCAACAAGGTCAGTCAGTCCGGGGTCAGAGAAGCCAGGCAGACAGCAAGCAGGGAGCACATAAGTTGAGAACAGCAAACAGACAAGTTGTTTCTGGCATTGGGCCACTGTTCTCTGACTTTCTTTAAAAAGCTAGAGCCAGCTGGCTCTCATCCCAACCTGATTAGCTCTCAGTGCACTTGTGTATGCTAGTCCTCCTTTGAGGCTGCTGTTCATTTAGAGAAGCTGATTCCTGGCCCTTGACAGGTAAGAGGTAAAAAACCAATGTGACAAGACAACAAACCTAGTCTAGCCTCCCCCCTACACGTAACACTGTGAAGCATCAAAAAAACATAGAGCCAGGTTGGAACATAGGTCCAGCTGCACCTTCTCCTCCACCCCTTTCTGCTCAGTTTTGGAGCACCTAATGTGCAAAACTGAACCTCACAAACTCCAAGTCTGCAAAAGCCAGAGCTTTACCAGAGATGTCACCTTTTGCTCCCAGAACCAATTGGCTTACGTGCAAAGCTCCCAAAAGAGCAGTCAGAGATGCAGGAAATGGGGCTACCTCATAACCAGAATTACATACAACAAGCCAAACATTATCCAATCCCTTGAGCACACCTGGAGACAAAGGCACATGACTATCAGAAACATGACCACACTGCCTAGACCAACTTTCTAAGGCCTTATGTATCCTGAAATTGGATGTGGAGTCTTCACAGCCCTGTGCCTTAGCTGCAAAAGCCAAAGCTGCCAACTTACTCTGTATTGACTGAGGTGCCAACCCCCTGTCCTTCAGTATATGCAATAGTAAAACACATGTCTGTAGGTAAAGGCCAAGAGGCCTGAAACCTGTTAACCCTTCTAAAGAGCTCAGATTCCTCTCTAGACTTCTGGTAACCACACCTAATGACAGGGACTAAGGATAGAGAAATGGCTCATGCAATCTCACTCCTCCAAGGCTCCATAGGTCTACTCCAAGATTCCATAGGTCTACTGGCCTAGGAACAAGTTCAAAGTCTTCTTCCACAACCAGCTCTCTGAAGTACTCTGGTGGGAAAAGCACGAGCTGTCCATTAACCACATCAGCCACATGGATTGCTGTGAACGAAATGTTATAGCAAAAACACTTAATGATGAAAGCCCTAACCATAAGAAAACTTAAGAAGTGGCAGGTCCTTCCATCTTCTCATAAACTGGAGGTATCTTCAGATTTTCCATGAGCTCTTCCTTGCCAATAAACAAAAAATCATCCAGGTAGTGCACTATACCTTTTAACCCTGACCTGAGCCTCAGAGACCACTCAAGAAAACTAATAAAGTTCTCAAAGGCAGAGGAAGATACAAAAATACTCAATTGGGAGGGCACAATCCGTAAAATGCCACCCTTCAAAACAAAAACCTAGCAGCTTGAGTCCTTATAGAATCATAGAATCATAGAAATGTAGAGTTGGAAGAGACCACAAGGGCCATCCAGTCCAACCCCCTGCCATGCAGGAAAACCCTCAAATCACTCCCAACAAGTGGCCATCCAGCCTCCGTTTAAAAACCTCCAACGAAGGAGACTCCACCACACTCCGTGGCAGTACATTCCACTGCCGGACAGCCCTGACCGTCAGGAAATTTTTCCTGAGGTTCAGGTGGAATCTCCCCTCCTGCAGCTTGTATCCATTGCTCCTTGTCCTGGTCTCAAGAGCAGGAGAAACAAGCCCACTCCCTCCTCGACATGACATCCCTTCAAATATTTAAACATGGCTATCACGTCCCCTCTCAACCTTCTCTTCTGCAGACTAAACATACCCAGCTCTCTAAGTCTGTCCTCATCGGGCATGGCTTCCAGGCCCCTCACCATTTTGGTTGCCCTCCTCTGGACCTGCTCCAGCTTATCCATATCCTTCTTGAATTGAGGTGCCCAGAACTGGACACAGTATTCAAGATGAGGTCTAACCAAAGCAGAATAAAGTGGTACCAATACCTCCCTTGATCTAGACACCATACTCCTATTGATGCAACCAAGAATTGTGTTGGCTTTCTTGGCTGCCGCATCACACTGCTGACTCATGTTCAGCTTGTAGTCTATTAAGACTCCTAGATCCCTTTCACACGTACTGTTATTAACAGGGGAGAGGTGAAAGGCAGATTAATATTGCATTTTGCCAACTCTGTCTCATTCCATTCCTGAGTACAACCAGAATAGCAGTGTCAAATGATGTGTACCTGACAGTACATAATTCAGAAGACATGACATCACTCATAGAGTCCCTTTTAGGAAAAGACAAATTGTGAATAACTCTAAATTCACCAGGTACATTCCTTGGGACAACACTGAACAGAGACACTCTAAGTGTAACAACAGGAGGAAAATAAAATGGACGCACAATCGTATCTTCAGCTACCTCCTTAGCGCACTTGTCTCTCACCACCTGCTCTAAACCAAAAACTGATTTAAGGTTCCTAGCAAAGTAAGGCTTCCAGATTGCTTGGAATGTAATGTGAAACTGTTCCCTAAACTCCTCACTCAGATAAAACATACTGCACAAAAATGGCAGGAAACTTTCAGTAGTGAATCCACATTGAGTTCTACAGGAACTACTCTTAGTGACCTATTCATTGTGATAAATTTTATTCCCATACTAGGTTCAGCACCTTGGATAGTCCTTGTAAAATGTTTAAATGGAATTGTTCTGAGATTGTCATATTAAAAGTACTTGGCTTGGCTTGGATCAGGTCCATAATGCTATGGATCCAAACAAACAGCACAAAACATTAAAATTATAGCATACAGCTAAATGTTTCTTTCTTCTTCAGTATAGCTAGCACAATGTAGTGGTTTGAGTATCTGACAAGGACTCCAGGAGATCAGGATTCATATCTATGGAATTCAACTGGGTAACCATGGACAAGTTATGCTCTCTTATCCTTAGAGAATGGCTGTGGAAAACCTCCTCTGAATAAATCTTGCCAAGAAAACACTATGAGCAGTTTGACGGAAGTTATAGTCAACTTCAATGCACATAACAACAACAAACTGTTTGGTTAGAAACAGTTTAAGTGAACCAATAACTCTGTGTCTGTAAGAGAAAACATGGGCAGTGGCGGGGGGAGAGAAAGAGATACTTGACCCCATTGACATCAGATAAACTTTATAAATTTTAAAGGTTTCTCGGGAAGGGGGCACTTAAAGAAGGTGAATCACCTCTTATTCACACATGGAAGAGCTGATCTTGATTATATCACTCTGTTTTTACTTAAAGGAAAAAGGAAAAAAAATAAGTAAAACTTAAGCATATACTATTAAATGGCATAGATTTTTAGTGGTTTTACTACTGAAATGACAACAGTACTAAGTGCTAAGTGAATGGTCCCATTGATTTCATTAAGAACTAAGTTCAACAAACTTTATCTGGATACAAACTAATGCCTTAAAAAAAAAGAATCATTTTTTCCCTATAAGAACTGGAGGAAGTGATGCTGAAAGACACCCACTGTCTCTCTCCATATGCTGTGTGTGGGTCTGCAGCTTGGTTTCACTTGTCCAAGAAATCTGATTTTCCTCAAGATATCTGATGCCAGAAGGTACTGGGAAATCATTTTATATGTCTCCTCCATCTAAATCTTGACACATGTTTTCACTCTAAAATGAATAACTCTTTTCTTTGACAAAGGTGGGTGCATCCATCACTATTTTCTGACAGCAAATTAGATTTTGGTTGGCAGGTGTACATTCTTTACCTCACTGGAAAGTGCTGATCAATTTAGAGAGCCATTCAATGCAATATTCATAAGCCAATTAAGAAACCATTTAATAAGATCACCCTTAATTAAAGAAATATTACATTTCAAGCCATTAATTATTAAGCACCAACCATGTGAAAGACAAAACCGAGATATAGGCCTCTCCTTATTGACTCTTCTTAATGAATCTATTCAGTACTTCATTACAAATTCATTCCACAAACATTTTGCTTGATGCAAGAGCAAAAAAGTAAATATAATTGGTCAAATGTATTTTACAGCACCCACCCCCTTAATACATTGCACTGGTAATGAATTTCACTCCATCCAGTGAGTTCGGAAATGGAGACAGCTGCTTTGTTTTTACTCAACACATTCTTTGCTTAAAAGAAGTTAGGAAAGTGTTTCTCAGATGTCTGATACCTGTGGCACACATTTTATGATTTTTTTTTTCCTGTTTGAAAACTCGAAGCACTTAACATGCCATTTACTCTCAAAATAGTTCCTAAAACAGTGGTAACTACTTTCTTTGCTGAAGTGAAACATATGATTCCCTCATACACACACTTTTCTCTCTCATTTTATTAGAGCCTAGAGTCACCAAATCAAACTGACTTTTGTTAGGTTCAAGACTAAAAACTAAAAAAAAAATCTTATTTATACAAGGTATATGCTTGTATATAATGACAATGAGCCACAACATTCTGAATGAACCAATATGTTGGGCATATGTTGGCCAATTATTCCCACTGCAAACAGGAATGGCTGAACCAACCACCATGCCTCTCTCTATAATTTCCCATAATATCCGAATCATAACATCCAAATTGACTCTCTCTACCAGCAAGCCTGAAAAATGAATTCTAAAACAAACCATGGATCTAGTTGATCATAAGATGAACCAGGCTACTAGGTCCCACTAGACTGGGAGGGCGTGATAACCATGAATGGAAGGTCTATAGACTGTCTGACTGTTCCTTCTTGTAGTAGAAGCATGTGGATACTGCCAGCACCTTGTTTGTGCATAATAAGACAGGTTTACCCTGTAAGTATGCAAACTGGAGTACCAATGAGAAATTTCAGTACCGGGAGCTTCAAAATGATGATAAATTTAGTTGCTTTAGCCAGGATTATTATAGTGATAATGTTGCCACTGATTTTTTGTTTTCATTCAATTATTTCCTGGCTACTAGAAAGGTTTTAGTTTTGGGCCCTTTCTGCAGCTTACCTTTTTTTTCAGCACTGGGGTGTGGGGATTGCACGAGCAGCCTCCAGCGAGAGGCTCTTGCATCCCCGCTGCTTCAGCAATACATGAGCTGCTTGCTCCCGAGCAGGCAGTGTGAGAGCCCCGCCTCTTCCTTCTGCAGTGCAGCCTGGGAGTTTCCCAGGTTGCGCTGGGCAGGAAGCACAACTGCCGTGGCTCTGGAGACTCCGCACACACAGCAAGTGTGCATGGGGCACTGAAGCAATCTGAGATCGCACACTATTTTCGACTCAAAGCTGAAAATGAAAAAGTGTGTGAGCGACGCCTGCCAGACCCTGGAGCATTGCAAAATTGTGAGGGTGTCATGCAGATTGCTCCTCACAATTGCACGATGCTCCAGATGCCCTTTTGCATGGTAAATACCGTGCGCCAAGGGCCTTGGTTATGGTTTCAGTTTCAGATTCAGTTTCAGTGAATATACCAACTTGGTGTGATAGGCCTTTGATTTGCTATATTCTCCCATTTGAATGTGTCCTTATTTTCAGATCTTCTAGAAATGATCTTTCGGTCCCATCACCTTCACATGCAGATGAAGGGGAACATTAGAGAGGGCCTTCTCTGTGGCTGCTCCAGGTTCTGAAACTCCTTTCCCAGGGAGGCTAGACTGGCACCTTCCTGACTATCTTTCTGCAAGCAGGGGAAAAGAAAAACTGATTGGAATCTTGTTGGTTAGTTTAGATTACATCCTTCAATGAATTGTCGAATGGTAAGTTACCACCTAGGAAAATCCCATTGATTCAATGGGTCTATTTTAGATAGGACTAACAGCAGGCTTCAGGCTTTTTAAAATTTTTGACAGGCATCTGAGACTTCATTTTATTAGAGAAACAAGTTTTATATACTGCACTGGACTTGCATTTATTGTTCTTTTCAATGCTTTTTGTAGTAGCTGGTTTTATTTTGTTTTATTAATAATAGCATTTACCTTCTGTATGCTTGGGTTTTTTACTATGTTTGTTTTAAATGTTGCAAGCTGCCTTGAATGCCAAATTGAGCAGAAGAAAAAGGAAGGGGAGGAGACTGTTTGGAGGAGTTACATTTATAGCCCATCTGCCTCCAATGAAGATAAGGTAACCCAACTTTCCTTTTCACCACTATCACCACAGTAGCCCTATCAGGAAGGTCAGCCTGAAAGAGAGAAGAAAAAATCCAAAACTGTCCAGTGTTTTTATGGCTCAGTGAGGATGAGAAACCAAATTTCCCAATTTCTAGTCCAAGACTTGCAATTACTGCACAGCACTGACTCTCAGATATTGTCATTTATTAACCAATGTGATGTAAGTTTGAGGGGGACACATGAGGACACATTCATTTCTTTGCTGATTATGCATTGTGACAACACCTGGTAGGGCCGGAGAATTTGAGATCTATTGCATATCAAGTGCAAGCAAAAAGAAATCAAGGCAGGGGGGCAGGGAGAGAATGATATTCATCTGCTTCCAGATATCAGCTAATAATTTCTCCTGAATACTTCAACATTTTTAGGAACATTGATCTTTTATAGCCTTGCAAGTGACAGCCTAACAAAAGCCAAAATTAGCTTGCACAAGATTACACTTAAAGCCTCAATCAATCTAATGAAATCCATAGAACAAATGTGGGGAATCAGAAAGACTAAAGGTCTTTTGAAACTGATTTATTATATCCACTTGACCTAGTCTTTGCATTAATGTAACTCATGTGATTTATAGTGTCTCGGCTTGGAACCACAAAAGGAAAAAGAAGTGAGATTAACATCTTTGACATTAAGACAATTATCAAAAAGTACAAAGCCCAAGGAAGTGGTGAGGGAACTGTAGCCTTAAGCAGGGAAGTGGAACTGTTTTATCTACTTTTAATTGGTTTTATATTTAAGATTAACTTCTATCAGCTTATTAAGCATGGAATGCTATTGTATTTTTGTGCTAGCTATTGGGACTGACAGGAAGAACTTTTAAAAATAAGTCTGACATAAACTGTAATTTTTACCCACTGCATGCTTTCCTGACAGATATGTTCTAGTAAGTGCTTTCAAGAAGATGGGTTGGATCCAGACAGAGCATTTTAATTGAAATGCAGCTCCTTCACTTCTGTGAAATTGAGGCCAGTACCCTGTTAGGTCATTATGTTGGCATAGCTCCTGTTTACCCTAGAGGATGTATTATTTAGACATCTATGTAAGAAGGTTTCATATACCCCCTCATGCAAGTGGTTGCTCACTCATTCAAAGTACAGCGATTGAGGGACATAATTTCACCTCCATTATGCAACAATCAAAATGACTACAGAACTGGGAGGAAGTACCATCCATGCTAGTGATGTTAACATTTGACTATTATGCCCTCACAAAAGAGGATGAATAATTACCACAGGGTTTTTTCCCTGATGTGGAGAAAACAAATATTTATATTCATTTCTCACCTGATATTCACACATCCCAAAGGAATTTGGGAAAATAGACCTTTTTTTCCCCATGAGAACTATGGGGGTTTGCAGAAGGAAAAGCTGTCTCCAGACAGCCATGTGGGCTTTCTATGCAAGATTACTGTTTTCTATGCAAACAATATCAATCTGGTGGAAGAAATACTTTATGCAACAAAAATCTTCCACAGAAAAGGACAATCTTGCCACAAAAACATATGTGACTAAGTGGAAACATTGTTTTGTGCATTTGTGTGTGAATATACGAAAACCCACACTTCTCATCCAAAATGCCCATGTGTACTTATGTGCAGAATGATTTCCCAAAACACTCTTATTAACACTGTAAGAAATCTGCACACGATTCTCACCACTGCCAGCCATGAAATGAACAATAGTGAATATTCCTTACATTCCAAATCTGTACCACTGTAATTGCCACCACTTCTGTCCAGATAAGCAAACCAGCAGAGCTTTGCAGTATGTCAGTGTCAGAATAGGTAAATGGATTGCAATCCTTCATGTATTTAACTCAGAGTTTATATGTAATAAATTAGTAATGCATCCTACAATAAGAAGTGATTTGTTTGGAAAGCAAGGATCTCAAACTGTCAGGGCCCTTTCAGAATATCAGGCTTTTTAGGCATGCAAGGCAGGTGTCTCCCCCGGCCTCCACTGCCCAGTTTGGAAAGAAGGAAAGTATTTGGTTTGGACTATTTGTGTGTGTGTGTGTGTAGGAGTGCATGGTCACTCTCTTCGGAAACTTCCAGTCTTCATGGCGGCGAGATCGGTACCGGAGTGACGATCGTCTGTCACCTGTTGCCATCAGGAGCGGCGTAGCTGGAGGATTTACCAGCCGACTACCCCTCCGGTAAAAGGGGTGCTGAGAGGGCTCACCGGGGATCCCACACTCTCTAGCTACTTTCAATCGCTGACTGCAGATCGGAGCAGCGGATGAGAGGGGATTGAAGAGTATCCACAGCTGCTTCTGACTGCTGAATATTTAATTCAGCACGACCGCTGCCAAAGACTTTTTTTAAAAAACAGCATACTTTTGAAATATACAAGGAAAAAAGTGCTTATCTTTTGAAGGTATGTACCTCTAAAGAAATGGATCACTGACCAATTGAAATGGAGAGCTTAATAACTTTGCACTGTGACACTTTTATGGCGTCGGATTCAGCTTGAGCTCACACAGGGGGACATTAAATGGCTTAGAACAATCATTGGCTAACGCTGTGTTGGAGCTCGTCAAAATAACTAGGACTTGGCACAGAGGAAACAGCGGCTCTAAGAGCTTTAGAGAGTGGCAAAGACTTTACTTTACTTTCTTTTTTTTTGAGAGGTTAACACATAACGGACTTGTAGGACTTGAATGGAGAGGGACAAGATGACAAACTGACAAATCGCAATACATAATTACACGTGATTACAGTACAATTATAGACTGAACCTTAGTTTTTTTTCTGATTTTCATGACTTGTTCTTTGTTTGGACTCACTAATTTTTTGGATTATGGACTCTGGATGTGCGGAATCTTAAAAACTAATATTATTTAACACTAACAAGACATTATAAAAAAGAAAAAGAAAAAATTCTGTGGATTATATTAGGAAGAAGTTTTGGATTTTTGGAAAGAAACGGACTTGGGGGATTTAGGCTTAAGCTCGAGAGGGATCTAGCGGAGCTCGCTGAAGAAAAGACTCCAGCATATCTTGACTGTTAAGGAGAAACCTGGGGATTTAAGCTTGAGCTGCCTGGATGTTTTAGCGGAGCTTGCTGAAGAAAAAGGAAGAAAGAGTAAAAAAACTACAGAATATTTCAGTATATACATCAGTGAAAGTAGATAAAAAAATAGAACAAAAGATAGTGGGGGGAGAAGGAAAAATATAACTGACTGTAAAGAAGAGGGAAATTTAGGACTATTAGGATTATTTACGTTTACGTTTAACCTTAGGTTTATGTTGAAGATACATAGTTTTATATATTATAGAGTAAAAAGGGAGGGGGAAATAAAAATAATACTTGTTTTGATAAGGGGAGAGGGGGGAAGTGAAATAGTTGATCGGATTAAAAGGGGGAAAGTTAAGGAGGAGGTCGCTTTAAGTGCTAATAATAACTTTAAGGGGACCTTGAAATTACAGATTGTTGTACTTACTGTGTTTTGTAAATGATACTGATAAGAGTTAAGGCTACAAGGTTAAATCTAAGAAATTGAATTGTTGCAGCTGGATGGTACCAGCTGTCAATCAACGAGGAAGATGACATATAGAGCAAGTCTCCCATCTAGTGTTCTAAAATGTTATTGCATTTGATATTGTTGACTTATAAGAAAAGAGACATAGAATGGCAACCTTCACGACAGTTAAAAGAAAAGCAACCATACAAGCTGAAGCAAAATTAATGCAACTTGCCACAGGAAGGAGAGGATCAGTGGAAACACCACCTTTGTCAACTAACTCTGCAGTAACTCAACCAGATTTATCTGTTTTATTACAAGAAATTAAAAATCTGAGAGAAGACATAAAACAGGACATCAGACAGGAAATCAGGCATGAAATGAAGGAGCTTGGAGCAGAAATAAAAATGGACATTAAAAAAGAAATGGACTCTATAAACAAGAAGATACAAAAAGTAAATAAGGACATTTTAGAAATAAAAGATGATGTAATGAGTTTGCATACAAAGTCAAGACAGTTACAATCAGACCAAAAAGCATTGAAAGCGACCCAACAGCATCAAGAATCAGTGATTAATATGCAAGAATTACGCTATCGCGAAAGATGCTTGAAATTAAGAGGCGTACTGGAGTTAACAGATGCTAGACTTTACGAGAGGATAATACCCGCCTTAGCGGTATATATAGAATCTACGGAGGAAAAACTGGAGACAGACATTGACAGGATTTTCAGACTGAATTCGAAATTAGCTAGGGAAAAAAATGGCCTAGAGATGTTATAGGTTGTTTTACTAAAGTAAGGACTAGGGACAAAATGCTTCAGAAAAATTGTGACTACAAACTAATGATTGAAAATAATGAAATCAAAATTTTTAAAGATGTCCCATATTCAGTTATAAAAAGAAGACAAGATTACAAATTTCTTACGCATCTACTTCAAAGACATAGAATAAATTTCAGATGGGAAAGGACCGAAGGAATCTCTTTATACTATAAACAAAGATGGTATAAAGTGATGACTACTGATAAAGCCAAAGAAATTTACGAAAAAATCAGGATAGATATAGACACTATAGAAACTGAGCCTTCATCAGAAGAACCTTTAAGACAAGAGGACAGAGAGATTACAAGTGACAATCAAGTTGTGAAATATATCAAACAGGGTGTGGAAGGAGAAGGATTAGAGGAAGAAGAGGAAGAAGAGGTAGAGGAAGTCACTGAGGAGAGAGAAGAAAAAAATAATCAAGATTTAGAAGCAGAATAAGAGAAGGAAAATAGAATAAAGAAAAAGGATGGCTATCACAATTCAATCGTGGAACATTAAAGGAATTAATTCAAGTTATAAGAGGAGACAAATATTTCACTTCTTGGAAAAAAAGAAGGAGGATTTGATTTGCCTACAGGAGACCAGGATTCAAGAAGCAGATATAAAATATTTAAGAAACCCGAAGTTGGGGAAGTTATATACTGCTACATTTCAAAAAAAGAAGTGAGGCGTGGCTTTGTATGTGAATTCAAAATTTAACTCAGAAGAACTATTTGTTGATAATAATGGACATTATATAGGAGTAGAAATTGACTTCCTAAGCATAAAAATTCTTGTTGTTGGAATATATACCCCTATAGACAATAAAGATAATTTTTTTTTTGAGAAATTAGAAAAAGAATTGTTGACATACACCCAAGAAAGAGATCAGCGAAATATTCTTTTGATGGGGGATTTTGATGCAGTTCTAAATCCTGCTGTAGACAGAACATCATCAAAACCAGTGAAGAAATTTCAAGGCAAACTTCCAAAAAGATTCTTTAACATTATGAATAATTTTGCTTTACTAGATGTTTGGAGGTATAAATATGGAAATTCTAAAGGATATACGTTTTATTCTGAACCACATAAGTCAATGTCTAGGATAGACATGTTTTTGATTCCAAAACATTTGCATACTTGCATTAAAGAAATGGAAATATTGCCAAAAGTTATCTCTGATCATAATTTAATTCAACTTAAACTTCAAACACGGGGAAAAAGATGCTGGAATTGGAAACTGAATGAAGCATTACTTCAGAAAGAAGATTACTTAAACTGAATAAAACTGCAGTTGAAACATTACTTTGAGGAAAACATGAAGTCAGATGTTAAAATGAACTCAATTTGGGATGCTAGTAAAGCTGTTATTAGAGGATACCTTATTAAATGGGGCATGGAATGGAAGAAGAATATACAACAAAAATATACAGAAATTCAGAATAATTTGCAACAAAAAGAGGAACCTTTGAGAAATGACCCAATTAATGGAGATTTGTTAAAGCAAATAAAAATCTTGCAAGAGCAACTCAGAAGGGAAAACACATACTAAATAGAGCAAAAATTAAGAAGAATCAAACAGAATCATTTTAAGACAGCTAATAAACCAGGAAGATGGTTAGCTTTCAGACTAAGGAAGGAAATAGAGAAAAGACAAATAACAGAAATTAAAAAGGGGGAGAAGATATTAACAGATCAAAGCTCTATTCAAAAGGAATTTGTTAAATATTATACAAAATTATACAAACAGACAGCACCAACAAAAGAGAAGACACAACAGATACAAAAATATTTAAACACGAGAAATATAAGGAAATTAACGGAAGAACAGAAGAAGATCTTAAACGCTCCCATTACGATTGCAGATATATCAACGGCAATAAAGAAACAAAAATTAAATAAAGCTCCCGGTCCTGATGGTTCTCTGTCCTCATACGATAAAAAACTAGAGGACGAATTGATTATACCCCTTCACAAAACCTTTAATGAAATAATGGAAACAGGAACACCAGAGACGTAGAAGCAAGCTAATATAACACTGATCCCCAAAGAGGGGAAAGATAGCAAGGACCCTGGAAATTATAGACCCATCTCTTTGTTGAATGTGAACTACAAAATTTTTACTTCGATATTAGCGGCTAGGCTGAAAAGAATTTTAAAAGAGATTATTCACGAAGAACAAAATGGATTTCTTCCAGACAGACTTCTAAGAAATAATATTAGATCATTATTGAATATGGTGGAGTATTTTGAAAAACATAGTGAAAGGAAACTGGCAATGATCTTTATAGATTTTGAAAAAGCTTTTGACAATGTTAGATGGGATTTTATGATAGAGGTTCTTCAGAGAATGGACTGTGGGCTAAATTTCATTAAATGGGTAAAAGAAATATACAAAGACCAAACAGCAGCGATGATAATAAATGGAGAAAAAACAAATTGCTTTAATATTCAAAAAGGCACCAGACAAGGATGTCCAATTTCTCCATTATTATTTATACTTACTTTAGAAGTCTTATTGACAAATCTAAGAGAAGATACCGAGATAAATGGTGTAAAAATTAAAGGACAAGAATATAAACTCAAAGCATATGCAGATGATCTGGTGATCTTTTTGGAAGATCCGAAGATGAGCGTTACAAGACTAATGGAGAAGCTAAAGGTATTTGAAGAGACGGCTGGATTAAAGATAAACAAAGAAAAAACAAAAATGCTTACGAAAAATCTTAGTACTTTAGAAGAAAGAGAGCTTTCAGAAATTTCAGGATATAAAATAGAAAAGAAATTAAAATACTTAGGAGTATGGGTAACCAAACATAATACAGAATTGTTTGAAAACAACTACAAAAAGATCTGGTATGAATCCACAATAAATTTCAAACTTGGAAGAAGTTGAACTTATCACTACTAGGACGGATAGCCGCAATAAAAATGAATGTTCTCCCGAAGATGAACTTTCTTTTTCAAAATCTTCCCATAATTATAAATGAGAAATGTTTCAAAAATTGGCAGAAAGAAATCTCCAAATTCATTTGGGAAGGAAAATGACCAAGAATCAAATGGAAACTACTTACAGATAAGAAAGAAAGAAGAGGATGTGCTCTCCCAGACCTGAAGTTATACTATCAGGCTGCAGGTTTATCATGGATCATAGATTGGATAACTATAAAAAATGATCGATTACTAAAATTGGAAGGTCCAGATAACAAATTTGGATGGCACACCTACTTATGGTACGGGAAAGATAAAGTTGACAAAGAATTCACATATCATTATATAAGGAAACCTTTATTGATGATTTGGAAAAAAATTAGATCTAAAATATATCATAAAATTCTGCAATGGGTTTCCCCACATGAGGCTTTGTTTGGGAGATGGAAATCGACTAAGAAAAATGGATTTTTTATAGAGACATTATAATTGAAGGAGATACTTATACATTAAAAACAAGATTGGAATTAGAAGAAGGCGGCTTTCCCACTCAATGATTCCTATACTTACAACTAAGAGAAAGATTTAAAATGGACTTGAGATTGGGAGGATTTCTCCCTAAAACAGAAAAAAATGACTTTGAAAAGGCTATTTTTGAGAATCAGTGTCATTTAACCTCCCAGATCTATAAATTTCTATTAAGTAGAGAATTGGAAGGTGAAACGATAAAACAAACAATGGTTAGATGGTCTCAAAATAGAGGCAGGAATATTAACCTCGAAGATTGGGAAAATAGCTGGAGGAGGACGCAGAAATTCACTTTATCACAAGATCTTAAGGAGAATTACTTAAAACTGTTTCATCAGTGGTATTTGAGTCCACATAAATTGGGTAAGATGTACAATATAGGTAGGAAAAATTGTTGGAAATGTGATGCGGAAGAGGGCACCTTCTACCACATGTGGTGGACATGCCAAAAAGCTAAAAAGTTTTGGAAAAGTACTAACAAAACTATGGTAGAAATACTTGGGATTAATATACAGCTAACACCAGAACTATATTTGTTGAATATAATTCCAAATAATCAACAACTAATTATCAAAAATAGGTGGAGAATCATATTGTACATGGTTACCTCGGCGAGAATCGTTTATGCCAGATACTGGAAAAATCAGCAAATTCCAGATCTCTACGAATGGTTATTAAAACTTAATGAAATGAAAACCTGTGATCAACTTACAAAAATACTAAAGGGTACAACAAAACCAACACATGATACTGAGTGGAAACTTATACCAACTTACCTGCAAAAAAGATATGAACATACGGTGATTGTTTAAAAGGTGTAAGATTAAGATACATTGTAAGATGATAAGGTTAATATGGATAAAGCAGTGGATCAATGATCTTTAGATTTACCCTAAGTTGGTATGGAATAGGGTAACTGGGATAGGATGAAATATTGGAGTTATCTTGCATTGATAAGAGGATAAAACAAGAACTGTGTTCGATTAAAACAAAACGATGGCAAAAGTAGCATAGAGGTAACTATAACATATCTATACAAGAATAAACCGGAAAGAGACAAGTGGGAAGTATTGTTATTTGTACAGTGGAATATAACATGATGAGAAGAAGATGTTAGTAAGATATAAATGTTTATAGGATATTATTTATTAGGATTGATGATGAAGTCCATATGATGATTAATAGGAAATATCATGTACGATTTTTGATAGTTGTTGATACATGTAAGTTTTCAAGGAAACTATTATTATTATTCTACTGGTTTTAATTATTTAATAAAATCTTATAAAAAAAAGAAGCTTATTGTGCATTGATTATATTCTGGAGTGGTTTCTACTGTATTTTATTGTACAATAGACAATCCTGGGCAAGCTTTAATCTAATTTCTAATAAGATTATTTGATGTGAGCCATAATGAACCTCTTTGTAATCTTATCCGATCTATACATATGAAAAATTCTCTCCTCCCCTCAATTTTCTTCTGTCTTAAAGTTTCTCCTTAGTCTCCTCTGCTCCCTCCATTCTGCTTTTCACTCTCCTCCTTCTCAAATATACACTTAAGGTAAGATGGGTGCAGATAATATTGGGCTTGTCAGATACCTGACAGTTTAAACTGAAAAAGCATAGACTGAATTTGAAATTCATCACACTTGCATGAAAAACATGTCTGCAGACTACAGATCACAATTCTTGATTGAGTTTGGGGAGACAGAAAAAAATGCAGTTATTAAGCTCCTCCCCCAAAAATGTTCTACATATGCTCAGATGCTGTTAAAAATGGCTGAAAAAGAATCTCCACTCTTGATTCACTGACAGAACCAAGTAGCTTTCAGTGGTTGATTAATTTTCAGTAGATCAGTATCCATTAACTGAAATATAGAAGTCATTACTAAGCATTAATATGTAAGACATTTGAAAAATGTGTGAAGTGTGCCTCTTGGTGAGAATGGAAAGAAAAGAAAGCTGCAGATCAGTTGGCAGACCTAAGTGGAAAACTTGTATAAGACCGCATCTTTTAGGACAGCCTTTCCAAACCAGAGACCTCCCAAACATATTGAACTCCCATTATTCTAAGATGACAATCATATTATAGACTTTGCAATCCATAGAATCATAGAATCATCGATTTGGAAGAGACCCCAGGGGTCATCCAGTCCAACCCCCCCAGCTATGCAGGGGGTTGCAGGAGCTATGCAGGAGGTACACATCAAAGCACTCCCAACAGATGGCCATCCAGAGTCTGCTTAAAAAAACCCAAAGAAGGAGACTCCACCACATTCTGAGGCAGCATATTCCACTGCCGGACAGCTATGACCATCAGGAAGTTCTTCCTGAGGTTCAGGTGGAATCTTCTTTCCTGCAGCTTGAATCCATTACTTCTTGTCATAGTCTCTGGAGTAGTGGAAAACAAGCCCACTCCCTCCTTAACATGACACCCCTTGAAATATTTAAACATGGCTATAATATCCCTTCTTAACCTTCTCTTCTGCAAATTAAACATACGCAGCTCACCAAGCCACTCCTCATAGGGCATGGCTTCCAGACCCTTCACCATTTTGGTTGCCCTCTTCTGCACACACTCCAGCCTTCTTGAGCTGAGGTGCTCAGAACTGGACACAGTATTCCAAATGAGGTCTAACCAATGCAGAATAGAATGGTACAATTACTTCCCTTGATCAAGACACCATAGTCCTATTGATGCAACCAAGAATCGTGTTGGCTTTCTTGACTGCCACATCACACTGCTGACTCATGTTCAGCTTGTGATCTACCAAGACTCCTAGATCCCTTTCACACATACTGTTATTCATCCACATGCCCCCCATCCTATATTTGTACACTTCATTTTTTCTACCTAAGTGCAGGACCTTACATTTCTCTCTGTTGAAATTCATTTTGTTAGCTTTTGCACAACTCTCCAATCTGTCAAGGTCATTTTGAATTTTGACCCTGTCCTCTGGTGTATTAGCAACCCCTCCCAATTTGGTGTCATCTGCAAATTTGATCAGCATGCCCTCTACTCCTTCATCCAAGTCATTGATGAAGATGTTGAATAATGACTTGGATGAAGGAGTAGAGGGCATGCTGATCAAATTTACAAATGACACCAAATTGGGAGGGATTGTTAATATGCCAGAGGACAGGGTCAAAATTCAAAATGACTTGACAGAAAGAAATTCTAGGCTGGAGAACAGCAACTTTGAAAAGGCAAAATGGCCCCTTTTAAAGAAGGCCAATAACAAAATGTGTTCCCTCAAGATTCCCAAGGTGCCTCAAACTCTCCTTTAATAACAGCTTAATTAGCAATCACAATCACTTAATTAATCAAACAATTTCAGTTATTGGTTTTGATGGTAATGAGTTATTTTCCCAATTTCTAATATTTTAGATTATCAAATTAATTATCAAGCATAATGTTCCAAACTTTAACCAGGTACTCAGGGTAAAAAAACCTGGTCTTCCAAAGTTGCCTGCTCCTGTTTCAAGAGGTCTACAGTATAACCGTCTGTTTCTCCTCTCATATTGTCTGATGTAATATATTGCCATTCTTTGTGGCTGTTCCATCGCTATGTGTGCATGCGGGACAGCTATGCTTCACTGAGTTGTTCTTGGTGAAATATATACTGTTATATACATATCATCTCAAGATACTTTAAACATATGTGGAGTAAGGTGTCACCAACATGCAGGTAACAACTGGTTCTGTCCCTCCTTTTCATCAGATGCAGTGGAGGCACAGTGTATTGTAAATCAAGGATAAATGTGGTAATGGATTGGATAAGGACAATACACAGATATTCTAATCCAGACAAGGTGGAGTTATAATACTACCAGTGTGTGATTTGTCTGTCAAGCTAAGTAGTTGTTAACCTGTTTTAGAGAACATTGAACTAAGGGATTAAGTTTTGTTTGTTTGTGAGATCTCTTTGAGTCATCATTCTCACTGAAGGTACAGGTTACTTTACTCAAATGGAGCACTTTTACCAGCTTATGTTGATATATGAATCAGTAACAGTTCGTTGTTGCTAAGTTAGTAAAGTGGATGAGAGAAGTGAGCATGTGGCATATTGAATAGTCCCTTTAAAGTTCAGACTAAACCCCAGAATGGGTTTTCCACCCACTTCAATGGAAGCCACCTGCTGCCAAGTACAATCCTGTCAGAACAGAAATAGTCTAGCTATACTTATGTTGCTATTGCTGTTGTTGTTTTTGTTATTGTTGTTGTGTGACTTCAAGTCATCTCCAACTTACGTCAATACTAAAGCAAACCTACCACAGGGTTTTCTTGAGCCGACATGCATAATATGGCCAAGGTCACCCAGTAGGTTCCCATGCCTGAACAGGAAATTGAACCCCAGTCTCCAGAATCATAGTCCAACACTTGAATGATATACACATAGTTAATTCCTTTTTTGGGTTATTGTGATGCATTATAAATGGGGCTGCCTTTCTTCTCCAAAGTACGGAAACAAGGTTTATATGGTCATATTAAACCAGTGTTCTGTGACTTGCACTGGATTTCAGTCTATTTTGGGGTCCAACTGAAAGGACCTGTATTAACCATTAATACCCAAAATGACTTTGGGGTAATATTACCTAAAAAACACCTCTTCTTCTGAGTGTATGTACATACCAGATACTTAGATCAGATTCAAATATCCTTCTTCAGGTACATCTCCAAGTGATATAAGGTAGTCAGTTACTAAGGAAAGGATGTTTTTGAAATGGCATCTGGCTTGTGAAATGCCACCCCAAAGAAAAATGCCTTCCTTGTGAACTTTTTGATCCTGGCCTAAGGCCACGATCTAAATCCAATTTCTATTCTAAAGTAGGCAAGACTCATTGAATCAATGGGGTTTATTGCAGAGGTATAACTTACCTTTCAGGAATTGATTCTATCAGTCTACTGTAATTAGGACAAGAAATTCTGATGGAAGGGAATCTTAGATGGTGCAGTGACTTGTATGCTTAGACAGATGACATACAGATAAATGAGATACAAGTTTTAAAACAGTTAAAAACATGCAAAAACTACATATCAGAATAAAATATGCCAAAAAAAAATAGCATTAGAACATTTTATATATTTGTGGCTGAAGGAATGAAAACTTGAAAGCTGAGTCCATATGCCTCTTCAATTGTTTCACAGATCTCTTTTTTTAAAAAAAGACTTAAAAATAACTGTGAATCAACAATATAGCAATATAACAATTTATAACAATAAAGTTATAATTTTTGTGACTTAGGATGGCTTTATAAGCAACAAAACAACAACACTGTTCTTTTTACAACGTGTCCCAAAACCCTAGAAGAGTTTGCCACTTTTCTAGAACATATAAAAGAACGAGAAATGTTATAATTAGCTGCAGGCTTTATATAAATAGCTAAGTCAACATTTATTCAGATAGCCTAGATTTATTTCAAGGGAGTTTTCTTCTTTCCATAACAAAAATCAAATCCATTTTCAGAGAGAGGAATGTGCAATAGTTCCTACTGATATCAAGAATTTTTCATTGATTTAGCCCAAAAAATTTGGACAGATCAATTTAGCTTAAGATTTTTTTTAAAAAAAAAATTATGCCTTTTGTCCCACACTGGATTCTAGAAGTCAATAACCTACGTAGTGATGGCAAAACCATGATATTTTTTTCACTATTAAATATTTTTATAGGTAGTTGAATAACTGGGTTTTCAAAGGAAAAGCTTGGCAAAGCAACCTTGGTTATAAATGATAGAACCATTTCTGACAAGACTGCCCTGTGCATGTGTGTGTGCGTGTGTGTGTGTACCCTGAATACCATGCTTAGCTCCTGCAAATGCTATAACTGCCACTGGACGCTCTTTATCACTTCCATTCCAGCTGACATCACAGAGAAAGGCAGAAGCAGGAAAGTCTGATGTTTTATTCATGCAAATACCTGTTTTCAATCTTGAGAGAATGAGAGAGAGAGAAGCTGGGGAGAGACTGAGTGACAGGGAGATGAAGTCCAGTTTACGGAGAAATTTCTTTAGTTCCAACTGCTGCTAGAGAGTGTTCCTTCCTTTCTGTACTCTGTTCCCAGATTCTTCACTCTTGATGATTCTTGCAGTTTCTCCTAGTGAATGCTCTAAGGACCGGTTTAACATTTAGATCCCTCCTTCTTCTTTGGGTATGATTTTGTTTGATTATTAAAGATTACCACTTTAAAGGCAGTCAAGCTGTGTGTGTATATGCACATATGTATTGAAGGAAAGTTTGTAAAGAAGTCTTACAAAATGGAGAAAAACATTTTATTCCCAATTTTTTTTATTTTGTTCAATTTTTAAAATAATAGTAATAAAAGTCTGTAATTTGAATACTATTGTTAGTCTCAACTAGAGAAGACTGACTGAATCACTGGAATTTACCTATGTATTGGCTCATTGTCCAGACATTAGCTCAATAGACTTACTCTAGCTGAGACTAACCCATGTGATTCTGCTGTCTGCCCATCTATGCACTTTTGTATTCCACCACAGTTAAAAGATTATGAAACTTAGTCACTGATGCACACTGATATATATAACAAAGAGCCCTGGCAGTGTTCATCTCAGACTAATGTGAATTAATTAAAAATGCTGTGTAGCTTTCAGTGTCACACTGAAGCAGTAGGAAATACCAGCAGTAATTTTCTTAGTGACACTTTATTTATTTATTTGCCACCTTTCTCCTAACAATGGGACTTCAGGCAGCTAACAACATTAAAACAGTACAAAAATTAAAACATCCATCAAATATATACCATTTATAAAGTTAAAACATTATATATCAAATACATTAAGATACATTTAAAAACTATACCAGCCTTGAAGCACACTTGCATAGTATCAAGAGCCCAAATACGGTCAATTTATAAAAGTACGACAGCACAAGAATGTCTTAACCTGCTGTTGGAAAGAGAGCAAGAATAGGACTATCCTGGCCTTTCTAGAGAGGGAGTTCCAAAGTCTTGGAGGAGACACTGAGAAAGCCTTCTCCCTTGGTCCCACCAATAGTACCTGAGTGGGTGGTAAGAAAGAGTAAAGGGCCTCTTTAGAAGATCTTGGAATTCTAATGGACTCATAAAAGGAGATATAGTCCTTCAAATAACTTTGGTCCAAGCTGTATAGGACGTTATAGGTCAAAATCAGCACTTTGAATTGTTCCCAGAAATGGAACAGCAGCCAGTGGAGCTGTTGCAACAAGGAAGTTGTGTGATCTCTGTAGCCAGTACCAGTTAACAACCTGACAGCAGCTCTTTGGACCAACTGTAGTCTTTAAGCACTTTTCAAAGGCAGCACCATATAGAGTAGTCCAAATGGGATGTAAAGAAGGTGTGTACCACCATGGTCAGATCCGGTTCTCAGAGAGAGTGTAACACGATCTAATACAAGTTGAATCCCTATTGTCATATCTAAGCAGGAGCACCTCTGTCTCGTCTGGATTAAGCTTCAATTTATTTGCCCTCATCCAGCCCATTAACAGCTGCCATCACCTGTTTAGCACAGGAATAGCTTCCTTGGAATTAGGTAGAAAAGACTAATAGAGCTGGGTATCATCATCACACTGGTGACACTTATCCCTAAAACTCTGGACAACCTCTCCCAGTGGTGTCATGCAGATGTTTAACATGGGGGCAAGATTGAACCCTGAGGCTAATGGCCAAAGAATCAAGAAGGATTCCCCCAACACCACCCTCTGAGGACACCCCTCCCTGAAAAAATGGAGTCACTGTAGAACAGTACCTCCAAGCCCCATCCTAGCAAGATAACTCAGAAGGATATCATGGTTGATGCTATCAGAAGCTGCTGAGAGGTCCAGCAGAACCAACAGGGACATCCAGTTCCCTGAGTAGGCCATCCACCAAGATGACCAAAGCTGTCTCTGTCTCAAAGCCAGGTCTGAAACCAGACTTGAATAGGCCTAGATAATCTACCTCACCTAGGAACCCCTGGAGTTGAGAAGTCTCCACATACTCACATGCTCTAGTACCTTTTCCAAAAATTCTTACACAGCCTCTTCAGGTGTGTTGGGACCCTGTCTTCATGTAAAGAGGAATTAATCACTTCCCTTACCCACTCAGCTAGTCTCTCTCTGGCTTTTTTAGTTAGCCGAGAGGGCAAAGGTCTAATATACATCACTTCTCCAAGGATCCTGTCCAGATCCTCAGGCTGCACAAACTGAGGAATATCCATCAACACTGGAGAAACAGGGACCAAAGTTACATCTACTGGAACTGTACCAACTCTGGTGTCCAAGTCAAAGTGAATCATTTATCTGCAAAATGGTGGCCATTTTTTTTTCCGGTGGGATACTGGGTGGCTTACGTTCTTCTTAGAGACAGGTTGCAACACATCTTTGACCACTCGAAACAGCTCTGCTGAATGTTCTGTGCAGCTACATATGTGCTTTTTAGGTTTTTGCACATGGAGATATTCAGTACATCCTTGTGCAACAAATGCTATGGTGCAGCTATGTTTGTCCACACTGGCTTGCACCCAGGAGAAAATGAGGTTCCTCATCAATTTCTGGCCATGGTTCTTCATCAAGGAGAAGAAACATGATGTCATTCTCACAGAAGACCAGTGTGATGGAACTCCTTTCCAAATTGGCCCCACTGTTCCAAACTTTGTGAACCTATCACTCACCTTGTTCTTTTACCTTCAAGATCACTCCCTGTATCTGGTACTCAGGCCTCAGGTGGCCTCTAATCTGAACAAGTGGTTGCCTTGATCAGTGTGATGAAGCATGGCCAGCTCTCCTTTTCATTTCTAAATTTAAACAATTGGAGACAGTTTTAGAAAAGAAAACCTGTAAAGATTTATTATATAACAATTAAGCTAAACATGAACTCTCTAAACTCTTTACTGATTCCCAGCTTCCAAAACTCTATTCAGATCTTTTTCCTCCCCCCCCCACTTCTAGGCAGCTCCGTTTGACCATATTTTTCTGACAGCTGTAACTAAATCTTTTACAACAAGCCCCTAGGTTATAAACTTTTCCTCCACAGGTCATCTTTCACTGCATTCTACAAGTTATGGTCTCTATCCAGGCTGGTCCAGCTTCTTGCTTCACAGACAACATACTCATTTGTTTTTGTTGGACATCTGGGCGAATGATGTCTTCTTCTGGTTGGAAAACCACAGATGAACACTGCCAGAAGAGGAGTTAAGAGTTGAATGAAAGCTTGATATTTGATTGAATATGGTTGTAGTCCTCTATGTGATTGGAAACCTTGTGAGCTTAAGATTTGTGATTGTGTCAGAAGACTGTCATTTCAGATGAATATAATTGTAATCTTCCTTCGCATATTCTCATGTTCCCAAGAACACCTCCCATGTTTAACATGGGAAAATCCTGGGAGGACAGTACAAGTCCAGAGCACATAACCCTTTGGAACCACAATATAGAGCAGTGGTTCTCAACCTGTGGGTCCCCAGATGTTTTTGGACTTCAGCTCCCAGAAGCCCTGAGCATTGACCATAGTGGCTGGGGCTTCTGGGAGCTGAAGTCCACAAACATCTGGGGACCCACAGGTTGAGAACCACCGATATAGAGGGTTATTATGTTGGACTTCAACTCTGAAGACCAAAGTTTGAACTCCTGCTGTGCCATAGAAGCCCACTGGGTATCCCTGGGCAAGTGACATTCTCTCAGCCTCAGAGAAAGGCAAGGATAAATACTCTCTGAACAACTTATGCCAAGAAATCCATATAAGAGGTTTATCTTAGGGTCACTCTAAGTCAGAAATGACTTGAAATTATGCAACAACAAATTTCTTGAGGATAAGGTTAAACATATGCACAACTCATAGCTTCCCTACTCTAGGTCAGTGTTTACAAGCTGATTTTGCTACATGTGTATATGTAACATGTAGGCCTTTTCCGCACTACACTGTTACAGTGCTATTATTCCACTTTCAACATCCTATAGAATCCTGGGGTTTGCAGTTTAGGGAGAGGCTTTTAGAATTCTGAGCCAGAGACCTCTTTGGCCTCAGTAAACTACAATCCCCAGAATTCCACAAGATATTGAAAGTAGAATAATAGCACTATAACAGTAACTATAATGTTATCATAACTGTCATGCAGTGTTTCGTAGGAAGATACTGGTTGTCATAAGATGATTCTTCATATATCAGAAACTGTGCCATTGCAATGATTCCTATTTCTATGGTACTGGAACAACCATGAATCATTTTTATTAGGCATTTAATTAATTAATTAATTAATACCCCAACTTTCTCCTGAATGGGATCCAAGCATGCTTATAAATAGGAACATCCACTTTGAGCAGGACAAAACAAAAGTATGGCAACCTTTCTGTTAGGAGATTGACTTGATTCATTTAAAAGTACATTAACATGCAGATGGTAATTTGGGTGCGCTTACAAGTTTACTCCCCTCCCAAAGCCTGATCCACTAAGATATTTTGTCATTCCTTATGGAGCATCTGGAGATGCCTGATGCACTAATTGCTCAATGTCTTTGAACACAACTGTTATACAATATACTTTTCATGTCATCTAATAATGTTCTTGAATTGCACAATAGTTTGGTCTATTTGATGTCCTGTCAGAAAATGGCTGGTTAATGCAGCTACTAATGAACCATACTATTTTGTGTATTTTTCTTTTCTGACAAATTACTTAGCACAGCCAGATGAAATCTTTTTAGAAATACAGATAGAGTAAGGATTTTTATTTTTATTTTTTTTATGCAGAGATCTTTTGACATTCTTGTAAATTGATCATTATAACATATTTCTGGGACATTTTTTTCTTTAAGGCCATTGCTGGTAAGGAAATATTTGTGTATTACTTATAAAAGATTTTTGTGAGATTTGAAAACAAAACCAAAATACCTCTTGTTTCTTAATATATAGTATTTAGGGTATTCCAGCACTATTGATGACCACTGAATGGGTTGCATCTCTACTGTGAGGGCGTGGACAAGCCTTTGCCTGAACTACAGGAGCTGATTGTATGGTATGACTTGGGGCAGTGTGCCTGCCATACCCCATGCTGAGCTTACCCAGCTTGATGCCCTTCAGGTGGCTGACACTCACCTGTGCAAATCTTCAGGCATCCTGTCCATTGCTGCTCCTGCAACAGAGCCATGTCAGCAAGCATGGTTTAGAGTAAGTTAGATCTTGGTCCCCCCAGATCTTAGGGCACTGGTCCCTCATGGTTCTCTGCTTTTTCTTCCACAATTAGATTTCATACTGGGCAATACAGGACCTACCTATCAGCAGTGGAGTTGCTGCAGGGAGAAGAGGAGGCAGAGAAGGAGAAAGAGGGGGAAGGGGGAAAAGGTGTCGTGATTTGCACCTGCCAAGTACCCCAGGGCTCTGCACCTCCCCTCTGTGGAGGCCAACTAGAGTTCTTTTGGCCAGGTGAACACTATCAGAACCCTCACAACTGGAGTGAATTCCAAAACCCATCTGTGGCCTTAATCAAAGTAAACAGTTCATAGAAAAGTCATCAAAGCCATGAGGAAGTAGATAAAGAAATTAGTCTAAGATTGAAAACTGGAGTTCAGAAGCACAGAAGTGTCAAGCAAGGAGTCCAGATAATGGCACAAAGAAGCAAGGCATCAAATGAGATATTATATAGCAGACTACATATCATCACAGTAGGGCTCATCATATCAGCATGGGCTATAATATTGCCTGTTCCTACTAGGCTGCTGGTGTTTTAGAAGATTTATTGTCTCAATGTTTCTTTACTGCCCCTCTGGATCCACCTGAATTTTGCTGCTCTTCCTCAATTTCTGCAAGCTCCTTTTACAGGTAAGGCATGGTATCATGACAGAACAACAGAAAGTAGAAGAATAAGAGGAGGTAGTTGCTGTGGTGAGTAGGAAGGGGTAGAACCTAGTCCCCACACCACAATCAGTGGAGGCAGTGCCACCAGAAGCAGTAATGGTAGTAGCAACCTAGGAGAGGGGAGGAGAGATTCTACATCCCAAACAACTGTGCCATAGAACAGTGAGAGAGAGGACATAGCCTTGACAGCCCTTTGGTGCTCTTCCACCACGACCAGAGCCAGGATTCTCATGTGTGGGAGCCCAGTTGGCCACACCATACAAGAATCACACCCTGTGCCAGTCCTCTCTCTCCCTGATTCTGGAAAAACAAGAATTCATTGTCCAGTTGTAGGGGAGAAAGGAGCATGGTAGGATTCTGACCTCTGTCACTAATAAGATTACTGCTTTTCTTCTTTTTTTTCCCCTCCTCTCTCTAGTCTTGTAGTGAATCAACTACTTTGGCTCCTGAATCAGTTGACATACTGACATATTGGCAGAGTATCCAACTAATGGAAGAGCACTGAGCATGGCACAAGAAACAACAATGCCTGTCTCTGCTCCCTCCCTCCCACACTCTCACCTGTCCTACTCTTGGTTCCAACCTGCACCTTCCATCCTTTCCTTTGTAAATAAATGTTCTGCTCTTTCCAAGTGACCACCTGTGTATACCATTTACTTCTCCCTCTTGTGTGTGGCACCAAAAGTAAGTTGCGGTCCCCCTGGCAGCTGCTGAATGCCTGGATATCCTTAGGTTGTATCCAGTGTCCTGATTAGGATACCCCATGTGCATCCAGCAGGCTGATTCACATCAGGATTCTTTTGCTGGTGTTTTGTTACTCATATTTGTAATTCACTAACGAGGTTTCCTGATACCTGTGCTAGCTATCTAAGGATATGTAAAGTTATGTCACATAAACCATGATGGAGAATTCTGGCCATTGTTGTTTAAATATCTATTAAAAATAAATGAAAAATAAGATTTTAACTGAATCCTGTTTAAAATCATTGCATCCTATCTTGGGGAGATTCATTTCCTCAATTCATATTGAAAAATCTAAGTAAAGGGTACCTCCCTCATGACAACTCCTTGTATGAGCTCACTTTCTTTCTCTTCACTTCGGCTTTCTAAAACAGTTATTACAAGAATGAGAAGGGGATTCAAAACTGATCTTGTGGAGGTGTTTAGGGAATAGCACTAGGGGGATTTCTGCCAGCATGTACCCATGATCATGCCTCTCTGGAAGAGGAGGGACCATGCCAACAAAAACCCTGATGAGGTGGGTATTGTAGCATTTGAAGGAATGCTGGGGGAGGAGAATTATCTGTGACTATTCATGACATTTGTATTAATTCTTTGTCCCTCACACCTCAGGATGGGTGACCACATATTGGATGTAGTAGTGTTTATGTTGTGTCACAGCAGAGCATCCTGTGGTCACATTGTAGTTTGGATAAAGATGGTACTTTGCAGGTAAATATTATTTCCACGGTGTTAACTTGTAATATTTGTTTACAAAACTATAGATGGTTTATATTGGACATCCTTGAGCCATTGCTGCAATTATTAAACTTTTCAATAGACAGCTTTAAAAGGTGGGTGGGGGAGATACCTCATCAAGAAAATGATATAAGCAAAAAGCTTTCTCAGCCATTAACAGTGGCTTTGGGGGCAAATCTTCTCTCCACAAAATATTAAGTTTTCCACAAATGAATTTTATACAACCAAGGTCCTGAAGTGTGAAAAAATTGCCAAAAATGTGCAAAAATTCTAAAAATCTTACTCATTTGAAATTAGTCTCTCTTGTTAATCAAATAAGCAAATAATTACATTCCTTTAAGGACATCACTTCTATTATTTTCCTGTCTTTTAAAATTTTGGAAACATAATATAGCCAAGATTCTATTTCTGAGCAAAAATATACATCTATTCTCTGCTAAGGTTTTCATATGAGCTTTGTTTTTTTTTTTCCTTCTTTCAATACAAAAATTTACATGCACTTGTTCAGAGTAAAAATAGGGTGAGTGGAGACAAAAAAATAATAATAACAAAACATCAAACCATACCCCCATCTGACCATACAAGAGGTGATAAAGGCAGAAAAACAATGCTTCCCACTAAAAACTAGAGAAGATGCTGCAAACATGAAAATTTAAAAGGAGGTATATCAAAGACTGAAGTGAGGGTGCCTCTAGGCAGCTTTTTCATTTAGTGAAAAGGGAATCATCAAAGTATGGGTAGGTCTGTCAAAGAGAGGTGTTTTGTTATTTTAAAGAAACAGAGATGTCACAAGGGGCCAACTAAGGACATGTTTTTTCTAACCCTTGGGGTGTGTTTGCACTCTGAAATCAACTGCAAAAGAATAAATAAAATTAAAATTAAGAAACATTTGATTCAGTGATTCAGACTCAGGTGGAGTGTTCAGTATCTTCAGGATGGTATCCTTAGGGTTGGATATTGAGAAAGGCCTATCTTCTTCAAATAGGGCTGAAATGATCAAAAGAACTAAGCTCTCATTTATCTAATATGCTAAATACTCCAGGCAGCAGAGGTGTATTGAGAGCTACTTCTTATGAAATATGTTTTAATAACTAACTCTTCAGTACTTGAATTGCTGTTTAATAGTTCAACATAGCTTGGTTTCCTCAGTGATTTTGAGTACTTGAATATATGACCTGAAATTTATTTGTGTCATTCCTAGTCCTTCTAATAATATTCAGGTCTTGAAAATAATTTCAGCTCTGCAAGGGGTAGCATCAAATACCGGGCATAAGCTCTGAATGAAAACTATTTCAACCATGGATGTATTTAGTCTGGGAATGCACCAAGATCCTCTGTTTCATCATGCTTTACCACAATTTTTCTTCAGAACCACAACTTTCTAGATTGTCTTGATATCTGACTAAAGCTGTATATCTGCAGTGTTTAGCCAGTCCTTCACCCTGAGTCAGATTTCGTCCCTTGCTGCTCACTGATGGATTAGACCAGTGGTTCTCAACCTGTGGGTCCCCAGATGTTTGTGGACTTCAGCTCCCAGAAGCCCCAGCCACTATGGGCAATGCTCAGGGCTTCTGGGAGCTGAAGTCCAAAAACATCTGGGGACCCACAGGTTGAGAACCACTGGATTAGACCCAGACAAGGTGAAGACAGGATTTTGATTTGCTTATATTGTAACCCCACTATCAGCAACTGATAGTTCAGGATCTACCTTTTCGATATTCAAATGCAATAATTAATCCCACTAAAATCATGTGGATGAGCATGATGACTTACTCTATATCTTGTCTCTCAAAACTGGGACTCAAGGGAACCCCCCAAAAATGCAGATAAGAATCCATACAAAGTCAGAAGTAAAAATATACAAAATACATGCTGAAATCCTAGACCAGCTATTTGGTTATTCCTGTGTAACTAAGTATCATCCTTTGTCTGACCCTGACCCTTCAGCCCACATTAACAGCTAGTAGTACTCTGAGAAATGGTGATCTATTCTGCTGGTGACAGGGATGCAAGAAGGATTGTATTTCCACTGATTCCTGCCAGAGAGTTAGCCTGCAACAAGGTATGGCAACAGAGGTCCTGCTTCTGATTGTTGCAGCCTTGCTTGTTGGTAGGAGAGATCTGGAAACATTATCTTCCTTGTACCTCCATTGCCAGCAGAACAGATCTCTTAGAGTTGCTACTGTCTTTAAGGTGAGTTGTGTGATTACATAAGATTAGGGAATTCAGATCAG
This sequence comes from Iguana delicatissima, assembly GCA_948472985.1. NCBI lineage: Eukaryota > Metazoa > Chordata > Lepidosauria > Squamata > Iguanidae > Iguana > Iguana delicatissima. The sequence goes on along the minus strand of CAOKZL010000098.1, from coordinate 3,033,123 downwards.
TGCATAAAATTAAAAATACTGAGAAAAATAAGTTAAAAAGACAAAAGATAACAGCTTTCAAATATCCCAATTTTTTGTTATCAGGGTAAATTAGAAATGTCATTACAGTTTCTTTGGATTATTTGAATTTTCTCATTTTCTCTGGATCAGTGATGGGGGGATATTTTGGTCCTGGAGGTTGTATCACCTTTCTGGACACTTCCCTAAGGAAAAAGTTCCCCTCACTTCAAAAATCTTCACTTCTTAAAAAGCCACACTAGCTGTCATCATTTTTCTTTTTGTATGTTGGACTTTTAAAAAGTATTTAAACAGCAAAGTATGTAAACTTCTGAATGACATCTAAGTAGGCATTCATAGAACTGAGCTGTACTTCAAATTACCAAAAGCTGTTGCACACTAGTCTTATTGTCTGATTAAAGCAGGGAAACATAATCTAAACTCTTATTATTAACATATATGCACATAACTGATTTTTCATGACGCTTCAAAATGCACTTTTGAAAACATGACAGCCTAACTGAAACATTAGGAGAAAAGCAAGATTGATGGCTGAATGAGTATTTAATAAATAGTATATATATGGGATTTTTCTTTTTCTTTTTAAGTGAAAGATAGTTACTGAAGTGAAGCGAAAACCATTCTGCATTTAGCAAAAGCGGTAAGGCACTTTCCTCCTTATTAACCATTCTTCTGTTTCTACACATTTGCCTTGATGCAAAACTATTTATGCACTCACATGTGTAGGGAGAAGATATTTGTTTTTCACTGGAAGGCAGTTTACTTTTCTATATGCACAAGTTAAATAATCATAGTAATACTTCACAGGCATGAAGCAGAGTTTAATTAATTATTGTTTGTAGATGTGAAAGTGCTTATAATTAGCAATTATTCTTTCATGTGCTCCAATGAAACAGGCAAATTTCAGCAATTAAAGATCAAAATGGCTCCCTGCTTTCCACAATTTATGAGTTTTAATTAATTAGGAAAATACACTTTATACAGAAGGTCAGATTCAGAGGAAGGCAACAGAATCTTCTGTGCATAGCAATGTTATTTGTGTGCCATGCTAATGCTGGAAAGAGGCTGATGATTCAGCCCAGGGCCATGAGCCCTGTTGACCTCAGGCAAGAAGATGGGGGAAATAACTAAAAACAAAAACTGAAAGCAGAGTTCAGGAACAGTCCAAAACACTCTATTCCAGGTTAGCCATAGACCTCCAGTCAGTAAGGCAAAAGGAGGCAGATGAGATTGTCTAATCTCATTTAAAGATCTCACTTTAATTTAAAATGCAACACAAACACTGAGTGAGCACAGAGTGTCAGGTTTGCCCTGGGGAACTAAGTTCAAATTCCCTCTTAGTCCTTTAGCTTATTGAGTTACCTCTAGTTAGTCATTTTCTCAGAAAAATAACTTTTTCTCCCACTCGAAGTGGTGAGGGGGGAATGGGGAAAAGCATAGAACTCTAATCCTATTAAAGTTACCTCAGAGTGCAGCCTACTGGACCATCTAAGATGACTTCCATACTATAACAGGATTCACAACGGTACAATCTGGTTGGAATTGTAGGTCACCCACCAATGAAGTAAAAAAGCAATAATAGAACAGAGGAAGAATTTGACCTAATGTAGCCAGAATGACAGCCACTCTTCCAGGGGCCAAGGCAATGTTGACACAATCCAATCACGATGACATTGACTGTCAAGATTCTCTACATTAACAATGCAAGAAAGGCATCATTACCAAGATAACTTCATACAGTCTATTCCATTCCCCTTCATGTATTATATCCAAGCAAGATGCTGTTAATAACATAATGTGCTAACTCAAGTCCTGTGGATATAGTAAAGAAGTTTCTGGATTCTCAAGTATGTATTCCATCATGGAACCAATCCCTCCAGATAGCAAGTGTTAATGTGATAGATGCCATGGGAATATTTATTTAGAGAATCAGGGGCAAATAAGCACTTATAAAAAAAAAATAGCATTCAGTGATGAAAACCCACTGGGTGACTCTGCTTTATGCCTGTGAAACAGCATCCATAGTTTGAGTGCTGGAATAAGATTCTGGGAGACCAAAGTCTAAATCTCAATTCAGCTATGGAAACCCACTGGGTAAGCCTGGACAAGTCTCTCTCAGCTTTAGAGGAAGGCAACGGCAAACATCCTTTAAATAAATTTTGCCTGGAACACCCTATGATATGATTTCTGTCAAGTCAGAGTCAACTTGAAAGTATATAACAACAACCACAAAAAGTGTAGCAGCAGGTATATGGCTTCATTGATAAGTTGGTGGAAGAAAGTGAGATCAGTTGGAAAACAGAAATCTGAATCAAGTTCTCTTTTTGAGCTAAGGTTGATGCTGAGTTTTAAGATATCTTATCAGCAAGTATAGATATTAGATGGGAAAAAATAAGGTGCAGTAGGCCTAGAACTTGAAAAAAAAATTACAATCTGACTACATAGCTAAAAGAATCAACAGAAAGAAAGAAAAAAACATAAGCCTCCCTCATGACATAATTTCTTTCCTCCCTCTCTGCCTCAAACATAGGAATTAGTTGTCAAATCCTGTTAGTATGTTATGCTTATACTTGTACTTTTCCCAGGTTTGCATGGTGATGGTAAAGGAAGACATGTAAGGGCCCCATGCAGGGATCTCAGAACAGTATGGTTTAGATGGGCATCATATCTAATTGGCATCACATTTACTTGGCAAAATATTTTAATTGGCTCTGATATCAAAATCAAACCTGAAAGGTGATGGGGAGGTCAAATTGTCAGAGGGAGAATTCTGACTATGAACATGAGAAGGAGAGGCAAGTCAACCTCAACCCCCTCCAAGTAAGATTAAGTCATTTGTCAGGCAATTAAACACTGTTCTTGTGGATAATGGGCTTAAGCAGAAGCTGGAGTTTTCCCAGGGAACACAGTTGTGAGAAGCCCACTTCGAAGCTGATTGACAGATACTTGTCCCCTGTGCACCTGGACTCCTTCTCCTTTTCCTTGTAGCAGTCACATTAGACAGCTATTACAACACCCATCACATCTTTGTCAATCAAGCACTGTGAAAATTAAGTGGGTTGACAGTCCACTGTATGCACCACAGCTGCCATTGTTCCATGCCTGGAACTGCACGTATCTCCCACTGCCATAGGCCTTTTTCTGGGTACAAATACCCCTGATTCTGGGCTGCCCAGTACAGTCTTTCACTGATCCAAATGCCACTCTGTCCAACTGAATGAGAACTATCCTTAGTTCCTACTTAAGTCACGCCATCATGCCTTTTCCCTTTCCTCTGGATCTGATAATTATCACTCACTTCCCTCAATGTCACTATCCCATTTTCCTCCGTTCTCTTCTGGTAGCTCTTGTGTGATTGTGTGTGTGTTTGAGTCATTGTGTGTGTGAGTGACTTCTTGCTAATAAAACACATTTTTAGTTTACTTTTGAATCTCTGGCTGGTTCTTTTCCATTGGTAGAAAGCTCTCACCAGATGCCCCCTCTCATTAGCCTCCTGATTTTGAGCTAATCAATTCCTCACTTTTCCACAAAGGTACACTTTTCCATTGCGGAGTGACCCCCGTGGCACCTATATTTTGAGATAGTCTACTGATTCTGAGAAGCCAGTTTCTCTTATCTTTACTTCCTGCATAGCTGCTATGCCCACAAGCTGTTCCTTCCCACTACTTGCCTATTCCAGAAAAAATAATGCCAACATGGTGGCATGGTGGACAGAGTCTAAGTAATGACAGGGTCTGTTCTGGAGCATTCATCAAACGGACAAACAAATGGATAGACCTGTACCTATTTGCCTGTATTTGGCAGGTTATATACACTCAAAATGCAAATTCCATTCAACTATGCCAAAAAGGAGTTAAAAATAGTATTTCTCTGGACTTAAAATGGGATCAGGTTTTCTGAAGCAAGGCTTTGAGTCTGAGGTAGACCAAAGGACCAAAGGGTTCAGGACCAAACAGTTCTGAGTCAAATTGGCCTACTTCCTAAATGACCAAAATGATCTTCAAGCAGAATACAAATATATAACCAATGCAAACATGTGCACACTTCTTTTAATTAGCTAAACTAGTCTGTACATGGTGCTATGACTCCTAAGTCAAACCTGCTAGCCAGATCTAGTCATGTTTTTGTGAAACAGCTGCTGGTTGATGGACCTTAATGTCCAATGGCATTTTTTTCTCAATAGCTGGGAAATGGTTGCAACATTCCAGAGCATTATAAATGGGGTAGATAGCATAATTCCACTCTTCCTAGATCAGTCTATATTGGAAGCATAATAGAAGTAAGTTTTAGGACAGTGGGGATGAATTAAAAGTACAGTTTGAGAATAGGAGACAAAGAGTGAGAAACTGAGAAACCTGAATGCAACAGATTTTGATGAGGTGTCTCTGTTTAGATGTAGGTCAGGGGATTTTCTTCTTGTAGGACTTCTCATCCTCTTGCTGATCTTTAATCTGTAACCAGGTGTTTTGCAAGAAAAGGTCATAAGCTTCCATTAATTTCTCCTTCCAAAGGGAAACAAATCTAGTTGAGCAAAGTTTGGCCGACAGGCTATGCATGCAATAATCCAAATGCTCTTTAGGTCCCAAGCTCTCTGAGCTCTGTCGTCTCTTCATCCATTCTGCCCACTAATTGCCAATTTAGTCCTCTAAAGGCATTTTTGTCACATTTTCATTGATGTCCCTTTTTTTCACAACTGAGAGTAACTACACAGTTGTTACTCTTTTGAAGGAAAAGAAGTGTCCAATGAGTCTTGAAAAGATCAGGAAGGAATGAGACAACATGCCCTATTGTGCTTCCTAGAGGTATTGAGGCACAGGAGTGGCCAGTCCCATGAGGGCATGGTAAGTGGCTCTCAGACTGCTAAAAGTTGATACACAAATTTAAATGCCCCCATTTAAATACTTCCTCTGAAACCTCTCAGTATTCAGAGAAGTGGAGAATCCACTGGGAGACCAATTAGTTGTATACAAATTATTTTCTCACCAACTGAGATCCATAATGAAACAGAATCAATCTATTTATTGAAAGAGTTGTTAACAGGATCACTGATTATTGTTATCCTGTAACTGCAGGTGTCAACAATGTGACATCAATTATTTTTTCTTTTGTATATTTTTTAAAAATGCACTGTCCCAGAGTTCGGCCTCCCCTTTTTGCATATGTTACTCTTTTAGAGCTGAAACCTACAGTAATATCAAAACCATTGTAAGGAAACAAGAAAGCAGTCAAGTGGGTTCCATTTAATTTTCCTTCTAATTTCAGCACATGGACAGCTTCTGTCAGCCAGTTCCAAGCTGTTTGATCATGGAGCCGACTAGCTGTTATATTATTCATCTGTCATGGTACGTGTCTCCCTCACATCCACTTAAATGTCATCAACAATGAGAACCTCCTTTTTCTGGCATTACAAAGCTGCCTATGGCCATCTGCTTAGCCTTCTGGTGTGCAAGTACTTTTCCTCTCAATGTATTTTCCAAGTTTATCTACTGTGAAGTATTTTCAGTTGATGACTTTATTTTAACCCCATTTCATTCCAAACCAAGGAGGTTGCTAGATGAAGACTTAATTGAAATGAATATATTGTGTACTGTTTCATTAGCAATCAATGGCTAATCAACTGTCAAAGTGACCTTCTCACTGCTGAGGAGCTGTGAAGAAATAACTCCAATCAAAATTTTGTTTGGTTTTGATCAATTTACCTGATATCTAACCTGAACACAGAAGCTGATAAAATTTAGTTAGATGTCTAGATCCAGTTGTTAGTTTCAAGGGGAGTGATCCACTGAATTAATGTAACTTAATATAACTATAGATATTGACTTAAACTTCCAGTGCTTTAATGTATCTAATCTAGTTTGGACTAACTACTGGATCTAGGCCAGGAACATATTTATTGCTGGGCTTGTGAAGTGCTGTAGAAGAAAAGGGGGGAAAACACATTTGAAAATAATTGAAAAATGCATAAAAATATTGCATACATTTGCAAAATATACACTTTAGTGAATGGGACACGCATTCATTGATGTACTTACTAATTTAAAAATATGCAAAAAATAATCAGAATGGATTATTTTTTAATTAAAAAAATTCATCCAGAACTGAAAAAATAACATAGTTGGAGATGGGAAAAGAATAAAGCCCACAGTAACTGACTTGACAGATATGCCAGTCTCTACTTAATTTACTTGGACAAGAGATCCACAGTGTCTGTAATCCACAACAAGGCCCAACATATGTTAAAATAAAGCTATGCTGCTTTCTCTGTTTTTATAACATTAATAATCCAAATTCCTGAAGTAATCAAAAGGTGAAGAGAAGGGATATGAAACTAAAGCCCTTTCCGCACCTTACCTTCTTCCTGTGATGGGGTGTGGGGATCACACAAGCAGCCTCCAGCAAGAGGCTCCCGCGTCCGGGGTCCTTCGGCTCCACACGAGCTGCCTACTTGCACAAGAACCCTACTCTTCCTTCTGCAGTGCAGCCTGGGACCTTCCCAGGCTGCACTGGGGCAGGAAGTGCAACAGGCGTGGCTCCGAAAGCTTTGCACACCAGGTAAATGCACGCGGGGCCCAGGAGCAATAAGTGATCACTCACCATTTTCGTCTTCTAGCCGAAAATGAAAAGGTGCATGATTGGCACCTGCAGCCCCTGGAGCATCACACAATTGTGAGTGCATCATGCAGATCACTCCTCACAATTGTGTGACACTCCAGGCACCCTTTTGCATGGAAAATGCCATGCAAAAAGGGCCTAAAACAGGAAGGGAATGAGTGAGATATCATACTTTTAAAAAAGAGAGTGAGATGCAATGGAGTACTGAACGCCAACAGGAGCATATTACCTCTGTAACCTTTAATTTATTTCTTCTGCTTATCTCTTATGGAGTGAAAAGGAGTGCCAGAAAGTCTGTATTATTACAACATTGCAACATGCCTTATTTTCATGGACAGTTTACACATCATTGAGTCTCAAGCATCAGTGAACCTCAGTCAATTATCCACCTTTTCTGGGTATTAAAAGAGATTTATTCAAATTCTGAATGAATTCTTGACCTACACACTACATATTTGCAAAAACTGTGTTAATAGAGTTGTGAGATGCAAAGACAAAAAAACATGTCCACTTAAAAGTCAAGCAGAAGGGACGATCTTTTCTTTAATGAAGGCAAAGCAGGAATGGTGGGGCTTAGTGGTAACACTACTCTAATGAAAGAGCAGATGACATTTCTGGGGCATTTTCTTAGTATCTTAGGGGAATAGATTAAGCATTCTCAGGAAATAAGGAAATTAGGGCCTGCCTTCCCTCTTTCCTTCCCTCCTTCCTTCACTCCCTTCCTTCCCCCTCCCTCCCTCCCTCCCTCCCTCCCTCCCTTCCTTCCTTCCTTCCTTCCTCTCTCTTGCTATTTGTTTCTTCTTCTCCTTATGAAAATCTTTATTTTCTGAGGTAGACCATGGCAAGAATCTTCCCTAGTTGGAGGATACTTCACTGGGGACCTTTCACATAATTTGTTGTTGTTGTATGCTTTCAAGTCATTTCTGACCCTAGGGTGAACCTGTCACAGGGTTTTCTATAGTCCTATAATTCTATTTCAACTGCCAGGTTTCCATTTTATGGAATCCTGGGATTTACAGTTTGGGGAAGGATATTTAGAATTCTCTGCCAGACAACTGTAATGCCTCATCAAACTACAAAATCCAGAATTTCATAGGAAGTAGTCATGGCAGTTAAAGTGGAATTGTTGTGTTATAACTGTGTATTAGGAATACGCCCTAGATGAAGTATAATTAGTGTTCAAGATCATGAGAAGAAACTTCATTAAGAATGGGCTTGTTTCATTATTTGCATCTTCCACATCCCTGTTGGATTCTCTCACTGGTTACCACTTGCTTATAACCTCAGTCTCAGTACTACCAAGTACCTGGAATTTATGCAGAGTTGGAGACTGGTCCTGGAACATATTCACAAATCTTGGAACAATGTTAATGTTGCTTCCATAAATAATGTTCATAAAAATATATGCTCCTTTGGATCCTGATTTCAGTTTAGAGTTGTTTAATGAAATAATCTGACTTGCTTTTATTTGATTCCTTCTAAAAATTCAGTTCAGCCTAATTAATTTTTCATCATTTTCTCTGTTTAATTGAATTAATGATCTTTGTGTGTGTGTGTGTGTGTGTGTGGGGAGGGAGGAACTGATAGAGACTGATATAAGATACTCTAATAGTTTCACTTATCTTCGGTATCACATGAACTGCTACATATAATTTACTGGTAATCAAACAGGTTATCTGGAGTAAATCCAACTGCTAGTCCCGACAGACAAATTGAATTGCTACACATATTGCTAAACACAATTAAACAAATATTGAAAGGTAAGATAAAACTTTTTCAAATCCTGTCAGGTACATGGGTTTACTATAAATGGGGCTAGTAATATTTCAAGACAAATTCAGAACTATTACTTTCTCAAGATGATAGCATTCTCTGTTTTTTCATTCACAAAATTAGTTGGATTGGCTTTATGTGAAAAAACACATAAAAACTGGTATGGGCACTATTACGGTCAATCCCCAAGGAATAAAATACTAAAGTGCTGACAACAATTAGGATTGTAAAAAAAACAACAAAAAAACAATAGGTAGGTGTGAATCCAAAGTTAGTCATTTCTAGTGGGCCCAACTGCAACGAACTGGATTAGTCAATCACAACTAATTCTAATTGATTGTGTAGTTATTGTGCTTATGATTTACTTTTTCACTTGTACACACACATGCAAACACATGCACATGCAGATATCTATTTCTCAAAAGGACAGATATTTACCTTTTTTCTTCATTCCCTACAACTGTTATTCATGGTTGTTTCCCTGCTCACCTGGAAGTGCTGCACAGGGTTTTGGGCAACATTGCTGAATGTGGTGAGCACTACTGGGGTTAGGAAGAAAGAGAATTCCAAAAAACTGAGTGTAAGTATTATCCCGGTGGTGTCCTTCTGTCCAAGACAAAGGTTTTTTGCTTTTTTTTAATATGGATCCCATTGCCATGAATATGTGCTAAGTTAATCATGTGACTCCTTGTCACATGTACTTATTTGATTGAACTTATTTGAGGGTATATCAGGTTAAAGACTGATATTCCTCAGTCTTTTGTCTACCAGTCACCTCCTTTGCTAAAAGCTTTAAAATTCATTCAGTAAATAGTTTGAAAACGAGAACTATAAAAAGATACAACCCAATAAGGATTAGTATAAGTTAATTTATGTTATGTTCCTAAAATACTATATCCATATATAATTCACATTAATAAGAAGGAGATTTTAAGGTAGGAAAGATCTTAGCTTTATATTAATTATATTTAAGTTTTATATTAAGACTTAAAGGACAACTTTGGTGCAATCCTATTCATGTTACCTGAAAGTAAGGCCCACTAAACAAAGTTACTTATTTCTGAGTATGATTGAATTCACAGATAATGAACAACATGGGGGCTAACTTTCTTTTCTTCTTATCTCAGGCAAAACCAAAGGAGATCCACCATAAAAAGTGGGACAGCTGGATTTACCAAAGAGAATTATCTGTTCTACACACACACACACACACATACACACACACAACCACCACCACCACCACCACCACCAACAACAACAACAACATAACCCAAAATTGTCCCTAGAGAATGTCTTTGTCATTTGCTATCTGTTTGCACGGAGGGATGAAGGGAGGGGGAGAAGAAAATTCCATGTGATCTTCAGTCCAACACCAGATTTAGGTAAATGACTAACATTATTTTTATTGAGGATAAAAGGAATTCACAGCACCTTCTCTACTAAGGAGATGAGAAAACAGGCCTAGAAATACATGTTTGTAGTTCCTTTAGTAAGAAGAAATACAGTTTGCTGAACAAAAAACAATGGAAAAAGAACAAAACTGAACCCAGCTCACTTCTAAACAGATATTATCAAGGCCTATTTCAAGTTCAGAAATCAAAGTCAAATCCTAAGCTTCAGAACTTTAACTTTGAGGCAGTATTAATTTGGGAGAGTTCTATCCACTGAGGTTCTGCTTCAGAAAGAGTTACGGAACACATACTGTCATTGCTTTATAATTAGTGTTCTCTGCCATGTTGTGTTCTTCTTAGGCTGTTATTTCCCCTTCTTCAGAGAGCTGTCTTTCTTTTCTCTGTGTATCTTGATTGAGAGGATACAGAGTCTCTTAAAAGTTCATTTGAGTCCCAATCATACTATTAACGATACCTCAGGGATAATATGTCCTTTCTTCAGGCAATACTGTGCAAGGTTATTCTTGTTAACAGTTACTACTGGCAATGAAAGCTGAGAACATCCCAAGTTCAAAATGGATTCTGTCTTTCAAACTCATCCTAGAATGACTCCATGGATTAGTCAAAATTAGATTCTTTTCCAAAATTGTCCTGTGGTTTTAAACTTTAATCAGCTTTGTCAAATATAGATGGAATCCATTTTTTTTAACCAAGAATGTTCAATGCTAAAATATAGCAAATTATACTTGACTGTTCATATATAAGGTCACCTCAAGTAGACTTCTTCACTGTAACATTCTGTACTTTCTTCCAACCAAAACTTGCTAAACATTTGTTAAACTTCATCGGTACATAACAGAGTATCTGAGCTTGGAAAAGTTCCTTTTTGAATTATAGTTCCTACAACTAGTTGCTTCTGAGAGTTGTAGTCCAAAAAAGGAACTTTTCCAAGCTCTTTTCATATTGTTAAAAGCAATGTTCTAACTGATCATACTTAAAGAAAAGGTATGCTTACACTATGACGTCCCACCTCACTTACACTGCAATCCAGACTCACCAAGATGGGTGAGGACCAGGCCAGATGAAGCTCTTTTGAATCCAAACTCCTTCTAGCCTAACAGTGTGGGAAATGTACTGGCCTAACATCATACCATATCTCCATGAGCTCAAAAAGATTTGGATTTGGGATTCCTGGGCTCTCCCTTGCCCTGCCTTTTCTCCACCTCTTTTTAGATTTTTGTGCCAGTTAAACTCCAATCTAAAATCTTTTTAATTTTCGTGCCAGGTAAACTTAAATGCCAGATAAACTGTGCTAGCATTTTGCTAGTGTGCTGGCATTTTTCTATTCTGCAAGATGATCCATGAGTTTAGCTAAGAGAAGATGCTTATGATGCATAAGGGCAGTTCAGCCTGAGGAAAGCCAGTCCAGGGAGCATAAGAGGCTTTTGCCTATTCCTAACTTACTCCAAGGGGCACATCTTTGTGTTCAGAGTGCAAGATCAATCCCTACTTAATACTTCCTCTTCAAAACAATGTGCTAGAAAGTTATCGTAAAGTCATTAATTTGATTTCTGGGATTTATCAATACTTTTTGTTATTTTTTCTTCAACAGCCCCAAAATTGGGGGGGCAGGGGGCATCTTTATCTTAACACATAGACATCAAGATAAGTATTATTACAGAATTCTGTAGGAAAGCTTCATTGTGCTGGGAGGACATTTTGATTTTGTACCGCAAAGCATTCTCTACTAAAACCATGTCAAAATAATCAATTGGTACCAGATACACATTGGTACAATTGCTAACTGGTGGTGATTTTGTTCAAGAGATGTGCATCTTCATAGTTAATGTATTAAAAAACAGTCCATAGATGCCTCTCCAGTGTATTCAAAGGCAGTCTACTGAGTCTGATATAGCTGAAAATGTCACATATCATTTATGACCCAGAATACAATGTAAAGTTACTCCAGTTTGTTTCTGCGCCTACTTCCCATCTTTTCAGAGATATAAAATAGATGTCTTCCTTCACAACAGACTTACAAAAACTTTTTAATACACAAAAGCAAATGTTCCAATGCATTTAAAATGCAAGTTAAAAGACGAATTTCTTTCTTTTAGCTTTTACTAACTTATTTATGCTAGTCTTAACCCCCTATGTCAGATCACACTTCTGAGTAAGTATTTCTTGACTTTTTTACCCTTAGTCATGGATCAGAAATTTGAAAAGATTTTTTGAGGGGAGGGGGCTACAGCTCCCAAAATATTCAGTTAATTTGTAGTCCAAATAGAGCTCTTATGTGGCCTCTTCAGAAGATATGAAAATGGTTGCAAGATCAGAACTTCAGAAGATATGAACATTGTTGCAAGATCAGAAGATATTAACATTGTTGTAAGATATGAATATTATTGCAAAATCACATTGTTGTTGCAAAATCACATTGGTGCAACATCCTTGTTGCAAGAGCAGCATTTTGTTTCCCATTATCCCATTATCTCGTTTCCCATGAGGCACACTTTTGCCCTTAGGAATGCAGGACCTGAAAACATTGATTTCTCCTCGTGTTGCCCCTCAGCAACTAGAATTCACAAGCTATATGCAACTGAATGTGGATGTTCCATTCTTATTTTTTATTATTGTCTAGTTTACCACCTTTTCCCAAGTCATGAAAATCAAACTGGACTCTTTTCAGACTCATGTCGCATACTCAACACAAGTAGTGAGTGAATGAGACATGAGTTGGGGAGAGACATGCAGCTGGCCATAGACACAAGGCTGGAGAAAGATGCAAGTGTTTGTGAAATGGTGGAAGGAATGATTTGTGTTGAGCATTACACTTGCACTCCCACCACTTCATAGATCCTCATATCTCTCTCCACCTTTCAGTCTCATTCATTTGCTATTTGTGCTGTATGTAAGATATGAGACTGTAAAGAGATGGAGGATCTGAAAGCAGGAGCACTGCAGCCACTGCCTTGAAGGGAGAAGCAGGCAGCTGGTGGCAAAAAAATATCAGGTTTTGGAAGTTTTCAGATTTTGGATTTCTATTATAAACCTCTATCCTTCTGTTCTCCTGTATTCACTTTTTTCTTGAACTAAAATATATGCAATGCTATCCCCTCATTGGGGAATTGCCCTAGAACCCTGATCATTTTTTTTATCTTTTTTTTTTTTAATCTCCTTTCCTATCTCTATAGTATTTGTGGCAGGGGGGATAACCTTTGTTCTGGAATTCTTTGCATTCACTGAGTCAGATTTAGGACAGAGATTTGTGTCTGAACTGACCTAGATATCACCCAGATGTGAGGCAAATAATAGTGATTAGATATGAGATAGGCCTTTCTGCCAAATTAAAAATTAAAACAACAACAACATATTAGTTAGCTTATTAAGTACGACTGAATGTGTGAGGCAGTTTATCTAACTAGTTCTCAAACAATGACTCCAGCTTCTGTCATACAACCCAAAGTGTTAGTTCTGATATAGGACTCTGTTAAGTCTTTGAGTCTCTGGAGTGCTGCCTTTCCTAGTGCGATGAATCTACCTGGTTATTAAGATCAGTTTCTGATGCCTTTTTCCAAATCCCTCAATCTATTATGTACAGGGAATAATGAGGGTGTTGAGGAACTTCTCAGCTGTGCCTTTCCTTTTGAGATATGCCTCTAAGCCTTATAGTTAGGTTTTATATCTTTTACATCTTTGAGAACTTGAAAGGGGGGGCACAAAATCCTATTGGCAACTGCAATGGATTTTATCTTCCTTCTTTCACCACCACAAGCCGGCCCTTTAAAAAGTACAGCCACTACCAGATTACCCCAACAGTAATGAAGCCCTCATGTTGATCTATGTTGGATTTTCATTCTGTTCTGTTCAGATGTTTATGTGTGTATGTGCACATGCCTTCAAGTCTCTTCTGAATCATACATGATATTTTTAAAAGAGTATTATAGTACCACTATATTTTGCAAGTAGCTTCAAAAACCTTGACTGAAAAGTACCCTTTACGTCATTTATGTGATACAGAGGCATGACAAGCAAATTAATAAAACAAATAATAAATAAAAGGATACTTTTGTTTGGTTGAATCATAAAGTGATTATCGATCTATACTGTGTTCACTGTTATACAAAATTCATGATGTCAGCCAGCATTATGTCCATTTCACAGATGTGAAAATGAGACTAGAACATTCTGACTTGCCCAGGGTGACATAAGAAATGTCAGAAATGACAGATGAACTGAAGCCTTTTAAGCTAAGGTTTTACCATGACTATGATGTTTAGGCACTCTTACCTTTCACATCCTTATTTGGTTGTTTCTTTCCATCACCAACCAATGACTGAGAGGGGGAAAAAGTGCAAAATATAATAATATTTCAATATGGGGAAATATCCCTAATTATTATGGAATAAAGAAAAAAAGTCACATGGCATGGCTCTGACATATCAAATGACAACTCCCTCCACATTTGTGGGTTTCACATTCACAAATTTGATTATTAGTGAGTATGCATGCACCCTCCCCCATTCTCCTCCCTTTCCCTGGACAGTCCAAGCAGGCCACATTGATAGCCCAGGGAGAGAGTCACTGGCCTCCCTCCTGGGAGTGATCAGGGTCTGGACCTGCTCTGGTCCCGCACACTTTGTGGTGCGTGATTGCAGGATACTTTAGCTCCTTTCCCACGATCTCTGCTGGGAAAGGACACCCATGATCTGAGCCTCACTGAGCCTCCCTCAGATCACCAGCCTCCTTTCCAGGTGCAGATTGCAGGAAAGGGCCTAATCTGCCCCACAATTGCTGCCCAGATGGGATGTCTGCAATCACTGGCCTCCCTTCCAGGCAGTGACTTAGGGAAAGGCCTACCCGCCTCCATGAGTGCTGACCAGAAGGGATCTCCATTATCTGAGCAAACCAGACAAGAAAGCTCCAGCCTTACACACTTTGCTCAGATCACCAGTCTCCATTCCAGGAAGTGATTGCACGAAAGTGCCTAACCTGCCCCTGGATGGTTGCCACCCTGAAGCCACCACCTGGCCATCATCTGGCCTTGCGTGCTTTGCTCAGGTTTCTTTGCTCAAATCGTGCTTTGCTCAGAACAGAGCTAATCCACTGGCCTCCCTTCCAGGTGGTGATCACAGGAAAGGACCTAACCCCCCCTGAGATCGCCGCCAAGATGGGATGCTCACAACCACCAGCCTCCTGTAAGGTACACCCACTGCCCAGAAGGTATACTCATGATTGCTGGCTTCCCTTCCAGACGACGATCATGGGAAAGGGTTTAATCTGCCCTGTGATTGCCACCTGGAAGGGACTCCCATGATCTGAGCACTATCACCAACCGCTCCAGCCTTGCCTGCTTTGCTCAGATCACGGGTGCCCTCCTTTGGTGGGCATGATTGCCACCCAGAAGGGACACCCGTAATCTCAGTAAAGCAGGCAAGGCTGGAGTGGGCAGCAGTTGCCTAGCTGAGGTTGCTCTGGCCTCAAGCTCTTTGCTGAGATCAGGGGCATCTCTTCCAGGCAGCGGTCACAGGAATGGAGCTAATCCACCCTGTGTTCGCCACTCAGGAGGGCCACTGGAAATATCAGGAAAGCATTCGGGGCCAAAGCAGGTTTGGCCACAAGATCAAGAGGGCCACCAGCCTCCCTCTCAGTGGAAGATGGCCTGGTCAAGGTTGTTTCAGCCTCACATGCTTTCCAGTGATCATGGGCGTCCCCCTTCACGGGAGATCACAGGGAAGGGTCCCTCCAGCCAGCAATGGCTGCCCCAAAGGAACACCAGTAACCTCAGGCATGCCATAGCCCCTGGGGAGTTATTTGCAATTATTCCACTTTCACAGGTGTTCTGTGCACTAAATCCCCATGAATGTGGGGGGAGAACTGTAATTCATTTCACAGCCAAGTGCTTTAAAAAAAATCCCATCTGCTCTCATGAGATGGCCATTGAAAAACATTCCTGATGTGAAAATATATTTATTTAATTTATTTTTTATTTACTGGATTTATGCCCCATCTTTCTCCTGTGATGGAATCCAAGATAGCAGGAGAATTGTCCTGAGCAACTGGTGCCATGTACAGAATGCAATGTATAGAGATGCCCATTTGTCTACAAACATGTGCATTTGGAGAAGTGGCACTTCTTTCAATCTAGTAATGTAAAAACAAGCACTAGGTTTCTTCCACAGACTACTGACACAAGGGAAATTCAGTCTATTTAGATGTGGAATCTATCATTAAATTAAAGACACAATTAAAATTTTGATCACTATTAGAACATTTTCCACCTCACTAATACCTTAATTGCAGACAAAGTTAAACTTTTTTCTCAACATCCTCTTTCTCAACATCCTCTAGAGCCAACTTCCTTCCGCACTTTCTAGTGTTCTTCCTTGATTCTAAATGCACTCAGCCTTAGTGGGCCATTTGTACACTTAAGACATTTCTTTGTTGCAACAAATCAGACAACTCTGATCAGCTTGCCAGGGTGAGTAAGAGCAGTACTGTGGCAACTGTCTGCAGAGTGTCAGTGCTGGACCTGAAGCTGACTCACCATAACAGCTCCACATCTCTATCGAATTATATATTTGCCTTTATGCACTAAAGGACATGTGAGAGAAAGAGGAAAAAGCTTAAAAGGAACATGTTGATTTCAGCTTTCTCCTGTACAGTAGTGAAGACAAATCATCTCTTTCAGCTCCTTCTTCTTGTTCTCCCTCCCTTCTTTTTTGTCTTGACAAGTTCAGGCAAGCAGGAGATCTTTTCCCCTTCCCAGCTTAAAAGCTTTCCCGAGTACATTGAGAAAAGTGATGCCACTTTGTGTTTACTTCTATAGAAGGATTTAATGGAGCTGCTGTAATCACAGGTTCTTGTTTCCTCAAGGTCAGTCGCAATGATCATACATTTTGGATCATAAACCATACTTGGACGAGAGTAAAGAACATTTGGGCATTGCAGTGCTAACAAAACCAACAAGAGACAAGGCATATTTTAGATATTGTAAATCACTGTATTAACCATATTTATTGTCTGAACTAGAAGGAAGAAAAGAGAGAGGTTAATAGGGCAGCATATTAGCATTTGTTTCAGAAGAAATACTGTACAGATTAACCATGAAAAAAAAAAATTGATTGGAGGAATGGTTCCCACTCAAGGCTACATTTTATTTACAAGTCAATGAAAGAGAAATTTAAATAAAGAGAACTTTATTACAGCCCAATGAATTTCAGAATCCTAGGACAAGGAATAGCAAAAATCTGACAGCATCACTTTCTCTCACATACAGATATTTTAAGCCTTATGGTGATTTTTCCCCATCTACAATACAAAGATAAGTTTAGGGAATTATTCAAAGGTAAACTAAACAAAATTTTCCTGCTGTCTGCATGAACCACATACCATTTCAATACCATGTTGGATCTGCCTGCCGTATAGGTGTTCAAGATTTGAAATCACCCTGGTGGGGGCAGGGGGCGAGGTCACAACCCTAATTCAGCCCTATCATGGTTGATGATTCAAAACCAAACTTTGAGGAGTTAAGCACACAAAGACCTGGGCCTGAATGGACAAATTTCTTAGGTTCCTTATATTTTCAGACTCTGGCTGATATCTTTTCAACTAAGATAGAGCAAAAGGCTTGACTGATGTAGTTGTCTGGACTCACCAAAACATGCACAATTTCCCAAGCCATCCTTATCATTTAGCAAAGTCCCACCGGGAGGAGTCAAAGCAAGCAATTACTCATAGGAAGTCCATTTACCTAAGCCAGAGCAACAAGTGAAAGCCATAGTCAGAGTCCAAAATCCAGGAGTCTAGAGCCAAGAGATCAATCCAAGGTATCAGGAGCCGGGTGCTGGAAGCAAGGAACAGGCAAGGAGAGGGCTTGTAGAAAGTTTGCCACAAGCAAAGGAAGGCTTCCAGGTAGGTAGTTAGATAGCCCAGGCACAGGTGTGACCAGTCACCACTTCTTGAACTTAATCAAGGAAGCCTCCCTTTGCTCAACTCTCTTGAGTCTCCACCTTGTTTGTGGGCTGATTGCCGCAGGCTCCAAGGCATCTTCAGAATTGGATCCCTGTTGCCCTAAAGGAGCAGGCAGAGGAACGTCCGAGCCTGCTTGGTCCATGGCAGCTGGGGGAGTTCTTGAGCTACAGGACTCATCTCCAGCCAGAGCAACAGGGACCAACAGCTGCTGCTTGTCATCTCCACCCTGAGCAACAGGGACCAACAGCTGCTGCTCATCAGCAGCAGCTCTGACAGGGGCTTCAGTTATCACAGACTCTTTTGATGTCTATGCTGGGTGAAAGCAGGTATTGATAACTGACTCCTCTGTATCAGAATGAGCTGGGCTCCCCACTGGAGCTGGCACAGACTCCTATTCTGTCTCTGGCATGGGTGGTGGAACTGTCTCTTCTGCAGGTTCTGCTGTAATGGTCTCTGTGCCAGGGCTCAGAGCAGGTTTTGCTGCCTCAGACTCTGAGTCTGAGTCTAGGTCTTGGAAGCCCATGACATTCACACTCATGCCCTCGAAGCAGATTTTGGGTATAAAAATCTTCTGTTTTGAGCAATGTTCAAATGTAGTATCTCACTTACTGACTGCCACGCTGTGCTTGCTCTGATTTCCGAACAAGTACTGTCCTTAAATGCAAGTCTAAGCCATGTCACTGCTTTCTTCATTGCTCTCTGGATTGGTAATTATCACCCATTCCCTAAAACTCCTCTATCAACAACTTTCCTCCCTTTATCCTTCAGTTAGCACTTGTGTGAGTGTGTGTGGGCTTAGATCTTCTCTGTGTGTGATTGAACCTTTTTCAATTAGCCACATTTTAGCTTGTTTGGAATCTCTGGCTGGTTCTTTCCTGCTAGGACCCCATAAACATTGGTGGAAAGATCTTGTTAGGTTACCCCCCTCCCATAGGCCTCCTAAATTGAGCTAATTAATTCCCTATTGTCATGTGGAGATACTGGAATTGCTGGTAGACCACTGAGTCACCCCCATTTGGAGGTAACACTTCCCTTTCTTGTTTTAAAATTAGGTATGTGCAGATATGACAATGTTAAGAGGAAGGGGGTCCTGAAATATTCAGGCTTTCTATACAGCTGGCATAACATTTAAGAAGCTCTTTAACCCATTGTTTGGGTCATATATCATTGGCAAGCAAACACTGAATGCATACTTTGTGGTATATGGGCAAAACAGCCTTCCACATGGGACACTTACACAAAGAAGAGCTTTCTGGTAGTCTCTTTGTGATTTCCACCACACTTAGATCAGTTGTAAATAACATCATGCAGGAAGGGAGAGAGAGAGAGAGAGAGAGAGAAGGAGGTGTGTTGTGCCTTTCTGTACTA
Source organism: Iguana delicatissima (assembly GCA_948472985.1). Lineage (NCBI taxonomy): Eukaryota > Metazoa > Chordata > Lepidosauria > Squamata > Iguanidae > Iguana > Iguana delicatissima. The sequence continues at coordinate 3,013,987 of CAOKZL010000098.1, read as the reverse complement.
GAAGCTATGGTGCAAGCAAAGGAAAAAGCCTGCATTAAGAAGTGACATCCTAAGGTTATACCTTATCAAATTTTAAAGAAGAGACAAGAGTACAAATCCTTGGCAAATCTTTTGGTAAAGCATCAGATTAGCTACAGATGGGGAAAAAATTGAAAGTATCTCCTTTACATATAAACAGCAGAGATACAGAATTAATTCAGTTCACAAAGCAAAAGAGATGATGGAAAGACTTAAAAAAGATCTACAAAAAGTTACTTCTGATGAAGAAAAAGATCAGAAACAGCAATCTCCAGATGAGGAAAGAGAACAACTTCAAGCAGAGGATGACAATGGTGAAGCAGAACAAGAAGTACTGGAACAAGAAGAAGAGGAGTTGGAAGGAGATTTTTTAAAGGACTAATCAGTTCCTTTATAGAAATAAGAAATTAATATAAACTTGTCAAAATAGATCTAAAGGTATACTCTTGGAACATTAAGGGATTTAACTCTGAATAGAAAAGAAGACAAATATTTCATCATTTGGAAAAACAAAATTTGGATATAATATGTCTGCAAGAAGCTCGAATTAGGACTCAAGATTTGAGATATGTTCAAAATCCGAAATTAGGAAGTTGTTATGCAGTTATGATTGACAAGGGATAGTAAAGGTTGTTATTTAGGAGTAGAAGTTACTACCAAACAGGACAAAATATTAATAGTTGGAATATATGCACCAAATGGACCAAAAGGTGAATTCTTCCCTACAATACGTGAAGAGGTACAAAAGTACTTAAATGAAACAGGAAATTCGAACATCATTGTTTTGGGGGATTTTAACGGCGTCATAAACCCAAAAGTAGATAGAACAATACAGAAATTAACTCCTTGAAACAACGGTAAATTGCCTAAGAACTTCTTCAATATGATAGACAATTTAAGCTTATTTGATACTTGGAGAGATAAAAATGGACAATTGGATGGACATACATTCTATTCTGATTGACATAAGTCAATGTCCAGGATAGACATGATGTTGGTATCTAAACAACTATTGCTGAAGACTACAGATATAGACATTCTTCCTAACCTATGTTCTGACCATAATCTGCTACTAGTAAAAATAAATATCAAGAATAGAGAAAGAACTTGGGGAATGAATGATGAGGTTTTGAATAAGGAGAAGTACATAACTGAATCAAAAAAGGAGATAATCAACTATTTCAATGAAAACATGACTCCGGAGCTGCCAATGAAAACTATTTGGGATGCAAGTAAAGCCGTGACGCGTGGTAACTTCATCAGATGGTCCGCTGAGTTTAGAAAAGAAAGGAGATTTACTGAATAGCAAATTTTGGCAAAGATGAAGGAAGTTGAGAAACAGATGAGGCAAAATCCATTGGATAAAAAGATTAGATTACAGATGAAGGTCTATCAAGCTGAACTAAATCAACTTAATCTGGATGAAAAAGAACAACAGATACGAAGAATGAGATACAATTTTTTTGAACAAGCTAATAAATCTTCAAAGCTTTTGGCCAATATGCTGTGTAAAAGAAGGACTAGGAATATCATATCGGAGATTAAAATTGGAGAAGAAAGAACTACAAAACAAGAGGGAATAAAACAGGCATTTTATAAATATTATGAGAAACTGATGAGTAAGATCTCAAAATTGAAAAAAAACATGAATTGGAAGAATACTTGGACAGAACAAATAAAGTGAGATTCACTGAAGATCAAAGAGCAATTCTGAATAAATCTATCTCAATGATGGAAATCGTGGAAGCAATCAGAAATCTGAAGAATGATAAATCTCCAGGACCGGACGGCTTTACTGAAAAATACTACAAAATTATGGAACATGAGAATTCAATTCCCTTGCAAAGTACAATAACTGAGATAATAAAGGAAGGAGTACCACACATGGAAAGAGGCAAATGTGATGCTGATTCTGAAAGAAGGCAGAGATTTAACCGATGTAAAGAATTATAGTCCAATCTCACTTTTGAATACAGTCTATAAGATCTTTGCTTCAGTCCTGGCAACTAGACTTTAAAAAGTTTTGTCAGAGGTTATTGATGAAGACCAGAATGGTTTTTTTACCGAAACGATCTTTGAGAAATAATATCAGAACGGTGTTAAATAAATTGAATATTATGAAAAGCATAACGAAAGGAAAATGGCCATGATATTTGAAGATGCAGAGAAAGCTTTTGATATGATCATTTGGCCATTTATGAAGACAGTAGTTAAACAGATGCAGGCTGGAAGTAAATTCATGTCATGAATTGAAGCAATTTATAGTCAACAACGAGCTTGATTGGTCATCAATGGAGAAAGAATAAAACAGAATGAACTACATAGAGGGACAGGACAAGGTTGCCCTTTGTCTCCTCTGCTGTTTATAATGACAATGGAGATACTTAATAATAAGAGAAGACAAAGTCATAAAAGGAGTTCAAATTAAGTGATATCAATATAAGCTTAAAGCGTTCACTGATGACTTGGTTTTATTTCTCAATGATCCAATGGGCAGTATTAAAAACCTGATCAGAACGATTCAAGAATATGGTGAATTCTCCAGATTCAAGGTCAACAAGGAAAAAGAAGTTATATTAATGAAAAACATGAGTGAAAGAGAAGAGAAGGAATTAGCACTTTTAAAAGTATTTAATAAAGGACAAAAGGCAAAGTATCTAGGTGTCTGGATAGCAAAAAGAAATAATGAATTATTCCAAAACAATTATGAAAAACAGTGGAAAGAAATAATAAAAGATCTGGAAAGTTGGACTTCCATGCGCTTATCGATGATGGGGAGGATAGCTGCAATAAAAATGAATGTACTTCCAAAAATTAATTTTCTATTTCAAAATCTTCCCATCATAACAAACAGTAAGCCTTTTATACAATGGAAGAGAGAGTTAACTAAATTCATATAGCAAGGGAAAAAAACCTAAGATAAAATGGAATATTATGACGGATCAAACATCTAGAGGCGGAATGGGACTACCAGATTTCCAGAGATATTATAAAGCAGAGGTATTCACTTGGATAAAAGATTGGATTGATCTACAGGATATGAGAATGCTGGCACAGGAAGGAGCGGACTTGAGGATGGAGTGGCATGCCTATATGTTTTATGATGAAGCGACAATTGATAAAGACTTTATACATCATTATATTAGAAAATCGCTTTTGAAAACATGGAATGATTATAAGACTAAAAACATAAGGCAGCTCCCCACATGGGTGTCCCCTCAGGAAGCTTTCAAGATTAAAACAAGAGAAAAAGTTGAACAGGAAGGAATAATACTAAGTTGGTTTCCTTACAGATAGTTAACTGAAAGATTTCAGATGGACTCCAAAATATATGGAATAGAATCAAAAGAGAAAACGGGAGTGATTAGATGGCTGTTTGAAAACCCACCACACTTATTAGCCTATATATATCAAGAAATATTACTACAGGAAAGGCAAGAGGAAACAATTGTCAGCTATGATTTGTGGGCTCAGAATATTGGACATTCAATTCAATTAGGTTCTTGGGAGCAGAGCTGGAAAAGGACACAAAAATTTACAGTGGCTCAGAACTTGAAAGAGAACTATTTCAAGCTGTTTCATAGATGGTATATGACACCAGATAAACTAGAAAAGATTTACAATACAGGTACTGGTCTTTGTTGGAAATGTCAGAAAGAGGTTGGAATGATATTTCATATGTGGTGGACATGCCCCAAGGCTAAGAAATATTGGAATGAAATACATGATAAAATTTCTGCATTATTGAAGGTTCAGTTTGCTAAGATACCAGAATTGTACTTGTTAAATATGACAAATATATTTGAAGGTACTGATATAAAGAGACATTGGAGAATGATACTGTATATGATAACAACAGCTCGAATAGAATACGCAAAGCTTTGGAGAACTCAGCAAATACCCACAATTTAGCAATGGTGGGGAACATTTATTGAAAATAGAAATGCTGATATTGTCTCCCAGAGACTAAAGGAGAAATCAGACGATGAGAACAAAAAAGAATGGCAAATTGTAATGGGTAATTGCTGGGTACTGCCAAATGGAAATGAGTAATTCATGGTTAAGGTGATATATGAGGGGGCGATTGGTTAATAAACCATGGAACTGGAATGTGGAGAGGGGAATGTTAGAACTATCATGTAAGATTAACATCATACTGTGGTACGTTAATGTAAACTGGTTAAAAAAGTATAGAAAATGAAATCTAGATCAGTGTGGAAGATCAAAAATAGTTCATGTAAAAGTGCAGTTGTAATTGTTTGTTTTATATGTGAATTTGAATAACATTATTTAAAAAAGAAGAAGTGACATCCTTTCCAATTTGGTCTTCTCGACTTTGTACAGGGCATTAATGAGGAGAGTTTTCCTATGAACACAGCTTGTTTTAATTTTGTTTTCTCATTTCACAAACCACTGTTGTTAGGGGAGGCAAAATATGCCAATTTCACTTTCAGATGTGTTGAAAATTTTTAAAATCCCAAACAATTGTGAGTCTTTGCTTTGTAACTGAGTGATTTTAAGTAATGTCTGATCCTATGGTCATGCTAAGGTGAGCTCATTATGTGGTTTTCTTGGCAAGATTTGTTCAGAAGGGGTTTTTTATTGTCTTCTTCTGAGGCTGAGAGAGTATGATTGGTTCAAGATCATCCAGCAGGTTTCCATGACTGAACAAAGATTTCAAACTAGTCACCTGGATTTTTAGTCCAGGTTTCCATGGCTGAGCAGGGATCCAGATTCTGGACTCCCATAATCCTATCCACAGTCAAATCATTTATTTTATTCTCAAACTATTTCCATTCCTGGTATGTTTTTATTATTATTATTATTATTATTTATTTTTGGAAAATTCTTATAAAAAACAAATTGAAGCAAAATTCTTCCTGATCTCTAACTCTGGCACTACATCACTTTATTGTAACAGTTTTTACTAGTCTCAGCACAAAAAATAGCAGTCTATGGCTCTGGGCTATTTTTTAAATCCCAGAGACAACTGTCATGATCTGCTTCCCATTTGGACATCTATATGTGTGATTTCCCCTCTTTCTACTCTATTTCATTTAGAGATGGAAGTTGGGCACACAGTTCCCTTTATGTTGTTGCTTGTATGTGTCTTCATGTTGATTGCAGCTTATGACAACTCTATCCTAGGGCTTTCCTGACAAGATTTATTCAGAGGAGGTTTGTCATTGCCTTCTTCTTAGTCTAAGAGAGTATGACTTGCCCATGGTTACTCAGTAAGTTTTCCTGGTTGAAACCTGACAATCTGGATTTTTACAGCAGTCTTCAAACTATTACACCACAACATCTCTTCCTTTTACATACAACAGAACAAGTTTCCTATAAAAAACTTTACTCAGTTGCGACAATTAACAATCAAAGCATCATTTGAAGACGTCATCCCTAAAACAAATCTTTAATTAAGCAACCCCTTCCTTCTACCAAATCAATTTGCATTCAAATATTAAAGTAGGTCTAATGTTTAGATTTTCAGTGTATATGAAACCAAAGTACTATGAACTGTGTTTGACAGTTGGTACTTAATAAATTTGGTGTGCCTTAAATAAATAATACTGGATCATACATACATCACAAACAGAAGCAGTCTTTGAAAACAGTCCTGTAGCATTTGCTGAACAGAAAGTTACCTGACAAAGGCAAAGATAATTACTCATAAAAATGAGGAAATCTCTAGTAGCTTCCCAAGGTTGCTGTAGGACTTGTTTAATAGACATTGACAGTAAGTAACATCTTATCATATGTTGTTGTGTGATACAATTATTTTAGAAAGTAATTTACCTGTTAACCCAAAATTATTCCCATGTTGACTCCAAATGGCCATTTGACCCTATTTGCAGCAGAAGACATGAGGATTGCTGCTGCTGCTGCTGATCACCAAGAAATCCAACTGTGTGCATGTCAGAAAAGCCACAGTGAGATTATAGCTAATCTATGGCCATTTCCTCACCACACAATTATAGCACTATTATTCCACTTTCAACATCATATGGAATCCTGGGGTTTGCAGTTTAGGGAGGGGCATTTAGAATTCTTAGCCAGAGAGCTCTTTGGCCTCAGTGAACTGCCCCAGAATTCCACAGGATATTGAAAGTGGACTAATATCACTATAGCAGTTTAGTGTGGAAATGGCATATATTTTCTTTTGTTGGTAGTATTGACTTGTTTCTTTCTATTTATAACAAGTACAACATTTTGTATTGGTTGCTCCTCAAGAAATAATTTTGTGTAATTTGCATTATGAAAAGTCCAAGAAAGGAAGTCACAATGAATTTTCTTTTGGAGGAGGCACTGTTTGGGTAATAGACAGAGAGAAGTGTGTCATGAATTGAAATCTTTGAGTGTGAAATAACCACAAAGTTGTGCTCATAACTGTCTGTCTGTCTGTCTGTCTGTCTATCTATGTGTCTATGTATAGCATTTAAGAAGTGAAAGGGGAAACTATTATGTATGATTTTGTTAAGAAGCTCCACCAGGCTTTTTCCATTTCCACTGAGAGAAATGTAAAATTTTATGTCTGTAGTCATGCTTGAACACTCGAAAAGCACTGCAGAATTTAAATGTTTAGAATAAAGAAGACAGGACTCCAGTCCTTGAAAAGTGACTATAGTTCTTCAAAAAGTTTGCTTTGCTTAACCTTCAAGCATTGGAAATAGCTCATTTTAGTCCCTCATATTCACTTAATAGTTGCAAAAAGTACTGCAACTTAGTCCTTCTAGAGCAGTGTTTCCTAAACTCTGGTCTCCCAGGTATTTCGGATCTCAGATTCCAGAATCACTGATCATTGGCAAAGGAAAATGGGACTTCTAGGAACTGAAGTCCAACACATCTGGAGGACAAGAGCATGGGAATCGTTCTTCTACAGCATTGTCGTGGGTACAACAATAAACAATGTATTCAGGAGTATTTGCTGAGCACCAATGAGTGTTTTACAAATATTTCAAATATCTCAGAAAAGAATGAGCATTTGAGTTTTAAGGGCAAAATGTGTTTCACAAAGCCAAACCAGAAAAGCCACAGTGAGATCCAGAAAACACATGTGAGATGGGAAGGAGACTATACTACTTGTATCATGTATTTTTTGTCTCTCCTTCAGCAACAAAATTTTCACTGGAGAAAGCCAGAGATGCATCTAGGGTGGGGCAAGTAGGGTATATGCCCTGGGTGCCAATGCTGGGAGAACACAAAAAAAGCTGTGCATGTAGGGATACGAGTAGGAATAGGGGCAAGTAGGGGTGCAACTTCCATGCTTGCCCTGTTTGTATTAGATACGCCACTGGAGAAAACATTGGATCTTTCTAGCAGAGCAACAAATTGGCATCAGAAGTTGAACAACAACCAGTCTCTGTCCACCCTCAAATATAAAGGGACTCAAAGGGAAAGAAAATATTTGTAGGGTTGTTTTTTTTAACGGAAAATGTATAAAAATAACTTTACAATAATTGTGAATAATTAAATGCGGAGTTTGATAGGTGGAAGAGAGAAGATGAAAATATCTAAAGATTAAAGTAACACAGAGGACAACAGGTATGGTAAAACAGGCAAATAAGGTGTTGCCATAATGCACACTAGCAAAGATTGAGAACAGGCAAGCAAAGGCTTCTAGCTTTCATTCCTTATCAACCATGCATGCAATCTTGAAGTCCTGTCTTGACTCACAGGTTCTGAAAACAGCACTTTGGTAAAGGCTTGGTCAAGATTTCAGCTGTCAATTCAGTATCTGAACTCTAGATTGTTTTAAATATTCCTTCCCCAGACAATCCATACACCTTGTTATATTTCATCCCTAAGTGTTTGTTATACAACATAATTTCTCTCATTGAGGAAAGTTAATACAACTCTATCTGTTTTCCATATCATGAACAGATTTTTGTGCACTGGATAACACTGACCTTGTGAAGAGTGTCAAGCGTTAAGCTGGTACACTTTTGTTGGATAACACAGATTGTCTAGAAACCAATTCTAGACCTACTCCACCTTTGCACGTTCTTCCAACTGATTCATCAGATTATCTTTATCAGTATTCCCTTTTCTTTGTGTACTGCTACCTTTCTTTGCCACCCTTTGCATGTTATGTACTTCCTTACTCTCTTCAAGAAAGTAGAGCAGACTGTGCTGTTACCCTGCTTACTGGGGGTCCCGTGAGGGACACCAAAATGTGCTCAACTATGGGTGGGGAAAATTAGCTCAGAGCACTGCTTTAGTGTTACGAGAGGCAGAGTAACTTAGCAGGATCTTGTAACCCAGTGTTTAAGGGGTCAGGCCAAGTCAAGGAGCAGACCGGTTTGAAAATAAAAAATGATCTTTATTAAATACAGGCACACCATGTAAGCAACACACACACACAGATAACTATGGAAAGTAAAGGTGTGAGTAAGATAGCGGGATTTTCAGAGGGATAGTTGTCTCAGGTGATACAAAACCTGTTCCTGAAGCCCGGAAGAAGATAGAGAATGATGCTGGGGTTCGATGTGGCTCAGCACATGGAGCTGAGGGGAAGCTCACCAAGCAAAGAGGCAGCAAGGTGGTCTGGAACTCGAGAGCAATCCGAGGAAGGCCTTGGAATCAGGGGTTTTTATAGGGAGAAGTGTGACTGCATGCTATGCCTTACTTGGGGACAACAATGAGTTTTGGGTGCAAGACAATGTCTCCGAAAGGTCACAATTTAACATGATGGAATCAGAGCCAAATTAATAATCGTGTAACCAGTACGTAAATGCGCAACGCTTGACAGTGGATGGTTCAGCCTTTGTCAAGTTGCCTGCTCGGGGCAGGGAGTCCTTTTGTAGGTGGCGCGCATACATTATGTGGTGTTTGCCGGGGAGGTCTCTGAAGCTGCGATCTGGCTATTTCTGGCTTGCCTGTATTGTTTGAGAATATTTCAGCAGTTAAGTGCCGAGTCTAGTTTTGTGCTTGTCCGGAGGCCTCACAAGCACATGGAGAAGGGTGGTATGGTACGGCCGAATTATGATATCAAAGTGAAATCGGGTGCTATCGCCAGGTAGTCCTAAACTGCAGTAACAGTGCAACTGGCTGAAGTGTCCAAATACTGGCATCCTCTCCCAGTCATACTTTTCTACTTTTTCCCTTCTTAGTGGCCTCCATCTTCCTTGCATTCAATGCAGAGCCATGGAGAACCCCACATATGAGAGGAGGCTCAGTCCTTCCCATTGTATAGCCCTCTCCCTTCCACTCCTGCCTCTGCTTCCCCACTGACCTGTGGGCATGGCTCAATTCATTAAGTTCCTTTTGTTTCAGCAGCTTCACCTACCTCCAAGTGCTTGTCTTGCCAGGTGATCTTTATTTTCTCATTTGCCTGACATTATCACACATACATCCCCAAGATCCTACTGGGATTGCCTTACCCTAGATTCCTGTTCCAGCCCTTCCTACAGCTCTCTCCTGCTATCCACTTTCCTTGTTCGTTTTCTTCCCCCACCCTGTCCTCTTCATTCTTCTTTAACATACGCCCTTATCAAGTGAGAACCAGTGTGGTGTAATGGTTTGAGCACTGGACTATGACCCTGGAGATCAGGGTTTGATTCCCTACTTGAACATGGAAACCTACTGGATGACCTTGGGTGAATCACACACTCTCAGCCTCAGAAAGCCCCATTGTAGGTTCACTGTAGTGTCGCCATGAGTCAGAAATGGTTTGAAGACACAACAACAACAGCAGCCTAATCATTTCCCTCATAACTCCTCCCTCTGCCTAATTGAACTTGGAAGTCCCGAACTGGAGATGGAGTTAGAGGTATATAGTGTTTGATTTTTTTTTTTTTAATCATTTGCCAATCCAGCTATCTCTTTGGTCTGCAGCCAGCTCTCTCATTGTCAATGTTTTCTTCTAGCTAAGTTTCAGACCTCTGCAGATTCTCCATTCCATTCTCCACCTCTCCATATATTCTCCTTTGAGCTGAAAGATTTATCCCATACTAAAAACACAAAAGAATAAAAAAAATTCTTCTACAGTTCCAGTAAGAAAGTCCATTTTTTATTCATTGCCAAGATTAGATCTTTTTAATTTCAGTTTATCAGATCTCTGTTTATCAAAGATTATGACCAAATATGCCACAAAAATCCTCTTAGAAAGAAATTTCAGTTTCACCAGGTCTCCAATTCAAATTGTCTGGGATTTTAGAAATATTAAACAAAATGACGTTTTTGAAGACTACCAACATTTAGTTGGCTGCCACAAGGATTATGCTCAAAAGAATTATAAATTATATCTTGTGCCGTAGAATCTTTTTGATCCCAACCAAAAGCATCTTCTCCTCCTACTTTGTCTCTCTCAAGGTACTCACAAACACTTGGACTTTTAATGTATCTGGATTCTATTGAGGGTAGTTATGACTAGTAAGTCTTGCATGTTTACTAACAATAGTCATGCTGTTTCGTAAAGATATTTTGATTCATTACCAATCCAGAAATATGTAATAATATATAAGGAAAAAGTCTTTAGCCAGCATTTTAGGAGGTAGGGGAGGACACAAATTGGAAAATATACAAAGAAAGGAAATAAAGCCTTAGTAATCTGGTTAACTGTTTGTGCTTTATGCCTAATAAACTGTTGAGAAGGATGAAAAACACTATGCAGCTGGCAAACAGAGAAATCAAATTGGCAAAGCAGAACATGAATACGAAGCAGTTCCACATAACCCCCACACACACACACACATACTCTAGCAAAAAATAAAATAAGTTTAGTCTTCTTTGTAAAATATATACAAGCAGCTTTACTTACAATACTTGTACATAATCAAATGCATGGTCAGGAGAGAGAGAGAATAAGGAACTAACAGCAGGTTCGAGTGATATAAGAAGAGAAAGGGTGTGGTAACAGAAGGAAACAGGGTGTGGTAACAAGCAAACACCACAATGTAAATTTGCAATTAATGTATGTAGACATGTGAAGGTTGCTGACTCCAACATAATCCCCCCATTCCATGAAATGCCATTGTTTCTGCCAACTAGCATATTTCACTTCATCTTAGAATCTTACAATCATAGAATCTCAGAGTTGGAAGGGGTCAGAATGGTCATGTAGTCCAACACCTTTCCAATGTAGGAACACACAACAAAAGCACTCCTGAAAAGCCCATGACCCTTGGAGGCGATTTATTCCGGTGTCGGACAGCTCTTGTAGAAAAAAAGAATCTTCTTAATGTTAGTGAAATCTGTTCTTGAAATTTCAACTCATTGGTTCATGTTCTACTCTCCAGACCACTGGAAAAGAAGTTTACTCCATCTTCTACATGACTTCTTTTCAGATTCTTAAAGATAGCCATTAAGCCATTTCTCAACCTTCTTTTCTTCATGCTAGACTTACCCACCTCCCTCATTTGTTCCTCATAAGGCTTGGTTTCTAGACTTTTGATAATCTTGCTTGCCCTTCTCTGGACATGTTAGAACTTGTCAATATCCTTCTTGAACTTGAGTGCCCAGAACTAGACACAGAATTCCACATGAGGTCTAATCAAAGCAGAATATCTATAATGTCTCTCTCTATCTGCACACTATGCTTCTGTTGTTGCAACTTAGAATTATATTGCCTTTTTTAGCACATTTGTTCATTTCATTTTTTCCTACCTAGATGTTGTACTTTACCTTTTTCCCTATTGAAATTAATTTTGTTATGTTTTGTCCCCATTCTCCAATCTGTCAACCTCACTTTGAATTCTGTTCCTGTCCTCTGGCTTATTAGCTCCTCCTCCCCCCAAAAAAACAATTGATTTCATCCATAAATTTGATCAATATGCCTTCCATTTCATCATCTAAGACATTTATAAAGATGCTGAACAATACCAAGCCCAGGGCAGAATCCTGGGACACCTCACTTGTTGCTTCTCTCCAGGATGAAGAGCAATCATTTGTTAAATCATTCAGGGTTTGATCTGTCAAAAATTTCTGATCCACCTAACTACAGAATTATCTAGTCCCCAGTTCACTAGATTGCTTGCAAGAATATCACAGGACAACCTTCTTAAAGATCTTACTGAAATCAAGATATACATCCCCAGCACTTCCCTGATCTATCAAGTTTGTAATTCTTTCTGTCTTTCTCTCTCTCTTCCTATATATACATAAAAGAGAGGGAATGTATGATGTAAGTTTTTTTTTAAGAATCTCATGCTGACTCCTAACAATCACAGCATTCTTTCCCATTTGTGCAGTTGGAGACAATAATTGCTGAGTTGGGACTGTTTTGGGTACTGTTGTTTCTAAAGATCAAGTAATCAAAGGGACATGTGTAAGCTCCTCAAAACTGGAGCTTCCTTGACTATGACCTGGCCATGCCATAAGCTCTCATCTGACCTACTTTTGCATGTGTTCAGCCAGTCCTCTTAACCAGCACAGTTTCACAGCAATAGCAGTGTATAATTTACATTTCATGCTGATTAAATGATATTTTCCTATTATACCATATCATGGAGTGAGGGTGTATGGCATGGTAACAGCTTGTCCATGGAAACCTACTGGGTGACCTTGGGCACATTACACGCTCTCGGCCCTAGAAAACCCCATGGTAGGTTCACCCTAGTGTCCTTGTAAGTTTGAAATGACTTCAAGGCACACAACAACAACAACAACAACAACAACAAACAACAGCTAGGTATTCCTTTACTATCTCTTTACCTGTTCTTGGCTATAGTCTCTTTACTATATGATTGATACATTTCATCAATTAGAGCACTGTTTTCCTTTTGGGAGAAGACTGAGGCAAAGAATTATTAAACAGTTTGGTCTTGTCTCTGTCCCATGTTAGAATCTCACCATTTCTCTAGCCAGTGGCCCTATGATTTCCTTGATGACTTCTTGTTCTGAATGTAGCTACCACCACCCCACTTTATTATTTTTAACCTATCCAGTGACCATAAGCTCATTTTTGAGGTTCAGACTTTCTGACTTGTTTGTATCCCTCTTTGGTGTTTGTTTCCCTCTTCTTCCATTTCTTATACATGTATCCCTTAAATCTCAGTTCATTTTTCTATAAGCTTGTTGTAGCTCCCCACATGGCATTTTTTTTTTCTATCTCAGTATATTACATTGGATGAAAATGAAAAAGAAATACTTTAACAGCAAAATGCACTTGATTTTCTGCCATATTTTGTCCTATTTGTTTATTCAATTGTTTGTTTATAATTTGTCCAGTTATAACAAGTGACAAGTTATAGCAAGTAACAAGAATCTGAGCATGTTCTGCACTACTGTGCAGTTGACAATGTCCTAGAAGAGAAACATTGTTCTATTTTTTGGTCCTTTCTGAACCAGTAAGTGATTTAGGCAGACTAAAATGTCTGCTTCACCTACTTTAAAACATTTTTTAACGAATGATCATGGAATAGATCTAGCATTTCAGCCATTGAGCAATGTATGAAAGTACAGACAGGACAAAATGTGGTAAGTACATTTATTGAGAAAGATACACCAATTCTATTTTTTCCCTAAATCCAACTTCTTTTAATAATTTGCTTCATTGTATACAACAGCTTTCAGCTGTTTGTGATTTATAGGCAAGACAATTGCTTGGTGGCATTTAAAATATTCAGGTCTTCAGTTAAAGAATGCACAAATTGGTGTTTCAAGATAGAAAATAGCAGAAGTGCTTGCAGAAATAACAGCCAGGAATTTTCTTTTTCTCAGGGAATACTTTCCAAATGTCCCTTGATGCACAACAAGCAGTTTAGAATAGGGAAGTGCTGTCTCCTGTCAGAAGCCCCCATAATACTGCAAGATGATAAAAATATACCTCAAGCAAAATAGCACATTGCTTATTCCTGACAGAACTTTGGGAAGAAATATGCTGAAGTGCCGTATTACAATGAAGTGACCAAATGGGGTGAATATTCCATACTTTGGAATCTCCCTCCTCATACACCTACACATGAATACATCGAACACAATGTCTTGACTTTAAAGGACAAACAATCCATTTTAATGACTTTCTTTACTGTCAGCCATTTGAGATTCATTCATTTCCTTTCCTTTTCTGTACCTGCTGTGAACATTTTTAATATTATTCCCCATCTAACAATTTTGTGATATTTTTCAAATGCAGTTTCTTAAAGGATATCTTCAAGTGTTCCTAATCACAATCAGTTAAATTATGAATGAAATCAGAAATTTTCTAATGAAAAGAGGCAAATCAACTCCATTTACTTTTTTAACTAAAGTGATAGACACCATTAACTTGCAATCAGAATAAAAATTATTATCAATGGAATTATTCATTAATGAGATGATGTTAGATTACAATTTAACATAAATTTAATAGTTATTTTCCCCTCCCTATTCCATAAATGCAATCAAACTATTAACAGGTTACCCCCACTCATTTTTTAAAACTAATTTTCCTACATATGGATATCTTTGTTGTTGTTTTTGTGTGCCTCCAAGTCATTTCTCACTTATAGTAACCCTAAGATGAACGTACCACAGAGTTTTCTGACATTGAGAGTCTGCGATATACCGAAGGTCACCCACTGAGTTTCCGTGACTAAGCAAGGAGTGAAATTCTGGTCTCCAGAGATGTAGTCCAACTCTCAAACCACTATACCACACTGGCTCTTATATGAGTATCTTTATCTTTCTAAAATAAGCCTTAATCCCAGTGGGTTTTTATAATATCTGTTACCCATTTACTATCCAAAAACAACAGAGATTAGGTCTCAAAATGTGCTGTTTTTAAAACATTTTTATTGTATTTCACTGCAAATGATTTCCAATTTTTCAACATAAAGCCTATAATCAATTCTTATCCCTAGCATCATCCTTTTATATCAGTGGTTCTCAACCTGTGGGTCCCCAGATGTTTGTGGACTTCAGCTCCCAGAAGCCCCAGCCACTATGGTCAATGCTCAGGGCTTCTGGGAGCTGAAGTCCAAGAACATCTGGGGACCCACAGGTTGAGAACCACTGTTTTATATGGTCATCCAAGACCACACAAGTTTAAAACACATTCCCAAAATATTGCCAAACCTTTAGGCATTAATCGTCTCTGACATTACACTAGCACAGAAATCATTGCATGAGTGCTTCTACTTTCTCAGAGTTATGCATTGCGGTCTCAAGAACAGCCAGTTCTTCTCCATAAACACATACTGGTCTCTCTCCTCCTTCTGACTGGGTGACCTTGGGCACATCATACACTCTAAGCCCCAGAAAACCCCATGTTAGCTTCTCCTTAGGGTTGCCAAAAATCAGAAATGAATTGAAGGCAGACAACAACAACAACAACACCACCACCAACAACAACAACGGAGCTAATGGACCACTGTGTAACAGGTATGCTTAAAAACCTATTTCACACCCAGGCCCTTTTCGCATCGCATTTGTCATGCAAAAGGGCCTCCAGAGTATTGCGTGATTGCAAGGACCAGTCCGCATGACATCCTCACAATCATGTGACGTTGCCGGGGTCAGCAGGCACCGATTGTGCAATATAGCATTTTTGGCTTCTTGCCGAAAATGATGCAGAATTGTGCATTGCTCCAGGGCCCCACGTGCATTTACCATCTGTGCGGAGCCTCCGGAGACGCGGCCCTCACGCTTCCTCCCCCAGCGCAGCCTGGGAAAGTACCTGGCTGCACTGTAGAAGGAAGAGGTGGAGCCCTCACGCTGCCTGCTGGCCAGCAGTCAGCTGCTATGGAGCAGGAGCAGAGGGGGTGTGAGTCCCTCTTGAAAGAGGCTGCTCGCGTGATCCCCGCGCACCCACGCCGGAAGCAGGTGAGCTGTCGAAAGAGCCACAGTTGCACAATGGTGGGATCCAACATAACCACAGTGGCGATCATTTACACTATGATAAAAATCATATATGGTCATGGACGTAATCATACAAAACTTAAAAACAATACTTCCAAAATCAAGTTGCTAAAATTTAACCATGTATATGCCAAATAACACCCATTTTAGAAAGATACTAACTCTATACAGAGGCTGCCTTCTGAGAGAACTGATTCCCACTGCCAAACTGAAACTGGAAACTCTTCTTAGGTTAAACATCTGACTAATTCTGGGGGAAGTTTAAAGAATTTTACATTAAATTCAAATTCTTTCCATCTTGTTTTCTGAAGAAATTGAGACATCTTGGAAGATTTGGTTTACTAATATAGAAAGATGTTTGGTAGGTCATTTTCTGAAGCACTGAACTGAGACTGAAAATGAGGCCAAGATTCTGTTTAGCAAATATAGAATGTAAATTTCCACCTTTGTACTTGTGTAGGTGGAAGCAACAGCAATAGCAATGTAGGTACTAGTGTAGCTGCTAGCTTCCTAGCCATTCTAGGAGCTGTTCCAGGGTCATTCTAGTGTCCATTCCAATGTTGGTATGTGGAAGGAAGAGCTGTATCCCTGACACATTGTATTTTAAATGGAGAAATGACACTGCATCCCTCCTTATACAATATGGGATATTGGATACTTCCTTAAGGAAGTGTCTAAATATTGCAACTGCTGGCCAAATCAAGATTTTATACCAGTGTTACACAGTGGCATAGGGTCAAATGGGCAATGGGGGCAGTGTGCCACCAGTGGTGATTTTTAGGGGCTCTGCAGCTCCTTGCTTGACTTCCCCTATGCACCGTAGCCCCACCCTGTCCATAATAGCCCCCCGCACACACATTGTAGCTCTGCCCCCATGCACCATAGCCTCGCCCCCACATCCTGTAGCTATGCCCCCATGCCATAGCCACACCCCTGCCCCTATGCCCGGCCCTCTGCCTGCCCCCTCCACATGCTCCAAGCTCCACTACTGCTGTTACATCACAAGAGGTGTTTTTATGTTATGGTGCACATCCTTTATCAGCTACCACTAAGAAAGGAAGGAAAGGAAGGAAGGAAGGAAGGAAGGAAGGAAGGAAGGAAGGAAGGAAGGAAGGAAGGAAGGAAATAATTCATATGTGCACCTAATTTTTATGACAGAGAGAATTTTTTGGGAGGCGGGAACATCAATAGAGATGGATTATAAAGCTCATTTGTTCTTTGAAGCAGTTTTGCAAGTACACAAAGCTCATACCTCTTTCAAGTTTAATAAACTGCTTTCAGTAGGAGTAAAGGTTTCCATTCACCCCCAAAAAGAAAAAAAAGTATTTCTTTGCCTTTGAGATTTTACAGACTCTTAGGTAGTAATAAAGGAAAGTCCATATTTCCCATGGCACAGCCATTTTGGTAAGTTCTTCAATAGTACGTTTTGGGTGCAGACTCTCCGAAAGATCATATCTCCCTATATGATCTTGCAGATTTCTAAGATCTTTGCAGGAAGGCCTTCTTTCAGTCCCTCTGCTAGAGAGGACACAAGAAATACACTTTTCTGTGGGAATTATCTTATATATCGTCTCCTTCTCCAGTTTCCTTTTTCTGGTAGGACAAAAAAACACACTTTTTATTGAAACAGGCATTAGTGATAAATTGATTATAGGGAGCCTTTTTAATGTGTGTGTGTGTGTGTGCACAGACACTGTATTTTTAACTTTATTGCTATGTTTTTAAAACAATTTTATACATTTCAAAATTTAATAGTGTTTCAGGGCTATATCACACAAGGCAAGTAAATCACACTTACAGCAGGATAGTTGTGCCTTCAGCTGAGACTTATTACATGAGGTCAGTCTTCTTCTTTTGTTTTCTATTAATGACCTCTTTTGTACAAGAAACCCTTTCCACATGTCTCCCAACAGAAGAACAAAAGAAGAGGAAGGAGGCAATAAGTCCCAGCCAAAGATGCTATTATCTTGCTGTAAGCATGCTTTACCTGTCTTGTGTGATAAATGTGATTTAACTGTTTTACCTTTTTTCCCCTCAGATTTTTAGCTTATCTTGTGTTAGTCTTTTGTTAGTTAACTTCAGTCCCATCATAGAAGGTAGGTGGTGTATTAAATAAATAAATAGTATAAAGAATCTAAAATTAATTTCTCCACTATTTTCACTGGTCCAGATCAATAGGTATAGCTATTTCTAGCATGGATAGGGCAGTGTTATATCTGCCTCCAACATAGGTGTTAAAAATGTTGGATGTCCCAGAAGAAAAAGATGGCAAAGCTAATCCCTCAATAGTTCAACTTGAAAAAACAAAAACAAAAAAGCAAGGTTCAATCCAAATTTTAAAGAGTTAAGCATCAAAGACCTGGGTCTGGAGGGATGAACTTTTTACCAAGTTAATTAAAAACAAAACAAAACAAAACTCAAGAGCTTGGTAAATTCAAATCAAAAACAAACTAAACCTATGGTTCTTAACCTTTCCTTTTCTGAGGACCCTCTGTAAATATAATTTGCTACCAGACTCCCTGAAGACTTAACTGAAGATTTAAATTTTTAAATTTAGATTAAATTTTTAAATTTAGATTTAAATATTCAAATATTTATCTATTTAAGGCTTGTGACACTAGGGCCCTTTCTGCACCATACCTCAATTGTGTGGTGTTCTGGTTTCATTGTGGGATTGCCAATATCAGGTTGATCCTGGTGTGCAGCCCCTATTTTTCCGCAGGCACCTGGGGGTTCGCAGGACAACACTGGCATTGCACCTGGCATGTGTTCTGCACCTCAGTGTCCCTGGACACTCCCAGGTCCCAGCCACCCCTGCCCCAACACTCCTGATTGTTTTTTGTTTGGTTTGTTTTTGTTTTGTTTTGCTGGCAGCTGGGCTAACATTAGCACAACAGATAGTGGTAACAGTTTATTGTCTCCGCTCGGCTGCCTGACACCCACAAACTGGCAGGCGCTATCATGCTAACCCGCTAATGTGCTAACAGTGGTGCCAGCTTTTTTTTTAATGAAATTTGGCTGGACCCTGGGGGCTGATGCCATTGTGGGGGTTGGAGCCAACGTCACCTCCCGGGTGGCCTTCCTGGCTGATATCTCTTAACGTGTTTGCTGGTGCAATGAGGGCAGAAGCTGGCCTGCTGCTGGGCAGAATTTCCCCTGGGAATTGCTGAGGAAGGGATAGGCAGGGACTGCCCATACCCCACCCACTCCTGGGTCATTCATGGAAGGACACCAGATAGAGGCTCCACATGGGCCCAGCTGTCGTGATTGCTGCAAGAAAGGCAAGTTATTGTTGGGTTTTTTCCAAAAATGAAAAACAACAGGATTCCCACTGACTGCACTTGGGATAGCACCTGATTGGCAACTATGTCATGTGGTAAGGCAGCTCCCATAATGGGAGCAAAACTTGGCTGATGAGGAACTAAGATGCCATGTGAAAAGAGCCTAGGATTCAAATCCTAGGATTCAAACACTGGCTGACCTTGTGCAAGTCACATTTTCTCAGCCTCAGAGGAAGGCAAAAGAAAACCCCTCTGAACAAATTTTGCTTTCCTCCTCCCAAAAAACACCAAACCAAAACAACAACAACAAAAATTCATCTGTGACCAATTTACCTTAGGGTTGACATAAGTCAGAAGTGACTTTAAGGAACACAGCAGCAAAGTGCTGCTGACAGGGGAAGGTTCTCTCCGCCCATCATGTCTCTCCCCTTTGAAGACTGACTTATGGTGAACCTATCGGGTTTTTTTCTTTCCTTTTTTCTTTTTCTTTTTTTGGCAAGACTTTTTGCCTTTACACACATCTCTTTCACATTAGTGATGCTGCAGGGATGCTTTCGTCAGGGATGCTGCAGCAGGGATTGTGGGCGCTGAGGGACATGGTGACAGGCATGTGCATTCACCCAAATTGTGCTTGTTTCCAAACAAGGGAACAGTTTTGGCACCCACAGGGCCTCCACTGTCATGTCCCTGTTGTTGCCATTGCTGTAGATGTCCAGTAGCAGGGCTTTGTGGGCTCACTATAGAGGCCCAGTGGATCCCTGGAACCCAGTTCCCCAGTTTAAGAACCACTGAACTAAACCAAAATTCTCATCCATCTCTATTATTTGGTATTAAATGCTATTACACCAAGGTGAGCATTTTTCACATGTTTATTCCTTTGATGTGCTGCAGGTACATGGAAATGGTGTCTCAAGAAAGGGTGGTATTAAATATTTTGACCTGTGACAGTGGTGTTTAAAGATCTGCAACTACATACCCATACTTTACATAAGAACATTGATGTACAGACAGCCATTGTTTTTGATGCCTAGTATGTGGTGTCACACTTAGAAGTGTCTGACTCAGATAGTAAAACAAAACACACAAACACGCACACATGGTCACAGGGTAAAGAAAAATAAATGCAGTGTGGCGTTCACTTTCTGCGTTACCTTCATAATGGTACTGAAGTATGTGATATTTTGTTAGACACAGTACTAAGTTATTAACATCTTTACACAGGTGGAATGCTATTCAGTTCAAATATCCACTGGGTATTTCCTGCTAAGCTACAAAACATTACAAGGTCTATGGTGTTCCATTGCTCTGAGACTCTTGCTTTCTCTGTGCTCTTATTGAGGGACATGCTAGATGAATCCAAAGTTAAATTCAGTTAGTCAGCAAAATGAGTCTATTTAAATAACTGGTTCATTCTTTTGTTGTGCTTGTATGTCAATTATTTTGAGATATACTTAGAACACCAACACAATTATTTTCTTCAATATTTGATGTTTCTTTCTGTCCAAGCATATATTCAGATTACATAATATTCTTAAATTTCCCACTTGTAACTTATTTACTTTGGTGTCTCAAGATATATATCCTGGAAGAAAAAAAGCAATCTGAGCTGTGAAAATCTTCATTTCTGCTGGGAATTTTATTTTTAGAATTTAGCTCTCCTTCCATGTGCCTTTGAGCAATTTTGTGTGCTTCAGGCATGAGCAAGCAATATTAATCCAATTTCCAGTTTCTCTGAGGCACATTAACTTTAGACTGTATGTATCTCAGTTCTCCTCCTTAGGAACTCTATATCTGTTTAACCATTTCATTGTGCTTGACGTTTATAATCATGGCTGCTAACATAAAGCTTTACATACGCACATGCCCAAAAAATGGTAAACAGATTTTTTTGATGTTATTATGTTCTGATGTTTCCTGGCTTTTATAATCACTTTGTCTAATGCAAGCAACAAAACCAGTGTTTCCTGCCTACACTAATTGAATGAAACACATCATTTGGAAAAAATGTGTGGTTCTCTCTTACCAAATTGTAACTTGTTATGATTTGCATACAACCCTACTTGCTAGGCCAGTTGTCTGTCTGTTTGTTTCTTTGCTTTTTCTGGCATTGGTGAGAAGACTCATATTATACATTTGTTTCCTTATCTTCCTAATCAGATGTGGTGAGAGCTGAAGTGGGGATTCTTGGAGAACTCTGCTACCAAGCACAGTTTCTCTCCACTGCTTTGTGCCAGAAGATACCAAATTGAGGGCTGAAAACTTTCCTTCTTCTGCTTTCCTGATGTAGAATCATTATCATGAAGCCAAATGGAAGTGCTGATAAGAGCAGGAACTGTTGGAGCATCCAGAAGTACTTAGGACTATGAGTGCCACAATAGTTAGTGGATCAAACTCTTCACACTTCTTCACATCTCTTCAATTACCAAAATACATCTCTGGCAAATTTGCAACTTAAGTAAAATGGAAGTGCAGTTTATTTCAGTCTTAGGCCCTTTCCGCACAAGGCAGTTAAAATGGGCCAAGGCATTCTGGCACGGATGTTGTCCATACCTTGGATTGAACTAGGTGAGGACTATTTAACTTAGGCCCTTACACACGGGGTAAATAACACGGCACAACACGACCTCGACCGGAGGTCATCTACACCGTGGAGTTCACAGGGTTGGTTTAAAATTTGAGGTTCCACACCGCAAACCGCCCTGACACAGCTTTAAGGGGTGGCACTGCATGTTTTTTAAAAACCACATTTCATGTGGTTTTTATTAAACACGAGTGTTCTACCCTGTCGCAGCACCCAGTGTAGATTTGCCGGCGTGTGCAAGCGTGTGCCTGCAGAGCTGTTGGGGTGCGGGCTTCCAGCTGGCGAGCTTCTCCGGTTGGCAGAGAGCCTCCAGAAGCTGGAAGCCATTATTTTGGGCACTGCCGGACACTGCCGGAGACCGCCGGAGTGTGGTGTGGCGAACGTGCGCTGCTCTTCGCAGCGATGGAGTTACCCCGATTCAGATAAGCTCTGTTTCCACGTGTGCTGCCCCGTTTCTCCCCCTGCATGTGAAAAGGGCCTTAGATTCACACCTCAGTCCGATCCAACCCACCCCCAAGTGGTCCTCCCCCGCTCTAAGTAAAGACCGGAAAAATCAGGTCTTTACATTTTCTGGAATGCACCATTGTGTTCCTACTTACCTGTGCAGATGTGCAGGCTTGCACCAATGCGAGCCTGCGATCAGCAGAGGGCAGGCTGTAGGCATTGTCAACGTCAAGGCCTGGCAAGCAGCCAAGGGAGCCGGCTACAGGTCTCTTGCAGATAAGGCAGGGAATAAATTAAAGGGCTTTACTTCAGCAGAACAGAACAGAAAAAACAGCAGTAAATACCAGCAGCAGGGAGACTCCCTGGCTGTTACGTCACAGCCAAGCAAGCACACAGTCAAAGTCTGGTCAAACAGAGAAGTTACCAGAGTCGGTCTGAGATCAAAAGATGGCAACGTTCCAGTAGTTCGGGCAGCGTTCCAGGAGGCATTGCTGGGGTCCAGGATACACAACAAGCGCACACACACACACACACCCAAAATGGTCGGTTGTGAGCCGACAAATACCCCAAGGCTGAGTGATTGCTTTTATAGGCAGATCACTCCTCCAGGTGTTATTGCAGCTGGACCCTGATTGCCTGGCGTTTTCTATTTAAACGTTCTGACCTCCTGAGAGCACTCTTTTGCTCCCGATGCTGCTGGTAAGTAGGCACCTGCTCTTGAATCTCACTATCCGACTCTTCTGGCTTGTCTGGGTCTGAGGCAGCCCCTGGTTCTGCTGCTGGGACTACTGGGGCCAAGGGCTCTTTGCCTGGGGCAGCCTCTGGAGTGGGCTGTGCTGGTGCAGCAGGCTCCAGGGCCTCTGGCTCAGACTCAGAGCTTGTGTCCTGGAGTTCCAGGGTCCTGACAGGCATGGCCAGCCTCAGCGGTTGGTCCACTCCCACGAAGACACTGGAAGCCACCATTTTGAGCCAGAAGCAACAGGAAGCCACCATTTTGAGCCAGAGCAGTGCAGATCTACGGACCTCGCACTGCTCCGGTTCACCCTGCACCAATGGAGGAGCTCTGTGGAAGGGCTCAAGGGGCAGCGTGCCTTACTTCAGACACAAGAAGAGCCGGTAAGTAACGGCAAGGAGCGATTCACTCGCCTTGATTCTCGCTCCTTGATTCTTTGCACGCTGCTATTGTAACTTTGTAGTGCACAATTTGGCATGTGTTCAAGGCCAGTATACTGATCATCTGGTGAGACCTATTGTGGATACTTTTGTCTGATGGAACTCCATTGATAACTGTGCAGACCACGGCCTTATGAAATTTCTTCCCCAAAGTCCCGGATCAGTTCGACTGAAATCTTTAAAATCTCTTCAAATTAGGAATTAGAGTGTTAGGAGATTTCCTTGATGAACAAGGAAGGCCATGGGGAATAGATAGACTTACTAATTTAATAGGTAAGAATTATTGGCTACACACAGTTGGGATAAATCATTCGCTATGTGAAATAATCAAAAATTCAAATCAGGTTAATGCAACCCCACTCGAGGAGATCATTGAAAAGAAATTAGATGAGGGTAAATGTATGATTGGACAACTATATAGAGGAATGGTAGGTAATCAGACTAGAGTCCTAGATTGCTTAACGGTAAATTGGGAAAGGGATTTGAAAATAGAAGGGGAGGATATTCAAGTATGGATACAAGAAATAAAGAAAAATAAGAATACTAGGATAAAAGAACAACAAATGAAATTGATTGGTCACTGGTGTAGAACACCTTCCCAATTAGCATTTTTTAGAGAAAATATATCCTCAAAGTGTTGGCACGGTTGTGGGACTAAAGGCATATATATACATATGTGGTGGGAATGTCCCTTTGTTCAAAAATTTTGGGATAAGGTTAAAATTGAGATTTATAGAATAATAGGTAGGGATATACAATTGAAGATGGAGAATTGCATAACATTAAATTTAAAGGATAAGGGGCTGAAAATTAATGAAGAAAAAGCAGTTACAAATATATTAAAAGCAGCACAAGCTGTATTAGCATTAGGATAGAAAGATAAAACAATTTGGAATATAAACAAAGTCGATAAATACCTGGCTGAAAATTTATTGTTTGATATTTTGAGGGAAAGAAGATTAAAGTTTATGGGAATACTGAAGGAAGGGGAGGTGGAAATCAGGGTGGGAACTATTGCTTATAAAACTTAAACAGGATATGGAGTATGATGAAATCAATAATGTAATTAAATCCATATCCCACATTCTGAATGAAGATTTTTCTATATGAGAAGGATTAATTTAACCTCTGCTAAGCCATTGGGGGGAGGGGTAGGAGGGGGTGTGGGGGAAAAATATGGATTAGACTGTGATATAGGTAATATGACAGACATTAATGAAGATAGATGGTTAATAAGGTCAGAGAAGGAAGTAGAAGGGTGTAAATAAAAGAAGAAAGTATGTGAAAGTGGATGATAGGAGTGTGATGGGTGGTAAACAGATGGAAGAATGAAGGAACGACGGAAGATTTTAGACGGGGATTGGAAGGAGTATGAAAAGATGGTTTTGGAAAATAATGTCTGTGAGTTGAATGTTAATTTGTTTTTGTAATTTAAGGTGTAATAATAAAATAAAATAAAAATCTCTTCAAATTAAGAAGACTATTTTATTTTATTTTATTTTATTTATTTAGGCAGGCCTTTGTAGATAAGTTTATTTGTTTGTGGCACAAGGTCCATTACAAAATATTCTGACAAAACAGTGTATCTAGTACAACATATCATGTTCTACTAAACACAGCAATCACAAAAAATGTTTTAAAAAAGAAGAAAACAAGAAATTACTAGATAAGATGTCAGATCAACGATCATAATGGCAGCTACAACAACTGGTCTCCTTTGCAATCCACTGCTGATGTCTTCAAAGAAGTTGTAGGTGATCTTTTGGGCTGCTATTACAAAAGTGGCAACATTGAGTGTAATGAGTTTAGAATGGCCAGCCAACAGGTCACAAGCAATAACAGACAACATCCAGCCCACTCTCATTCTCCAAAAGTCTCTTAAGAAACACATCCTATGGTCACTATATAATGAGCAGTGTAGCAAGTAGTGAAATAGGCCTGATGCAAGAGTTATTTCCTTTGAATCGTTATATATTTGCTGTAAGCCTGGAAGGAACCACATTTCTGAACTCAGAAATTTTGGAGTTACTTGCTATATATCTTGCCTGTTGTAGGAAAGCCCACACAGCATCAGTAGCAGCAGGTGTGGCAGAATCATGTGTTTTCCCAGTGTATTGCTTATTCATTACATTGATCAGGATGGGTAAGCATAAAAACTTTTGTACAAATGAGCTTCATTCTCAGAGGTTTTGTTAACTGTGTTATATCTGTGTATTTTTTTTAAAAAAAAAATCAGAGCAAACTTCTTTTAGCATTGAAATGTTCAGACCTTTGAATGTTATGAGGCTGAACAAGGGAAAGCATTCATGTGGAAAAGGGGGATAGAAGAGAAAAATTCTCTTCTATCCTACTGAAAGTACCCATCTATGAACAAAACTGCAAGGCTCTAGTTTAGGTGCTGCCTTGAATAGAATAACTGCTCCTACCTCAAAATTTATGCACAGGTTCAATTTCTCAACAACTATTATTTGATCATGTTAGATCTTTTAGTTAGGAACACTATCAGACATGTTAGATCTGGTCTGTGTTGCTGAGAAGGAAGGTGGTAGAGAGACAAGTAATACGCAGCTGGAGAAATAATATGCAATATCCAATAATATCCAGTGGGAAAACTGCAGTTTTCAAAGTACTATCTCCAGGCATAAAAGACTTGCTGCCTTTGGGATTATTTATATTAAAAAGACAGATTATTTTAGCACTCAGAATTTACACCAAAAGTGGTGGCTAGTTTTGTTTATCTCTTGACCGTTTCCATTTATTTAGGATTTTCTGCCCTGCTCTAAATATTGATGAACATAGTCATAGATGAGTTCTTGATTTTTTCTTGATTTTTTCTCTGCGAAATTTGTATTTCTGTACATGATTTTGATTTAGCACCATTTTTCATCTGTCATTACTATAACATGAAAGAAAATTTAGAAGGCTCTGTAAATTTCTTTCTACATATACAGACTACATATACAGACTTCCTGTGTATCATCTGATGAGATCCATTAACCTAACCTCAGGAATGCAGAACCACCTGAGAAGGGATAATAAGGAAGAATGTTTATTTGGAACAAGTCAGAAAGTAAAAATGATGAAAAAGGATTTTTTTTTAAAAAAAAAAAATGCAGTTTAACAAAACAATAATAGATTGAACAGTTAATTAAAAGCATGTAATATAAAAACTCATGACTGTTCCAAAAGCACAAAAGCAACAGCAAAGAACAACCCATCACGGTTAAGAAATAATCTGTTTCCTTGAATCATATAGCAATGGTACCAAACATATCTCTTTGGGGAACACGGTCTATAAAAGGTCACTACCAGTGAAAAGTCTTTTCTCTGGTTGCTGACTCATTCAGTTCTAAAAAGAAGTGAACATTGAAATTTAAAAATTATGAGAAGGGGACATTACATATTTTAAATCCACAGATGAACTAAAGATGGATGGATGGGATACACATTGGCTCTTAACTAGACAGTTACGGGAGAGATACAAAAAGGATAAGGAAGCAGAGGGGTTCGAGACCAAAGAAAAAGAATTTGACAAGTTGCTAAAACCAGGGATAGAACACAAAGTAAGGCTGATATACAAGATTTTATTGTCATTACAAAGTGAGCCAGAAATGGTTAAGACAACAATGATTAAATGGGCCCAAAATATTAATCATACCATAACGATGGTGCATTGGGAAAAGTCGTGGAATACTAGCTGGAAACTGATAAAACTGGCAAGCTTAAGAGAAAATTAGTATAAGATGCTACATAGGTGGTACCTAACCCCAACATAAATTGCAAAGATATATAAAAATTCGAAAGATATATGTTGGAAATGTGATCAGAGAGGCTCATTTTACCATATATGGTGGCGATGTAAACATGTGAAGAGTTTTTGGGAGTCGGTTCATAATAAAATTCAAGAAGTGTTTAAAATAAAATTTATCTTGTCACCATGAATCTATTTATTAAACATGACAGATGAGCTACATTTAACAAATCACACAAAAAATATATTTATATATATGATAACAGCGGCTAGAATTCGTTTTGCCCAGGTTTGGAAACTAAAAAGTCCTCCTAGACTAGAGGACTGGTTGATAAAACTATATGATACGGCTGAAGCGGACATTGTAATAGAATCTCTTGAAGATAATATGAAAAATAAATCGATAGAAGAATGGAAAATGGTAGGTCCGTTATGGGAAGCTTGTTGGGGAAAGAAAGCTATTATTTTTTTAGATGCAAGATAAGTTTAAATACTTCCAGAAGGATGGTGTGTCGGGAGAAATTAAATACAGGTAAGGTCAAATATTAAGTAAAATGGGAATAAGAAAGCAAAAGAAGAAATAAGAAAGTGTAACAAGTCGAGAAATAAAAGATGATATGAAGAAGGAATGTTATAGATAAAGAAGCACATGGAACCTGAGTTTCGGCAAGGGTGAGGGAGAAAGTAAGAGGGATATATGTCTAAGTTTTAGTTGTATGTAGTAAGATAGAAAA
This sequence comes from Iguana delicatissima, assembly GCA_948472985.1. NCBI lineage: Eukaryota > Metazoa > Chordata > Lepidosauria > Squamata > Iguanidae > Iguana > Iguana delicatissima. The sequence continues at coordinate 2,986,228 of CAOKZL010000098.1, read as the reverse complement.
TAGTTTGTGTTGGAAGTTTATATGTTTATGGTATCGTACAGGTTTGTATTGTACTGTATTTTCGTTGTGTTTTGTTATTGTTGAATGTTAGGCACTGTTTGATGTTTTGCTTACTTTTTAGTTTATCTTTGTTTATTGTTATGTGTTTTATACCTTTTCAAATAAATAAAATTTATAAATAAAAAAAAAGAAATTTAAAAATTATGAGAGAGGGCACCCTAGAATTATATAATGGGTGGGCTACTTACAGTATGCTTGCTAACACTTTGACAAAAAAATATTAGCCTTCACTCACAAGGACAAACAGATTTTCATTCTACAAATGTGTTGTGTGCGTTTGGGCTTGATGACTCCAGTGAGAATTTCAGTATATTGCAGAATGCTAAAAGTTCCTGTGTCTGAAAGGGTGTTTATCGGGGTAGAATCAAGTGTGTTTCTTCTACCTAAAAAAAGCCACAAGTCATATAGTAGAAAAACAGTTCTCTCTCTCTCTCTCTCTCTCTCTCTCTCTCTCTCTCTTTCTCTCTAGGCCTTTCCAAGCCACCCTCCCAACCTGCCATGGGAATGGGAGAAGGACAGAACCACGATGATAGTTCTGCATGATGTCATGGTCCCATCCTTCTTCCATCCACAGATGGTGCAAACACAAATTCAATCATTGAAGTGTTTTCCCTGTCAATGAGCCATGATTGTGCCAGCATCTGGACTTACCTGTCCTCCAGAAGCCTGGAAAGTACAATGGCTGTGCTTCCTGCCCCAGGACAGCCTGGGAAGGTATCTGGCTGCATTGTGGAAGAAAGAGGCATGGCCATGGTACTTCCTTCATGATGGAGCCAGCCAGTTTGGAAGGGAGCAGTCCTGCTGGGCTCCCCTCCCACCAGAGCCAATGCCAGGATTCTCACTGGAGAACTGGAAGGGTAGGGTGCTGAAAGTGCCTCCCTCTCTTCTGGTCATTTCCACACTACACTGTTATAGTGCTATTATTCCACTTTCAACACCCAATGGAATCCTGGGGTTTGTAATTTACGGAGGGGCCTTTAGAATTCTCAGCCAGGGAGCTCTTTGGCCTCAGTAAACTACAAACCACAGAATTCCACAGGATGTTGAAAGTAGAATAATAGTACTGTAACAGAGTAGTGCAGAAATGACCATGATTACTGTGGCTCTCTCCATTCATGTGCTGCAACTGCTAAGTCCAACCAGAGCCTGATTTGTCCATCACTTTCTGCTCCTAAGGATAGGACAGTAGGATATTTAATGACCCCAATGAATTCTGATGTCCCTTCCGAAGGTGAAAAAAAAATCTGTTTCCCTAAATGGTAACAACCTATTACTAGTCAGAGCACATTACATGTACTTCATCATATCATGCTTATCCCCTCAAAAATATCAGAAGGCTTGTGGGACAAAACTAAATAGGTGTATGTGTGTGTTTTCTCATAGATAATTTTATATAATAGGGAAAAAAACTCTGCAAATTGCAAATGGCTGGAATCTAGGGACATGTACAATGACCTTTAATAAGAGTCTATTTGTTTGCATGTTCTGTAGGACAAAGGTGTATCTGGGAGCTATAATGTCCCATGAGAGTTAAAAACAGGTGAATTTTTTTAGTGCTCTGTTTCAAATAATGAATACTTGAAGAAGTGCAATGTCATATTTAAAATGCATTCATACTTCTTGTTATCTGTAATGTTTTATCCAAGTTCTACCATCATTTTTTATTCTCAAAATAATGCTATAAGGTATATTAGACTGGTCAGTGCGACCCAGTGAGCTCCCTCTCTCTTACAGTAAATTTGGAAGTTAGCTCAATTTCAGTGGGTGAGCTCACATCTTCTGAGCACGTGTTCCACTGTGAATACCTTTCTAGCAGTTTATTTTTTAAAAAAGTCCTCAGAGCTTCTCTCCCTTCTGAGAGTCTTTGCTAAGTAATGTAAATTTTATGTCAGAGACTGATTTTTTGGTAGAGAAATCATATTCAGAATAATACGTATGTCTAGAGAATACAGAAGCTGGCCATCGCAGGTGTTCATGGTAGGACATGATAAATTGGATTTGTGGTCTCATATGACAGGGACAGTAATTGTAGAACAATGTACTTGTAATTATAAGCCAATGTACCTGTGAAAACATGCTAGAATCTCAGTTTGAGAACTCCAGAGAATGAGGAATGTGGCCTATTTGCAAACACACTGCCTTGAGTGAGAGATTAATGTGTAAATACCATTTGAATTTTTCTGAAAGCCGCTCTTTCATTGTCATGACTTGAAAACATCTCAAGATGCTCAACTTCTCCCTTTGTCTTATGAAGTAAGTAGGACATCTATAACAAAGCTGGAGGCCTTTTATTTTGTTTTTGACAGAACAGTTACCTCATTAACTTCACTAAGAAGCTTTTATAGCCTCTAAATCTGAATCGGAGTTGTTACTTCACAGCCTCTGGCTACATTAGACACTTTTCTGCACTTTACCATTTCCTTCATTAAGAGCAGAATCCTATTTCAAAGCATCTTTTTAATGTATGCTCATTACAAAGCTCTTGCCAGAACACAAACTAAAGTTGAACTTACTCAAGGACTGCCATCACCATCCCTAGTTCTCACATCCTCAGGACAATTTCCCTTTCTTCTCAAAGCCTGCATCTACCAGTTTGCCTCCAATTTCTTGTCTTACTCATATGCTATCAGTTTGACTAAAGCTGCTTGGCATAATGCTATAGACTTCAACTATGTTCCTTTCTTTACATTTCATTTCTTTAATATTTGCCCCTTTTTAGGTTATAAATTTTTATGTGTCCCTGTTCAGGTTTGAACTAGACCATTATCAGGTAGGTGAGGCAACTGTTTTAAATGTATAGGCTGTACAATTCCACTTGTGTTGCTGCTGTTGTTGTGTGCCTTCAAGTCATTTCCACCTTATGGTGACCCTAAGGTGAACCTCTCACAGGGTTTTCTGGGGTTGAGAGTGTGTGACATACCCAAGGTCACCCAGTGGGTTTCCATGGCCAAGCAGGGAATCAAACCTTAGTCAAGGGTTGTTGTCTAATACACAAACTACTGCACTATGCTGGTTCTACTGTAGGCTGGCAAATTGTAAGTTATGGTTTATTGTTGCTTATCTCTGGACGATGTGCCTAAGATACCCAAATATTTAAACTCTTTTAGAGAATAGACCATAAGAGATTAGCAGGAGAACAGTGCATGGGTTTGAGTAAGAGTCATTTCTCCATTATGCTTTCTTACAAATCCCAGCCTAACCATTCTTCTTCTTCCTCTTCCTCTTCCTCCTCTACCTCCTCCTCCTCCAGGTGGAGGAGGTAGTGTGTTGGAAAGCAGAGATGTTGTTAATAAAAATGTTTTAATTCTTCTCCATATCATACTTTCTTGACTGAGAGATTATATGTTCCAGATCTGTTCATTTTCAGTTTCAATTTTATTCAATTTTATTTAGTGTCTCTGGTCTATAGACCAATTGTGCAAGGTCTGCAAAATCAACCAGAATAATTTACATGCTTCAGATCATTTGCTGTTAACTCAGGACACTTGTATAAATTCTCCAACCAATGTGCTATGTATTTTAATAAAAAAAGACCCTGTATTGTAGGGAAGGAAAGGAGGTCTCCTTCCTGCTAATAGAATGTTAAAATAAAAATCAAAAGAATTTTCTGGACACCTTTAATGATGAACAAAAATGTTTAACATAAACTAATATAGAAAATACAGTGTGTGCGGGGGGACAGGAATAAATTTTTACACTCAGACTCAGGCCATTTCTGCACAAATTAAAAAAAATGGTGCAGTGTGTCCTCCACGGAGGACTTCTGCACCTTGGAGCAAACTGGGTCCGGACTACTTAGCATAGATTTGCACCTCAGTCCACTCTGGAGCGACACCAAGTGGTACTCCAGTGTGTTTTTGAAAAACCTGATTTTTCAGGTTTTTCAAAATGCCAGCTAGCGCCATTGCGTGCCTGCTGTCCAGTGCAGATTTGCAGGCTTGCACTAATGCGAGCCTGTGATCTGCGGAGGGCGGGCTTTAGGCTGGCAAGCTTCAGCAGTTGGTCGTGACCCACAACCAACCGCAAGCCACCATTTTGGACTCCGGAGCAGTGCGGATCTGCGATCACGCACTGCTCCTCCTCACCCTGGACCGGACCGGACCCAAAGAAGATTTTGATTCCCTCGCCGCATGCGGAAATGGCCTCACATAGGCCCTTTCCACACACGGGGCGGGTAAACGGGGGGCGCACGCAGTGACGGAGCTTACCGCTAAACGGGTTGCTCCATCCCCGCGGGGAGCGCGCGTTCGCCACTCCAAATGGCAGCGAATTTCGGCGGCGCCCAAAATGGCAGCCGCCGGCTTCCAGCAGCACTCCGCCAATCAGGGCAGTGTGCCAGCCGGAAGCCCACCCCCGGGCAGCTCTGCAGAGATGCGCTAACGCATCCCTGCAGTTCTAAACGGGGCGTGGCGACGGGGCAACGCATGCAAGTCACATAAAAACCACTTGAGAAGTGGTTTTTATAAGACTCGCAGCGCCACCCCCGCGGCCGCGCGAGGGCGGTTTGAGGTTTAGAACCTCCCATTTGCAAACTGCCCTCGCGCGCCTTGCGGTGTAGAAGACCTCCTGGGGAGGTCGCCCTAGCGCGGGCAATATGCCTGTGTGGAAAGGGCTATAGATACCAAAGTGCTGCAAAAGAAAAGTTTACAATACAGCCAATTTAAAAATGAAAAAGAAAGCGGATGATTAAATCTAGTGCACATATCCCTTCAGTGGAATAATATCTTTTATCTCTCAGATAATAGGAATGGACTTCTGGAACTAGCAAATTACATCTAAAAACTGACCTCTGTACTCTGTGTGGAGTTGCTTTGTAACACTTGTCCCATAGTAATGCCCATAAGACTCTGCCCCCACTGTTAGACACTGGATGTTTTATCTTTGTCTCAATCAAAGTTACAAACTGGGGTCTCATGCCATTTTTGATGAATCACAAACTGAAAACTCTCTAATCAGATTATTAGTAAGCTGTCCCTGTCTCTGGGGAATTGAAATTTCTTACAGTGAGGGAACAGGAACAATAGAATTCACTGCACTTTGTAAATGCCACAGAATATATTAAGTGTTTAATTTTATTTCCTCTGGTTTTAGTTTTATATCCTTGAGTAAATGTGCATTTCTACTGGGATTAGAAAGTATCTCCCCAATACAAACTATGCAAATGTTATTTAATGGCACAAGAGGTAAACAGCCTATCATGTTGAAAAGGGCTAGCTTTTTTATTTCAGGATATATTCTTTTATTTTTTTCATGAAGACTTTGTTACAAACACTGTGTTGTGACATAAATAAATAAATAAATAAATGTTTCCATATCCTATTATCCCCTCTGTGGCTGTCACATTTTGCTTGGCTGAAAGGAAACAAGAGATAATGACCTCTATTGAATGCCTTCTACAACGAGAGCCTACTTGGGAGAGATTTGTTACTGGCTCTTTCTCCTTTTCTGGTTGAGCACAGCCAAACAGCAGACTTTTTTCTTTCTGAAAACAAGCAGAAAATGCAGTGTACTTAAAGACCAGTGTTTTGTTACGCCGTTATCCGGCATTTGCAAACACTGTTTGGTTCAGGAGCAGCATTTATGCAGAATGTGGCTTGATAATAAAAAGAAACCAATGTCCAATATGTGGCTATTTCTTGTGTTCTGCCATATGTTCCTAAATATCCCTGATTAACAGGGATAGTCACTACATCTGGCACTTGCCTCTTATGGAAGAGTACTAATATTTTCTCCCTCAGTTGCCTTTCGGAAAAATATTGGGATGACTTTCAAAAACATTATAAGGAAATCCTAATTCCTTCTTTTGAGCTTGTAGTGCAGCAAAGATGAGTGAAACATATCCATCCACCATTACGTGAAGCACATCTTCCAAAGATTTCTTGGGTGAAGTGAATGCATTTGAGAAGATGAGCGTGAATAATATGAAAGGTCTGGTTGTTTCATGTCACTTTTGATGGCTCATTCAAAAGGCAAATCTCTATTCTTGCAGTCTTTAAGACAGAGGTTAATATGTCCCTAACACAAAAAGTGACAAACATCCTGTTCAGGTATTGATCACTTGATTTCAATCTTTAGACAACGAGAGGAACACATAAACCCACCTGTTCTGTCATCACATTTCTCACATGGAAAATTACAAGTCTTAAGAGAAGTTTCTGATCATATGGACACCCACCGTGTAAAGAGCAGTAAAGAGGGGAGTTTGCAAGAAGTAAGCAAAGATTTACCAGTCTGATCTGGAGTTCCAGTCCCATTTAAATTTCTGGCTTCCAGTACACTTTTCCTGCATCTCGGGGTCTATCCAGAGGTCATACGGATGACCTTTGAACTTTGGTCCTTTGCTTTTTCTGTAGAACACTAGCTTTGCATGTCCCACTCTTGCATTTTTCTTCTATTTTAGAACTCAAATTTCAAATCCACATTCAGCTGTAACTCTTCCTGACTAACCCTGACCTATTCATCTATTGCATACAGATTTGAATATGAATAATTGAATACCAAAGTAAGGATTGTCCAAAGTCAGGATTTTCCATGTCACGGACCGTGAACAAAGCTGAGAGGAAAAGAATCAGCTCACTTGAACTCCAAGTTGACTAAACTGACGCTGTTGTACTTTGGATGTATCACAAGAAGACTCAGTCAAGGAAGCTTCAGCCCTGAGTTTGCAAGACTAAGTTGGGCTGTTGATAACAGGGTGACCTGGAGATCCTTTATTCATAGGGTCACCATAAGTCAAAGTTGACATGATGACAACAACAAACACAATTGCTCTGAGAATCTAAAATTAGATAAAGTGATCTAATACAATATCTAATACAATCAAATCTTTGGTTGAAGAACTGTGCCAACAAAAAAAAAGTGCTTGTGGAGGCTGCAGTCGTTGGTCCTCTTGTACTGAAAGACACATAGGCCCTTTCCACATGTGGAGGGAGAAATGGGGTAAAATGCGCAGAAACGGAGCTTACCAGAAGCTGGATAAGTCCGTTGCCACGAGGAGCAGTGCGAGTTCACTGCTCCACTCTCCTGCAGCATCCTACAGCATCCAAAATGGCGGCTTATGGCTGGTGGAGGCTCTCCACCAAACTTGTGCGCGCCTGCAAATCTACACCAGGGCGCTGTGACGGAGTGGTACGGGGCTGCACACTCATGTTTTATAAAAACCACTTGAAAAGTGGTTTTTAAAAACCACGCGGCACCACCACTTCCGGTTGCTTCAGGGCAGTTTGAGGTGTAGAACCTCAAAATTATAAACGCCCCAGCGCACTCCACAATGTAGATGACCTTCGTTAATTACCCTGTGTGGAAAGGGCCATAGATGCATTATACTGTTGTTGTTGTTGTTGTTGTTGTTGTTAGTACTGTAATGTATATGAGTTACAAAGTCACAGGGGGGATAGGTGTTTTCCTTAATGTATTTGCTTAAATTTATTACCTAGATTCATTATGGAAAATTTCTGCCAGGGATTCAAAACAGGCCATGACAGTAAAGTAATCTTGTGCATTGCAAGCAATGAAATAAAATGCCAGTCCAAGTGTGTGAGCAAAGGAAAGTTATTTTATCATTTTATTTTGTTTTATTAATATGTCAGGTGCAATACATCAGAGGATTTATGTGTTTCTTTACCAGATGCCACATAAAATGAAGTTCTGTTGGCATTTAGGCACTGGCAATGAAACACCTGCCACAACTTCCTGAAAAGCTTCACCACTTCACAGCGATTTAATAAAGAAAAATGGATCCACTCTGCTGTGGACACCACTGTATGAAAGTGGATATAGTTTTAGGACTTACCTGTTTCAGGAAAAAGTATCTACTGCTCTGGGTATTTTTTTAAAGTGTACTATCTACAAAATGCCTCATAATTACCTAAAATGACTTTTCTCAAATAGGTATATTTTCATGTTCAACAATTAAATAATACATTAAACTAAGCAAGGTCAATGACACACTTGAAAACATATCAATCATTTACTCAAAGAAAATTTGTGTTTAAATTGTGTTTGAATTAATTCAAGTGATATGTATGGAGCAATTAAGTGCAGTGATGGCAGCAAAATTTATAACTGTGAATTGGTTCAGCATGCAATTTGGTTCAGCTTACTGTGCACTTCTGTATGTTACTGTGGTATATAGTCCGAGCCCAAGGTCAACTGAATATTATTTAATATCTAAAGATTGGCCATTCCAAACTGGTCCCCTCCACATGCTTGTGAGGCCCCCGGACAAGTACGCACATGGACACGGCCGATCAGGCTGAAAAATACAAGATAAATCCAGGCAGGCCAGTAATTTGCCAGAATGCAGTTTCAGGAGAACTCCAGGCAAGTACCCTTTAAACCTAAATTACATATGCATTAAGCATACAAAAGATTCTCTGCCCCGAACAGGCAGCTTGACGAGATTAGCGCTTCCGAATAGCCAACTGTCAAGCACTCCCCATTTGCATACTGTCTGCTCTATTGACTGCGCTGTCAAAATCCAATCATGCTAAATATTGACCTTTTGGAGGCTTTGTCTCCATCTCGAAACCCATTGTTTTCCCCAGCAACAGACTAACCTACAGACATATTTTTCCTATAAGAACCCCTGGTTTTGAGCGCTTCTTCAGATCGCTCATGGCTTTCATCCCGCCTTGCTGCTGCTCTATTTGCTGAGCCTTCCCCTCAGCTCCAAGTGCTGAGAATCTCCGCTCCGACTGACTTTCTTCTGGCTACCTGGGCTATAGGATCAGGTGTATTTCCCCTGAAAAATCCCTCTCAAAATCTTCTATCAAACCTCTTCCCTTTACTCTCTTAGGTCTGTGTGAGTGAGTGCGTAAGTGCGCAGTGACTGTCTTTTAAAATAAAGAAAAACAATTATAATTTATGTTTGCTTGGTTTGTGACTCAGCTTGACCCCATAAACATTGGGTAAAAGATCTTGCTAAGCTGTCCTACCTCTTGCATTGCTATAGCTTGTGCTCTAGCTAATTCCCATTCCCCATTATTTGGAGCACATTGAGGTGTCCCCCACAGGACCCCAGAAATCAGGGTGACATCTATTACAAGTCAACCAGTTCCCTCCACCCACTGCCACCAAGTTCTTTTCCTGGGATGCCAATATTGAATCATTTAGTCTCCCAAGTCTGAAGGAACAATTAAAAAACCATGGATGAGATTATTGGATGAGATTATAAATGCATTTACATTGTTCACAATTTTTACAGATTTCAAGGTTTTTGTTTTTTGTGGGGAAAAGGTTTGAGAGAAAAGGTTTTGTGCAAAATACTTGTCCTTTGAATAGAAACAACATTTTTCCACAGAAAGAGTGCATTTTGCACAGAACACGAGGGTTTTTTTCTGTAGGAACATTTTAGTTCAAAATGTAGAGTGTTTTTTTTTCCACATTTTAATGCACAACCTAAGGCCTTTCTTTTACATGAACATTTTAGTGCAAATTACTTTTTTAACACAAGCACATTTTTCACTAAAAATATCTAAAGTGCAAAGAAAATGCTGGCTATATCAGCTGTATCAGTTATGCAAAGCACCAGTGGTCAGAGATTTGTGAGAACTTCTTAAATTACAGAGTTGTGGGTCTCTTTCCCCACACTTGGGTCTCTTCATTGTCTGAGATACTCTTCCAGTGACAAAATTGCTTCATAATCTCTCACTTTTTTCCCCTCCCCACTTGCCTGTCCTGTTTTGCACAACTCCTCTATAAAGCTCTGTCCACTGAAAGTAATAAATGAATTAATTTATAGCAACATTTTTCTGTCAATTTAAGGCGTCTAATCTAATAAATCCACCTCTCCAACTTCTTTTTCACACAGCAGCCTTGGAAATGACAGAAGGGCCTTTTATAGTAAATAACACCCCATACACACACACACACACACACACCATCTTAACAACCCTTTAGAATAATTGCCTTTAGACATGAGTTCCGATGAATCTAAAAAGTAAATCAAACACATTTGCAGATGGAATTGCCTCTATTCCTTCAATTCTGGCCATGATATTTTTCTCAATATTGCAAAAAGAATTCTAGCAACATGAGTATCAATGTGTCTTAAAATAAATGTATCAGGGTTTTCCCTTTTACAAATGCAATCAATCACGTATCCCTGGAGAACTGACAACATATCCTCCATTTATTTAGAATTAAATGCACAAGGTTCATCCTATGCTAATGCAGATTTCAGCTCAAGAGAAGGCACATAAAAAGAAATCCCATCTCCATTTGTTCTTGCAGCCAACGTTATGGAAGTGTTGAATTATTCAAAGTCATTAAAGTTCTAAATCTATGACAAACTCTATAAACCTTACAAAATTAACTTCAGGTTTGGCTTTCACTTCTCTCATTTCTCCCGCCTGTTTCAGGATTAGAATTATAGGCTGCCAATTTTAGCAAAAAGTGTGAAAAAAGTCAGTTATTACAGGCTATTGTCATGGACAATTCATTTTGCAATTCTCAGAATGGCATACAGATGCACATACTTGAGACCTTGTGAACTCTGGTGCTCCATCTTGCTTAACCAAGATTTTCCAGTAAATCTGAAACCATAACGTAACACAAGAGAGTAGGAATGCTTAAATTTCAACTATATGGCCGTTGCATTCAAGAATGAACAGTCTGTCATTTTCTCTATTCCATGTGAGAAAATGAATATTTATGTGTAGAATTCTTCCCTTATTTGTGAGTTCTGTATTGTTACTGCAGTTTAGGCCTACCTGGCAATAGCACCCGATATCACTTTGATATCAATAATTTGGCTTTCTTCCACCACCCCTCTCCACGTGTTTGTGAGGTCCCTGGACAAGCCCAGAACTAGGCTCAGCCATCAAATGCTGCAATATCCCAAGACAATACAGGCAGGCCAGAAATAGCCAGATCACCGCTTTAGGAGACCTCTCTGCAAACACCCTCATTATGTATGCATGCTGTTTACAAAGGACTCCCTGCCCCGAGCAGGTAACTTGGCAAGCTAGAAGCAAAAATGCCAAGCACTGAGCATTTGCATACAGTCTACCTCTTTGTCAATTCAGACTTAATCATGCTAAATTGTGACCTTTCGGAGACATTGTCTTGCACCCAAAACTCATTGTTGTCCTCAAGTAAGGCATAGCCTGCAGTCACACTTCTCCCTATAAAAACCCCTGATTCCAAGGCCTTCCTCGGATCACTCCCGAGTTCCAGACCACCTTGCTGCCGCATTGCTTGGCAAGCTTCCCTTCAGCTCCACGTGCTGAGCCACACCAAACTCCAGCATTGCTCTCTATCTTCTTCCAGGCTTCAGGAACAGGTGTCGTATCACCCGAACCAACTATCCCTCTGAAAATCTCGCTATCTTACTCACATCTTTATTTTCCTTAGTTATCTGTGTGCTTGTGTTGCTTACATTGTGTGCCTGTATTTAATAAAGATCCGTAATTATTTTCAAACCGGTCTGCTTCTTGACTTGGCCTGACCCCATAAACACTGAGTTACAAGATCCTGCTAAGTTACCTTGCTTCTCGTAATGCTAAGCAGTGCTCTGAGCTAATTTTCCCCACCTATAGTTGAACACATTTTGGAGTCCTCCTGGGACCCCCACAGGAAACAGGGTAACAGAATGTTCCAGGGGATTTTTCTGTGCAAAAAAGAGAGGTTTTTTTTTTAAAGAGAAGAAGAAGGAGAAGGAGGAGAAGGAGGACACAAAACCCACAAGTGTCTTATGTTCAAAAAAATCCCCGAGAAAATATTGTGACATGAAAATACAAAGAAAAAACCGTGTTTAAGTGTCACTGCTCTATTATTCATCCTGATGAAATTCCCAACTTTTGCCTAAAATAATCCTAAGAAATTCATGGGATCACCATAAGTCAACGGGTGAATTGAAAGGCATATAACACTCTTCCAACTGTATTTTTCCTGGGTTACATAGTTGTTACCAGGCTGTACACCCGCACTCCAAGATATGGTTTAATCAGCAAATGTCATTTAATTGGCATGAGATATAAATTATACACTGCTATGACTACATTGCCATGCTGGCAAGAGAGGACTGGCTGAACATATATGATCCAAAAGTAAGTCAGCTGGGACCTCAGGCACAGTAGGGAAGCTCCAGTGATAATGGATTTGCCAACGTCTCTCAATGACTCAGCCTTTAGAAACAATAACACCCAAGACTGCCTCCACAGAGCAACTGATTGTCTTCAACCCTTTTTCTCTGTCCACTGAAACTCCCCTTTTGTCCCTTCACCTGTCCTATCATTAAAGAACTATCATGGTCATCATCAGTCCTTTATTACCTAATGTTAAGGTCATCAGCTCATTCTGGACCCCTCTGTCTACTTTGCTGGAGAACCATTAATACCATTCCCCTCAGGATGGAAAAAGAGTATTTAAACCCTGAATCTCAGCCAGATACCTCATAGTACTCTGGACATAGGCTGTCACTCTGCTGCTCTGGTTCCCATTCTTGTACTACCCACAGACCCTCTTCTCTCTGGATAGCTAAATATCACCCACTTTGCCCCAACTTCTTGCTATCCATTTTTTCCTTCTTTTTCCTTCAGTTAGCCTTGTGTGATTGTAAGACTGCTTGGATCTTGTGTGTGTGTGACCATTAGTACCCCCAATAAAACAAATATTCTTTGACTCTCCAGCTGGTGTTCCTGCCTTAGTACCGGTATATAGAGGTATAAAAGATCCTTGTTAGGTTACCTCTCACACAGGTGTCCCCTTTGAGCTAATATTCCCCAACGCTTCACAGAGGCACTGGCATTGTGAGCAGACCTCAGTCATCCACATTTTGGGGAAGCATAGAGATGACAGACAAAATGTGATAGCTCCAAGCAGTCTGTCTCCAGTGCCATACTGCCTTCATAGCTGGAGCATTCTTGACCTTTTTCTTCTGCTGATGCTATTGGCTATTTGTAGTTATCTAAATGGCTGACATGAAAACATTGTATAGAGCACAATACTGCCTTCTTCTGCCCTTTCTGCACCTTACCTGGTGCAGTGTGAGTCCCAGCATCAACTCTGCTGGGAGGGGAGCATGACAGAAACGCTCCCCTCTGCACCAGCTGCTTCTGTGTTCCAGGAAGCATGATGGCCACATCTCTTCCTGCCACAGCAAAGCCAGGTACTGTCCCAGGCTGCTCTGGGACAAGAAGTGCAGCCATTGTGCTTCCAGGGCCTCAGCAGAAAAGGTAATTCCATGATGGTGGCATGATAGCCAGTCATTGATGGGGGAAACCCATCAATGATTTGTGGTGCTATCACATCACCTGGGGATGGGAGAAGGATAGGACCATTACAACATCATGTATAAGTGTCACTGTGGTCCCATACTTCTCCCGTCCCTATGGTGGGTTGGAGGGTGGGGTGGAAAGGTCCTTAGATAGATTATAGAAGATGGTGACAGTCCAGACTATGGGATCATTATGATTTTTCTTTCAGTTTGTCCAGCTTCACCCATTCTCAAAGAAATGGGATATTCTAGACAATGACTTGGATCCAGATGGAATTATACTTGTAACTAATTTGGATCCAACCATAGTTGGCAGAGGAGATTGGTTTGTAGCAAAAAGCATTAAATACCTCTGATATATTTTTTTCTTATTTTTAATTTAAAGTATGTTTCCTGTTGGAAATAATTAAGTATTTCAGGGAGACAAAAATCACAAAGAAAGGAGTGTTTTGGAAATGTAGTCATTCAGTAACCACAGGGGCTTTTCTAGTAGTCTGGAAAAGGGAGAGAGGAAGGGAGAGAGGAAAAGATCAGTGTTCTCCTTTTTTCTTTCCCTGATGCTAGAATGTCAAAATTGCTGGTGACCGCTAGCCACAAAAACATGGCTGGGAGCTAATCTCCCAGTCATTCAAAACTCCTGTTTCTCAAGGGGGGGGCAGAAATTCTTTACCCTTTTGCATTGTAACAAACAGCATTGGGGGGAAGAAAAATTGTTGAGACACCTGATGAGAGTAATCTGCCATATGGGCATGGACATATTGTAATATTCTGCCTTCCTCTATTGGGTTTGCTGTGCATTTCCTATATATTCTTCCCTGAGACATTTAGTCCTCCAAAGGACTAAATGGATCTGACTGAAAGAGGTTTGGAAAGGGGGAAAGTCTGTTTCAATAAGGCTCATTTGGTGTTATGGGGGTTTAGTGTAAGTAGCTGCTAAAACACAATAGAAAAGAAAACTGATGTCCCAAGCAACAGAAGCCAGCAAGAGGCGAAAGAGGAGCAGATGGTTTCAACTAAGTAGAAATCTTCATCCTTACTTTGTAGGCAGCCAAATTGCCTCTGGGTTAGTAATTGTGTGATCAAGGCTGACAACTCCTCCAAATAAAGACAATAATCATATAGTCGGAAAAGGAGAGGTCACAGTTTTATTAGCTACAGATAGGGTTGATACTCATATGGGTCTGAATCCAGGCATTGATCAACCTGCCTGTTGGCTGATAAGCCCAAGCCTCCAGTCTGAAGCTGAAATCCTAGGGTGAAAAAAATGTGTGTCCTCCTAAGCTAGGCATGCCTGCCATTACCTTGCACCCCCAAAATGCCTAATAGGACCTCCATTCTACCAACATCAGGTGGCATTTGGTACCTACTGTCCTGGATCCAATACCCATGCAACTGACCTACAAGTTGTAACATAAATACAGCAGACATAAGCTCATGATCCTGCAAACTGCTAAACTAGAAATGATCCCAATAAAAAAGAGGTGAGCGGGTGGAAAGCTGTCATGAAGTGATTGGCCTGCACCTTGGAGGCAGTGCAATAAAGATTGTGAACCTGAGTGAAGCCTGCAAGCTCTCAATCATGCTCTGGCAGCCAATGAAATCAAAGCAAGTTCAATTTCACTGGCTGTCAACAGACAACGCCTTTCCAGGGCTGTATGAGGCTGCACAGCCCTGGAAATGGCAATCCCCCAGCTGAGCCAGGAGAAGAGGCTGCTGGCCCATTGCTTACAGCCCAGCCCGCAATGATGCTGCACAGTAAGTCACTCATTATGCTTTTGTCAAAAGTACGTTAAAAAAAATGGGAGATTGTTGTTATTTTTCGTTAAGCCAATTTCAACTTCTGATGACTCCATATATGAGAGACTTCCAAGACCCTGGTGCCTAACAGCCAAGCTCAGATCTTGCTGATTCAGGACTGTGGCTTCCTTGATTGTGTCTATCCATCTGTAATGTGGTCTTCCTCTTTTCCTATTGCCTTCTACCTCACCCAGCGTTTTCATATTTTCTAGTGAGTCGTTTCTTCTCATGCTATGTCCAAACTACAACAGCCTTTCTGTGTTCTAGCCTGCCTGATAAGTATATTGGAAAAGAAAAGAGGGTGAGGGTTGGTTGAGTTGTTCCTTTGCACCCACATAGTTGTGTTATTTCTAGTAGTGCTAATGGAACAAATCAATATATACATTCATAAAAATGGGCTTTACTGCTAATATTATAGAAGCTGAATTATACCCCGCTTGCAACTTACAATGGAAGAGCAATGATTCTCAAACATGTAGGTCTCCCTATCTTGAAGCAACTGAATTTACCTCACAGCTCCTTCCCTTTTTTTTCAAGGATCATATTCTAATCTACATCTCTGTATCCTTTGTAAGGAAATTTCCAAATCACTTTCTGTACATGGTCAGATGTCATAGATGAAAATTCTCAAGCATCTTGTTCTTGAGTATAATAGCAAACAGTTTAATATTTCTCAACATTCCAAGAAAGTGTTCCCAGACTATTCACAGTTCAATATTTATTCTGTGAAAAATCCATATGTGGCTCTTTTTCGTGCACAGAAAACATTTCTATACAGAAAATGTTTGCTGTGAAAAAACCCATATATGTTTTTCACACCGAATAAGTCCTGAATTATGAAGGTTTCCATCTGTCTGGATCCTCCTCTTCAGCATCTTCTTCATCTAGGAGTTGATTTGTTACAAATATAATTTCATCTCTGTAGAATATATACAACCACATGTGCATTTCTTACAATCATGACTGTGTTCTGGGCCTGACAAGTACTTCAGTTCAACCTCATGACACTCAGACATTAAATGTATTCCTTTCATTCAGAAACTACCCCTTTCCATTAAAAAAAACCAACAGTTCATTTTAAAGATGATGTTGAGAAATACCTTTTTTTAAGGGAAGAAGAAGAATAAGACAAGGAAGAAGAAGAAAAAGAAGAATGCACATTTATTTAATGATTTTGAAGGTAAAGTAAAGGGATATATTTTGTTTGGGGAGGGGCTACTCCAAACTGCTTTACAGTTTTTAGCAGTGAATAATTTAAATCTAGAGATAAATGAAATCAATCAACCGAAATCTATCTGATGCCATTTATCTCAGACAGATAATAGGGAGATCTATCTGCTGCGAGCCTAGTAAAGATAGGCATCTTTTTTTAGCATAGACATTACAGAAACTATTTTTATCAAGCTGGGGGAGAAATTTACCTAGACTGAATTCTTAGATGTCTCACGCATGAAGATGGGAAAATGTAAATTGCTAAGAACCTCAAAGGTCCAATGAATTTGTTTCATAGAAAGAATTGGAAGGTTTTCCTTTTTAATTCATTTCCACAAATGGAAATGAATTTCAAAGCCTGCAGTCTTGCACATACCCGCCTATGGTAAATCCCACTGAATTTAGCAGGTCTGATTTCTGAGGAGAAATATATAAGATTGCATAATTACTAAGGGTCTTTCCACACTATACTGTTATAGTACTATTATTCCACTTTCAACATTCTATGAAATTCTGGGGTTTGTAGTTTTCTGAGGCCAAAGAGCTCTGTGGCTGAGAATTCAAACTGCCCCTCCCTAAACTGCAAACCCCAGGATTCCATAGGATGTTGAAAGTGGGATAAAAGCACTATAACAGTGTAGTGTGGAAAGGCCCTAAACTTCTTAGAACAGTGATATGTTGACATTATAAAACTAGAGTTTGTCCTACTGACTCTGTTTCAGAAGGAAGGGTGTCAGGGGATGGTAAGCATAAAATAAATATATAATAGGTGTTAGTGGCAGCTGTAAATAGGGTGACTGAGGCTTCTCTGTTGTGTCTGGCTGTGTGGAGCAGGCCTCCTACAGAAGAAATTTCCAGTTTTCCACTCCTCTGGGCAAGGTTATGAGAAATATCTGTCTTTTGACATTTAAATCAGACTCAATCGAGTACTAACTGTTGAGAGGACTCCAGTTACTGTTAAACAAAGATGCATAAGTGGGGGAAGAAAGCAAGTGGATAAAACTACTCCAGGCCTAATCTTCTGTCTAGTTCACCTTCTGAGGCCACTAGCTAATCTGACAGTTCACTTTACTGTTGACAATTCATCAGATGTTGGAAACTGAAAGAAAATACACAAAACTCTCAGATAAAGTGTAAGTACCTCTTCACATATGTGAAAGAGAGAAACTGTTGTTTTGAAACAAACTGTTACCTTTGACTCTGGCTGCAGTGTGTCTGAGATTTCCAGAGTTTTGTTTTGAATACTGGCTTCCCTCCTTTCTGCCGTTTGGACAGAATCTGAAATTTGAGTCTCCTATATGGCACAGTTTTAGTGCTTGAAGGAGAAGCTGAAAAAGGAGTCTAAAGATAATATTGGAGGTCTTCATACCCCAGATTGGAGTTCGGAGCCGCAGGGCGAATAGCAGCAGCATAATTAAAGGGACAGCACAAACTCTCAACTTCAAGTATATTAAGAGATGTTAACTCGCAATAGGTGGTTCTGACAAGACAGGGGTATAAGTACTTGGGCCTTTCTCCCATTAAACCCAATGAAATAGTCTCGGTTTTTCATAAAAAGGAAAACCAGAGAAAACAAACAAAACAAACGATATCTGCTTATTTTTTTTCCAGTAGCAGAAACAAATAAAAGAAATGATCCGGGACTTGCCTCATCCCCTGATCTTGTTACAGACTGGACCTTGAATAACAAACAGATTCTGACTGACCCACTTGATACAAATATAGATGGAGCAAACCTGGCAACGGAGATTGCTACTGCTGAGAGGTTAGCAGAGAAGGCTGTAATGCAACAACATGGAATGTTGCAAGACAAAATTCCCAGTGACCTTTCTCAACAGTAGAAATACTTAACCAAGGCCTAATGATTGTCTGATGATAATTCTGACTTAAGACTGATCTCTGAATCATAGACAGGTTTTGTTTGCTCCATATGAAGTGGGGGTTACAAACCCTACCATAAGAAATGCCTCTGCTGAAAATGCTGAGGATCCTAACCATGTATTAGAATGGAGAAATGAATTATCTTAGAAGCTCCAAAGAGTAAGGAAACAGGAGATGACACACAACAACACAAACCATTTCAGGAGGAAAGGGAGATACTGGTAAAGCTAAGCAGAAATGTTTATAACATAATTAAGGATCAACAATCAATTAAATCCTTCCTTTCTGAATGCAATGCCTTACTAACAAGTATTGCTGAATTACTGGCAAAGTTGGAATCTGAGTATGAATCTAAGCCATCTATGGGTGATGTCAACTCAATACAACCCTTCAGCGAAAGGAAAACCTTCTCTAACAAAAAAATGGCCTGTCAGAAGAAGTCTAATGTGGTCAAGAAAAGGAGAGTTATTCAATGACTAAGCATTGTCCAGGGATTATTATTGAAGCAAAAGAAAAGGAACTCCAAAAGTTTGATAACTGGAAAGGAAGAAAAAAAAAGAAATTTGACAAATTCAGGAAAGTTAAAGAACCATCATTAGACCTTGAAGACAAGCAAGTGCCTTTAAATAATCGACCTGATCCCTCGCATTCCTGCTGTTGCGATAAAGATGAACTAGGTACTTGGGATCCTTGGGAATATGTCCTCAGTAAAGATTTGAGTCACCCTCAGAAGAAGTTATCTTCTTTTGATAAGTCCCATATCCAGTCAACTCAGGCCAAGTCTAGTAGTAAGTGTTGGAGTCTGACACTAATGAAGCATACACTGGTTGTTAGTAATTATCCCAAACCAGTAGGCATGCTATCACAATCAGAGCAAAAAGCCCACCTTTTAAACAGTCTAGGGCATATAAGTCTAGAGGTTTTAACTCTTGACGATATTGCTCAAGTGGAATACTTATTTTATAACTACATACATGCATGGGTAGTGGTAACTTTCAAAAATGAGCATGTAGCCAGAAAAGTGTTTTCCTATAGATATATGATATTAAACTAAGGACTTTTAATTTCTCAGCTCTTTGAAAATAAAGCTCCTCCAACACCACTTATCATTGATTCCCCTAGAAAAATTCCCCCTAGTACTCCAGCTGACAATATTAGTTAGTGGTAACCTCATTGACTTAGGTGAAATTGTGCATAAAGAGGCTGGCCAGAAAATTTAAAAATAAAGGCCAGCCCCCGGGTTTGACAAAGAGTGTGCTGAAGCTAGAACTCACTGAAGATGTGTCTATGAACAATACAAGAGAGAAATTGTCAGATTTTACCTCAGAGTTACTATGTGGCCAAAAGATACTACAAAACCCGATTGCTAAGAAAATAAAAGAAGTTATTCATAAACAATGGGCATCCTTAATATATTTCTCCTTACAAAAAACCACCAAGCTGTTTTGGGCTGCAGTCACAGGCATATTAGATAACATTGAAGACTCACCCCCTTGCAATATCCCTGCCCATGTGTGAGAGGATTATTTTTCCTCCTTATATAGAGAAAGTGGGGACCAGGGTTCTGTGGTTACTGAGGAGCTAAGTTCTCTTTCACCAGAAACCAAACCTTGTCTAATTGGGACATAGATAGGCAGAACATAGAACAAGTTAGATGGTTCAAATACCTAGGAGTTACATTTCAACCATCTGGTGCCTGGGTGTCCCATTGTACTGTTGTTACCCGGTCAGCATCTAATACCGCTAAAGCTTTAGTTCATTTCTTTTACACCAAAGGTGGTCAGTTCTTGCCAGCTGTCATTAGGGTATTTCAAGCTAAGGTGCTGCCACAACTGCTATTTGCCATACCAGTATGGAGTCTAGGTTTTTCCCCAGTGCTGGAAAGGATTTTTTTTAGTTTTCCTATGGAAGTTGTTTGGGATACCAAACTGTGTGCCACCAGCTGTTTTATGGCTTGAGGTTGGTTGCCCTTCAATTGAATGCACTGCCTGAAACTGGGCTTTAAGGTGCTGGTTGAAACTCTTTTATGCAGGTCTTGAGTCTGGCTATTCTTATCTGGTTATGAATGACACTTATACCACTTGCTGGTCCAAAAATATTAGAAAAAAACTGCAAAGAGGTCTGCCTGATAACTTCATTGCTACACAAGACCCAAAGAGGGCGCAGATGATTTTGGCCCAATGTATTAAAGATGTTGACAGGCAATATTCTGTTTCTATTGCTAGTACACCTTATGCCCCAGATAGCTTAAGACTGCAGTTTAATCCTGAGGGGCGGAGCTCAATATCTACAAAATTTGACCATCCCTAAATATCAGGTTGCATTTGCAAAAGCACAATTCAATGTAATCCTCTCTGCCATATTAGAGGGTTGTTTCCAGGGAATCCCTTATAAAGACTGTGTTTGTCCCTGTGGAGAGCATTGTGTAGAGTCTTTGACTCATGGTCTTTTCTCCTGTACCTATTAGAAGGATGAGAGACTATTTACACCTCTCCTATCCAAGCTCCCAGGTAGATCTTTAAACTGGTACCTAGTATACTTACTAGAAGATTCTGACAAACAGTTGCAAAGTTTATTTTTTGTGACCATGACAACCCACCAGACCATGGCACACACAGTACAACCAGATATGTCCAACAGTTAAAACACTTCTATTTTATAGGTTGCCCCTAAGCAGTCTCAAATTAGCTTCTCATACCTATATGAATTGACTTCTATGAATTGGTTTCATGAATTGGTTTTATGAACTGATTTTAAAAATCAGTGTTATGAATTGGTCTTATGATCTGACTCCACAATTGGTTTTATGAATTGGTTTTAACGGCTTTTTTAAAGATATAGTTAGTTATATATTTGACTTCAATTTTTATCACTAACTCTGATGGTATTTATATGTACTAGATTTCATATTCTGTTTTAAGATGTATTTCCCTAATGGTCTGTGGACTGAAATAAAGGCTATTGTTGTACTAATGAATATATAATAGTTATGAAAACGGTCTAATAGTTATATACCTTTCAAAGGGATATTGTAGGACTCAGAAAGACTGAGAAAGAAATTTGTAGCATAAATTTTCATAGGCCGAATCTACTTCATCAGTCTATGAAAGCTTATGCTACAAACTTCTTTTCCTTTATTAGTCTCACCAGCGCAACAATATCATTTTGCATACTGACCCAGACAAATATAGCTATTACTATGATATACATTATTATACAGCGATTTTATGTATTAAATATGCATAAATATGTAAAATAATATTATTAATATTTATTTTAACAGTTATATAATTGTTGAGTGAATACTGTTACACTCATTGAGCTTTATCCTACAGAATAGTCCACTGTGCTTTCCAGTATCAATAAGCAAACACTGAAAGAGATGACTGAATATGGTGCTATTGTCAGTTTGGTGATGACACCCAACTTTAACTTTTCATTTTCATCAAATCCAGGAGAAGCCATTTAATCCCTGAAGAATATATTCCTGTCTGTGGGCCTCTGACCTGAGAGGTGTCTGCCTATCTATTGTTGGAACCAGAATACCAGACTAGAATGCTCAGAAAACTTCTTATGGGGACCTGTTCACACTCCAAATGTTACTGTATTACATTTTCCATAATTCTTTGCTATTGTTCCATGATGGATTTTTGGTGTTGAAACCTCTGGAGGACCATTGCAAGGTTATTATGAGCAGTACCACACTGATAACTCACATGTTTCACAGCTGCAGGGAATACAAAACTGAATTTGCTATAGTAGAAGAAGTACAAAATACTTCCACATCCACAGTTTTGCTAAGGAAACATCTACAGTCTTTTAAAACATTTTTATAGGATCATTTATATTTTTAAGCAATTTTAGAAGGATGAATAAATACATGTGTAGGTACTTCCTCTCCATCTTCAATGGAATGCTGTAGGTGTGTGTGTGTATTATGCATGTACATGTGTGTCCACTGTTTGCCTGTTTGCATTTTTTTCCCTGAAAGCAAAAGGCTACAGATCTATGGAAATGTCATAAGAAAACCCTGAGAATAATCTGACCACAAGATAAAATGCTAAGGACAGTAAGGAAAAAGTAGTAATTTCAGAGGGAAAGCAAGGCGTGAGTACTTTCAGAGAAACAGATTCTCTCTCTCTCTCTCAAAAAAAAAAAAAATGGGAATGGTTTAATTCTCTTTGTCCTATACAACAACACACTAATGATACCACCTGTATCAAAAACACCCAATGGTTCTTTACTAATGATCAGTTGAGGCCATGATAAATGTTTGTATTTTTAAAATTTCTATTCCTTCTCACTTAACTGAATGCATCCTTCCATCTAACCAATACATGTTATAATCTGCCAAGTGATGCAACTATCTATGTATCTCAGGACATGGGCTACAATCCACAAAATATTACACCTAACAAAACTAATTAGCTTTCCAGGTGCCACTAGATACTGTTGCTTTTGAAACAACAGACTAATGCAGTTACTCCCACCACTACAACTCCCCAAAAAAGATTTGACTCCAAAAGCTGAATGTTCTTCTAGAATTATAAAACTGACCCAGGGTACAATGGATCTTATTTACAATTATAATTTGTTTTTTAAAATGGCAGTCATAGATGTGACAACTTATTTATTGCACTCTCAAAGAAAGAAGAAGGGTTGTTTCTCATAGAACAATGAGACAGAAGAGTGACTGCACATTTTGGTCCATAGTTTCACTCTTATAATGGCTACAGACTTGTGAAAGAAAGAAAGAAAGAAAAAGAAAGGAAGGAAGGAAGGAAGGAAGGAAGGAAGGAAGGAAGGAAGGAAGGAAGGAAGGAAGAAAGAAAGAAAGAAAGAAAGAAAGAAAGAAAGAAAGAAAGAAAGAAAGAAAGAAAGAAAGAAAGAAAGAAAGAAAGGCAGGCTTGGAATCTTGCCCAGTGGTATGTCCATGTGACCAAATCTATCATGAGTGATTGTAGCATTGTGATCAAGAGCTTCAAGTATGAATCTGAAGCTTCTCCAAGTTCTTCAAATGTGAATATATCCATGAGCTCCCTCAATGCTATGAACTAACATAAGCCATGAATGCTCTCTTCAACTCTCAAAGATGTGTGGTGGTGGGAATACCAGGAATAATCCTCTCCTGTCTTTGATGCCCTCAGAAGAGCATATTTATTTGAAGATGATGATGATGATGATGATGATGATGATGGTGATGATGATTGATGAATAGCTATTAAATCCGTAAGTTAACCATCATGGAAAGAAACTGAAGAGAGGAACTATTTTGATTGCTTTTAAATGTCAGTACTGTTCTCTTGTTTGGCATTTCTTAAAATAAAATCTTAAGAAAGACAGAGGATGTTTATAACAGAGAAAGAACCAAGTATAATTGGCAGTACATTCCATGCTCTCAGGATAACCAATGCACATTTCTATTGCCATGAAGAAAGGGAGAAATAGTTGAATCAGACTTGCATTTAAAAGACAGAATAGTAAGGTAGAGCAGGAAAATATGAACGTTGAAATAATGGGAGAAGGCAGTAACATGTCTGATTATGGTTCTGAGTCACCTTGAATCCTATGCTGAGACAAAAGCAGGATATAAATTAACTTTACTAAATGTTTAAGACACTCTTACTATGGGTGCAAGCTATGATATGTCAGTTGATGTTTAAAAACTTACTAACCTTTCCCATTCCTCCTGAAATAAAAGTTCCGGAATGCATGTACACTAGAGTGCCCAGGACTAGAGGTAATATTTCAAGTTTAATTTGAACTATGCTTCTCTAACTCTTTTTTCCCAAAAAGAGATGAAATGAAAGCAAAATAGATTCATTCACTCTGAAAAGAAATGACTATGGATGTGATCACCCAGCACAATTTCCCCACTATATGGTTACAATGCACTGTGTCTTCTTTTCTGAACTGGTAGCATGCACTGTTTTGAAGATCTTGTTAATGAATCAGACTTCCATACTCTTAATATCCCTTATGGAGGAACTTTTAGATAATGTAATAATGAAGTTTAAGTATCCAGCAAATCCAGTGTCATACCACTCTGTCATATTTCCAAGTATGTAAGACAATGTAGACTACAATGTATTTCTCTATCTCCATCAAATATAGTTTGTTTAAAAAAAAAAGAAGGGAGAAGTGTAAAAGTCAACTTGCAGGAAATAATCTCTGTTTTGGAAGTGACACAAGTGCTGAATGATTACAAAAACTATGGTGAGAAAAACAAGTGGAACAGGGAACACACTGAGTAGAGAAATAAGATACAATATTGTGCTGGAGCCAATGCTGTCATTACTTTCACAGAAATTTTTCCATTCATAGAACTGGAATGGAATAAATTTCCTTGTAACCCTCTTACCTCCACCCCACCCCCATTTAATGAACACTTCTTCTGGAAGGTTAAGAGGCCGAGGTGGCACAGAAGTCTGCAGGGGAGCTGAAAAAGTCTTATCACATTAGTAGGTACACACCAGCCCAACATCAGATTCAGGCCACTGATTCTAAACAAAGGAAGAAATTGGATTGGCTATGTTGATCTACCACTTAGTTTACAACAGTTACCAAAAACATGCTTGCTTGTGATATAAGATAGTCAAATGATACAGTGTTTAAGAAAAAAAATGATGATGTCTTTTGATGTTTTCCATTCGGTGGGAGAGAGCAATGATCTTGCATCACTGTGATTTTTTGGTTCTACGTGAATTATTATGTAAACCTGGTTGGGTAATGGGTGATCCTCTCAATGTTACTGAAAAGCAATTTCCATGAGCTATAGCCACTAGAGCTCATGGTGAAGGATGGTAACTGCTGATGTTCTAGCTGAAGAACCTCAGTCTTGATGGAATCCAGCCCTCTTAGACTACATAGAAGTTTCTTGTATCATAACAGTGTTGTAAGAGATTTACTCATAAACTGGATAGTAGCTTCCATGTCAGTGAATGGTGAATCAGATCTGAGTTTTTCCTAAAATGTAAAGGAACCACCCAGGTTGCTGAGCTTTTCCCCAAAACAGGGTCAGCACCTTAGATATCTCCAAGTCTAGAATAAGATGTGGTTTCATTCACCATTTCATTGATGTGTAAACCATTAATTGCCACTTATAGATGGAAATTAACAATAATCTATATGATGATCAGTAAATGATGCTATCATAGAATTGTAGAATCCTGCAGCTGGAAGGACCCACAAAGGCCATCGTATCCAACCCTTTGCTATTCAGGAATACACAACCAAGGCACTCCTTAAACATACCCATCCAACCTCTGTTTAAAGATCTCTAAAGACAGACAATCTACCACTCCCCAGAGCCATTTACTCCACTGTCAAACAGCTCTTGCAGTAATGAAGTTCTTCCTAATATTTAGTTGGAATCTTTTTTCACATAATCTGAATCAAGGTATGTGACATATTTTAAGAGAAAGTTGAACCTCTGCTTCAAGGAGCTTACAATTTCACTTTGAACAGCTAGGGAGGGTCTAGAGATGAAAGAGAAACAGGGCATCCTTATGAAGATATTATGCAAAATTATCTGGCATTATAGTAGCTTTGTATAATACTGTGTACTCTAGCAGCAGTAGGGCTACAAAGAAGCCATAGGTTATTGGCCTGTTTTTGCATTCCCTTAAGGAAGTTCCCTGCACTGTAAAATTACACTTCCAATTTTCTAAAGCGTGCTATAAAGAGATAGGGTTGCTTTAGTCAACAAAATCCTTAGTGATACTCCTAAGTGCTAGTAATGAGTTGGGAATGACCCACTCTCTTTTCTTTCCTGACATGGCTCTTGTCCCTTTAAAACCTTGAAGTGGTAGAGGCCTAGATTGACATGGGTGAGCATTTTGCTATTACTGTAATTTCTCTGCTGTGAAAATTGGTCCATTCTTGAATTTCTGCCTGTAATCTTGTTCAAAGCAAAGAAGACTTGAAGGGTGGGGGAACAGACAACTCTAAAAAGGGCAGTCAGCAGATAACAAGATTGCGTATTATATTATTTTCAGTACCTGTTCCATGAGTTGCTCTGTGAAGAGACTGCCCCGAAAGATGGAGGATTAAATAAATGATGAGACAGTAAGCAGATGGCTGTATTGTCTACTCTTTATCAAATGCTCCATAGCTTTCTTCAGAACGCTTTATAGCCGTTGCTGCTTGGCAAATGTAAAACAAGTTTGGATAAAATGCTGGATAAGCCCAGAAGCTTTAATTGACCCTTTTATTCACCACATGGATCACTCTATCTGATGGAGAACTGATTAGACCTTGTTTCACTCTGTACATTTCACAGATATTAATGGGACTTACTCCGTTTGAGTCTCAGAATGATTGCACTTTCTACTCCTAAACCTGTTCCAGACATGGGAGGTGAAGGGAGAATCCATTTAACGTTCTTTCAAAATAGTGTTGTCCTAATTTATGATAGTTACTCTTCTAACCTAACACCTCCTACCAGTTCCTCTCTTGGTACCTCTATCTTTCTTGCTGTGCTTTCCGTTATTTCTCCCACTCAGTTTGTCTGCTGTGTTATCTCTTTTCCTCCCTCAAAAAACTAATTACACTCTTGACCCACTTCCCTCTTCTCTCTCTCCTCTTTTTTTTTCTTTTTTCTTTTCCCCACATCTGCCTTGTGTACATTGAGGGTTGTTTTTACAGTGAATTATGATTTTCTTCTAGTAATTTATTCGGCTCTCCCTATGCTTTATTTAAAGCATGCCTTAAACCTGGTATGAGGCTGAGATGCTCCAGTTATTGCCCCCATTTCTGGTGTATGTCTCATCACAGTGTCTGAGCAAGAACACCATGGATCTCTTTCTTCATAAACAATTCCAGTTTACAACGAACATTCAGTTTGTTACAGCATAACTCCAAGCCCCTTACAAAGCTATCTTAATGAAAAGTTATTATTTGAATTCTATCTAATGTTGCCATTCTTTCAGATTATTCAAAACCTTTTATAGAGACAAATATAATTAAAAAGAGGGGTTGATTATCAGCTGTCTCCCAGCCTCTGTCCTAACAATTTTTTTCAGCCAAATTGAGCATTCATTCATTCTAGTGTTTCTTGATTGTGAGGATGGGAGGTGTCGAGGTTTGTTTGTTTTTCTTCCTCTCTGAATGATACATCTCCTGATTAAATCATAAGAAAACCTGCTTTTGACTAATTCAAACTAAGTCTAGACCTAAACAAAACAGGAGACAAATATCTACCACCAAAAAACACTGTGAAGTGCTTTCACTACCAGTGGCATCCAATGATTTTAAAATATGTAAAATATCTCTATAGCTACAATCAGATGTACAGTCAGCCCTCCACATGTGCCGTTTTCACATTTGCTGAT
This sequence comes from Iguana delicatissima, assembly GCA_948472985.1. NCBI lineage: Eukaryota > Metazoa > Chordata > Lepidosauria > Squamata > Iguanidae > Iguana > Iguana delicatissima. The sequence goes on along the minus strand of CAOKZL010000098.1, from coordinate 2,958,727 downwards.
TTGATTATTTATGGATAATTTGCTGTCACCTCTGCCATTTTTAATAACGACTGCAAGTCTCATGAGACTGAGAAACTGCAAATGAGGCTTGCAAGTCCCTATTAAAAATGGTGTGGTGCAGCAATGGAGGCGATAGTAAGCCCCACCAGCCACTCACTACTGCCTTGTGAAGGAACCCTGATGCCTCAAAGGAATCTATGGTGGGTTGAATATGGTGGTCACACTTTTCTCTGTGTGTTAAATATGGTTTGGGTGAACCTGGAGTTATTCATGGTTTTTCCCATTTTCGTGGTGGTCCTGTGCCCCTAACCCTAGTGAGTGTAGGGGGATGTACTATTGAGCCTCTTTTGTTCTTTCAGTAAGTATGCAGAGATACTATTGTGGCAGTCTTTCTACACCAGGGACCTTCTCACACTAGAGTGTTATAGTTTCATTTTAACTACTATGGAAACATTCTATAGAATCTTGGCATGTTTGGAAGCAGTTTAGGGAACTGAATTTAGAAATCTCAGCCAGAGAGCTTTAGTGACTCATCAGATTACACATTCCAGGATTCCTTCAGATGTTGCTATGGAGGTTGAAGTGAAATCATAGCACTACAATTCTGTAGTGTCAAAGAGACCATGTCTTAGTCACTAAAATATATATTAGATATGGCTGTTCCTTTATATGGACTACAGAGGAAAAATTTCACATCAAAGGTTTCCAGTTTGTTTTGCCTTTTCGTGTGTGTGTGTGCGTGTGTGTGCGCGTGTGCTTGCTTGTGTGTAACGAAAAGGCAAAACAAACCAGAAAATTTTAATATGAATGTGTATATATAATTAATAAAATATTACACAACTAGATAGAGATACATCTTTTATAAAAATGCAAAACAAATTGGAAAACCTTGATGTGAAATTATTTGGAGATAAGAGATAGATAGATAGATAAATAGATAGATATTTCAACTCAAGGATACAGTAAATGTGAGGGAAATATTCAAAACTATAGAAAACAAATTTCTGATGAAAACAATCACATTATTTTGATTTTTTTCCTAGTAGTGGCATCTCATTTTCAGGAACAGCTATTTCTAGATTAAGAATTCATCTTGGCCTTATTAATTAGAGATATCCTATTTTTATCAAGTCAGTCCTAGTCCTGGTTTCCTCATTGGTAGTGTGTTAGGAAGCTTACACAAATGTTTTTGAAATGTCTATGATAAACTACATTTTGTTATGTTATAAAATTCAACAGGGGTTCTAGAGAAGGGATGGGCTGAAAACTGAAATAATAATCATCAACTTGTGTAGTTCCTAATGCAAATTTTAAAATGGCAGAGATGAATGAAAACAATGCTCCTTGGGTTCTACAATTTGTTGAAGACAAAACTGTGCACTGCAAAGAACATTTTTTGTGTGTGTGTGGAAAAAAATATACCCTGCTCAATAATATTTAATTTATAGTTATGAGGTAGTCCCCTACATCACTCAAAGAATGACCAGTAGGACCAGGATTTTGTTTCTGCCTTTGTTCTTATAGAAAATGGCATTTATAGATAAAATCTTCCTCTGGATAACAAAGTGATGGTCTGTAGGTAGGAATAGGAAGAATCCTGGTGCTAGGGTAGACTAGGAATTTAATACCATTATCCATGATTGTTTTCATTGATTATTCATGACAGGGCCTTGAGACCCCTTAGAAACAGCAATAATTTTATTGTGGTTAATTTTGATAAGGATGCAACAAAATCCCCAAGGCTCTTCATATTCAATTGATGTTAAAAAAAAAAAATCAAATGTGAGAGAAAATTGATCTGATTTTGAAACCCAGATTTGGATCACTGTGTTTGACCATTTTAACATGGACTTGAGTGGTTTGAGAAGGAGCTGATCTTTAACAGCTATAGAACATGTAGGCAAACCAGATCAAATGAGGAAAAAGTTTGCTCCATTCATTTTGTGGAGAATCTATCAAAATCTCTATTTCCTTTATATTTGAGGTAGAAAAAAAATGTGAGTTTCAAAAAAGAAGAGATAGAAATAGAGTGTCCCATGAACCACATAAAATCCCCGGGTCCATTTTTGCAGCCTCCCTCCTAGCCCTTTTCATATCGCCATGGACTTCCCCTTCTCCCACAAAAAAGAAAACTATTCCTGGTAACCTATAGGAGTTGTGACTCTCTTCTTAAACAGGTTGGAGGGGCCTCTGAGATCTTTCTTAAGTAAAGAAAAAGCCCTATGACATTTTTTGGTTTTTTTTCGACACTGGATCCCCACCAGTTCCTTTCCTTCCTCCCCACACCCCAAAAAAATTATCCATTAGTATCAGCATTGCAGCCACTGGTGTCCTCCAGGGACAGAACTTTAAACCGGGCTTCAAAAGCATGCTTCCTCCCACCCTCCATATTACAAATTGCAGAAGGGGGAAAAAATGTCAGACAGATGTCTCCTCCTGTTTCTGCCCTCTCTTACAAGACCTTTAGGAACATACGATTTTTATGAATGATAAGGCTAGTTTCAGACACCTGCAAAATAAAATAGAACTGAGATTCAGTAAGCAGAAATGATGTCATAGTTGCAGCCATTTTCTGTTGCTCTGCATTTACAGTCATGATCACCAAAAATGAAGTTTGATTTGGAATTCAAATGATACTTCACCACATTATTACATGGACTATTTCTGGTATGTATAATAAGCCTTTTTTAAAAAGGTGCATTTTTATGTGTGGAGGATTATAAATACAATTGTATATAAAGCAGGAATCTGTTCTCTGTCATAACATTTGAAAGCTTTGGAATTATTAATGTTCTTGTTACTAGACAATTAACATGTTCATGGCTAATGCTTGTTCAATAAGAATTCTACAGCTGGGATCAAAAGTTTGAATTCATTTCAATTAGTGAGGAAGATAAAAAGTGTTAAGGCATTATTGTAATACTGCAAAGGACTTAAGGGGGGGAAAGTGAAGGGAGGTCTGGAAGTAATGGCATCTCTGCATGCCGTGCTATTCAGACTTTCTATAAAGATTTTAAAGAAAAATGAGTTGTCAGGTACAGTACTGGTTCCAAAAGGTGAAGTGACATGAGGGACTTCTGTCTTTTCCTAAAGGGATCACAGGGCTCCTAAATCAATTATGAAAGCAACCATGATGTGCTAAAACATACAGCTGATCCTGAGTTTGCCCTAGGGACATGGATCAGATAACAAAGACAAAATGCTTCTGCAATATGGTATTCAGTTCAAACAACGGACACTGAGGGTTGAGATTTTTAAATTGTTCTCTATCACAGTTTTTTGTTTAATAACTCATCTCATTTTTTAAAAAAAAATAATAAAAATAATTAAAAATAATAATCCAGAGTATGAATTAATTAAGTCTCACAGACCAAACAAACATTTATCTTATTAACTTTGAGAGAGAGAGAGAAGCAGAGGGGGGGAGAGAGAGAGAGAGAGAGAGAGAGAGAGGAGGGAGGGAGGGAGGTGGCAGTGCTTTGATTCTCTTCTTGAATTTTTAAAGTACAGCAGAAATACCATTGTATAAATGTAGACTTGCTGATCTACATTTTGTTGGGTTTCTTCTCCTGCTTCTCCACCCTGAAAGTTTTCACAGGGCTAAATGACATTTAGCAGCACACCTAGTGCCCCCAACTAGTGAAGAACTGCAAGTTGGCAAGAGGAATGGTGGCTGGTTTCATACAATGGCTTAAGAATTTACATTTCAGCATTAATAAGGCCTCCATTCTTTCCTCCTCAGGGAAGAAGTTGCACCATTAAGGTGCTGACGCAGAAAAAGTATGGCCCACTTTTCTGTCAGCCTACCCTAATATCACTGAGGCATCAAGCAAAGAGAAACAAAGGATAAACTACAGACACATGCATATAACAGGAGATAATCTTTCTGGTATCTTAGTCCCAAAACATTTTGGGCTATATAATAAGAACCTTATGTATACTTGTATGGTTCTTGATTTGCACTTTCAAATAAATTGAAAGCGATTACAGCTGATGTATGAGGGAAATAATATGCTCAACAATCATATAACACAAAGGAATTATAAGAGGTGTAGGACATTGGGGCTCACCCACAATGCCAGCACCTCCTTAGAATTTGGAGGAATTATAGCTCAAAGGAAGCCTGTGAGAGGAGGGTAACAGCAGGATCTATTTGCCTAGGTATAACCGTACAAATCATAGAGAGGATTCCAGTTAAACTTAACAAAGTGTTTGTTTGAATTGGAAAACACACAAGAAATCAGGTATACTTAAGAACCATACAAGGCTAATGGAAAATGAGACAAGAAAGGTTGGATAGAGAGAGATTGGGTGGAAAGGATGATAGTTACCTTTCCTGAAGAAGGGTGTCACAGTAGAGTGGCTCAGACAGCATCAGAAGGTAGCACAGAGGCATGGCAGTCTGGGGCACCACATACAACATACTAAGAATGGCTGGGGTCAAAGCTAGGGCTTTTATATCCTATCTCACACCCTGAAAGGGTGTGTTGACAAAGCTGTACCGGCTTTCCCAGGGGACTGACAAAGGCTTTCCAGAGTGGGCTGATTGCTTTAACTCCATTGTGATTGATGGGAGTTACAACAATCTCTTAATGCTCAGTCAGGTAGGGGGTATAAGGAAGATCTCTGTGTGGTAAGATTGCGGGACGGTCTCTGATTGCTCACCAATCTGAGTATTTTCTTTCATCATATTCAAAAATGCCACGAGCCTAAAGTGGTGAAAGGATTAGCAAAAAAAAAATCTCCATAAGGTTTTCTGCCTAATCCTATGTGAACTTTCATGACCCTGAACATGTCTCTGGCCAGCATAAAACTAAACATGTTTTCCAATCAGCATGAACCCAATCATATCCTCCAGTCATTAAAAAGACCAATTTATAAAAATTGCATATCTCATTGGAGAGGTGGTAGGGTATGGTAACACAATCCAACCTCTGCATTTTGTACTAGTTGCAATTTCTGAACACTCTTTGGAGAAAAATCTACATGGAACATATTGTGGTAATTTCAGCCTGAGGAGATCTAGGCACTGGTTCTTGTGATTAGACACCCCTTCATTATAAAGGAGTGCTTTTGATCCAAAAGCTGCAAATGCCACTTGATCTTCCAGAAGCACAAAGGTATAACTATATTGTTGTTCATTTATGATTAAATAGTGACTCTTTCTAAACAAGAATGGTGCTCCCCAAATTAAATTTTCTACTCAGTGGCAAAATTTTTAGTGTTGCACAAAGTGACACACTGAAAATTGTTCACACTTAGAACTGTTATATTTATGTCTATACTATGTTGGTAAGTTTGCCTGCCCCTTTTCTCTGGGAGCCTAAATTGTATTTATAAATGTGCAACTAACATTTTGAATTACTGCGGTGCTAGAAATTTGAGGGTAGAAGAAAAAAATCATGGACAGGCAGAATTTTTATCTGGAGAAACTATGTTGCATAGTGGCACTGCTACAGAAGCAGCCTTGGGTCCAAATGCATCACTGGCAGAAAGCTCAACCTTTAGAGTAGTGAAGCCACATCCAGAGCAGTCTGAAGCAAACATCATTGAGCTTGCCTTCTGACCTACATTACCCTAATCTTGTCTGGATTAAGCTTCAAGCTATTGTACACATCCAGTCCATTAGTGTGTCTACTGTCTACATAATGCTTGGGGACTTAACAGATCTTGAAACTGTTGGATAGAAGGAAGGTTGGATGATGGTAAGACACAATTTGAACCCTCCAGGAAGAGATTTGATGAAGACAGTAAACAACATTTGTGGAGAAACTGAGACCTGAGGGACCAAATAGGTAGATGGTCAGTGGGCTCAGTAGTACTTGCCCACTACTGGATTCTGGGAAAGTTTAGCTAGACAAGATCAACACTATTGTAAAAAAAAAGTGCTCCTGGACCAAATATTAGCCAAGTCTCCCAGAAAGACAACATGGTTTATGATAAGAAATACTGCTGAGAGATCCAGAAAAAAGTGAAGAGGGACATACTACCTTCCTATAACTCTCAGTATAGAGCATTCATCAACATGAACAAGTGATTTCTGACCAAAAACCTGAAGTGAATGGAGACTGGAAAGGATCCAAGATTCATACAAGAGAGTTCAGGATTGTGTTATCATTTCCTCTTTTAGGACTTTAAACACAAAGAATGAAACGACTTTTTTACCTAGGCAGGTCTTTTAGCTGTTCACTGGGTGTTGCACATGGGTCTTTTAATAGTGGTGTTATATTTTTATCTTCATTGTCATTTTAAATGCTTAAAAATTAAATTAGCATTTTTAGTGAATGGTATTTAAAGAGGATTTTTTAAAAGTGGGGAAAAAACCTTTATATATCTACTATCTTCCTGTTCTATGGCTGTACACTTTTTTAAAGACCTCTAAATGCTGCATGATATTGTGTCAGGAACCTGGCCATCAGTCCATTCCACAAAAGAGTCAGAGCTTTGACAGGATTGTTAGTTCTCAGTTGTAGAAGGAGAAGAGAAGAGAAGAGAAGAGAAAGAGAAAGAGAAGAGAAGAGAAGAGAAGAGAAGAGAAGAGAACCAGGTATTTTAAATCTATCAGTCTTTGTGGGTGAGCCATTTTAAGGTTATCACCTTTGCATTAAATTTAAACTGTATTAGGTAGGAGTGATGTGTAGATTAAAATAGAATTTTTATTCTCTCCACATAGAGATCATTTCCATCTTAGCCAACAAAATGCTGATTGATGATCTATCCTGCTGCATAAAGTCAAATATTAATTATGTCCAAAGGTAAAAAGAGAAATTTAACTTTTGCTATCCTCTTCCATTCAATTGATTTTTTTTCTACCACTAAGTTTCTAAATGAATGTATTGCACTTCCTTCTGTCCATGAGCCCTTTCATTCTTCCAGTTTACTCTGAACTGTTAAAATATGTGTCATGATTCCATGGCATCACAGTAGCTCAGCTAATGGCAAGGACAGAAGCAAGGGGAACTAATTTTCAAGCAACCAGCAAGTGATTCAATTACATTCCAGTATCTGCATGTAACCTTGATTTATTCTCAAGGTTGTATTCTCACAGTTCATAGTTGCATTCTCATAGTTCAAAAGTATAATATACCTAATTCGGATGAGAATTTTTTCACTCAGATATAATGTTATCTGATCTTGTTCATAGAACATGACAGCAAATATAGCTCACAGCAAGTCCAGATCAGTGAACTGATCATTATAATCATGTCATAAGGTTTTAAGAAAGCAATACTCTGTTTGTTGTAATATCACATCCTTTCTAAAGCTAGTTGTTTGAACTGTACAAGCATGATAACATGTGAACAACTATGACTTTCTGCCACATTGAGTTATTAACTTCTTATTGCACTAGTAATATTCAATCACATCAGATTATTGTCTTGTTAACACTACAAAGTTCCATGTTGTGCACTTTTGAAAGGCTTATGTACAACAATGAGTTTAAAAAAAAAAAGATAAAAATAAGAGTACATATCCTGGCAAAGAAAAAGCAAAAAAAACAAGACACGGAGTTTTTAGAGTAAAAGTCACACTTTTAGAGTAAAAGTCCCTAACCTAGAGATTTACATTCATTATGCCAAACTTGGGATACATATTTCTTCGTCATATTCCACTCAACAGGCTGGAAATGGCTAGAAGATAAGGCAAACCTATCACAAGGTTTTCTGGAGCTGAGAGTGTGTGATATGCCCCAAGGTCACCCAGTGGGTTTCCATCGCCAAGTGAGAAATTGAACCCTCATTTTCCAGAGTTACACCATGCTGGCTCTCTCTATCAATGGAAATGTTGATGTCAGCCACATATGTAGCTCCTCCTCCAAACTCTGTTTGTGAACATGGTTTCCAATTTAGCTAGGGATCCACGGCCCACTTCCACTTTGCCTTATGTATTGTCCTCAATGGATTAGGGAAAATGTTTGTCAAGACTGCATTGTCTATAGCAGACTAGAGTTGGAATTCCACTGAAAAATTCTTTCAACCATAATAGCAGCATTTGGTCAACTTAAAGGTTACTTTAGAGACATAGCTAGTAGTAGCTATGTCTTTCTTGCTTGCTTGCTTGCCTGCTTGCTTGCTTTCTTTTCTGAAAAGGAAGCTCAGAGATGTGATCTCTCAGAGGACATACTTTAATCAGAACTCTATAATAGGGAAGGGTGAACTTAAATCCTTTGCTGTCTTCCTGGCCCCAACCTGGATAGGTGTCCATACATATATACACCATACCCGTCCAAAAGCAGAGAGAAAGCATTCATAGAGATGGATTAAAGCCTTTTTTGCAATGAAAATTTAGGCATTCTCTGCCTCCACACACATATACACACACATTGGAGAGGATGCCTAGGATCAGGTCTCCCAGTATTTTAGGCTGTGCATGAAAGAAAGACATAAGCCCTGTTTGCACCTTACCTTGTCACAGAGTCATCTCGTGTGGGTCCCTGCATTGTCTGTGCCAAGAGGGGAGTGTAACAGGACCACTCCCCTCCACACCAGCTGCATCCAGGATTCAAGAAGCATGATGGTCATACTTCTTCCTGCTGCAGTGCAGCCAAGTACCGGCCCAGGCAGTGCTGGAGCAAGAAGTGCAGCCATCGCTCTTCCAGGATCTCTGCAAGTAAGGCAGGTGCATGGCAGGATGGTGGTGCAATCGCTGTTGATGATTTGCAGTGCAATTGCACTGCGCAGAGACTGGGGAAGGACAGAACCACAATGACATCATGCATAAGCATTGTTGCAGCCTCATACTTATCCTGTCTCTATGGTGGATTGGGAGGGTGGCATGGAAAGGGCCATAGTTGCTAGTTACATTTAGTAACTTTTACTACTCCATACATTTTGGACAGTTGCCAAGCCTCCTGTGTTTGTACAACCTCCCTGCCCAATATGTTATATGTATGTGAGTACTATCTGGAAATTGCTAGTTTAACAGGAATTTGTTTGGATGATAGAGTGCCCTCACAAAAATAACACACTAAGCCATACACTAAGAGAAATATTTCTTGCATCTCCCAATGAACTTCCAGAGCAAATGACAGACATAACAAAAATCATGGTTTCTATCCAGTACTAAACACACTCAGAATGTAGGGAGGAGCCAATCTAGCATTAAACATAAATTCTTCTCAGGCAAAGAACTTTAACTATAGCTGCATCTAATCAATAGTCATATCAACATGCAGATCTCCTCAGATAGATGATTGTAAATATGCTTCTTAAGCAGCAATTGTCTCAGATATTATTATCTTTTAAGTCAATTACCCTGCAATGTTTAGAGGAGGTCAATTTGAGCACCAACCATACTGCTGTTTCCTTGTCTTACAGGACCAGCTAAAATAGTGAAAGGGCATTTCCTTACCCATAAAACTGTGGCATACAAAGCCAATTTTATCCAGAGCCCAGGTCTGCATGCTGTCTCTACCATGTTCAGAAACTTCTTTGCCTTCTACGTCTGGATATCTTTTGATACAACATGGTAGAAATCACTGGCTAGGCCTTCTGCAGCTCCCTTTTGAGTTAATGGCTGGAACTCTACACCATCTAAAAATCAACTTTTCTCTCAGATCTATAGAATGTAGTGTTTTAGGAAGAAAATCTCACATGTTTATTTTCTCTCCCTAAATTCCTGATTGAACCAACAGGGACATACTTCCCACCCACCCCCATCCAGTTCCTTGCATAGGTCATCCACTAAGCGACCAAAGCTGTCTCCTTCCTATAACCAAGGCTGAAGCCAGATTGAAATGGATCAAGATAACCTGTTTCATCCAGAAATCCTTGAGGCTGGGAGTCCTCCACATATTCCAGAACCTTGCCCTAAATGGAATATTAGAGAATGGCCAATAATTCTTCAGAATGGTGGGATCCAGAGAGGCCTTTTTTTTCTTTTTTCAGGATGGAAACTTCCCTTGCTGCAGTGAGCAATTTACCACTTTCCTCAACAACTTAGTCAGTTCCTCTCTAGCTGCTTTCACAAGCCAGGAGGGGCAAGGATCCACCATTATACATCTCATTTCTCCAAGGATTCTGTCCACATCCTCAAGCTGCACAAATTGAACTTGAGGGCACTGTTATACAGTGGTTCCAGTCATTCCTGGAGGGATGAATTCAGAAGGTGATGCTGGAGGACTTGTGTTTGATGCCATGGCTATTGGCCTGTTGGGTCCCTCAGGTTTCTATGTTTTTGTTTTTTTTGTTTTTCCCATGCTATTTAACATCTGTATGAAACTGATGGAAGAGGTCATCTGGAGTTGCAATATGCTGATGACAATCAACTCTACCTTTCATTTTCATCTGCTTCCACGGAAACTGTCTCGGTAGTGAACTAATATCTGTTGTCAGTAATGGACTGAATGAGGACAAACAAATTGAAGCTTCATTCAGACAACATTGAGGTGCTTTTGGTCAGTCACAAGGCAGATCAGAGAACAGGAACTGGATGGGATTATTTTCCCTCTGAAATTTTAGGCTCACAGTTTGAGTGTTCTCCTGGACTCAACTCTGAACATGGATGCCCAGGTTTCAGCAGTGGCCAGGAGTTCATTTGTGCAGCTAACACTTATGTGCCAGCTGTTCCCATTCTTTGAGATGTCAGATCTGGTTATAGTGACATATGCCTATCTCAGTTGGACTATTGTAACATACTGTATGTGGGGCTGCCTTTGGAAGCTGATGGTTAATCACATCAATGAAAATGAGGCAGAGGACATTGGATGGAAACATAGTTTTATTATTAAAGCTTTAAACCAGGGATAGTCAAAGTACAGCTCTTCAGCTTCTTTTGGACCCCAGTCTTCAGTATTTTTCACCGTTGGCTCTGCTGGTTAAAGGCTAATGGGAATTTCAGGACAGAAATAATTGGAGGTTCTTACCTCACCCTCTATGTTTTAAGGTATGGAATGGATCCAGAGTTAATTGTTTTAAGAAAAGACCCGCTGAAATAATAAAGCTTATTCTAATCATTATTAACTTAAGTCCCATTGATTTCAAAAGATCCATTTCAGGAATGGAAATCATGCAGTCCTCCAGATGTTGTTGAAGTCCCAGGATTCCTATTGTGATGAAGACAGAAAAAAGGAAGATTGAGAGATATTAATTTTTTTTAATCTTGAATATTCAGAATATAAATTAAAATATATTAATCTTTCTACACTAATAATCAGAGGAAGAATTTTCTATTGAGTAGGAAGTACTGCCCTTGTTAAAACTAAGTACTCCTTTCATGAAAGCAGAAAGTTAAGATAGGCAATAAGATCTCCAATGATTTCACCTGTGAAGAAACCTTCTATTGCCATCTGTGGGTAAACATTTCTGCAAGCATGATTAGCATTTCAAACTTTTCTCCAAAACTAGTATTTCTACAAGACTTTTAAAAGGCACAGACCTATTTCTATGGATCAAAAACAATGGCATAACTCAGACAATGCAGATGATCCCCTGAGCTGCAACAAGTAGAAATGAAAAGACGTACAGTATTATCCTGAAACATTTTAAATGTGACCTTGAAAATTATTCGCTACTAAAAGATACAACATAAGCCTGAAGAAACTTTATGGACAACATAAGATTAAGCAACCATTTTTTTGAGGTAATCTACCTAAAAAGAAGAAGTTAACTGTTTAGTGGAGACTAAATACATATATTGTCTTCCAGGTTCAGCTTTCCTTAAAACCTTGCTCTTAGTAGCTTCATAAAAAATGTGCACTTCTTTCTACTGTTTCTGTTGTGGGACTATCACATCTTTCTGGAATTTATGTTCTATATTGTATATGCACTTCCTCACACAGAAAGAACATCAATTACGTAGGCAATTCCTGTGCAGAATTTGATTGCCTGAACACCATAATTGGGTATTGCCTATAATGATACAGTGATGAATTTGTACACTTGTGATTTGGGGGGTATTTGAAGGTTTTATTTTATTATTAAATGGATTAAAGCTGAGTATTTTCTTATGGTAAGATTGCATCCTTTGCAAATAACACTGGTCAACACAAAGACTATTTCTTCTTCAACAGCAGTGACCTAGATATGTATGTGTGTGTGTGTTGCTTACACCCTACACCTCTCCCTTATTTTCTTCTCTGCTTATTTCTCATCTACTTACTTGTATCCTACTCAACAGTATCTCCTGACCCTCAAGAAAACATATTCAAGAGGCTCTGGTAGAGGACAGAGTACTCAGTTTCTGTTTGATATCATCCATGGCTAGATACCTGGATCCAGTCCACAAATATTATGGTTTATGAAAATTACAAGCTTCTCTTATCGTAATTCCATTAAAAAAATCCAAAATGCAAAATTTACTCATATCAGATCAGATTATTGCAGTACCAAAAGCAATATCACCAAAAGTGACTATATAAAATCAGTCATGAATGGACTTTCAGAATGGCTAACTGTAGGCATGTGTCAAATATATTTACCTAAAATCTCTGAAATGAAAGTAGGTTGCTAGAACAGTGGAGCATTTCTTGAACAACTGTTTCTTCTGTAGAGTCCAAATGATTCTGTAGAGGTACATAGGTATTACTGTGTGATATCTGAAAAGCTACTTGAATTCTGTCCACCATGCATGAATTTCTGTGCAGAGAGGAGAAAAAAAAAGTCTCATAGCCCTATACCAAAGTGGGAAAGGATAAGAATGCTGGTGAGATTTTTAGAGAGATGACTAAAGTGAGGTTGACTGAGCTTTACTCCCATGGAAGAAAATGGACACTGGGAGATATTCTATGCAGCAAATTAATTCCAGTACACAGTTGTCCTCCACATTTGTGGGTTGGTCCTTTGCAAATTTGAGGATTTACAGATTATTTCCTGAGACCTCTGCTTCCCTTACACACGGAATCACATTTATGTGTGGGTGGGGAGCATGAAGAGGGAGGGTATGTGTGTGTATTCCCTTGCTCATTCATTTGTGCAGATGAGGGAATGGGATGAGTTGGGGGTATGTGAGAAGGGAGGATGAGCATGTGCTTTACTTATTCATATGGGTGGGGGGAAGGGGGTGGGACAGTGGGACCACAAGAAAGGAGGGTGTACACATGATTTTCCTTGCTCGGTCACTCACTCACTCAGGTGGGTGGGGCAGGCAGAGGGGATGGAACGGCATGTGGGAAGGGGAAGAGGGAGAGAATATTTGTGTGTGCATTCCCTTACTCACATGCTGACCCAGGCAGGTGTGTGGGGGAAGGGGATAGGATGGGAGAGCAGGAAGAGGGCGAGTGTGCGCATGAATTCCCTTGCTCACTCCCTCAGTTGGACAGGTGAGTGGGTGGCAGAAGGGGTTGGGATGGGGACCAAGAAGAGAGAGGCAAAAACATGTGTTCTCTCATTTACTCACTCACAAAGATGGTTGAGGGAAGGTGATGGGATGAGGGAGCAGAAGGAGGCAAGGAACATGTGTTCTCCGTGCATTCACTCATTGTGCAAGCAGGCAGGGAAAGGGGATGAGAATGCAGGAGGGAAAGGGGGGATGGTATGTGCATGCATTCCCTCACTCACTCACATACATGGGTGGGGAAGGTAATAGGATGAGGGAGTAGAAGGAGAGAAGCCACAGGTGTTCCCCTTCACACTCACTCACATGGATGGGGAGAAGGGGATAGGTTGGGGGAGTGAAAGGAGGACGGTGCACACATGTATTCCTGTGCTCATTCACTCTGGTGAGAAGGGGGAAGATATTTGTGTTTTTTTCCATTTTCAAAGCAGTTCTGAAACCCTATTCCCCACAAAAATGGGGGCCAGCTGTAGTATGAACATACATTGCATCACAGATACAAAAATCCACATGATGTAAAATCACTGTAGGTAAACGTATAGAAGAAAAGAGAACATAACGGGAAGTATTTTTAGGATACTAATTTTCCTGAACAGATTTGGGCTTTTTGATTTTGATGATAATCCTTTCTAACAGGATTCTATGGCAACAGAAGTGGTTAGCATGTCTCAGTGTAGATTGGTATGCTGTGAAGTAAATTGCCTCTTCAAAAGCAAGGTGGTACAGTAACCAAGCACATGTCAGATGCAAAGAGGAATGCTTAATCATGGTAATGAGAAAATTGCACAGGCAATCTAATTGGAACACACCTGCAAAACAGATATCTAGTATTAATCTATGGATCTGTGATTCTTAACTTGGAAGGAAGGAGTGATTCATACATTCACAGTACATCACTTGATTACTCTATACTTGATTATGTCAACAAAAGGTTTTATGGTACTGTTAAGACTAACATTTATTTTAGAATAAGCTTCCACAGGTAACAATCCTCAGAGGCACTTGAAGATGTAGATTGCATTTCATGAAATGTCACAGTAAAATACATCTTCTATCTTAAAGATGTTGCAGGACTTTTTTGTTGATATGTTAGAACAGCCAGAAATATGAAATGATTGCATTTTTTAAAAAAATATGATACATCTGAAATGGGTGAAAGAAATGAAATTGGTGAGATGACATGGTGTGAAATCAGCCTCATCTCATCTATACAAACAACTCATCCCTTGATGTTTTAGTCATCAGGTGGAGAACATGTGCATGTGAAACAGCCCTAGCTTACCCAAGCAGTGGAATGAATTTCTATGGATTGTTTAAAGATTGCATTGACTAGCATGGCATTCCCCACATGAAGCAGCTGCAGGAAGAAAAGAGGCTTCGCTTTCTAACTGTTTGTGCCAACATCAAATACTGACCTCAGACAAATGAAGTAGAATTAAATTGACAGTCTGCTGCTGTCTCTGCTATCTGAGGCTACGCAACACATCTTAGCCTCCTATTCACCAAACTGCTTTTTTTAGAAATGCCAGATGTGAGACTCTGAACTGGACATTTTTGGTCTGAATTGCCTTTACTTCAGTATATAAGGTTATTCAACAAGGAACCATGCCAAGATTTGGGAAAGCTTACCCATAGCTCTACAATTACAGTATTTTCACTTTCACACAGATAGGACTGTAGACAAATACACAATTGCCTAGACAACAATACAGTACTAGTATGATATTTGCAATGTTAAGATTACAATTAGTATCTTCTCTTTATTTTTCCTCATCTTTAAAATAGATATAGGTTATAAGCTCAAGAAGCAAAGTGTTCAAAATACAGAATCTGGTGAAATAAATCTTATATAAGGACTTGAAGCACAGAACAGTAAATAAAGGCCTACTAAAAGTGACTCTCAGAAATCATTAAGATGTTCAGAAAACAACAGCAAATAGTAGTTTGAAATCATATAATAGAACAGACACATTTGGACGGAGAAATTTGGGCAATGAAAAGACTGTTTTTAAGGCAACCTGTATAATTAGCCTTGTGAAACAGAACAACAGGTTAAGTGGGGGCAAGAGTGGGAAGAGAATGTTATTTATTTATTATTCAATCAAATAGTTTTATCTCAATAGTTTCTCATGAGATTTCAGGGCAGCAAACAGATTAACAATTTAAACAATTCCAAGATAATTTGATCAAGCTAGAAACATACCAAACGATTTAACAAGTTAAAATAGTTTCAAAAGACTAAAAGAGACTTTAAAAGGAACAAAACAAATAAACATGCACAAGTTGTTAAGTAAATCATGCCCCAAAGGCTTTAATAAAAAGCCATGTCATGACCTGGTGCCAAAAAGAAGCCAACATTGGCATCAGTCAGCCCTCGAACATTATTTTGAAGCTTCATAGAATAGAGTTATTTTCTTTTTAAATTTACTTTTTTTCCTTTTTTTATCTTTTTGCTTTTTTGTTCAATCAAGCTGAAGTTTGCTTGGAGCCAAGTATTTTGTCTCATTCCATTCATAGTGGTTGTTTGGAGCAAGGCATCATTCATAAGCCCCTGTCTACCATGGAGATCAAGCAATTTAAATACTACTACTACTACCACCACCACTACTACTACTACTACAACATAATGAGAATACCATATTCAATTATAGGAAGGGTAGGTGCACAGGAGAGGTGAAGAGTTCTAGAAAAAATGTAAAGAATATTCCTCACACCGTGTGTCTGACAGGAGACCCACTCAGACTAGTAATTCTGTGACAGTTATTTTGTATGCTTTATCTGTATTTTGCAAGTAATTCAGAATCAGAGTCTTTTCCCCCCTTTTTGTTGCTGTTCCCTTCTCTTAAACAATTTGCTCTAATTAACTATCAGAGTGAATGATCTATTGAAAAATGAACATTGTTGAAGGATTTGAACATTTTTCTAGATAAGAGGCAATCTGCTTTTCCAATGTTGTTGAATAAATGATTCATTTTTTTCTGTTGTGCTAATTTAAAGATATTGATATTTTAATATTATATTTGTCCTTTGCAATATTTATGTTTCAAATACCTTCCTTTTGCAGTTATATTTGCTTAGGTTGCATTTGTTTCACATTTTACTAATTTGTGCAATTTCTAAATATGTATTAAGGAATACAATACAACTTATGTCTATATAGGTGTGTGTGTGTATATATATGTCCCTACGTATAGGTGTATGAATGTGCAGCATACATATATTGTTCTTATCAGAGCCAACTGGATGCTCTGCCATGTGACTATCAGTCTTCAGGGAAGCCACCAGAGACACTACAGATTTCTGTTAAGGACTTGTCCTTCTTCCCCTCTATGGCATGAATGAAACAGCATAGACCCATCCATGGGTGCATGAGCATGCACACGCACACTCACACGCACGCACACACACACACACGCACACACTATCTATTTAGGAATCTGGTCCAACCAATTTAAACATGGCTTAGACAAATCTTATCAGGTTACCAGTAAAAGCTGATTTAAATATATTTAAGCAAACTGCATAAAATAAATAGGTAGACTATTTAGACAAGAATTCTATTGACATTCCCCCATTCAGTTGACCTAAAACAATTGTAATGTGTCCTTTTGTTTTAGCAATTTGAGAGTTGCCTTTTTGGATAATTTCATGGGCTTCCTGTTTCTCACCAGCCCTGGTCTGACACCTTTAGAAACTGAGAAGTAGGACAGGAAATGGGGGAGGTCATCCTCCACTATGGGTTCCAGTGCAATTGTTATTTCAAAATAGATTTAACACCTTTGTAAATGAAGGTTCTGTATAAATAAAGAAAGACCATTTTCACACCTTATCTCCTTCCTGCAATATCTCACCGGCCTCTTTCCCGTGCTGCACTTGGGAAGGAAGCACCTAAATTGCACTTCTGCCCATTCCACATGGCCACTGGTGACAGGAGCATTGCGTGATTGGGGGCAATTAATGTTTTTTTTTTCTTCTGTTAATGGAATATCCTGCAATAGTGACAGGTAGGGATGCATTGGAAATGGAACCAAGATGATGTCATGTGAAAGCATGACTAAAGGATCACTGCCAATGTGTCACCATCACAGGTTAGTGATGCCATATGGAAATGGCCAAAGAAAGAAAGAAAGCTAATAGAATCCTTTGCAGACTAATTAAACCAAATTTTCACTTTGCCCAGTAAATAAACTCATTCTTGTGCTCTTCAAAGACCTCTCATACCCTGTAGAACATTCCCTTTTTCTCCTGATGATGCTTCTGTTGTATAATAAGTGTCAGAGAATATGTTAATTATATGAGCCTACCTGAAGACAAGGAATTGGAGCTTACATAATTATTCAGAGGCATGATGCTCCCCACCCCCAGACTCAAACATAATAGCAACATCCATTGACATTGTGAATGTCTCTATACCCAGGATGATAGAGGGTAACGGTGGATCATAGGGTTACTTATAGAGGTTTACACAATATTGTAGGCTTCTCATCTTTACTGATAGTGAATAGACATTTTACTAAAGAGGCAGACATGCTTAGTGTGACTCATCAGGAAGTACTGATCTCCTCTGACTGTCATATCCCATATTTTCTATTAGTGATTATCAATTCAGAGCTGTAATTGTGAGGGATAAAAGCAGAAAGAAACATTTGCCAGACACACAATTAAAGGCATAGCTGTCTCACTCAATTGTAACGCAAGGGAGAACCCTACTGGAGAAGCTCAATAAATGCAGTCTGCTTTTGATAATCCAAGCTCATGATTTACTGCAGTAAAGAGAGTAATAAGACATACAGCCTAAGATAGACCCTTGCTTGCTTCATATTATGTCTTTTTGTTTTCACAGAATCTTGAAGAGATCACTGAATTCATCAAGAGAATGTTGTCTGCCTCAAAAGTCAAGAGAGCCAAGGGAAAATGGCAGGCCAGGAGAAGATCAGCCCTAAACACAATCTGTATCATATCTTTTAGTTTCTGAAGAAGTCCTGAAAGAGCAAAACAGAAATGCTGCACATTTTGAAAAGCTATTCAGATGGTAGAAACAGATTCATTGAAGTCTGAGTGGCTACTGCTATTGAAAAGTATTGGGCGGGGGTGCAGCTGGTGACAAGACAACAAACAAAAGAAAAGAAAAGGATCACAACAGGTAATGTGAAACTACACATTTAATTTATACTGTTTTCTCAGATTAAAAGAAAATCCAGTCAAATAATCATTCACACCTATAATCACAAAACCATAAATCAGAGCATATGCAGACTAAATTATTAAATCATTCCAAAAAGTAGTTGAAATAAATCCATGTCAAATGACTGTTGCTTGGAAGCAGCAAAGGAAGAACTCAGGTCTCCCAGGGCAGTGCATTTCACACACTGGTTGTTATGCTGAATCTATAACACCTCAGATATACAGGAAGAAATATTTTCTGTAATTCTAGAAGCCACTGGGCAAATCATATAGGATTTGCTAGTTCTTTGGATATCATTAGAGTCCTTTAGTTGGGTCAACAAGATGAGGTATTCAGTCTTGGATGCCACACTGGTGCCACTGTTTTGGATTAGAAAAAAAGATGAAACTCTTTATGAAAAGAAACTTTAAACTATGTTTTACTAAAACAAATGCTTTCACAGTCCTTTGTGCAATTCAGGTGAGTAGGACTAGAAATGCTTGCTGGTTCTCATTGATCCATATAGATTTTAAAATTATGGGTCTGGTCCTGACAGCCAACTAGTAGAACATGATAACTCCTCATGATAAGAATCCTGATGCACTTGTGGATTTCCATCACTTAATGATGGTATAATATGGTGAGGTACGTACGGCTGAATGAGCCATCCAAGACTAGAGTAAAAGAGAGAAAGACATATGAATAGACAGGTATTGTCTGAGGTGAGACCCAGTGTGGTGTAGTGGTTCAAGTGTTGGACTATGAGCCTGGAGACCAGGGTTCAATTCCCTGCTTGGCCATGGAAACCCACTGGGAATGTCACACATTTTCAGCCCCAGAAACCCCATGATAGGTTCACCTTAAGGTCACCATAAGTCTGAAACAATTTGAAAGTGCACAACAATTGTCTGAGGCACAATAGCATGTGATGCCTTCATTCACACAAATCAAACTGCATAGCACTGAAAAGTAGCCAAATTATTTTGACAAATAAGGCAGAAATCTCATAAGCACTTCTTCCTGTTCACGACAGTAAAAATACAATAATAGAATGTTAAAGAACTAATAATTTGATGCCCATTTAGGATACCTCAAATATGTTGTCTGTAGTGACTAAGGTTAAAGTTATCCCAGAAACTATTATGGACATATAACTTCCCAGACAAATGTTCATGCCATCTTATAACACCACAAAAACACCATATCAATATTGAATCAGCTCAGGTATTCATCTTACAACACATGTTGAACTACAGTGTTGAACAATATCCAAAATTATGATGATCCTCAGTGTTCAGTGTGGATGTATTTTAGACAGTCTAGAATTTATTTTTAATCAGCCCATCCTCTTGAAATGCTGCTCACCTGGTATTCCTCCCAGGGTATTGAGAGTAAAATGGTGGTGGGGAGAGAGAACCTTCCAGCTCCATGTCAGAGAATGACATTGTATGTGACATATGCCTAGCAGTATCAAGGACTCATTAATGTATGCAGTAAAGCTGTATCCAGACTCTTGAAATATGCTATGACAGCTTCCAAATCCAAACATTTAAGACATTTTGATCTGAATGACACAGTGTGTATATGAAATCCTTTCAGACAAAGGTATATAGAATGCACTTAGGAATATGATCTTGGTATCGTTCAAAGGCTTTGGCTGAACTCAAACACCGAGCATGAATGAATTTCAAAAAAAGGATTATGTTCCATTCAAAACACATTCCCCACTGTGTCTTTTAACATGTATACAAAGTGCACATTAATGTTTTCTAGTACTTAAGGAATAACATCATTGAGAAGGTATTTAGTATTGAGATATTTTAAGGAGAAACAGAGCATTTAAATTATCAAAATCCCAGCAAACTTGTGGGGCTATATTTCTGTTGTTAGAAAAAGCAGTGATGTGGAGAAATAGGACTACTCACTCAAAAGGCATATTTCCCAGTAAATGTGAATTAGCTTTTACATGTGGATGGTGTTTCAAAGATGATCTGAAGGGGCCAAGGAGTACTCACAACCTGATATTACTTGCCTTCCTCCTGTCCACATTATAATTTACAAGGTCTTGGGAACTGAAAAGCATGAGCTGGTGCAAACAGAATTCTGGTCTTCATGCTTATTGTATGCTCACATCGGCTAGGTTTTGCTTCCTTTGAACCTACTCATGGGTATTCAAATAGGGAAATTCACAGGTGAGTGCCGCCATTTGAATTCTTACAAAATCACCTCTCTCAGCTTTATCTGAAACTCTTACTGTGGCAATGGAGGTCATAAATGTGTCAGGGCAGTGCTTAATGGCTGAAATGAAGAAGAGTTCCAAAGAAGACAATTTGTAATAATCAATGACCTGAGTTTCTCTCACCAGGTAAATACACATTATGACCATGACAAAAAGGTAAGATCACTGGTCACCCTAAATAATTAACCAAATTTTCAGTTGTATCTTTATACAACTGCAAGATATCTACTTGTACTTATATACAACAGCAAGATATAAATGTCCTTGAACAAACTGGAAACCATACAGTAATTAAAACAAACAAAAACCAAGTTCTTCCTCTCAATTTTGTGATGAAATTTACAATTTTCTTGTCAGAAATAATCATCCTTCCCTATATTTTATCATCAGATATTGACGTCAAGATGGTGCAAATTTGGTAATAATGGTGCTAGTAAGCAAATAGTAAGTACTTTCTAGTCTATTCTTGGGCAATGATCAATGTTAGGTCAGTTGGCCTATGCAGTAGGAGTTGTATAAGAAATAATCAAATGAACAAGGAAACATTGTTCAATCTGAGCCAGTTGTTATTTTATTGGCTCTTCTTTCCATATTGTTTGGACAATATTTCATTAGATTTGAAGACAGGATTTCCAAAACCTGTGAGTGTGGCATTGAAATAGCTTTCAGCTTCAGGAACCCTTTTTCTTTTTTACAAAATTAACTCACTGACCATCACTTTTGGTGATGGATAAAATGGTTTACTGTAAGATATGCAATAACAAGGGAAAAGAAAATACCCCCCCCCGCATTGAAAAAAGGGTAATAAAGAACAAAGGGCAAATTAGAATTTATAACTTGAAAGCTGTAAACATGAGAAATGAGCTGCCTTCAAGTGTAAAGTAATAAATAATATAGGAATACCTGTGAAAGTCACCATCACATTATAAATTAATATTAACATCATAATGCAGCATGACAAAATGTGTACTGAATCTATAAAATTATATGTGCAATACACCACAATAATAAAAGCAAGATACCATGCTTAAAATTAAAAGGACATATGACCTTTGCTTTGTGCGGAGATTTCAATAGGGCTTAAGGAGAGATTTTTAGCATATGTTTACATATGTTTGACAAGTCAATTTTTTTTTCTCTCTTTCTAAATTTCATTTCAGTGGCCCACAGCTCACTTCAAATTATCCCTTTATCTTTGTGGCCCACAAATCTTTTCTTCATACACACAGATGGTCCCTGTGTTCAGGGGCGATACAACAGTAAGACTAAACTGAAAGCAGATAAAGCATCTTGAGGAAAGGTGTGCATAGCTTTTCTCAAGGTATTGCATAATTCATGATTAAAAATCCCCTGTGGTACACAAAACAGTTGGTCCCTAAGTCAAGTAAATGGGTGATGTGATTTCAAGAGTCTGAGGAGACACATCAGCTTTGTAATATACTATAATGGTCAGAGATGCATAAGATACACTTTGCACATCTATTTAATTCTAAACATGCCACCAGTGAAGTTAACATGTTAACTTAGCACATTTCCAAGCTACAGTTATAGCACTATTATTCCACATCTGTGGAATTCTGGAGTTTGTCATTTGCTGAGGCCAAAGAACTCTCTGGTGGGGAATTCTAAATGTCCCTCCCTAAACTGCAAGCCCCAGTATTCCACAGAATGCTGAAAGTGGAATAATACACTATAATAGTGTAAGGTGGAAAGGCTCTTAAAGTAAAAATAATGAATCTCTTTCATAGAAATAGTGGAACTGTATCCTACTTAACCTCAACAATGAACAGCGCACATTAAAAACAAGGAAAATGTACAGTGATAAATTTTCCTAACCCTGGGGCAGTACCTTGACTTGGAATAAATACATATGTCCTTTCTGCAGGTGGCAGATTTGTGCACCAACGATGCATTTGGAGAATAGACTGTTTATAATATTCTATGAGGTGGTCTGGAGATTTTACCTTTGCTTGCCAAAGCAAGTGAAAAAGCACTGTAAAAAAAAAAGTATCATCCTTTGGTAGAGAAACACAGAAAATGGCTTATTAAGTTGTTATCTGAACCCATGGTAAATATAGGGATGTAAAAATCTCTCTGCTTTGATTTTGTACTTTGTACCTCTCGTTCACTAGTATCAGGTTTTGAACTTTTCAGCATGGAAATGTGTGAACATTTTTGGACATATTTGTTATGTTCCTTTCACACTAGACAATTATAGCATGATTGCATTTTAATGATCATGGCAACATCCTATGAAATCCTGAGGTAAGTTTGGTAAGGCACTACTGCAGCACTCTGGTTGCAAATTCTAAATACCCCCCCAAAGACTACAAAGCCCATGGCAGTTAAAATGGAAACTTAGTGCTAGTATCATCTAGCATGAAAGGGTTCCTAATATTGTGTGTGTGTGTGTGCGCGCGCGGCGTGCGTGCGTGTGTCTGTTTTACTTACCTTAGAATTTTCCTCACAGATTAAAGTATGTCTCTGGTTCCTTCCCTCACCCCCCTGCCCAATGGTGAACACTTGGCCAGTTTTGCACACTTTATTTCTGTGGAACAAAGCCATAAGCTTCAAGAAAGTACAGATATTTGAGGCAAGATTCTCATAATGAGTCTTGAGAGGTGTGAAAATGATACTTTCACTGAAACTGTTGAATTCAATTAAATTATTTTCAACCCCTAGGTAGGCTACAACTACTTAACCTTCTGTGAAGTGGTAGTCAAATATATAAATAAGTTCTAATTTTGGAGTTCCGCAGGATTTTAGGAGTCAATCATGCTGTATGTAATCCTGTATAAATCTAAAATTTTAGTCAAAAAATTGACCCCAAAAATCTGGGGTCAATTTATCCTTGGGTCAATGTAAGTACTGCACCTTAACTGTTATCAAAAAAAGGAACCATCCCCTTCCCTGAGTAGAATGGTAAAGGCAGGAAATTAGCCTATCTCAGGAGAACCTAATAGAAGCACAATCCCCTCTATTCTCTCCACTGTGGCACTGCTCCTGGCCTTTTTGAAAGTCTGGGTGGAAAAATGGCACTTCCCTTCAAAGGAGTGCTGGGAGAGTAGAGGGGCTGGTGCTTTTACATTCTCCAGGAATGAACTAAGGTCTCACTTTTTTCCACTCTACACAAAGAAGGGGATCATTCCTTTGAAGATAAGAGTTAATACTGTACCTTAACTTTTATTGAAGAAGGAACCATCCCCTTCTCTGAGAGGCAAAAGGCCTTTTTGAATGCCTGGGCAGGAAAATGATGGTGGCAGCAGCCAGGGCAGCTGGCCCCCTGAGGTGCTTTCCCCTCTCTGCAAAGTGACTCTTGACTTATCCAGTGATCATATCAAAATCCATAATTTTGACTCCAAAAGTTGCCCTCAACTTATACATGAGGTTAAGTTATTCATCAGTATATATTTTACCTCTGTTAGAGATTTATATTTTAGTACTAAAATGTAACAAAATCTATTTCAAAGTATTATTGTAAAATTCTGTCAAGTATATTACTTTTTTTCTAAGAAAATAGTATTTTTTATCATAACTCCAAGAAATTAAGAAGTTAATATATCACCCAAAAATCATTATGTAGACAAGTTATATTCTTACTGATAATAAATTAATTGCTGCAGATATAAATATGGCTTTGTGCAGTATCATTGTGTTCCTTTATCTTTTGCACTGCTGTCATCAAAGTCTCATATAGATTTGCTTTTTTGCTTGCTTGCTTTTGCAATGAAACTAAAGAACTGTGTACTCAGAGATGAAAAAGTGGAGGCATATAAAGGAGGTCATGCATGCAGAAAAATCTATTAAAAATACCAATAATTCATGACTAACAACCCAAGGTAGAGGTAAAACAGTCAAGAAGGGAGCAAATGGCATGACCCCAAATAAAATTGCTGGGATGAATAAAGAGGCCTCAAGATCAGCCATTGTTCATGCTGATTAAGAAAATCAGGTAGAACAAACTGCTTTTGTATTCTTAACCTTGAGCCACAAACAATTAAAAAGGGTGTTGTAGTTTTTTACAACTTCCACAGTTGCTTTATTGTACTGAGAATTATGTCTTGTATTATTGCAGAACAGAATTAATAGCATAGTTTTACTCACACTTCTTCAAAACAATATTATATCACAGAGAAATAGGGACACACACACCCCATTCACATAACGTTTCCAGCCACATAAGAAAATAATACCTTGTGATACTCTATTGTCATGCCATGGATAACTTGCAATCCATAAACTCAAATCTGAGACAGATAGTAGTATTTGTAGCAAAGCAAGCAAATCATCACCCTACTTCCCAAGTTGCTGAGCTTACATGGTGCCCGCAGGCTTTATACCCACACATACAAATTTTAGGTGTGCAAAGCTGGAATTGGAAAGGATCATAATTTTAACATCACTCCACATCTTTAGACATTTATGAGACCTGCATTTCTTTACCTTCCTATCATCCTTGGGACAAGAACATATTGCCCGTCCCTTATCGTAGACACTGTGAGTTCCCAAAACACTTCTTGCCACTTTCATTTTCACCCGCTCTGATCTTCTCTCCCTCACTGGATACATTGTAGCAATAGGCAAGAAAGCAAATGATAATGTACGAGCGAGAATGATATGTTGTTGGAAACATGGATATGTTGTTGTAGAAATCAATTAAAACTCAATACCTTGTAGCACTCTAAACTCAACTCTAGAAAGTTTCATAGCATTGTCTCTACTGACTACCAGTCATTTCAACCTACATCCAGCAGCTCTACATATGACAGGAACCACGCATCCTGACATCTATATATCTGGTCAGTTCAGAAAGTGTGTGCAGACCTGGCTGGAAACCCACTCCAATGTACTGAAGCCTCAGGCTTCCCATAGCAACTACCAAAGATGTTTTGTGTCAGAGGTAAAGAACAAGGTGACATTCAAGCCTGTCATGCCCTGCTTTCAGAGCATGGACTCTGACTCAGAGTCTGAAACAAAGGGCATGCCAGAGACTGAAACAGAAGACCTGCTGTACAGAGAGAGGTTACAGTGCCAAAAACAGTACAGGGGGCGGCTCCAACAGGTAGTCCTGCCTCTTCAAAAATAGAGGAACACTTACCTTGACCCAGATTCACAGTGCTCAGGCAACAAAAAAAGAGCCAGTGTTGCTCTCTCAGGATTTATAACCAGCAACAATAAATCAAGTCTCAGCTGCGCTAGGCTCAGGACCTATTTAGCTGGCGTCCTTCCCTTCCAGGAGTTGTCAGAGCTTATTTGATCTGCTACCTTGCCGGATGCCTTGGATTTTGTTAATGTTGGACTTTATTTATGATTCCTTGCTTACTGCCTGGAAATAAGTAACAAGCTAGGAGATATTAAGTTTGTTTTCTTTGATTTATCAGCTGTGCCAGGACTGAGATAGGACAAAGCCCATCTCACTTACATGAGCCAATTAGTCAGTCAGTTGAATCTTTCAACACTTATGATTGGATGGACTGCATCAGGCTAACTTAAAGGGTGCTAAATAGATTGCCTGGGATGAACGGTTCTGTTTTTCAGCAAAAGGGAGGAGCTGTATTTGTTAGCAGGGATAAAGATCTCATTTGCCTAAATTTAGGACTGGCTTTGAACCAGTCGGAAAAACTACTATCCCTCTGATCAGAACAACTGTCATTACCATTCTCTTTGATCCTTCTCAGCAGCGCTTTCCTTCTTCAGGGAGGAAAATGGGGGAATAATGAATCATTCTGCTTCTTGAAGAATCCTATGCACTTTACAGGGCTGGCCTTACTATTAAGCAGGGTGATGCAGCTGCCTCATACAACAGATGCTGGTGTGGGACATACAGACACTGCAGCAGTTGGTGTTCATCTTGAGTTCCTTGACCATTCTCCCTACTGAATGAGACAACTGTATATGCCATAGGGTCTGTCCTACTCCTCTAAACTGGCCATACAGTGCAGTGCAAGATGTTGACAGTACTGAAGAAAGAGCTAAGTAGCAACACAGGAACTGTGGGATCTGTGGGGAGGCAATGTTTTTACCTCCCACCTTATGCTTCAAATCAGACAGCAAAACATCTTACTTAGACTGATCCTGGTACTGTTTAGGATAGCTACTCTTGATTTTACCATTTTCTTGCAAGTAAACCTTATAACAAAACATTGCACAACATTTATACCCCTTTTATTTCCACTGAATTTAAATCTTAATTAAGGTAGTAAAACCGCTCTTGCTTTTGCAGCAAGAATTCCTGTTGATGAGTAAGGTTCCCTGACACTTAAATTCCCACTGTGAGGTCTTTTCTGTCATTTACTAGATCTTCCTTCTGTCAGCATATGGTTTACAAGACAAAGCCAGAAGGGAAGACTCTTAGTACCACCATCTTCTTCACTGAATTTTTAACCTACAAATGAATCAAGTCACAACATTTTAGGATGGAGAATTCCCAAAGCTAAATTACTCAAGATACTTCAAACATCTGCTAGACAGATACACTGATAAAATAGTAATGTCTTCCATGACAGATCAAGTCATATTTATGGTTAATTACTAAGAGTATATACTCAGATCACTGTGTGTCCTGTCTGAACTCTTTACTGCTTCTATTGAATCTAATTGGATAGGAGGACAAAGTTCCATGAAGCTGTCCTTCAGCTTTCCAGGCAGATGTGCTTGGTGCTACCTACCAAAAGCCATAGTACAATGTCATAGTAGTACAATGTTTATTCCTGCTTAATGGACATGAGTTTGAGAAAGTATGTGTATAAAAAAATGGTGTTGCCAGGTGTACTGTAAGAATACATTAATCAACTAACTCATAAGCGTGCTAACTATACACAATTGCATTTTAAACTTGGCATTTGTGGATCTCTGGGAGATTGGAAGCAGCAATGTACAGCCACACTGCTCTAAAAAGAGGGGAATTTCACTGATTACACAAGAATGAAAACATATATCATAATTGCATTGTAGAATACTAAATATTAGCAAATTGCAAATACAATAAAAGTATAGCACACATAGCTACTGCCTGCTTGCTTCATAATATTAAGTCAAAAGGGCAAATTGACAAGCTTGAAAGATTTTTAAGATCCAGGCTGTCACTGCAATGTCTGGAGGTACTACAGGTCTGGATTCAGAACTCAGGAGCTGCCAGGGTTTGGGGCTATACAATCTCTCCTCATGGGCTGTTAAGAGAAGGGAGGGAAAACTACCACAAAAAGTGGTAAATGTCTTTCCTAAGCAATACATACATCACTGAGGGAGTGGGTAGTGTATGTTCAAGTCACCTGTCAACTTAGAGTGACTGCCTGGATTTCAGTGGGTTTCCTTAGGCAAGGAATACCTAGATGTGATTTTTGCCTATGTACTCCTTGAAAAATAAATTTATGGGTAATGGGGATTAACTTGCCTTAGTCCCATAAACTTTTCAGAAGAGGTGCTGAGAACTGTTGTTTTGGGGCTAAAGTTGTATAACAAAAGGGAAATTTTGACTGAGATCTCATAGGAAAACAAATAAGCAAGTCTATCTGAGATGGAACTAGGCTTTTATGTGAGAAAATCATAGAATCAGAAGAGACCACAAAGTACATCCAGTCCATCCCTTTACCATGAAGGAATATGCCATCAAAGCACTCCCAACAGAACCAGTGTCTATTTAAAAACCTCCAAAGAAGGATAGTCTACCACACTCTGAGGCAGCATATTCTGCTGTTAAATTGCTCTTTCTGTCAGGAAGTTCTTCCTAATTATTAGAAAGCTAAATAAATTATCTGGCTTAATTGTAGAACTCATTTTTTGGGGGGGTGTACTTAAGAGGGTATGATTTCAAGAAAGCTTAGAGTAACAGGTTCCAGTGTTCAGCTTCAGATAACTAAGCAAACCTAGCCAATTATTTCAATAATATTTTAGCAAGAGATCTCTAACATCAGAAAGGAAGAAGATTCTTTCTAGAGATTGGAATTATTTTGTCAAAGATGTGATTATACATGCTTTTGGATTGGGAAAAGCCATCAGTTCAAGGGACCAATAGCACTGCTGGCTTTCCTGACACATTATCAGGTATTTGATATAATTAAAAGGTAATCCACACCTGATAATCATTCACCTATGGTGACCTCTATTTCAATTAACTAGAGTCAGATTCAGAAAGTCTGCTTATAAATAAATCTTGCTTGAGACATATTCATGGGGACAGACAGTAGAAGGGAGAAGAACACCAGAGGCTCTTTGCTGTTGCTGGCCATGCCCTCCTGCCTGTTCTTGTAAAAGGGGACAGACAGTGGAAGGGAGAAGAACACCAGAGGCTTCCTCTGTCTCTGTAATGGGGACGGATAGTGGAAGAAAGCAAGAAACATCAAAGGCAGCCTCTACTGTCATTGGCCACACCCTCCTCCCTGATTTTATAATTAAGAAAGGGAAGAAGGAAGGGAGGGAAGGAGCGGGTGGGGGTGTGAGCAAGCAGGAGGTATTTTCTCATGGTGGGGGGTGGCTGGATGTTATAGATGAACAATGAGGAGCGACAATAAGTATTGTGCTGGGCAAAGGGAGATATGGTGATAGCAGGGTGAAATGTAGTTACAGGGGAAGGAGAGATAGAAGTTTAATACCTATCTCACCTTCCATTCACCCTGCTACCCAAGGTGTCTGGAGAGTGAACCAAACCACCCACAGAACCTTTCTTTGCTCCTGTACAATACCAGGTCAATTAAAAAGAAAACTCATATCATCCATGATCTTTTAAAGCAGTGGTTCTCAACCTGTGGGTCCCAGATGTTCATGGACTTCAGCTCCCAGAAGCCCCAGCCACTATGGCCAATGCTCAGGGCTTCTGGGAGCTGAAGTCCACAAACATCTGGGGATCCACAGGTTGAGAACCACTGTTTTAAAGGATGAAGAAACTGACCTGGCATGCTTTACAGAGACCTGGCTGGAGGACGATAGTGGTACAACTTGGGTCCAGGCCTTGCCAGCCGAATACTCTGTCAGTGAGCAGGTAAGGGGAGGTGGGCGGGGGAGCGGAGTAGCTTTGATTTACAAAGACAATCTTACACTGACCAGGATACCTGTCTGGAAAACAGACCACTTCGAGTGTATATACCTGAGCCTAAAGGCAAGGGATAGTCTAGGGATTCTGTTAGTGTACCGACCACCCCGCTGCCTATCAGACTCCCTGGCCAAGCTGACAGAGCTGGTGTCGGAGTTGGTGTTGGAGTCGCCCAGATTTTTGGTTCTTGGCGACTTCAATATCCCATTTGAGACCAGTTTGACAGGTGCGGTTTGGGAGTTCATGGCATCCATGACAAACATGGGCCTATCGCAATTAGTCTCTGGGCCAACACATTGTGCAGGTCATGCCCTCGATGCAGTCTTCAGTACAGAACAGGCACAGCTGTGGGTGGAGATAATAAATGCTACCACATTGTCATGGACGGATCATTTCCTGGTCAGGGTTAGACTTATGGCTGCTATCCAGCCCTGCAGGGGTGGTGGACCTATTAGAATGGTCCACCCTCGAAGGCTAATGGAACCTGTTGGATTCCAGAAAGCCCTGGAGGGTCTTATGGTTGGTATTGCCGGTGATCCTGTTGAAGCCCTAGTTAATACCTGGAATTGTGATCTTACTAGGGCTATCGACACGATTGCTCCCAAGCATCCTTTCTGGCCTGCTTCAAATCGTAATCCTTGGTATACAGTAGAACTCAGGAATATGAAGCAGGTCGGACAATGACTAGAGCGCAACTGGCGGAAATCTGGACTCTGGATATGAATAACTATAGACCAGTCTCCCATCTCCCATTTTTAAGCAAGGTGATTGAGAGGGCTGTTGGTCTTCAGCTCCAAGCTGCCTTGGATGAAACAGATTATCTAGACCCATTTCAAACTGGCTTCAGGGCAGGATATGGAGTTGAGACTGCCATGGTCACCTTAGTGGGTGATCTTCACCTAGGTATCGACAGAGGAAGTGTGACCCTGCTGGTACTCTTGGACCTCTCAGTGGCTTTTGATACCATAGACCATGGTGTCCTTCTGGAACACCTGAGAGGGTTGGGGATCGGGGGCACTGCACTTAAGTGGTTCCAGTCCTATCTCTCAGGTAGATACCAGATGGTGATGCTTGGGGACAGCTGCTCCTCGAAAAGGAGCTTAAATCTGGCATCCCTCAGGGCACTGTCCTGTCCCCAGTGCTATTTAACATCTACATGAAACCACTGGGAGAGATCATCAAGAGGCATGGAGCAAGGTGCTATCAATATGCTGATGACACCTAGATATATCTCTCCATGCCTCGGATAATAGCATCAACTAAGGGTGGCATCTCGCCTCTGAACGAATGTCTTGAAGCAGTAATGGACTGGATGAGGAAAAACAGACTGAAGCTGAATCCAGATAAGACGGAGGTACTCGCTGTTAAGGACCCTAGCCCAGGTATGGAGGTTTGTCAACCAGTTCTAGGCGGGGTCACACTTCCCCTGAAAGACTGTGTCTGCAGCTTGGGGGTGCTCCTGGACTCTCCAGATGACAGCTCAAATAGGTGCGGCGGCCAGGAGTGCCTGTTATCAGCTTTGGCTGATACGCCAGCTGCACCCCTTCCTGGAGCTGGAACACCTAAAAACAGTGGTGCATGCACTGGTAACTTTACGGCTTAACTTCTGTAATGCACTGTACATAGGGCTACCCATGTGCTTAGTCTGGAAACTTCAGCTAGTTCAGAATATGGCAGCTAGGTTGGTCACTGGTAGACCTAAAACTGAACACATAACACCAATTCTGAAGTCTTTGCATTGGCTGCCTATTAGTTTCCGGGCACAGTACAAGGTGTTGGTCATTACCTTTAAAGCCCTTCATGGCTTGGGGCCAGCCTACCTGCGGGATCGCCTTCTCCCATATAATCCGCCCCGCACACTAAGGTCCTCTGGGAGGAATTTACTGCAGCCAGTCAGAACTAGGTTGGCTGTGGTTACCCAGAAGACTTTCTCTTCTGTCGCTCCCAAGTTATGGAATGGCCTGCCGGAGGAGACCCAGCATGTTACCAGTCTTGACTGCTTTAAAAAAGCACTCAAGACTGCTCTCTTCTGACAGGCCTCCCAAGACTAGTACTTCTACTGCCTCCCACTTTTAATAGTTGATTGTTAATTGTTAATTGTTGTGTGTTTTTAGGGGGTTGGTTTTAGATGGGTTGGTGGGTGGGAAGGTTTGGGTATTTTTTTAAAATGTTTTTAATGTATTAATTATTTGTTGTTTGCCACCTCGATCCGTGGGGAGAGGCGGGATAGAAATATTATTATTATTATTATTATTATTATTATTATTATTATTATTATTATTATTATGCTTAATGTCTAATTGTTCCCTACATCCAACAAGTATACAATAACTGTTAATGTTATTTAGGATTTGTATTTCTGTAACTTTCTATGCAGGCTAATGTGAGGTCCGGAAAGGAGATTTATATTCATTTGCTGGATTAATACTTCTCTTTCTTTGGCAAGGCAAGATTCTAGTTTATCTAGAAATCTCATGAAGGTCACACAGAGAGAGAGAGAGAGAGAGAGAGAGAAAGTAAGAGAGAGTAGAGATGTTGTCTAGCTAAAGGCAACTTGGTAAGAAAGGAAAAGTTGTGGGAAAACATGGCAGTTTGTGGGTGGAAGATGGTGATGCCTTAACCTTCATAAAGTTCTATAGATGAATTAATATTTAACTGAGAAGATTTAGACAATCATGTGGGGGTGAGATGAAGGACTCCTATGCACACATTTTGGACAGCAAAGCCCACTAAGTATAAGTGATTTGAGAAACTTTTTTTTTAATTTTTAATTAAAAACTCCAAAGGACAATACAAAGTAAAACATGGTACAGAGACAATACAAAGTAGAAAAAGGGTACAACAAGAATCACTGCCATGGAGTGCTCAACCAAAGTTCTGAACCACATGGTGAGAGCTCCAGTGTAAGTATGGTGTGTCATTCATAAAATCAACAAAAGGTTGCCATATTTTTCCAAAGTTGTCCTGTGTGTCCTCTGTGGTGCAACCTTTTGTTAACCTTCCATTATGCACCAGCTTTTCCAGCAGCCATGTATCTCAGATTCTTCCCCACCATCTGTTGATAGAGAAATTGCCTACTTTCCAATTGGAGGCAATTTCCAATCTAGCATTTATAAGAAAGAAATTAATCAGATCCTTGTGGTTCAGTTGAGTCACATATTGAAAACAGCTGGAGGGTAGGACAAACAATTACTGTTTGCTTTGTAACCATACTAACATTTTTCAAAACTTCCGACCAAAAATGGGCTACAGCAGGGCAGGATATCCACATTTGAAGGTAAGTACCCTTAGAACCACAGCCCCTCCAACAATTAAATGATGCTGTTTTCATGATGTAACTCAGTTGAACAGGTATAAGGTACCACTTATGGACCAATTTAAGGGTACACTCTTTAAATTTGGTTGTGGAAGATTTATATGGGGGCGATGTCCAAATTTTCAAACAGTTTGCATCCAATATCTGAATGTCAAGTTCAGCTTCCCATCCTGATTTGTACTTGTACATGGTTATGTTTTGGGTTAGAATCTGCACCTGATCAGAACACAGATTGTGATAAAGATGTAAAAACACTCAGAGCTGAAAAGTCAGGAAAGTGTCAGAGAGGGCTGCAGCAATCGAGAGAGGTAGTCTGAGAGACCTTAAGCATCTCCCCTGATTGTTTGTCTATCCTAAATCTTCTATGACATAAGATGATATTCCCAGGAATATTTCTCACTTTGCTTCCACAGATTCCTCTATCAGCTCTCCCCTAGCATACTGCTTGGTTAGCTTAGAATTCTTAGTAACTTTTCAATATTAGAGTGAAGGTCTTGTAATAAATCATTCACTTTGTTTCTGAAAGGTGGTGATATCTTTACTCGCTGACCAGGATCTCTAACTGCTGCACATGCTCCTCATTAGACTGGAGATCAGATTTATTGACAAATACAGATATATGGAATTTGAGTCAAAGGAACACCTCTTCCTCCTGTTTTTTTCATTTATTTGCCCTAACCTATATAATATGCAACCCAGAAAATCCACAAGAGCTTTATGGCAAATTATAGTTCTGAATAAGAAATCCAAAGTCCCACTGTGTGGTTTTACAATATGTTCTTTCCACAGGGAGAAAATCCACTTCCCAATGCATGTTTCCTCTTCCCCCTCACATATAGCCTTCTTGCAGCCAAGATGAAGGCACAGAGCAACCAAGGACCATCACTGGCTATGGTCCTGTGACTGATGTACAACAATGATGCTGGGACATAGCCAGCAACACTCTTTGTTCAGCTGCCTCTGCCTCTCACTGCAGCCACTATACCGCCATGTCAAAGGTAGAGGGTGGGAGGAAGTTGACTTATGATTGTGGTCAGTGATTGGCAGGAGGTGATGGAATGGGTTATGTAAGAATTCAGAGCATACATATATATTTGAAGTACAGTCCTCTCTCCACACTCGTGGGTTTGACCTTCACGAATTTGATTATTTGCAAGGCATGTGCTTGCTTCCCCCAATTTTCCTTCTCCCATTTCCTTGCATTCCTCGCCCAAGGCTTGAAAGGCTTGCATTTAAAATGACCATTTTTCCTTTTAGGTGAGCAAAGCCTCTCTCTCACTGCTGGAAGTGTGTCCTCTCTGCCACTTGGCTGCACTTTCTGCTGTGTAATGGCTACTGAAGGGTCAAGTGCTCTCTTTGCTCCTACTCTTTCCTTTTCAAGATAGCTACTGAAAGTAACTAGAAGCCAAGAACTCTGCTCTTCTCCCTCTGAGAGGAAAGTACCAGTAAGCCCTTTACTATGTCTTTTTTTCTCTTCCCACCAAACTGTTGGGGCCAGAGGCAAAGGAAGGGAGCTCTGGAGGGGAATCATGGGAGAGGGGAATTCTTCACAATTTTTCTACTTTTGTGAAGGTTCTGGGCCCCTAACCCTTTAGAATGTGGAGGGGCTACTGCATGAATAAATAACAAGCTATAGCAGCCAAATTTCTTTTTTCTGCTATAAAAGACTGTATATGGGATCCTATCAAAAGAAAAAAAACATGAAGATGTTTATGGAAGGACAGCTACTTATCTGCTTATGTATCTGCAGGTACAAAATGTATTTACATGAGAGGGTCCTTATAATGGCTGGGAGGAGGACAGGGAAAGAAACTTTTCTTAAATGAATTTTTAAAGGTTTCAAACCCAGTTAGGAGTGATTCTTCCCTTCTGAAGCAGTCTCTCCTCATAGGTTTATTTATTTACTTTTTTAGAGTATTTATACCTTGCTCTTCAGCCACAAAGGTTCTCAGAGTGGGTTACAAATTGTTAATTTGACAGTTCCCTGCCTTCAAGCTTACATTCTAAACAAGTCATGACACATCTTTTTGACTATATACAATATGAGTTGTAACCAGAGACTCCTGAGATCATGTCTCAGCTCTGTCAGAAAGCTGTCAGAAGGAGACAGAGAAGTATTGCAAATACAATAATAAAGCTAAAAGAAGAAGCTTGATTGTATTCAGGTCAATAACCCTTCAAGGAGTAAACTTCTGTGTTTCTGAGTGTTAATTTATATTAGTTGGCACTTGGCCATTCATATGCCCTTGGTCTGAATGTTCCCAAAACCAGGACAGGGATCATAAGTTGTTGCGCCATCATGTGCCAGTCTTCTGTATTAAATTCTGCTGCTTCTTCCATCTCCTCCTCCAAAAACTTTCCTTGTTTTAAGTGCTCCTTTGTGCTGTCAGCTTTGCCATCTAGGAAGGATGCTAGCATGTGTAAATTCTCTGGGGAATTTTCTGAAGGAAGAATCACCAGTAATTTTGAAAATCATCTTGTGAAAAAAGGAAGGTAAGAAAGCTTCCTCTGCAATGGTATGCCCTACTCCTTATTTCTTCTCCCCTCAGCTTATATCATTTGCCCTCTTTCTTTCACTTTGTTTCTGGGACTGACAGTGCATGCTAAAATTATAGTCCTTCATTCTAGATGCATGCAGCTATTTAACACTATTATTATTTCTTGTATTTATGGGCAACATCAAACAGTATCTCTACTGAATGTATAGGAATAAATACACTAACAGCAATATATCCTGTCTGATCCTGGAAGCTAAGCAGGGTCAGCCCTGGTTAGCACTTGGATAAGAGATTGCCAACAAATAACGGGTGCTGTAGGCTATATTTTAGAGGAAGGAACTGACAAAACCTCCCTCTGAGTATTCCTTGCCTAAGAAAACCCTGTGAAATTCATGGAATTGCTATAAGTTGCTAGACAATTTAAAAGCACTTACACACAGACGGAAATAGCCAAATGTTTGTTTCACCGCACATGCTAAATTCAGTGGTCAAAACAGTCGTTACCCAGATTTCTCTCACACACACGTTGTTTAGCAGCTTATGTGACTTGGATGTGAAGACTATCTGTGTCTCCTTATAAATCTATTCAGATTACTAGATCAATGTGTCAAAATAAGAATGACTTTGGATAAATGCATGTCACATGCAAAAGGAGGCTGCTAAAAAGCCTCATGTCACTTCATCACTCTGTTTCCCTATAACCGTTGGATCTTCTTATAAAACACATTTATTTTCAGTGCCTTCATCCTGACCAATAGCATCCTGTACCTCTAGGTATTTGTATCTCCAGCTACTCATACCTCCAAATAAATAGCCATATGATTACAGCCTTAGACAAATACTGTGGGATATTCATGTCCTTCAACATTCTTTTAATTTTTTTTCCTCTTTCCCTCCTTTCATTTTCAGTACCAACCTACAGTGACATCACATGTTATGAAGGAGGCCAACTTGACCTAACAGATCTGAATTCTAAAGCCAGGTTATTGTAATTCAGCTACCCATGAAGACGAAACCGTATGACCTTTCTGCCTTCATTTATGAATGTACTTTTCCTGGGCATAACAACAATGGTGAATCAGATGTCCGGGACTGTTCTTTCTAGTTCTGCTTATTTTTCTTAGTTCAACAGAATAACAACAAACAAACAAACAAACTGGACTATTCATTTTGTTCAGTCTGATCACATTAATAAAAATCAAAGTAGCAATTGAGCTTTTGTGTTAAGACTTTTTTAGAATTTGAGTTTGTTTGTTTTTAAAGAAAGAATCAGATTCACAGAACCGTCTAAATAGAAATTCTACTGATATACTGAAACTTGTTGATGAACCTTGCCGGTAGGCTTTACCCTTCTCATGTATTGAGTAAAGTATAGTATTCACAAAGGCAAAGTAGAAGTGACTGAAAGCGACATCAGAGAGGGACATGATAGTCATATTTTACAGAAAATGCCTCCTCTTCTCTTTCTTACTTCCTGGTACTCTTTTTTTGGTATCCCAATTGTAGGAGTGGAATTACCTAGGTCTCATCTATGTGACAGGAGACCATACGTTTGTGGAGTGGGCACTGAAGAGTAGCTTGTGAAACCACTGCAATGGCAATGGTGACTCCCTATAACATTACTATTGCTCTTCCCGCAACTGCTCTGAACTGAACGGGGGCTCTCGTAATGTTGGGCCAGTACCATTTCAGATGTCATTATTTCCATGCTATTCTACTTTGGTTAGACCTTACCTGGAATACTGTGTCTAGTTCTGGGCACCACAATTCAAGAAGGATATTAAAAAGCTAGAACATGTCCAGAGGTGGGTGACTAAAATGGTGATGGGTCTGGAAACTATGCCCTATAAGAAGCAGCTTACGGAGCCTGACAAAAAGAAGATTAAGAGGTGACATGATAGCCATGTTTAAATATTTGAAGGGATGTTGAACATGAAGCAAGCTTGTTTTCTGCTCCTCCAGAGACTAAGACATGGAGCAATGGATTCAAACTACAGGAAAAGAGATTTCACCTAAACATAAGGGAGAACTGCCTGATATTGAGAGCCATTCAACAGTAGAATATGTTGCCTTGGAGTGTGGTGGAATATCCTTCTTTGGAGGTTTTTAAAGAGAGACAAGATGGCCATTTGCTGGGGGTGCTTTTGAGTGTGTGCTCCTGCATGGCGGAGGGTTGGACTCAAAGGCCATTGTGGTCTCTTCCAACTCCATGATTTGGTGTACCACTTAGAAAACTTGGTGAGAAGAAATGAAAAGATTTTGCTTGACTTAGGAAAGTCAAACTGTAGAAACCAAGGCAGCGCTATCATTCTATGATTCTATGTTTAGCACTGGCAAAATTCCTTTTAGCTCAAAGCACTTGTAGGGGAAGTGGTCAAATCAGAGTGGATTTGTCATACCCACAGCAGTGCATCTATTGATTGCCCTTGGTGACATATCATCCTATTTTAGGATGGGTTAGTAAAGGTATTAGAAGTAAAAATAAAAGTTCATAAGAAACACTTTATTCATATATGGAAAAAGAAAAAGGTGGAGATGTATGCAGCTTTTCTACTTCATATCATTTCCCCCCTTTCCTAGCTCACCTATGTGTTCTCCTCTATTCTGATATCCCTAATTATTGATGATAGAGTTACAAACCTGATATTTGTGTCAGTACTTTCAATATAAGATATGTATCTGGGCACTATGTAAAATAATATCTACAATGTGCTCAATTTCCCTTCCATCCAAAGTGCTATTTCTCCTTGTTTCCCTTCAGAATGCTAAATGTGCTCCCTGAAACTAGGGAGATAGAGGGCTTATCAAGACTGGTGATTTGTTCCACCCTATACCATTTTATATTACCTCCTGACACTTCTTGTTGATTTCATGTTCAAATGTTCACCCCACCAGAATGCATCTTGGATGAAATAGTAATGAATTATTACAGGGAATGTTGTTCCCATACCCTACAACCCATCCTATGACATATGCAGTTTTCATAAAATTGGACTTATTAATGACCAGAGAACATGATTGGGGTCATGCTAACCAATAATGTGTTTGAGATCATGAAAGTTCAGTTAGGATTATGAGGACAGACCTGACATGATGAGTTTACCCGAATCCCTTCACTGCTTTAGGTTCTTTGCATTTTGAACACAATGGAACTGCCCAGATAAGACAATCAGAGACCATCCCACAATCTTACTCTATGGAGATCTTCCCTGCACACCCTATCTGATTAAACATTAATAGATTGTTTCATCAATGTTGTTTCATTCCAGAGTTAAAGAAATCAGACCATTCTGGACTTCTTTGTCAGTCCCATACAAAAACCATTATGGCTTTGTCAGTGTACCTCTTCAGGGTATGAAACAGAGTATAAAAAACTTAGCTTTCACTCCAGCCAATTGTAGTACCTTGAATGCAGTCCAGATTATTAGTCTCCCATGCTACCGTGAATGCTGTCTGACCCTCTTTGCTGTAATCCCCTTCTTCAAGTCTGGTAACTATCACCCTTTTCACGCCAATCTCTGTCTATCCAAATTTTCTTACCTCATTTTATGATACCCTTGTATGGTGCTTAAGTGTATCTGATTTCTTGTGTGTTTTCCAATTCAAATAAAACACTTTGTTAACTTTAACTAGAGTCCTCTCTACAGTATGCATAGGTGAAAAGCTCCTGCTGTTACCCTCCTCTCACAGGTATCCTTTGAGCTATAATTTCCCCAAATTCTAAGGAGATGATGGCATTGTGGGTGGACCCCAATGTCCCCCACCTTTTAGGGTAACAATGTAATGGCAAGCCAAACCATGGAGAGCAGGCTTATACAGATTGATGTTCTCAGAAGACACATTGTGCAAGTTCAAAGTCTTTGAAG
The DNA here is from genome assembly GCA_948472985.1 of Iguana delicatissima. NCBI lineage: Eukaryota > Metazoa > Chordata > Lepidosauria > Squamata > Iguanidae > Iguana > Iguana delicatissima. The sequence goes on along the minus strand of CAOKZL010000098.1, from coordinate 2,919,344 downwards.
CTTCACAGGAGTTGCTGATCAGAAGAAAACTATACAGATCCCAGCAGCTTGGGGTGACAGGTAGGTGACAAGAGTGCCTACCTTTTTGCACCTTACCTTTTTCAAGGTGCTATTGCATGGGGATCATGCAAAAAGCCTCTTGTGAGAGGGAATCACATCCCCTGCACTTCCCTCTGCACCAGCTCTGTGCTGGATGCGAGGAAGTGCAATAGCTCCACCCCTTCCTTCTGCAGCGCAGCCGGGTACTTTCCCAGGCTGCGCTGGGGGACGAAGCATGGCTATCGTGATTCCTGAGGTTCCACATGCCAGGTAAGTGCAGAAGGGACCTGGGAGGAATGCACAATCATGCATCATTTTCAGGAAAAACTCAAAAGTGATATAATGCATGATTTTCACAGGATCGCTACGGGAACACTATGCGATCACGAGGACGTCATGCAGAACTGTTCTTGTGATTCAGCCTCACTCCCATGGCCATTTTGTATTCAAAGTCATGTGTGAAAAGGGTAGGTGAAGAGGAAAGAATGCCACTAGCAAAGTCTATCAGTCACTCACTATATAGATCCCAGCTAGTAGAAGCAGCAATTAGACCCTTTGCCTCAATATTCAGATAAATAATTAAAAATAAAACTCTTTAGAGAAACCTTAAGGAGGAACATGGCACCAGTGGGTGGGGGTTTGTCACTAGAACCTAGCATTTTAGTGTTACTGTTCTAGAAATTGTAAAAAGAAACGGAAAGGCAGGTCATAAGAATTTCTAGAAATTTTAAAAAATAGGAAGGGAAGATAAAAAGCCTGAAATGCCTTGCAATTAGGAAAAGAAAAATTGGATCAGAAAACAAGAAGCGAAGTGCGGCAAAAAGTGCCATTATGTCCTAACACATTTGGCCCATCTGGAGAAGTCCTTGTCCTCATACCACCTGCCTTATTATCTTCATCGTGGTATCTAAGTGTGAGTTCATATGCTGCAGGCAGAATCCTCTTAGTGCCAAATCAGATATCCTGTGCCATACCCTGTGTTATGGCAATGTGTTACACAGACATCAGTGAAGAAGTAGCCATCCAAAACAGAAAAAAAAATCTTTAGAGAAGATAGTCGAGATGCAGTGCCAAAATGGGAAGAACAAAGCTCCAGAAATAATTTCAAATCAAATTGGGAGGTTTTGGTGGGAAATTCTTTTTCTTTTTCATGGTCAAGTTGACTTCGATTTATAGTGAATCCATTAATGACAGACCTCCAAAAGCCTTGGTCATTAACTGTCCTGCTGAAGTCCTGCATACTTATGGCCGTGGCTTTCTAAATTGAGTCAATCCACTTGTAATGTGGTCTTTCTCTTTTCCTATTACTTTCCAGCTTGCCAAACATCATGTTTTCCAGTGAGTCATATGATTATGTGATAAGTCCAAAGTATGACAACTTCACTTTAGTTCATGGGTTTGAATCTATTTATGCAGATCATTATTTTGACATGAAAGATAGAATGAAAATCTGTCTGCCTCAAATACCATTTGGGGGTTACCTATAAATATTCGTATGGCCAATGGTGGAGATTGAGGCATCGTGATTATCCTTACCACCAGTTTCTTTACTGCCAGTCTAACACATAATGTAGGGCAGCACTGAAATCTTCTTGGTCATGTGACAAGTGTCCATATCATCATCAAATATTGGTGGTATATCACAGTATGTGTCATTGTGTGTGTTATTTGGTTTTCCTTATATGATCTTGAGGACAATGCATTAGATGATGTATTATCTGTACAATGCACTCCCACTTAGAAAAAGTCCACATGGAACCTTCCTACCAAAACATTAAAGTAATGCATAGACTTGTTTATAATTTCTTTTCCCAATGGGAGTTTGCCACACTATATCAGAAGATCCTCCTTATTTTCTCCACCACACCTGAACTCGTCATTTGGTTATTGGTGCTGATTTGGATGTAGAGCTAAGAATCCCAATTGCACACATAGCTCCCTACAAAGTTTTCGGGGCTCAGCCACACAATGAGAATCATTTTTTGGGATTTCTGATTATCTAAACCACAGCCAAGATGAATGAATTTCTCCAAACACAAAGGTTATGTGCCTGAAGACAGAGAATTATAGGTTATTGTTGTTGTCGTGTTGTATTTCTCCTTTTCCCTTTAGGAACCCCCATTGATCTGCTTTCTTTTTAAACTGCAATAGATATGACTTTAACTTTATAGTGACATTTTGATACATATTATGGCCAGAGAGGTCAAAATATTGGAAACAGAGATGAAAACAAGATTGGGATACACAGGATGTGGTGTGACACTTGTAAAAAAAAAAAAAAAAAAGGAAGAGAAACAAAGCTTCCTATTGTAGTGGATAGAATTTTTTTTGTTTGTCAAGGCCATACCAGGTGTGATAACTGTAAAAATCAGAGCTTTGTAGCTGGGAGAAAATGGATACCTTCAGAACTCTGATGCTGACAGTGAACTATAATTCAAAAGATCATAAATGTTCAAGTGTTTTGTCTATAGTACCAGCTGATTTGATGCTTATCTTTGGTGAACATGATAGCTGAAGGAAAAAATTGATAATCCCTCAATAGTAACTTTTTAAGACTAATAGATAATAAAGGAATCTCTTCTCATTTGGGTAGTAATACAAGCTTTCCCCACTTATCTGACAGGTTAAGGACCAGAGTACTGTCAGAAAATGGAATTGGTTGAAAAGTAGGACCCATGTAGTATAATGTAGAGAGCATGAAGGACTTATGGAGGCTCAATTGTTACTAACACATATGTTGCTTAGCACCCTTTTTTCCCTCTCTCAGCTCACTTTGCAAGCAGGGCATGCATGCAAATGGTTCTAAGTGATCCTTTGTAAGCAAGAAAACTGATTAAAGAGCAGAACCTCCATCAAATCAATGGAACTTGTCCTTGGTTTGGAAATATCCACAGAACAAATTGTCAGATTAATGGGTCATTGAAAGGTGAGAAACTCCTATAGAAAGTATAGTATTTGCCAAAAAAGATTTAAGGCCCTTCTAAACAAATTGTTCTGACCATCTCATGCAGTGGTAAAACTGTGAAGGTTTGTTCTTAGAGATTGTCATAATGTCTTTCAATGATCTCATCCAACAACTATGAATCAAGCTGCATTCAATAAACAAAAGATTAATCTAAACATTTAGGGAACAGAATTATATAAGATCAGCACAGATAGTATTTGCCAAAAAAGCTCCATCTGACTTAGAGAGGTGTTAAAACATTAGAGACCAGAGATATAAAAGAAGATAGAGATTTTTACTACCTTTAAAAAAAAAACCACCTTGTTCCTGTTCTGGTTCAGTCTCATTGCAGTGAATTTTAGCAAGGAGTGATAGAAGATAGATCCAGAAAGTCCAGAGTCCCAGCTTCCCTCATGGAAAACTTGAAAACAGAACATCTGTCTCTATGTAAGTAGCAAATGATCATTTAGTTAGGTGCATCAGGGATTTTTTTACATTGCCTAGCTGATTGTCAGTTCCAAAGATATTGAGATGTAACTTGTTTTCCGACTTAGTAAATACTTAAGCTCATTACCTAGACAGTTACTCCAAGCTGTATGGTGCTTTACTAGCCTTATGTAATCCTTTATTTTTTTTAGGATGAAGACTATAGTTTCATATGTCTCCGTTAAATCTGGTTAGACTGCCCAGACAAGAAGAAAGTGAAGGATACAACAAATTATCTGTATTTTTTACTCAGTTTCCACAGAGGAAACGAGACGGAGTTTGTGGGGAACATGTGGGTAGAGCCTGTAAGCTTCTGGTTGGCTAGATTTTCAGCCTTTGTTCAAGGGCTCAGGAGGAGAAAATGTGTATGAAATTTGTTCAGTTCATATTTCAGAGTAAATTTATTAGAGGCTCACTTTCCAAATCTAAATATTTAGATTTACCCTCAAAATGAGAACCAACACAGTGTAGTGGTTTGAGACTTGGACTACAATCCTGGAAACTAGGGTAGTTCACTGCTCGGGCATGGAAACCCATTGAGTGACTCTGGGCACATCACACACTTTTAGACTCAGAACCTCTCATGATAGTTTTGCCTTAAGGTTGCCGTAAGTCAGAAACTACTTGGAGGCACACAATAACAACAACAACAACAACAATCTTCAAAATTCAGTACATTCCCAAAGTTTGTTACCGAGTTCAGAAAAAATACACATTTAAATAGTAAATTTATTTTTTAAAAAATAATGGACACAAAATTATTTTATTCTTTTAGTAATTCCTTGGGGAAAGTGTGCATTTGAAAAACATGCAGAGAAATGCAAATTTTGGAAATGTATATAAAATGTGGACTTTTAAAGGAAAATATACATGAAAATATGTGCAGATTTCTATGTGCACTGAAAGAGGAAAAAAATGCGATATGAAAGCAGACAGATAAGAGTTAACATTCAGAAAATGAGATCCTGAATATAATCACAGTCAACAAAATAGAGCATCCTTCCTTGCCATATGAGTGAAAACAACATGTGGAATTGATAAATGGGTAAGTGTGGAGGAAAAGTTCTTGCACTTATTGGCAGTTTGCAATATGTAATAATATGCGCATATTATGTTTGTAGCTACTGATATTATGTTTGTAAATAGTGTCATTAGTAACATTGTCTCTTGGGTCTACTCCAAAAAGGAAAAGAAACCATACTGATTTCCTACTTCCCTGGGAGCTTACCTACCCTTGGGGAATATATCTTTCCATGGCACTTAGACATAGGCCCTTTCTGCAATGCCCCTTTTTATGGAGCTGGGGTGCGGGGATGGCGTGAGCAGCCTCTAGCGCAGTGGTTCTCAACCTGTGGGTCCCCAGATGTTTGTGGACTTCAGCTCCCAGAAGCCCCAGCCACTATGGCAGTGGTTCTCAACCTGTGGGTCCCCAGATGTTTGTGGACTTCAGCTCCCAGAAGCCCCAGCCACTATGGTCAGTGCTCAGGGCTTCTGGGAGCTGAAGTCCAAAAACATCTGGGGACCCACAGGTTGAGAACCACTGCACTATGGTTAATGCTCAGGGCTTCTGGGAGCTGAAGTCCAAAAACATCTGGGGACCCACAGGTTGAGAACCACTGCTCTAGCGAAAGGCTCTTGCATCCCAGTTCCTTCAGCTCCACAGCTGCCACCTGCTCACGTGAGAGCCCCACCCCTTCCTTCCGCAGTGCAGCCTGGGACTTTCCCAGGCTGCGCTGGGGCAGGAAGCGCAAGCACCGTGGCTCCGGAGCTCCATATGCATAGAAAGTGCACATGGGGGCCCGGTGCACTATTTTCGGCTCACAGACAAAAATCAAAAAGTGCACAGTTAGTGCCTGCCAGCCCCTAGATTGTTGCACAATTGTGAGTGCATCGTGTAGACAGCTCCTCACATTCGCATGACACTCGAATTGGCCCTTTCACATGGCAAATGCCATGTAAAAAGGGCCCTAATGTCTAAATGGGACCTACAAATTCAGAAGCACTATGCTAATGAATTTCAGCTGTTGGGACGCAATAACAGGAAGAAAAGGACTATTTCCTTTATAAACTGCTTGTGGACCTTCAGTTAACCACTGAAAGAAACAGAACTTGATAGGTTTGAGCCTACATGACCCTGTGGCCTCAGTCCTATTGGTTAGTCCCTACTAGAGTAGTCCCATTGAATTAATTGCTTAATGATGACTCAACGCGCAGGTAAATCTGATTCAACGGCCCTTTTTGCAAGTTACCAGATCCCAGTGACATCCTGCAAGGATCCCAGTAGACCCTGTCCCGGGAGGAGAGCATGACAGGAGTGCTCCCCTCTGCACTGGCTGCCTGTGGGAATGGCGTGATGCCCACACCTCTTCCTTCCTTCCACCACACAGGCAGGCACTGTGGGCAAATTTTGGTGAATTCTTCTCAAAAATTAATGAACTCAAATTCTCATCTGTTGCAAGGAATACATTTTCATTATATTCAGTTCATATTACCCTTGGCCTCATCTGAGAAAATCAGCAACAGAAGTTGTGGATGGTTTATGAAGCAGAACCACTATACTTCTCCTGCCGCATCTCTCAGAAAGTTCTGTATAAACATAATGAAGCTATATCACAGGAGTGAGGATTATTTGACCTCAAAGTTCCGTTTCCATAAGACATACTGTTTGATGCTTTTTCTTGTGGTTTTCATTACCACCAAGAATCAATCATAAGTGATATAAACAAAACAGGGAACTGTATTTCCAATGACCTTGCAGTGAACTCCTCACAGTCTCTGCCCCTCCATTTCAAGCTCTCTACTGGTGTGCTGAGTCACTTCCTGGTGGCTATTTACATAAAGTGTATTTTCGCCTCTGTCCCACTAAGGAGCACAAGCGTTATAAAAAGTGATGGATGAATCAGGCTGTTTCTAATCTGCATCACTTTTCTATGTGTCTTCCCATAGCTCCATTCCATTCCATTCTTTGTGTGTGCATCTGTGTGTTAATATGCCTTTTCAATTTTTTTAAAGCCTACATGAAGATTAATGTTTTAGTATAGATTAGGGTATATCAAAGTATAAATGTGTCTCTTTTCATGCTAGCTCAGGAAGTATAGGACTGTTCTGCACTAACTTGAAGCTGATTTATATGGAAAGGGTAGGGTTGCCCAAACTCAGGGCCTGGCCCTGAGTCTCCAGTATGGGTCATCTCCTGAAAAGACATGAGGATACAAATTATCCAGTTTTTGTGGGCTCAGCTACATGCAAAAAGAAAGGGCTGTGTGCAAATCTCCAGCTCAGCTAGTAGACCAGAAGCTTGCCTTAAGTTTTGTTTGCAACATGTAAAGACTCCCCATGGAGGCCTATGCATTTAAATAGTTAGCTCCCTCCTTCCCACTCAGCCACCCAGGTGGTGGCAAGGCTCACCTATGCCCTGCTGTGATCTACCTTCTGGCTAGAAGCAAGTAGATTAAATATTCTTTAATCACATTGTTCTGAGAACAGCCCCTTAGCTAAGATTTCTGTCTTAATATCCAAACAGGAAAATACGGTTATGTGTTATGTCTCAGTGACTAGTTGTGAGCAACCATGGTTGGTACTTAACATATAATGCTTTATGACAGAGGTTCTTAACCTCAGGCCCGTGGAGCCCTCAGAGGGGGTCCATGGAACCCTGCTGCAGGACACCAACAGCAGTGGCAGCAACAGGGCCGTGGCAGCAGCAAGTGTGTGTGCACGTGCCAAACTGCTCTCTCATTTGCAAATAAGGGAGGAGCTGTGGCATGCACAAATGCCTTCTGATGAGTCTCTTTGTGCCCATATACATCCCATTGCTGCATCCCTGACAAAAGAGACTCAGTAACAGCTGCATGTGCATGCCCAAACTGTTCTCTCATTAGCAAACAAGGGAACAGCTGGGGCATGCACACATGCCTTCCACCATGTCCTTCAGTAGCCCCCTTCCACTACCATGTATCTGAGGAAAGATACCCAGAGGCAGTCATCTGCATGTGCCTAAATGACTATCTCATTTGTAAATGAGGGAGTGATGCAGGAGAATGCCCACATGAGGCTGAGAGAATGTGACTTGCCCAAAGTCATCCAGTGTCTTAGCAGGGATTCAAATCCTAGTCTCCAAAACCCATAAATAAATAAATAAATAAATAAATAAATAAATATTTAACTCTAAATTTAAATACTTAAATATTGAGTTAAGTCTTGGGGATCTCCAGCAACAAATTATATTTACAGGGAGTCCCCAATAAAGGAAAAAGTTAAGAATCACTGCTTTGCGACATCACTAAAGGCCATCCCTAGATTGCAGGTTTTGGGACAGAAGCTTTAGGGGCTGAGAAGATCCTGAACTGGCAACTCTTAAAAAGGGAGGATGATAGCAATGCACAATGTACAAAAATAGATCAGTGCTGCATACACTCCAACTGTCCTCATTGTCAGGAACAGTCCCTATTAATCCTCTGTCATTATACTTTTTGAGTTGTTTTTAAAATGTCCATGATTCTCCTTACCCCTTCTACTTTCTTCTCTTATCCTCAGTTTACTTGAATTTCTGCAAACTGAGCTCCAAGTACAACAGTAGTTTGCTCTCAGTTACCTCAGCACGGAGAAAAGAGAGGTGGAATCATGTCATTTCCAGTATGCTCAGTCAAAAACAAACTGCAACAGCCTCTCCTGGCTCGTCTGTTCTCCTTTCTCATTAACAACTTTTGACCACTTGACCACACTCTGAGATTGCTTGACCACCCATATCCCAGTTTTTATTTGTTAAATGCTGAAGGGTATGATTTTGAATATGCATGACATAGATAACAAACTCCCTCCACTATTCTATGCCAGCTGTTTGCCATTTATTGGAACAGTGGAGTGGGTATTTTTTAAACATGTAACCATAGTCTTCTCCTTACCACTTTGCTCCAACCCTTGGCTAAACTCTAAGCTTCTTTTCATGTTGTTTGGACACTGACACATCATCAAATATCCACTCCAATTCCTCAATAAACTCCAGGAGAGAAATAAGTCATTAGCAGCAACTGAGAGCTGATTTTGTTCACCTTTTCTCACAAGATGTTCTTTACAGCTTCTTTGCCCTCTTTACTTGCAACAGCACCTTCAACGATTTGTAAAAATGATAAATGATGAAGACGAGCAGAGAGAAAATGAAAAAACAGAGAATTCTCTATTTCCCTAACTGGTAAGTAAAATACTTACCGGATTCAAGCAGTGAAATCAGGTTGCTCTCCCCTCTTGCATCAGGGTGCTGCCCCCAACTTCATTTCTAGGCCAACACATCTTGAATAGGTTAGATCAAATAAAGTAATCCTTATCTAACTCAATTATCTGTGTCTGGTCTCGTTATTTCATGGTTGATTACCAAAACCACTGTATATGAGAATATATAATATGTTTTGTTATATCAGAGATTCCCATAAGCAATTTGCTTAGTGCTGCAGTCTTCCAGTGATGAGCACATATGTCTTATCTGAGGCAGGGTAGAAAACTGTTCACCTAGCAAAAGAGAGAAGGATAACATTTGTTATTTCAAGAAGGTCTGGTGGTAGCAAGCCCTGGCTTTAGAAGAGCAGTCCATTCATATTTTTTTCTTGGACACATAACAGCCAGTATTCCTCCATCACCATCCTTGAGACTTTGGCCCTTTTTGCACCTTACCTTGTCCCGATGTGGTCACATGGGGATCACACGAGAAGCCTCTTGAGAGAGGCACATGCGTCTCCTCTGCTTCTCCTCTGCACCAGCTCCGTGCTGGCTGGAAGGAAGCATGAGGGTTCTGGCTCTTCCTTCCGCAGCACAGCTGGGTACTTTCCAAGGCTGCACTGGGGGAGGAAGCGCGATGGCCATGTCTCCGGAGGCTCTGCATGCAAGGTAAGTGTGTGTGGGGCTCAGGAGCAATGCATGATCACACATCATTTTCGACAAGAAGCCAAAAATAATATATTGTGCGATCACCACCTACTGGTTTCGGGATTGCGAGGACGTCATGTGAAACGGTCCTCGCAATCGTGCGATGCTGCGGAAGCCATTTCACATGAGAAATGGCATGCAAAAAGGGCCTTTGTTTCCGTACAACCAGCTAGGTCAGAATTAGAGTAACAAATCTCATACCACCACCTTTCCTCAGAACCACAATAAGTGATACTAAAGCCCAATTACCCTGGCATCTGTTACAAACCTCTCTCTCTTTCTCTCTCTCTCCCTGGTAGTAAAATGCCAAAGAGATACAAACCTAAAACTTGTGAAATTTTTCAGGACATCCTTTTTCTGCTGCTGAGGCACCTGTCTCACTCTGTCCAGTCATAGGGCTGCCTTGGCTTCTACAGTTTGACTTTCCCAAGTCAAGCAAAATATTTTCATTTCTTCTCACCAAGTTTTCTAAGTGATACACCAAATGAAATTGTGATTACAACATTATAGTGAACAAACATGGAAGCCACAAAAATAGAATTTTTCTTCAGAGTCTGGATTTCCTGTAAGGCTGCAGATTGGAAGCCTTTTGAAAGCTCTGCCACTTAAAGCTATAGGGACTGGCAGAGAGCCATAAGCAATGGCTACTGTTGGCTTTCAATTTCACTTCAAATGTATTGCAACTACCAAGGTTAAATCTGTGGTTAAGTGATAATCCCATAGCAGCACTGGAAGCAGTGAAGACTTAGCACTTCCTGAGTTTATCCTGAAATGTGGATTGTATATTTCTAAGTTGTAATGTTTCTAAAGTATCAAACAGATCTATTATCTTGCTTAACAAACTAGTCAAGAAAACTTAGGCCCATTGTCCTCCTTCCCCACTTTATTAAAAAACAAATCAAAGTTAAGAACAACAAAAAGATATAGAGTGAAGATGTCAATTTTTTATAAAGCCAAACATCCCACAATCCACTCACTTTCACCTATGGAAAAGTTCCTGTTACTGTTCTGCGTAAAATTAAATTAATTCAAAGTAAATTCAGGAGGTGGCAAGACCTCTAAATGCTCAGTTCTGCCTTGGTTTGACTGTGTTTGTCTTGACAGGTGAACCCTGAAAGGAACACCAAATAGAGACAAGTGTTCTGTACACTTAATAAAACTAAGGAGCATGAATCACAGTATTTATGAACATTTAGACTATGTTTACATAGAGTGCCTTCTCTTCAGATAGGCTTCAGCAGCTCTTTGCTGCAACTCATGAAGGCTCATTGAGGACCTGAGCCCACAATAATAGTCTTTGACCCATTAATCATAACAAATTGTAACCACAATTATTATTTATGCACTTATTAGTCATATTTATATAAATTTATACATTTATATTGTGGCTTTCTTCCAAAGAACTCAAGGCAGCATAAATAGCTCTCCATCCATTTTATCCAGGCAACAGCAACCACCTGCAGTCCTTTTACCCTAAACAATTATAATCCTATGATTCCACTTGAACTGCAATTTTAAGGGAGCTGCAGTGTGACAGGGCACTAGAGGAGCTCACTGAGTGAAATTTTAAATATCCCTTCCCAAACTTCAATTCTTGGGATTTCAGTGGGGTGAAACCATGGCACTAAACAGGAATTTTTAATGTTGCAATTCAATAATGTGAGGTAAGTCAGGCTGAAACATAGGCCCTTTCTGTGGAGATCCTGTGTCCTTGCAGAGGATGCAAGAGTGGTGAGACAATGACATTTCCACAAGATATCATCTATGACCCTTTCTGCAACTCACCTGTTCTCGGTGCTGGGGTGCAATGCTTGCATGAGCAGCCTCTTGTGACAGGTTCTCACATCCAGGTTTCTTCAGTTCTGCATGAGCTACCTGCTTGTGCGAGAGCCCTGCCTCTTCCTTTTGCAGTGCAGCCTGGGAACTTCCCAGGCTGCACTGAGACAGGAAGCATGACCAGCCAGGCTCCTGAGGGTCCACATGCAAGGTAAGGGTGCATGGGCCCCGGAGCAATGTGCAACTGCGCACCATTTTCAGCTTCAAGTCAAAAATGAAAAAATGCATGAGTGCTCCTTGCCAGACCCTGGAGCATCACACAAATGTGAGTGTGTCATGTGGACCCCTCCTCACATTTGCTCAATGCTCGAGGGGCCCTTTTGCATGGAAAATGCCATGCAAAAAGGGCCCAGTCCCATCGTTCTCCCCATTGCCAGCCAGAGCGATAGTGGAGTAAATCATTGAGGGGGTTTCTCCATCAATGGGCCCCGATCAAGCAACAGTCCCACACTTACCTGCCTTGCAGAAGACACAGAAGTATGATGGAGGTGCTTCTTGTTCCAGTGGAGCATGAGAAAGAGCCCGGCTGCACTGTGGAAGGAAGAGGCATGTCCATCACACTCACTTCCACAGGAAGCCAGTCTGGTGCAGAGGGCAGTATTCCCGTCGTGCTCCCTTCCCAGCCAGGGGTGCTGCCAGGATCACAAATAGAAGAGTATGGGAAAAGGTAAGGTGCAGAAAGGGCCATTCTATCTATTCCTGGTTCATCCATTTAGTTCCATGCCTCAGCAGAGATGTGAACTGGAACCACCCACATCCGAGGCTGACTTTGTAAACATTATATCACATTGGTTTTCATATTAAACTCACTTCATATATATCTCATATATGTAAATGGTTGCTGTGTCTCCCATGAAGGCTTCTAGCCTTCTATTTATTTCTTATCTATTTATTTAATTTGTAACCCATCTTTCACCAGACAGAGGGTCAAGTTTGGCTTACAACAAAGTTTTTTTAAAAAGATGCAAATAAAACAAGATGATATGAAATGTTTTTTAAAAAAATAGCAATCATGTTAAATACCAAGGATTTACAGCAGGGTAGAATCATTGAAAAGACGTAACAATAAAGATCGAGAATGCAGCAGATGCACCTCATCTAAAAAGTCCTTTTGCACACCCAGGGCCTTTCCATTTCCATTGTTGTAGTGCTATTATTCCACTTACGACATCCTGTATAAATCTGGGGTTTGTAGTTTACTGATGTCAAAGAGCTCTCTGGCTAAGAATTCTAAATGCCCCTCCCTAAACTACAAGTCCCAGGATTCCACAGGATATTGAAAGTGGAATAAAAGCATTATAACAGTGTAGTGCAGAAAGTTCACCAGTTAATCTACTATTTTTGCCATCATGATTACCATACCCCAGGGCTGATGCCCTGCCCTTTGGAAGTGGAGCCACCTGTCAGCATACAATTTCCTTTGAATAATGTTGCCCGTTCTGATAAATTATTCTTTCCCCCCTCCTAAAAATTAGAGCTTTTAATGATTTGCCTCTTGAGATATTGCTGATGAACCTGAGGGAAGTCCATCCGTTTGTCATTGCCATGTAGTGGTGTTCCCAGGCCGTACACCTCCACATTTTGATATGGTCTAATTGGCAAAATATATTAATTGGCAGATGTGTTGGCATAAAATATAAATTATACTTATGGCTGGCAAGGCTATGTGGAAGAAAGGGACACTGATCGGGAGTAGGTCAGAAATGACCTCAGCATGGCCAGGTAAAAAGTTCTCTGAAATTAGCCAAGAAAGCCTGACTTAATGGCTCAGAGCTAATCCTATCAACTGCCAACATCAGAAAACAATTAGGTAGCCAGGACCCCTCCTACTGCAATAGCCCAGAAACCCCCTCTCAACCAAGACATTGAGACCAATCAGTCCATTCCAGACCCATTGTCCACAACAGATTCCCTTTGTCTTGTATCTGGAACCTTCTCTGCCACAGGATATTTTCAGAGTACAGATACCCCTGATTTCAGGATGCCCAGTGCAGTCTCTTGAAGGTCTACCCATCACTCTGTCCATCTGACTCTTGAATGAGAACTGTCCTTAGGTCATACCTAAGCCAAAACACATTTCTGCTCTTCACTGCTCTTCTGGATTGGTAATTATAAATCCTCCCAAACCTCTCAACCTCTCTGTAATTTTTCCTCCCTTTCTCTTTCAGTTAGCTCTTGTGTGAATGCTTGATTGTGTGTATCATGAGTGTATACATGAGTGAATTCCCTACAATAAAAACACATTTTTAGCTTACCTTTTAAGCATTGTCTGGCTTTTGCTTGGCCTGACCCTGTAAAGTTGGGTAAAAGATCCTGCTGGGTTACTCTGCTCCTCATTTTGCTATAGGTAGTGCTCTGCTAATTTCCCCAATCTTAGCATTTTTGGAGCAAATCAAGTTGTCCCCCAAGGGACCTCCAGAAGTCGGGGTAACAGTGGTTGCTGTTGGTTCCTTCAGCATTGGGCTCTTGAATGTGGAGGTAGCTCTGTCTGATAAATGAAAATAAAAGTGCTGGTAAATATCATTTTTTAAAAAAGTAGCCATGTGAGAGAAATCTTACATATTAGGAGCAGAAAGCCATTTTCCACTGGGGAATTAGATTTCACTTTGCTGTGGAAAATGGCTTTCTGCTCCTAGTATGTAAGATTTCTCTAATTTGACAACTATAAAAAATTAATATTTGCCAGCATTTTTATTTTCATTTAACAGATTGAGCCATCCATGCTTCCACATCCTGTCTTTGCCATCTGATATCATAATTTTACAACAGCTAATTTACAAATATTTATTAAAAAGATTTACATATGACTGGTCATTATGTAAAGATTTTACATATTGTTGGCCAAAAATAACAAGTATTAATGTTCTGAATTATGCCATTGTTTTAGTCCAAAGAATGCTATACTAGTGATCATGCAATTTTCACAACTGGTTCACAGGTGGTAACCTAAACAGACTTGTTACACAAGAAATTGCACCATTGGTTGTGCCAGTGGTAACTGCTTTCACAAAAAGTGCAACCCAGCACAACTGCACTAGCAGGGATTTCACTCTGCTGACATTGCACTGGATTTAGATCAAACTGGGTCTACATGGACTTTTAAGAGAATTTGATATGGTGCAGCCAGGGTAACATAAATAATTCAGAACTCTCTATGGAATGATGAAAATCACTATTTATTTTTATCATTTTCACATACTTCAAAAGCAATTGAAAGACATTTTATTTGATATTCATATGTTAGGGAAAATTGTATCTAACAATGTGCATGTCAGTGAAAATTGTATACAAAATATATGTCTTAGGAAAAAAAATGTGCTTGAAAATTGATGAAAAAAATATGTGCAGATTTTTTAAAAAATGCATAAATTGAATGGAATTGACTTATAATTGAATACATATGAAACCCATATGGATTAGAAGTAGATTGATTTATTTACCTCCATTCTCCAAAGAAGCTTATAATTCCTGATCAAAATTACAAATCAAGCAGAGGAGGTGTCATCATTGCTAAGGCATTCTTTTGTTATTCCACACCTTCAGGTGATAATGTTATTTTGTAGCTTCAAAAATGTTTAATGTAAGTTTTGATCAATATGCACCATGGGTACTGGAATATTTGGCAGTCTCTCATGTTTGAGGTCAAATTTCAATGTCTTTTTTTAGTGTTCTCCAGCTTATTTGAGGCATCTTTTCATTTTAGTCTAGGCATGTTGCCTCACAGCTTGAGTACTTGATTTGCAAGCTCCCTTCTGATGATTTATATCCGTAGAGAAAGGAAGCCAAATGCAATCAACAATTGAAATAAACAACCCTCTAGCTAGCAAATTGTTTGTCCCTCTGATGGTCTCTGAAGGCGAGTTCTGCATAGCTTGCAAAAAATCCACCCAAGCAAATGTGAATACACACAGAAACACACATTTTGACCTCTGATGGAAAAGCACAGGATACGCTAAACATATAATACCCTAAACATAGCCTCTGTAGCTAGTAAGCATCTATGGAAGAATTGTTTTGAGAAATGTTGCTGAATTTGATGAAACCCTGCTTTATTCTTGCTGTGTGTCTTCAGTCATTTCTTACTTAGAACCATCATAAAGTAAACCTATCATGGGGTTTTTACAGCAAGATTTGTTCAGAAGAGGTTTGCCCTTGCCTTCCTCTGAGGCTGAGAGATTGTGATTTGCCCAAGGTCACCTATTGGATGTCCATGGCTAAGTTGGGATTTGAATACTGGTCTCCCAACATCCAAGTATAACAATCAGACCAGGAGCCAGCATGGAATACTTTTAAAACAGTGTCACTGAAACCTTGGTAAACCAACATTGTATAACTTCCATTGATTCATTGAGTCTATTCTAGTGGGGACTAACAACTGGATATAGGTCTTTGCCTGTACAGAAGGAGCATCAACATTAAAGCATTTGGCAACCCCCTTGAAATATCTTATCTTCACTGCAAGACCCATACTCAAAACATTGTGGGTGGAGTTGTCATCACAGTTTTCACAATCAGCACCATATATTTGTAGAATATCTGTTTCTGCATGGAACATTTTTTCCCTCGTTCATACAACTAAACATACACAACAGGAGAGGGTGACTGATCACAAAAACACAAATAATCCCTCTAGCAATGTTATCCTCACTAGTTACTGCAATAAGACAAGAGTTATTGTGTTTTCCAATAGAGAAACAGACAAAACTGATTTGCTAAATGTACAAAAAAAAAGTGGCACAAGTTTTGCCTGAGACTACCACCACAAACAAAAAAGTATCCTTTGTCTAATGGAAAACAATGTTGAGGTTATCCCATTTGCCATTTGAGGATTAATCATTCAAGATTTATATTGCCAGCTGTTACTCACATGCTGCTTACTTGTTCCAGCCACAGCATTTCTAGGTAGGGCTAGGAAAGAATCCTTGCTGACACTGGAGAGGTATTATCAATCATTTTTGAAAACCAGGGCTACATAGTTTAGTGGCCTGACTTTATTCTCATGCAAGAATGTCTGGCAACACTTACTCCATTCTTCTCAGAACTTTGCTCTGACTGTTTTTTGCTATGCCGGCTTCTGTGACTTCTTCATTTCTTCCATAATTCTCATTTTACATCACAGAATTGCTGCCATATCCTACCATTCTTGAAGTGGCATGGTGACTTAACCACACAATCCAACTAATCTATAACCCAGGACAAGAAGGACAGCTGACCGAATAGTAAGGCTTGCGGCTATACTTTCTTTGACTGAATCTCTATTAATGAAATGTCACATGAATCACATATTTCCAGCCACATATTCTGATGTGCAGTAACAGTTGAGGGCTTTATTGAGTGGTAGGATAGGGTAACATTTATCATTTGGTAAACTGATAATCTATATTAATAATAAGGGAAAGGTGACACACAGTAGGAAATAGATTCTCCCATGCTTGACAGTCCAGAGTAAGCTAGGGCTGAAGGAGAAGACTAGTATAGCTTCATTTGGGTTAACTTAAAAAAATCTATTTAGATCTCTAATAGAACTATGTTCCTTAGCTTCTGGGTTTTTTTCCTCCAGTAAAACCTACTGACACAGCAAAGTTAATACCCAGTTCCCCCACCTTCCATCACATAAAGTGATAAGGGCTTTCTGACAGCAAGGAATGAGGACAGAGTTGTTTACACGGAAAGAGTCTTCAGAAGGCCAATTTGGATGCCTGGCCTGGAAGGCAAACCTAAACATCTGTTAGAATATTGGTAGGATAGAAAGTTAACCCTGGCAAATTTTAAGACACTATATTAGATTGTACATGCACTAAACTCAGTGCCCCTACTTTGTTCACATTCTGGTCTTTCTGGATGTAGAACAGAAATGCATATCTTTCAATACAGTTGGATTCTCAATTCTCCAGCATGGCTGTTTAATTTGTCCCTGGGTTATTGGGGAAACAAATTCCCCTTTACGGTCTCTGTGTATATTATTTAGTAAAGGGGGTGATGGAATCAACAAAAAGGTATTATTAGTTTTACATCAATTCGGCCCTGAAATCAGACAGGCAACTTCTCTACTTAGAAAACACAGTTGCTAGTGTTAAGGCTTAGAGAATGTTATTGGATAGGGAATGCTACCTTTACATTTCTTCTGACATTAAATAATATTTCTCATGTATGGATATGCTTTTGAATAGTTGGGCAGCACCAAATGATATGTGCTGAAACTAAACTGCAAAACTCCTGAGCAGAGAATGGGTGTGGAACCACTCGGAACAAACCTATGCAAACTGTTTTGGCTCTTTCCAAAGAAAAACAATGTATAAAAAAGCAATGGTGTGGCTGGTTGCACAAAACACATGCCTTCTTTAGCATCTCTCTTTCAAACACCTTAAAGTTCAATAAATAACATAATTCCTCATATATTTCTTCTTTTTTATATGCTATGATTCATATTTTACTCATAAAATCAAGAAATGGATTGATGGATTGCAGTATTTTGGTTTTAAATTGTCTGTTAGTTGTTGTTGCTGTTGTTGTTGTGTGCCATCAAGTCATTTCTGACTTACAGTGACCCTAAAATTAAACTATCAAGGGGTTTCCTTGGCAAGATTTGCTCAGAGGGTGATTGTTTTGCTTTTCTGTGTGGCTGAGCCAGTATACCTTGCCCAAGGTCACCTAGTGTATTTTCATGACCAAGTGCAAATTGTCAGATAGAGCCCACTGAAATGTCTTTCATATATATTCTTTCATGGTATAAGAGAGCAGCTAAACAGTTAGAATGGAAGTAAAATTCTTAGTCTGACTTTGCCAGCCACCAATATCCTCATTCTAGTGTTGTTCTCACACCATTGGACTGTAAGAAGAGGTAGTCACAAAATTGTATTATTGTATCATACCCATTCCTATGTGTGTGCCAATCATGTCTTCAACAGCCATGTGGAGGGGTCCTACACAGAAACTAATGGAGCCTTCAAAATGTTTCTGACTTATGGTGACACAAAGGTAAACTTATCATGGGGATTTTCTTGGCAATGTTTGTTCAGAAGAGGTTTATCTTTGCCATCTTCTGAGGCTGAGAGAATGTGATATGCCCAAAGTCATCTTGTGGATTTTCATGGCTGAGAAGGGATTTGAACCCTGGTCTCTGGAGTCATAGTGCAACACTCAGACCACTGCACCATGCTAGCTCTCTATAAAGCTCCTTTGTGCAAAACATAATTCTGGCCAAATTAAGATCTTCATTTGCACAGAGGAGCTCCACACACATATAACTGCACATACATGGGACTTCTGTATTCAGCTCAGGTTGCTGAATACAGTTCTTTAAAATGCCACAGGACCCCCTCGGGCTGCTGCAGGTACCAAACTTGAGACCCTTTATTTCTTGACAGTCAGATGAAACTTCATAAGAGGGAAGATGAAAATGGCATTCAACACAGACTGGGGGAAGTGTTGAACATTTTTGTGCTAGCTGTTCCATTGCTAGAGTAAACCCACTGACTCAGTGTGAACTTGGTAAGTCAATGCTTATGTAAGTTCCACTGATCTGAATGTTCTGATTTAGTTGGGACTGCAATCAGACTGAAGTTCCAAAAGCTAGGGAAACAATGTTTCAGGGACCTTGGAAAACTACATTTTCAAGTGCTCTCTGCTGATGATCAGATAGCTGAAAAATATTTCTAAAGAAAGTGGCACACTGTGCACAATACAAATGAGCAATTTCATGGATATCTTCAAAATCAACACCATAGCTGAGGAACAGTTTTGACCAAAAACACATTGATGCAGGCCGAAGGCTGAATATCTCCAAGTAATGGGAAAGCAATGGAAGTGGGCACATCAAAGACATTTTGGTTCACTACATTTCTTTATTTTCTGTTTGGGTAATGTCATGATGTTAAAATAACTTCAGCTGTATTTTGCATTACAGAAAGCTCAATCAGATTACTTACTTACATTACTTTAGAAAGAGTCATCCTTATTTTTTTTCTCTTCAATCTAGCTACTGAGGTCTCCTCCTGCGTGTAATTTATGTACTAATATCAAATAGGCTATAATCCTCTTATGCTCAAGTCCACATAGCATATCAAATGCCCTTTTGTATTTCTTTTACATCTCTTGCTTTAAACTGTAATGTGTTAAATGATATTTAAATCAAAAAGTAACATTCGTTTGATGGAAAGGAAGCCACTGTAATTTCCCATATATGTGCTTGAAATGTGAAAAAGGGAAAAAGTAAATCTCGGCTGACATTCAGAGCCTGTGATAAGGCAGTGGGATATGTAAGAAACTAGAATACTAAAATAAAAAGCTTAAGTATGCTCTGACATGCT
This sequence comes from Iguana delicatissima, assembly GCA_948472985.1. Classification (NCBI taxonomy): domain Eukaryota; kingdom Metazoa; phylum Chordata; class Lepidosauria; order Squamata; family Iguanidae; genus Iguana; species Iguana delicatissima. The sequence continues at coordinate 2,899,811 of CAOKZL010000098.1, read as the reverse complement.
GTAAAATGTCTCAAAATGCAAATTCTTTATGCTTTTCTTAAATGTTGCTCATGTTCTATGTTACCGTGCTGACCTATATGGCAACCAGAGGATCAATGACAAAGGGTTTTCAGACAAAAATCTGTCCCTCTGCAAAAGAAGTGGTGACTGATGGCCCTTGTCAGTGAAGAAGTGAATTATTCCAGGTTTTAATCTGAATTTTAGAAGAAGTATCCAAGGTGTTGAACCCAGCCCCTAAATAGACTAGTAACTTGGCTCACTTCTTTAAACATGGAAACTACCGTCCACCACTATTACAAAGTAGCAACTGAACTTCCAATTGCCTGGAAAAGAAGATGTGCTGAGAAAGTGGTAGCTGCAGCAGTGAGATTTGGTGGCTTGAGGTAGAAAATTAGTTGGGGGTGGAAATGGTCCAGAACATTCTATCCCATCTCAATGAGGTCTTCCAGTACAAAACATCTGGAAAGAAGGGTTAGGAATGAATAATATGGGTTGGCCTTTGTATAGTTTATGTATCAGCTTTATGTGCTAAAAACAGTTTAAATTTCAGCAAATGAGAGCTCACCTTTCCATTTATGAAGGGTCAATAATACCCTAAAAGTGGAATCTCTGCAGTGGTGACACTGCTAGCTTTCTTTTTGTCTGTACTATTACACTTTCTGATTTGAGCCTTGGTCTTATCCTTCTTAGGGATGTGAAAATCTACCAGTTTTATTCTCATTGTGTTTCTCCACATTGTGCAGCATTCTTGTTCTATCAAGATTCCGCATTGTCCTGCAATTCCCCCCCCCAACATTTTTCTAATCTATGCACTTATTGACCAAAGCATGTTTACTTGCATTCTTTAAAATGCATATGTTTCAAGTTCTGTGCATTTCTGAAATAAACTGGTGGATTTGTGCATGCACTTCTTTTTCCCTCTGAAATGCACCTCAAGCTTTGACAATGTACAGATTTCATAGGTGGGATATAGTATATTCTGTTACTAGTCTCAGGAGGTGTGAAACTTATTTCTGTATGGAAATGTGAACTGTACAAATTAATTTTCCTTCCTTAATTTTCCTTAGCATACTGATTGGGAGCCAAATGGTTCAGAATAAGAACATCAGGGCACCTGTTACAGAAGGATAATTCTCAGATATCAAATCTTTGAGTAGATACGAATTGAACAATGCATTTATCAAATACTACTGGTAATAATAAATAACAATAAATTGTTGTCGTAGTTAGACAGACAGACACATAGATAGGGGGACTTACAGGCAGAAACTCACCTTCTACTAAGACAGAGGTGGTGGCTACTACATTTATTCTAAGAATTTTTATTCCTATTTGCCTTTTCTTTAAAACCTGGGAACCTTTCATATAACACTACACATTGTTGTTGTTGTTGTTGTTGTTGTTGGGTGCCTTCAACAATAGACTCTAAAGTGAACTTATCATGGGGTTTTCTGGGCAAGATTGTTCAGAAAGGATCTGCCTTTGCCTTCCTCTGGTGCTGAGAGTGTGACTTGCCCAAGGTCGCCCAGAGAGTTTCCAGGGCTGAGCAGGGAATTGAAAGCTGATCTCCCAGAGTCATAGTCCACTTCTCAAAGCACTACAGCATGCTGCCTCTCTACACTACACATTATAGTGCTATAATTCCATTTTTCCATGTCCTGGCATCATCCTCTGGAATCCTGGAATTTGTAGTTTGGGGAGGCACTACAGCTCTCTGGCTGAGAATTCTAAATTTTGCAGGTCCCAAGATATCATAGGATGTAGTCTTGACAGTTAAACTGCTTTAATTGTGCACCATAAAAGGCAACTGACCCTTTCGTCTCTTTTAAAAGGGGTTTGTTTTCTCATATCCCAACACAGTCCTGTAACAGGCTGCTGGTCCCTGTGGATTTTTTTTTCCAACCCAGTTAGATTGAATTGTATACCTATTTCAGTCTCACTTTATTTCGCTTTTTCTGGTGTGCAGTGCTCACTTGTCTCCACTAAGTTTACCCACCTTTGTTTGATTGGAAAAAAAACAACAACAACCTTTGCCTCTTAACTTGTCATGGCCTCTGAATTGATGCTCAACAAATCAAAGGGAAAACATGCATACACACACACACACACATCAAAAGCCCATTAAAAACCAAAACATTAAAACAGCCTCCCGAGCCAGTCTTAGTTTTAGGGATCAAAGAAACTACAAAACAGTATAGTGTTGACTGCCTGCCAGAACTCTAAAGGGATGCAATCAGCCTGACTTTGTTTGAACAGGGAATTCCACCCCTGAGGTGCTACTACTTGGAAAGTTTGTCTTGCCAGTTCACCAACCCAGCCTCTCAGGGTGATGGGACATGCAACATAACATCACTTGACAACTTCAGATTCTGGGCAGGCTCATAAAAGAGGAAGCACTGCTTGAGGTATCCTGGTCCCAACTTGTTTAGGGCTTGGTATGTCAAAGCCAGAACCCTCAAATGAGCTTGGAAACAAATTGGAAACCAGCATAGTGCATTTCTTAGTTCTCTGAAAGTACTATATTATGCATCTTCCCAGATGAGCTCCCACCTATTTCTGAGCAGTTGCTTTTGGTACATCAACATTCTGTGATTTTAACACACACAGACCTTCAGCTGCTGCAGCTAGGAAAGAAATTTGACATCTCATGTAAGTCTTTCACTTAATCCATCCAGTCAATCCATTCAGTTAAGTTAGTTAATCTATGTGTCCACGGCAGCCTTTGCCTACGCTAGGTTCCACAGGTGTTGGACTATAATCTCCATTCTCCTTAGTCATCATGAGTAGTGGTCAGTGTTGTTGAGAGCAGTAATCCAACAATGTCTGAGAATCCAAAACTGGGAAGGGCTCCTCTAAAATACTGGGAAGTGCAAGATATTGCAGAATTATCTTTCAAAGAGGTCCAATGTTTTCCTTTCCCAATCTCTGCATTCCATCTAACACTTCTTCTATCAGCAGCATTGAATTTTTAAAAGTTTTTTATTTTAAAAAAAAAAGCATCTTTGAGTACATTGGTTTGTACAAAAGAAAAATTTACTAATATCAAAATTTGATATATACTGGGGAATCATGTAGAGTAGAAAAATTTCTTTGAGATTAGTGGGCCTGCTTCTGTCTTCTGCTGTTTTACACAAAGCAAAACATTGCAGATGCAGAGGTAGCTGGAAAAAAAAAAGGATAGTTTGACTGAACGACAGTTTTCAGACATAATGACTTTCCTGATAAAGTAAAAGAATGAGTATTCATACTTGTAGGGTTCAAGCTCTCATTCTGGATATTATTAAAGCAGTGCAAAAAAAAGGAACCATGAGTAAATTATACTTTCTGTTTAGAAAATAAGTTATCGTATGTACAGCTACAATTACTTCATGGCAAGTGAAACGCTTAAACCTCCCAACATTCAACTGTTAATTTGTTACTAGTTTTGATGGGAGCAGAACTTCAGTGTTAAGTTTAATGTCCTGGAAAAAGTAATCTCTTAATGTAAGTGGAGTGAATAACAATAATAAAAGAGCTTCTATTTTTAAGAATATCCTATTCTTTTAATCTTTAACCTTTTTGACCAGCTACCTGGTCAGAGTTTCCACCTCTCCACCAGTGCAATAGTTTATGATCATATTTTTTTAGTTCAAAGGTCTTACAGAATTCATTATCTTATTACCCCCAAATCTCTCAGACTTTCAAACAGCATAATGTTTGATGTAGTGCATGATGTGAGGAGTAAATGTACTCTTCTCTGTTCTCCATACAATGGTTATCATATCCTAAATTTCCTCATATTGTCCTGAATAGTCCTGGAGAACAATTTCCTCTCCAAAGAACAAAGTTTTCCACCTGACACTTCAGTTGAGTCTGCCCCCTTAGTTGACCTAAGGGACCAAGAAAAAAGGACCAAACTTTGAACATTACATGCGTTCATGACATGTTTTAGACTTAGGTCAAGTTCCCATGGCATGAAAGGATGAAATTTTCATTTTTATGCTATTTTAATTCCCCATCACACACACTTTTATATACTTTATATTTATATCTAAATTTAGGAGTCATTACCAAAGGAAAAATATCAGAGTATGAATTCTGCTGGAAATATTTCATCTCCCCCAATTCTTATCCAACAGCCATTCCACCAGGCTGAGGAAGCTACCGTGTGCCTTCAAGTTGTCTCTTCCTTATGGGAATCCTATGGTGAACCTGTCACATGGCTTCCATGGCAAGATTTGTACAGAGGGGACCACACTGTTTCAGGCTGAGGATGAGGGGAGAAGAAAATCAGGACCATCACCTCAAAAGCTACCTAAATGACCCCCAACTTTCATCCTGCAGCCATTTCACCAGGCTGGGAAAAAGAAAGACAAGAGAGAAGACTTATCTATTGGCTCACATGACAAATCATGAGGAAGGCTTTCCCTTATTTTGTGTTATTTCCACTCTAGGTGTTAGGTGCAAAAATATTTCCAAGCATTTAGGATTTCATTTCTGAGTTTCTAAGCACTTCTAAAAAGATTTTTGGATATATTTTGATTTGAATCTATCTTACAGACTTCTTGCCTTTGTTCAGCTATAAGAACTGTGTCAAAAGTCAATAAGATAAGTAAAAGCTATTTGATAACTGACTGCCTTGTTCTGAGAACATATGTTTGCACAGAAAAGATGATGTTTTGTTCTAAGAAAGGTCACAATGACTATGTTCTGCAGATCTTGCAACTTTTGTTGAGCAACCTTTTAACTCCTGCATATTTTCTCTCCTTTTCATGTAATGTTGAAAGTTCTATAAACATGCTATTGTTGCAAATAACCCTTGTCCACCTGACCAATCTCTTGCTATTCACTCCACTCAGTGCATTGGATGGGACCCTTTTCACAAAAATTATTGTGTGTATGTAGGTATGAGTCCTTCCTAGCCTGATTCACAGCCCCAGTCCAGCTCTGTGCTTCACCTGGGAAGGCATGGGTAGACTGATATTTCAGTCTATTCCTACACAGGTTGTTACAATAAGATAATTAACAACAGCTAGCTAAATTTTAATTGTTAATTGTTAATTGTTGTTAAAAGTTGTTAACAACAAATCTAGTTGTTATATGGATCTCATAACAGTTAGGACATCTCTTTTAGTTTTATTATTCTTTGTTTTCCTTTTCCTTCCCCATTGCCATGCCCTTTTTTTTCTCCTGCTTCTCTTCAGATTATAAACCTGAAGATAGGTACTGTCTTGTCCTGTTTTTAGCCAAATGTAAGCCCCTCTGATAGCCTTTCCAGATACAGAACAAGGTATAAAGTGTATTAATAAGACGATATTATTATTATTAGAGGACTTGTATTTAATTTTCTGGAATGGACAGCTCTATTGCTAATTATCATAAAGCTAAATACTGAAGGAAAAGGGCTCAACAGACTGCAGCAAGTCAATAAATTTTTCAAGGTAAAAGTTTTTACTAAGTTATCTTTTTTTTACCATCCCTACATTCTGAAAGATTTCAGTATCTTTAAAAGTTTGATGATATGGGGTGCTCAGCAAATGAAGCTGGTATAGCCCCATCTGGTGAAGTGCTTTCAATCACAGCTTTTATATATTCTAGTTTCTAGCAAATGTACAAAACAAACATGCACACAGGTTTATACTGAATACTACTGAAATACTGGCAGTCAGGCTGAGAATAAGCAAACTTCTGACTTTTTTTTTTCAACAGAAAGAGCTCCATACACAATTGTTTGGTGGCTTTTATCTCTGTTCCACCCATGCTCATGGAATAAAGCAGTATCTGATCTATTACCACCATGTTGCTTTGCAATCTGAATGTTCTGGTGATAGTGAAAGTACATAGATCACACAAGAATAGGAACATCAAAAGTCAATTTGTTCTGAATGGTTTTGGCACACTTATACAAGCAGAGGAATCCAGGGTGCAGAGCAATTTAGCAAAGAGTGATGTTGCTCAGCAGCTAAGTGAGGTCCAATAGATTTTTGTTTAAAGTCTTGTTTAAAGTAGGAGTTATTTAAGCTTACTGTACAGCTGGGTTTCTCTGTGTGTACTGGAAGCAGTGATGGAAAAGAATTTTGTTGGATTTTAATGTCTTGATCAAAGTAGAGTTTTTTCTTCTGCAAAGTTGTTGTGAAAAGAAATAAACCTTCTTTGCCTCCAGAGTTTGCACATTTACTTTAGAAAAATAAAATGCACACAAAGGAGTGTATATTTTAAAAATGAGAGCAGGTAAAAATGTGTAAACTGAGGAAAATGCACAAAAATGCATAGAGACATAATGAACATATTAGGGAAAGCATGCATGAAAAATGCATTGTCACAATCTGATACACAATGGAGACAGTAAGACATTATAGGTGGCATTCAGAGAAACAGAATAAAACAGAGGGATTTTCATATTCCTATATGAATGTCTTTTTAGCTATGTAAAGTTCTGTTAAGCCTTCAGTTTGGGCTCAGTCATTCAAAAGTTCTCAGTAGCAGTCTGAAACATCCTATTTTAAAAAAGTTTATATGGAGTAATGGAAGATGGGACTCTATTGAGTCAATGCTGTATGGCATTGTAAAAATGAGAATCAGCATACCACTGGTTAAAATATGTATTTTTCCCTACCTCGTAATAACAGCATCAGCTAACAATGTGCATGTATGAAAGGAACATTGGACAATTTTTCCCTAGCATCATTGCACACAACCAAGTGCAAACATCAAGTTCTGTGCTGATAAGTCAAGTGCTGAATAATCAGTGAAAGGCTAATCCCATGAATGTCTCAGAGCAATGAGTCAGACTTGTAACAATAAGCATGTAATCAAATTATAGGAATCAAGTAATATGCATGCACATGAGAAACTTCTGAAAGCTTAACAAAGTATATGTAGTTAACTTCTTTTACAAGATAAGTTTCATCTACGCACACCCCAAAAAGGCTAATTCTATGGGTTTAATGGATTGGATAGATATTTACAGATATCTAGTCCAGGGATGGAAAAAAGTTCTGTTGGAGCTTCCTGAGACTCACTGAGAGAAAATGTGTACCTTTCCTAGGAAATTCATACATCTTCCAGTTTTGTGGAATATTCTGAAGATATTCAGTATGTACAACAGATAAATAAGGTGTCCAACTGAGAAATATGTACAGATATTCTTTTGTCAATAGGAAAAATTGTGTACTGCTGCTATATAATGGGCATACAGGCTGCCAGTCTGTTTCTGAACACAATTCAATATGCTGATAATATCCTGTGAAGCCATATATGGCTTAGGCCCAGGTCAGAATAGCATCTCCTTGCCATTCTTCCATTAGTAAGCATAGACCATTTCCGCACTACACTGATAGAATACTATTATTCCACTTTCAACATCCTATGGAATCCTGGGAGTTGTAGTTTAGGGAGGGGCCTTTAGAATTCTCAGCCAGGAACTCTTTGGCCTCAGTGTGTATGTGTGTGTGTGTGTGTGTGTGTGTGTGTGTGTGTGTGTAATATATTTGTGTGTGTGTGTGTGTGTGTGTGTGTGTGTGTATATATATGCTGGCAGGCTTTTGGAACTGAAGTTTTTTGAGGAAAGGGCTTTAGAGGTGTATTTTTTTAAAAAAACAACAACCTGTTTTTAATTGCATTTTATCCTTTCGAGACATATGATTTTTAAAAAATATTGTGAATAGTTTATTTTTATTTCAATGTTAATTTTTGTATTTTTTTTCCATTATATTGTTTAAAATTGTAAGCTACCTTGAGTCATTCAGTACTTTTTGGAGAAAAGGCAGGATGAGGATGAGGATGAAGAAGATGATGATGATACATTAGGGAAAATTGAAACAAGTGCCTATAAATTTCCATGTAGAACAAAGGATTGGATGAAAATGTGAGCAGAATTTTTCATCGTAGTTTCTTTGAAGTACTTTCTCCTTCATTCTGGTCCTCGTAAAACAAATTAAGATGTCCCTTGGCAAATTTTGTTCTCTCGCTGTTTTAGAACTTATTCTGAACATCTTATCAATTTCTTGTTCCATTATTTCTTCCGTCAATTCCATGTGCACCGCCAGTTCTGGTATAATACATTCATAAACATTTTCTCCAGTCCGCTCTTCTAATCCTCTCACCTTAAGGCATCAGTTTCTGTATCTCAGTTCCTGTGTTTCCATTCCTTTTTCTTGTCTTCTCTGTCCTTCTTTTATATCCTTCTTCTCTGCTTCCACTTGGGTCAGTCTTTCCTCAACTTGCTTAACATTCGTCTGTATTAACTTCATATCTTTGTTCATCTTCTCCATTCTTTTATTAATCCCTTCCATCTCCTTTTTAATATCTGTCTTTATTTCCGCTCTTGTATCTTTGAGCTCTTGCCATATTTCTTTTTTAAAATTTCTCAATTCTTCCAATATCTTTCCCCCAATTGGCACATCAGATAAAGGTTGCTCCACTGAAGGTCTTCGTTCCATTGTTAATTGTGATTGAGAATAAGCAGTAACTTTTTTTCTAGTTGCCATGGAGTTTTTTTACCTTACAATCAGATTGTCTTATAGTCAATTCTTATACTTCTTTCCTACTATGTATTGTATATATTTAAATTAATTTCCTCTCAATTATCTATAAGTACACTCTGTAAATATAAATATAAGCAAGTATATACAATGTACAACCAATCAAAAATCTAAATTCATTCAACAGAAATAAAGAACTATTTCATATCTACAAATCTTAATATGTACTGTGTATTATTACTTTAGTTAATTTCTTTTCTTCTTTCCAAATGTATATCATATATCACCAGTCAGAAAACCCAATTCATTCAGCAGAGAGAGAGCAATATTTCATATAATCAATATGCAATATTTCATATATCATATATTCAAATCTTAATATGTAATATGTAGGATTACTTCAATTACTCCTATTATTTCAATTAATTTCCTTTCCAAATATCCAAATATATATTCAAGATCTAGATTAATTCACCAGCCATATATCACAATATCAACAATTCATTAATCCTGAATCAGTGCTCTGAATTCTTATATCTTATATAGAACTCTACCAATATTCCAATAGCTACTGACCATTAATATTTCTCTCTTTCCCAAATTAATCTATATACAACTCTACACCATCAGAGGATAGTGTTCCCTATTTTTCCCCTTCTTCTTCTGTACTTAAATGGAGGAGGAGGACCTAGAATAATCTGCCGAGAGACATGTTATTTACCTTTTTTCCAAGGTTAGTTTCTCAGCCACGGCTCTTCCAAGGCCTCCACCCCTTCCCTCTTCCTCTCTTCTTTTAACAATCCCTTTCTTCCAATGACACTTCTCAATTCATTATATTTCTCTATATTACTTATTAATTATAAACTATTTTATTCCCTCCTCTCCCGTTCCCATAAGATTTGTATATTATTACAAATTAATTACCAAATTTCTTATTACGCAAAAATATAAAAATATAAAGCCTTTCTGTCTCTCCGATTTTCCTCAAGTTTCAATACTGCATCCTTGGGGGAAGCTCTCCATCGTTTAAATGAATGAGGAGTATGCAATGTCTTTCTTGTTAGCAATCAGTCACTAATGATTTCTTTCATTGCTTCAAAACCCCCTGTTCGTCTTTTCTCTCATAGATTTCTTTACCACCTTTATTTTTCACTATTTCAGTCCATCTTAACTTCTACAGTCCTGTTCAAACTCTCCCTTTAGCTCGGCTTCACACTCCTCTCGCCTCCTCTCTTCTTTTTTATTTTTCTTCCATCTCCGTCTCCATCTCAGTCACTGTCCTCCATGATTTCTATCCCCGTCTATATCTTCCTAATCTCTATTTTCGGAGATTCTTTTTGATCAACAGTCTCTTTGTTTCTCTGTCCTCATCAGTAAATATCTGACTTCAGTAGTAGTAAAGTCTTATATTATGTTAGACAGCCTCTTCTCTGAAATTGTTTCTTTTATATAAAATACCTGAATCCTTCAGTGCTCACGCAGTCCAAAATCAGAGTCCAATTTCATCTCTTTACCCCTTTCTACTTCACTCTTTCTGTAGTCTGTAATCTGTATTATTCTCATAAACACAAATATCATACACCAGAATCACCAACTTATCTTGCAGTATTTCAGCTTCACATTAACACCAGTCTCTTCTTTCTCCCAACCGTGTCCCCATTCGTAACTTCCAATCATGTGCTTGCTGAAACTTTAAACGTCCCAAACATCCAAAATTTGATCTCTTACCTCTTAAATTCTTGAGGCTAGTCTTCAATTGATAGGATAATTCAAGAGTCCCCACATGAGAAGGATATTGCTATCTCCTTAATGTACTTTAAATTCTTCTTCTTTTTTAAAAAGATTTTGACGTTCCTTCGAAGCCCTTAGGTTGCCCATCGCGGCTGTGGTATCCCCCCAGTTCTTGTTTGTCTTCATACCTTTGATATCGGGTACATCAGTCCCTATATCTTTCAGAAGTTGGGCATCTCGAACCCCCTAAGGGACCCTCCAAACTCCCTTTACTGGGGAGTATTTGACCGGCAGTCTGCCAAGCCGGTTACCCCACGTTGGGCGATCGTGTTTCAGCTAACTCGCCTCTACACGGCGACTCGGTCTGCCATGAATCCCGGAAGTCAAGAGACAAAGATTAAGGGGTCTGATGTGAAATATTTGAAGACTCCCAAGTTGGGGAAATGTTACATTTCAGCATATGAGAAGAAGAAAAGAGGTGTGGTTATATATGTAAATACAAAATACCCTTCACGAGAAATCTTTCAGGACATAGAAGGACATTATTTGGGGGTTCAGGTTCATCTCCTTGAAAAGAAGATACTATTAGTAGGAATATATTCTCCATTAGAAAATAAAAGCAGATTTTATGGAAAAATTTGTGAAGAAATACATAAGTATACGATAGAGAAGGAACAGGAACATATTTTGATGATGGGAGATTTGAACGGGTTACTGGACCCAGTCAAGGATAGACCTATAAACCCAAAGGGGAAAAAGAAACAGGGAAAATTACTGAAGTTTTTTCTCCATCTGATGGAAGAATTTTCATTAGTTGATATTTGGAGTAATAAATATAAGACTGGTGGTTTTACGTTTTTTTCAGAAAGTCACCATTCTGTGTCCCGGATAGATATGTTTTTAATTTCCAAAATGCTGTTTCCAATAGTTAAAGAGATGGAAGTACTTCCCAAAATTATCTCGGATCACAATCTGATTCAAATAGAATTAAGTATTAGGAAGAAAGCTAAATATCCAAATTGGAGAATAAATGATTTTCTATTGAGAAATACAGAATATTTACAAAGGGCCAAAGAAGAATTGAGATTATATTTCCGGGAAAATGAAAAGGATGGAATACCTGCAAAAATAATTTGGGATGCTGGAAAAGCAGTAATGAGAGGCTTGATGATAAAATGGAATACGGAATGGCGGAAGAAAAGAGATGAGAAAAGAAAGAGATTAGAAGTGGAAATTAAGAAGCAAGAGGAAGTGTTAAGAAAAGATCCGAGAAATGTTAAGCAAATGAGAATGGTAAAGATGTTACAAGGTGAACTTCAGGCAGAAATTCTCATAGAGATGGAAAAGAAATTAAGATCAATCAGACAAAGACATTTTGGAAACGCTAAAAAGCCTGGAAGGTGGCTGGCCTACAGGTTGAGGAAAAGAAAAGAAAGAAATTTAATTTTGGAAATTAAAAAAGACAATGAGACGTTTTCTGATCAGAAGACAATAATGAATGAATTTAGAAATTACTTTAAGAATTTATATCAAACAAGGAGAGAAAGAGACAGAAACAGAAGGACTGGAGAATATTTGAATAAACAAGAATTAATAAAATTAAGGGAAGATCAGAAGAACATGTTAAAGGCTAATATCACCTGTATGGAAATAGTAAACACAATCAAGAAAATAAAAGTGGGGAAGGCGCCGGGTCCAGATGGATTCACTGGGCTATATTACAAGGAACTCCTGGAAGAAATTAAAGATCCAATGAGTAAAATGTTTTACGAAATCATGGAAAAGGGGAAACCGGACTCCTGGAATGAAGCGAACATAACATTGATTTTAAAAGAAGGGAAAGATCCGGCAGTACCAAGCAGTTATAGGCCCATAGCATTGTTAAATATAGATTATAAAATTTTTACAAGTATATTAGTGGAAAGATTGAAAAGCACACTACAGAAAATTATTCATGAAGATCAATGTGGGTTTTTATCAAAGAGATATATCAGAGAAAATATATGAACAGTAATCAATATGTTGGAATATTATGAAAAACATAACGAGAAAAAATGCATGTTGATCTTTGTTGATGTGGAAAAGGCCTTTGATAATGTAGAGCATGAATTTTTATTTGAACTGACAAGGAGAATGAATTGTGGTGAGAAGTTTACAAATTGGATTAGACAGATTTATTTGAGTTGTAAGGCCCAACTTTTGATATATGGAGATAAGACAGACCCTATACCAATTAATAAAGGAACATGACAAGGATGCCCACTCTCCTCCCTATTGTTTATAATTATATTGGAAGTTTTGTTAAGGAAAATAAGAGCAGAAAAGACAATAAAAGGAACTAGAATAAAGGGGGATGAATACAAATTAAGGGCATACGTGGATGATCTTGTTATTTTTCTTGAAGATCCGGAAATAAGTCTTCTAAAATTAATAGAGATATGTAATGAATTTGGAGAATTAGCTGGATTTAAAATTAACAAAGATAAAACTAAGATCCTAACCAAAAATATACATAAGGAAGAAATTGATGCATTGGAAAAGATGTCTGGATTTAAAGAAGTAAAAAAGGTTACATATTTAGGAATAGTCATTAGTAAACAAAACAATGAATTATATGAAAATAACTACACCACAAAATGGAAAGAGGTAAAGAAAGATCTACAAGGTTGGTCAAAGTTAAATCTTTCTTTGATGGGCAGAAAGGCAACAGTCAAAATGATGGTTCTGCCGAAGATTAATTATTTGTTTCAGAATTTACCTATTATTACAAATTTCGGATGTTTTCAAGAATGGAAAAAAGATCTTACACAATTCGTCTGGGATAGAAAAAAATCAAGAATAAAGTGGAAAACACTGATTGATAGAAAAGAAAGAGGAGGATGCAGCGTACCAGATATGAAATTATATTTTATCGCCAACAGCATGACATGGCTGAAAGACTGGATCGAGTTAGGAAACGAGAGACTGTTAAAACTAGAGGGGGCAGAGCTGCGTTTTGGATGGCATGCTTATTTCTGGTATAACAAGTCGAAGATAGATAAAGATTTTCTAAATCATTATATTAGAAGCCTGCTGTACGGGATTTGGAATATTTGGAAAAAGAAGATTTACACAAAAATACCACTATGGGTATCTCCCCAGGAGGCGCTAATGGGGAGGTTGAAGGAATCAATAACCAGATGGCTAACGTATAGGGATGTGATTGTAAGAGACCCTGATGGTGAACAAAGAATAAAAACAAGAGAGGAACTATCAAAGGAAGGAAGAAACTGTCAGTGGTTCTTACATCTGAAATTAAAGGAAAGATTCAAAATGGATCAGAAACTAGAAGGGATAGAAATAAACCCTCAGTTAAACAACAGGGAAAAAATAATATTTGAAAAAAAGAGCATTCAACAGCTCAACTTTATAAATTTATAATGGACAGAGAAACCGAAACAGAGATAATAAAAGAAACAATGGTAACATGGGCCCAAAATATCGGGCATGAAATAGATTTGGAACATTGGCAAAAAAGTTGGATTAATACTCAAAAGTTTACTTTGGTACAAAATCTGAAAGAAAACTATCTAAAAATGTTACACAGATGGTATCTTGACCCTGTAAAGTTAGGTAATATGTACAAACTGAAAAATAAGAACTGTTGGAAATGCCTAAAAGAAAATGGGACTTTTTACCACATGTGGTGGAAATGTAACAGAGTAAAAGGTTATTGGAAAAAGGTACACAGAATAATGCAGGACGTATTACAAATAGATATCCCGTTAACCCCTGAAATATTATTGTTGAATATGCTGCATCAGATCAATAAAAAATACCAGAAATATGAAGAAATAATATTGTATATGATCTCTGCAGCTAGAACTGAATATGCAAAACATTGGAAGAGACAGGAAATACCAACACTGGATGAGTGGTTTCAGAGAGTTATGGATTATATTATGTTGGCGGATCTTACACATAGAATGAAGGATCAAAAGTATGAGAAGAAAGAATGTAACTTGAGTCCTTTAAAAAAATCAATAGAAGAGAACTGGAACAAGTTAAGCATAAGAGAGGAAGGAAAATTGTAAGGAATAGTATAATTAATAATGAGGCGGGTCATCATAAATATAATAGTTGGGAATGAGGGTCACTAAGAAATAACTAGAAAGAAAATGTGGTTCAAACAAGAGAAGGGTGGAAGTTTGGTTTGTTTGTTTTTTCTTTTTTTAATATGGAAAAATTGTATTAATCCATTGGTTTGTAGATCAATTTTTGTTTTCTGTTTTTCTTAATAAAAATAATTAAAAAAGAAAAGAAAATGTGAGCAGAATTTGGAGAAGTGCAAAAAAATGATGCTTTTCCCACAATTTTTCATTTGTAGCCTAGAGAAGATCCACAGAAACCAATAGGACTTGATTTCATCATGATTTAAGTACCATTGATTTTAATGAACCTATTTTAAGTATATATTAATCTGGATCTAACCTAATCTTTCTTCCTTTGTGTTTCAACTGTTGCGTGTGCAAAATTTCACACAGACCTGGGTAGTCATATTTTTAAGTATGACTCATTAAGAGAAAGATTTTGAACAACTTTTTTTTCCAGGCAAAACTAGTCCATGACTTCTGTGATATGAATGCATTGCCATCTAGCATATTAAGCTCTCTAAGTGCCCTAAACATAGCTTGATTGCAGTTCCTGCAGATCTCTGGAAATAAAAGATTGAAATGCTGGGAGTTTTCAGCTTCATTACATTGCCTAATTTGAGACCTGGGTATATTTAGCAGAAATGCAATGCAACATCTAATGACATGTCAGAAATTGAAGATACTACACTGAAGTTTCTGAAGGTACAGACGGTAGTGTAAGACTTACTTTCCCTGTATAATAAAACCCTTAAAGTCTCCTTCTCTATTGAAACAAATGTTGTTTTCCATTTTTATTTAAGCCAATATTAGTCCAGGACAATTTTAAAAACAATCTTATTGCCCTAAAAAGCCAAGCTAATGGCTTTTATCCACAAATTGTAATCTTGTTCTATTTCAAGACTTATTTATATGGCTGTTAAAGATCCACGATCAGTCCAGCAACAGGTTGCAACGCTAGACTGGGGGAGGGAAGAAGACACATGTCAAAAATGACAACAGCTTGAAAAACTGTAAAATGCTATGTGCATCCAAGAGAGAGTGACTGCTACTTTTAAGAAAGGGGAAACACTGAGTTCAAAATTGCACTAGACCAAAGTGTTTGTTGCTTGGTTAGATAAGGCACTCAGCACCTATCCTCCTTTGAACTGGAATTTCATTTGGAGTTCTATTCAGAACACCTAAATAACCAATTGCGACAAAGTTCTGGGGGGTATGGCTATCTGAAGTGCCAAGGCAGCCTGGAAGCAGGTTGCTAGGCAATCAAAATACACCTCAGGAGAGAAACCCGTCCCAGTAGTATGTGGGAGAGGGTTATGGCTAAGAAGAAAACAGTTATATAAAGCCAAGTATCTGTGGGGCATTGGATTCCTTCAGTGAGAGCCTAGGAAGGAGCTAGAAAGTAGAGTCAGAAACTGTGGCTGTGTTGGAAAGTTTAGTTCTCAAATGGAAGCCTGGTGAGAGGCAGTAGAGTAATTTAGCCTTAATAGGATCTGTTAAAACAGTGTGACGTAGATTGGGGGTTGAGTCTTTGGTGGGAGCTTAGCCAAAGACCTGTTATATGATACTTTGTGCCTTATATGAAAGTCTTGTCTAAAAAGTGTACTGAGGAAATGTATCAACCTTGTCCTGAATAGCAAAGCTAAACATGCTACTTTATTCTTACTGTTATCTTAATAAATCCTACAGTTTATTTTTGTAAACATTGATTCGGCTTGAGTTGTATAAAATATATAAACTAACACAGAAAATATGCTACCATAAAATAATTACATGATTCTAAATAAACATTGAAAATCTTCACCCTTTTACGTAAAGACGATGTTATGAGGGGGAAGGCAGAGCTGTGTGTTAAAGACAGGGTGCTTTATCAGACTGAGAATTGCCACCCTAATTCTAATCTTGGTGTCAGAGTTATGAACAAGAAAAGTACACTACTTTTGAGCTTTACACTATAAGGACACTTTAAGCACAAAACAAAATAAATAAAAAAGTTAGAATAACACAAGAGCACTGCTGCTGGATTTGGAACTTGGTCACTATAGCACAAGATGGTCAAGTACATTTGACCACTCAGCATTCCCAAGCATGGATGGGCAGAAGACAAAATGAAAGGCCTAGTACTGGATATAAACTGCTATTTCTTTCAGTGTAATAGCTTCTAAGTAAGAGAGGTTTATCAGAGGGAAATTTTGAGAAATAATCAAAAATATTCACAACAATTCTTACTCAAGAATCAAATAAGTGAGTGTATACAAACCTGTGTGTATGTGCAGTCCTGAGCCTATTTCAGGTGTAGAAAACTCTACCCTGGAATTATAACTTCCATGTAGAACAAAACAGGGATGTGGTTATGCTGAAGAATCTGGTGCTGCTCTTTCTAGATTGTGCTAAAGCCTCTGCATGCATAAGGTAGAGGTTCTTGGTGCAGTCCTATTCCATATTGCCCTGCGAGGGAACCATAAGACATGGATGTGACTAGAAAAGTCTAGTCATTGCTAGACACAGAAAATAAATTCATTTGGCTCACCTTTCAACATGAATATATGCAATTTTCCAAGTAAACCAATAGGTGACTCAAAGTTCAATTATCTCAAGAAATTTACATTTCTCTGAATATTACACTGGAGTTCTGCAATTTAATTATGAACACAAAATGTGTATGTTCCACAGAAGTGCTTTGAAAAATGGATATATTTGTGAACATAATGTTTTAAATGAATTATTTTATCAAAATTATTTTTTAAAAAAGTGTAGTCTACAACATTGGATACAAAAGCATATATTTATGAACAGAACTTTTAAATAACATTCCCGAAGTTTAGAATTTAATAGACTTGAACAAATTGCAAAAATGAAAACTATGAGGAACGAAAATTGATTGATTTCACTAGGCTTTATTCTGGCACTGACACTAGTCTCTACTTGAATGAGGATTATTTATTTACATATCATCAGCCTGTAAAGATCAGCCCATGCAGCTGCACTCACGTAGACATCCCTTTCAGATCTAATTTGTATGCCAGCTATTGAAGCAGAAAGATGCAATAATAAACTTTCCAGGTTGTTAAAAAGCAAAGGGGAGTGGGAAACACAATCCATAAAGCTGCTGACTATAAAATGTAATATTAAGCACCTTCTACACCACTAGGCTCTCAGCAGACGTCAGCTTGTTCCAAGTACTGGGCTTTTTTTCCCCCTGCACTATCATCTAGCTTGACAAATTTGGCTCATTGGGTTTAAAGCTTGGGAAATGGTGTATGTCTCTGCATCCCAACTAAATGAAAAATTCTAGAAGCACATCCAATTATTTAAGAATGAATAAGAGTGATACAAAGGAAAGGTGCTGCGTGCTCTTTTCCCTTTCCCTCATTCTCCTCCCAGGGCAGCTTTGCATAGCATGTTTTATTTCCATCTTGTATGGTCGCTTGCCATCCTTTGTGATATATTCCAGTTGATGAACACTTCATAGGAACAGCTGTGCTCGATCAGACCAAAAGCCTTTCTAGTCCAGAATTCTGGTTCTCATGGACAGACCAGAGAGGCTTAGCCTCTCCAGGACTCGGAGCCTCCGCAGGGATTGGAAGCTGATTAAGATGGTCCACCTGAGGAGGCTACGGATTCAGATGGGTTCCTGATGACTCTTGAGGAGTTTTCTGTTGCGTCAGCAGGCTATTCTGTCAAAGCCCTGGTTTACCTTGAGAATGAGGAAATGACTGTGTTGGTGGACACAATCACTTCTGAGTGTCCCCTCTCACAGAATAGGGAAGTGGCAGCAGTAAAATGAGTGAGATGGTAACTAGAGCAACACTGGCAGGAAACTCAGAGTGAAATTGACCAAATGTTGGCTAGAACCTACTTGAGGACCAGGGAGCAGAAAAGTTTTTCTCTATCTCTGTCTGTCTGTCTCTCGCACTCTCTGCCACCATTGTGTCTGCAAAGAGCAGAGCTGTTTCAAGTCATTAGGGACCCTTCACACCTTGACCCACAAAAATAGAATCTAGACTTCTCTATAGTGAACAATTCACTAAGCATTGAACACTTGTATTTGTTCTGACTTGGATGCTACAGTTAGTGCAGATCCTGAAGGTGTAACCTTGACCCCTGCTTGTTCTGCATAAATGGATAGCTTTATGCAACCTGAGGATGTGGACAAGATCCCTAGAGAAATGAGAACCATCACATGTATGCTGGATCCTTGTCCTTCCTGGCTAATCAAAGATATCAGAGAAGGAATGACTAGATGGGTAATGGGAGTGTGTAATGCCTCTCTCCAGTGAGGCATGATCCCAACCTGCATAAAGGATGCAGTTATAAAGCCCTTTTTTAAAAAGGCCTCCCTGGACACTACCCTGGTGGATACTTAATGGTCTATCTTCAATACCCCAGTTTTGGACTCCCAGATCCTGGGCTTTCTGAATTAGACTGATTAAATAGATGTTTTTCATTTGTACTTCAGGATAGGTTATGGGATGAAGACAGCTTTGGTCACTTTGGTGGATCACCTATTTGGGAACAAGTCAGGGAATTGTGTCCCATTCCTTGGGATGTCTGATTACCAAATGGCGTCACATGCCTTAGTTACACCCCAATTGGATTACTGTTATGCACTCTACATGGAGCTACTTTTGAAGACTGTTTGGAAGCTTCAGCTGGTACAAGAAGCTGCAGCCAGATTGCTAACAGATGCTGGCTATAGGGAGCACACAACTCCTTTGTTGCAATAGCTCCACTGGCTGACAGCCTGTTTCTAGGCAGAGTTGAAAGTGCTGATTTGATCTATACATGTCTCCCTATATGTCTCAGGCCCAGGCTATTTGAAGGACCTTATCTTCCCTCATAAGCCTGCCTGAGCTGTAAAATCTGCAGGGGAGGCACTTCTCTCTATCCCACGCCCTTTACTGTCACGGACGGTGGGGACACAGTAGAAGGCCTTCTCTGTGGTTGATCCTGCACTTTGGAACGCTTTCCCTAGGGAAGTTGGGACAACTTCTTTGTTTTACTTTCAGTGACAAGTTAAAAACTTTCTTTTCTAGCAAGCTTTTGGAAATGTATTTTAACAAAAATTAATTTTATGGTGCTGTACTGTTTTCAATCTGTTTTAAAGTAAGATTTTAATTGATTTAATTCTGTTATGATTTAATCATATTGGGTTTTTTTTCTAAGTCCAAATTGCTGATAGGCATATGGCCTATGTTTAACATCTAAGTTAATTTATGAATCATGATCTGTGATCTTGTCAATACATATATAGCAAATGGCTTGCAAAAATATTGAATATATGATTTGGATCTTTACATAAATTCATTGAAAACATTTTTTGAAAATAAAGTTCTCCATTTTCCTTCTGTTCACACCTCTGTTTCTGATAGCTCCTCACACCTCTTCAGAAGCTACTCCAGAAAGTCAGGAGTCTTCATGAATAATGTAAGGATAAACTGTGAGTGGGACAGATGAAAATAATTTCCAAATCAGAACTGGAGCTTTCATCTCCTTGCTTCAACAGGAAAACCCATGTTTTGCTTTGTTTTTATCTTCAGCATATATGATCATTTATACTCAACATTGTTCACTATCTTCAAAACTTATTTGCATATAATAATCAAAATTAATGACATGATAGTTGACATCATGCAATTGCATTAATATCCTGTCCTCTTCTGCCTCTAACCAATGGTATACAGGAAGGAAAGGTTTCCTCTGTGTCCAAAGGCCATAAGAGAAATTTAAAAGATAGGCTTGGCCCTGCATGCATCAGTGTGATACAAGCTGCTTCAGGCAGCTCCAGGAGTCTGAGTGGTAGAAAGGGATGCTTTTAGGCAAATAGAGGGAGGTAGGAATTTATCGTTAAAATGGTACATCTTTTAAAACTGCTGACCATATGAGAGATGTGTCATTGGGGTTTTGATTCTGATCTTGGGCTATCATGGGTGTCTGAACAATACATGGAGAGGGTAATTCCACATCAGGCTTTTGAAAGTATCTATATCTGGATGCAGCCTTTAATAGCTTAATGACTATTCATACATTTGGATGGAAGAGATGTACATTTAATTCCTCTGAATAGTCATTGGTCACAAGTACTATAAATGACACCAAAATGCAAGGTTGCAATACAGTGATTCCCATGTGTCTTTAAAAATAAATAAAAATTAGGCAATTCTTTTAATTGAGATATCCTGATGTTTTGGTGATATTTGGAGTACAGTGGTAATTATACAAAATGTCATATCTTGCTAATTAGGTACATTCTGTGGTGGTCATGCATATTCATGCTTTCTGTTGTTTATTTCCACAGATCATCATTCACTGGAAATTATAAAGCTGCCCTCCAGTTTTCTGGGCCAATAATTTTCTAGGCATAATTCCCAGTCATATACTTAGAAGAATACATTTGAAGTTACAAATGCATCACAATTACTCAATACTACTTGTAAATGGCCAATTTTGAGTAATGATCGTCATGCAAGAATAGCAGCAGAACCACTTGGACGTGCAGTATATTTCTCTTTTATCTCGCACAATCAATAGATAATGCAGACAATTAATACTTCAGTGGTTTTAAGGTCTAGTCTAATTTGTCCATTTAGATTAATAAACTAACACATGAGTATGCACGCATGCGCACACACAAACACACAAACTTCCCCAGTACATTTTTAAAATTCAGAGTGCGTTTGGTAAAAATGAAACATGACTGGAAGCAACATGGCGCAAAGCATATAAATAACTAAGAAAAGTTTAGTTAAACATGTTAACATAGTATAAAGCCAGGATGGGTGATGAGCATCCCTCCTGATACTGGTCAGTGACTCCCATCTGCTATATCCAGCACAGCCAGTGGTGACAGATGATTGGAGCTGTAGCCCAACATCATCTGGAGGGAAATGTTTTCCCTGTCCCTGGCATGAAGAGTAATTGTAGTACTGAGAAAAGAACAATATATTGCTCTACTACACTGACTGTTACTAATGGCATGCAAAGCATAATGATGTGAATATCTAACAGGTTTGTTTCCCTATATAATACAAAAAAAGATAAGACAGCCCATGTCTTTGATCAGCTATGGTTCAACCTTCTCTAGCTTTGCTTATGACACTTGGATTAGTTTCAAAGATAGAGCTCAAGCTACACTATGTTGGATATGCTATATTTGAGAGGTCACTTTTCCATAGTCCATTATTATGCATGTCAAGGAGTTTGTTTTATCACGGCACATTGACATGGAATTTTGAGATGCTTTCAGACAGAGGAATCCTACAACTGTCAGTTAAGGGGCATTGTGCAGCTATTCTGCCACTTATCCTTGAGGAGTGGGTTTCTTTTCTTTCTTTCTTTCTTTTTTTTTTGGTACAAACTAGACAAAAGAAGCAATAGTACAAACAGGAGGCCCATGAATTTAAGATGACATCTGGACCTCCTGAAAACTTCCATAAATGAGACATCAGACAATTTTGCTTAGAAGTCCCTTCATTTGTGGAAGTGGCCCTCTGACACTCTTAAAAAAAATCAGTTTTGGCACACTTTATTAAGGTAACGGAAAGCAGCAACTAAAGGATTAGGAAAAAATACTTTCCTCCTGCCGGTGAATTAAGTTGTCCTCTCACAACTTGGCCCTAGTTACATACCACATATAAAGATGCATTCACACAGCATGTCTGCACTTGGTAATTTGAATAGAAGTAGTGGGCATCTTAGTTTATGTTATGGACTACTTGATCATCAGAAGGTGAAAACCTTATTCCCTTTCTGTGAAATGCAGTCCACAAATTTCAAAAATGAATATTCTTCATTCAAGTGACTAATCAACATATATCATGGGAACAACATGTCTGGAGATGGTAAAAATTATAATAACATTCAAGAATGCAGACAGGATATGCTATTTCATGACAAAAACTCCCTGGCAAGGAAAACAAAACAAAAAAAATAAACCACTGTGTCAGGAAAAATATTCCAATCCAGTTTTTCCTTGTTGTGATAGCCTTATATCTGTACAGGGATTTAAGAGTGTTTTTTTAAAAAAAATAATAATGGGATATTCAGAAAGGTCACCCTTGCCATCAGTCTGAAGTGTTACAATCCATTCCACTATCTCCTTTCTACTATATTCTATTGCATGTTGTGTCTATTTGAATTTCCCATCCCATCCCCTTTTAAATGTATGTCATCAAATATTCACCTGAGAAAGGGCTGTACTACCTCAAAACACATTTCATTTTTTTAATCATAGATGAATACATTCTCAGTACATCTTTATATTCACATCAGCATGCACACCCAAATACAAAACACACACACCTCACAGAAAATGTGAAGTCCTTAGTGAATAGAAAGGCCCTCAGACTACAAGATCTTTATTAATAATGTAGATTTAATATTTGCAAATATGTGAAGAAAGCCTTCATCTCCATGAAAGTACACCATGTTGACATTAAACATTTACATATCATCCCCTGTATGATGCTTTGTAACTCTGTCTGTATTCTTATGCTAGCATGTAAGCTGTGCCTTTAGTTTAACTTGCTGCTGTATTTCCTTACGCACCTAGTTTCATCTCACTGAAAGCAGGCATATTTTGCAAAGATTTCTGCATTTCATGCACTTTAGAATAACAATTCAGATGAAACAGTGCATGAAATGATGCCTGAAGAAAAATTTGTCTGATGTATCTCTTTTCTTTCTTTTTATTAAAGATACCTGGAATACTGTTTGCTAACACAATGCATTAACTTGCTGTCATCTGAAAGAGAGATGGCATCCAATAACTTGGAAGTGTCTTTTGCCTCAAGCTATAAAAGGTATTACTGTTGTTAACATGCAGAAAAAGATGCCTGCTCACAATACCTTTTTCATTTAGGCCCCCTTCCATTTATTTTGCATCTCAGAAATGGTTTACATAGACAAACTTCTACAAAACCTTGGCATCCTCAGAATCTTTGGCTAATCATTCTAAGTATGCAGAACTGGGGGTAGATCTTTGATCTTGGAAAGCTGATAGACATCCAGAGACTGTAACTGCTTCAAGACTAGGTGAGACAATAACAGACTAGTTTAGCACAGCTCTTTATGACCTTGACTCTTTCTCAGTTAGAGCCAGTCTTCATAATTCGCCCAGTTTTCCCACCCTTTCCCATGTTTTTTATTGAATTGTCAGTAAGTGATCCTTTAATAATGTGCCCCGGATCTCCATCTTCTTTATGTTTCACTATATCAGACCAGATCAGAATTTATCTTCACTACTTTGATGTAATTTTCATCTTATTTGTTGTAATTAGCTAAGAATATCCAAATGTCTATAGCTTTTGAATATTTTAGAGTCACATATCATAAATCTTAGAATACTTCATTCATACGAGGAGAAACAAATGCATGTGCTATTTGGACATAGACATGATTGATGGTTATTGGGTATTAAACTGCAGACTTTACTGATTTCACAGTACTACCACTCTATGGAATATCAAACCTACATAGGCCGTTTCCGCACGGGGCAAGGGAATCACCCTGCGCCGCTACTTACTGGACTTTTCAGCTCTCCAGTCCGGTCCAAGTGCTCCAGAGCAGTGTGTGCTCGTTGATACACACTGCTCAGCATCCCAAATAGCATTTTCCGGTTGGTCAAGGGTCTCAACCAACCACTGAAGCTCACCAGGCTAAAGCCAGCCCCCGGCAGATCAGAGGCTCGCATTGGGGCGAGCCTGCAAATCTGCATAAGGGAGCAGGCTCGCAGTGGCGCGCTCTGTGCTTTTGAAAGACCTGTTTTTAGCAGTCTTTCAAAAGCACGCTGGACGACCAGTTGGGTCGTTCTGGAGTGGGCTGAGGTGCGGATCTACGTTAAGTAGGTCTGACCCAGTCTGCTCCCAGGTGCAGACCTCCTCCTTGGAGGACGGACTGCACCGTTTTAAAAACCCAGTGTGGAAATGGCCTTAGAGCAAACAGCACTGATGAACTTCAAGTTCTTGTTCAAGTGACCTTCTGTACTCATTTGTGGGAAATTGAATTCTAGCTCTTATGTAAGTTGTGTGTGTTTGTGTGTGTGTGTGCGCCTTCAAGTTACCTGCGAATTAATGGCAAACCCATGGATTCCATAGAATTTTCTTAGGCGAGGAATATTCAAAGTTTGTTTAGTTGGTTCCCTCCTTTGAAATATAGACTACAATGTCTGTTATTTCTTCATAATCTTCCATACATGCAATAACCAGATCTGACCCTGCTTAGCTTCCAAGAGCAGATGGGACCTGGTGCCTTTAGGGTATTGACATGTGCAAGTTACTCCTTTGTTAGTCTGCTCCTTCCACTGAACATGCACTCCAAATTCCAGTTTAGCATGCTGAAATAATGTTCTGTGGGTGGACTTGTGACTATATATTATGTAAAAATACTCCTAATACAATGTTCAGCATTTGAAAACCTTGGCATCTTCAGCAGCCCAATGAAGCAATGAAGCAGTTGCTTTAGGTGTGCTTTAATGTATACCACTAAATGATATCTTGGTTGTTGCAGAATTACACAATGACATATGGTATTCTATATCTCTTTGTGCTCTCACACTATTCTGCTGTGTGTGTGGCTCTCAATAGGAAAGAGTTTAGGGATGCTTTGCCAGGCAGCTTGCTGGTAAGAGGCTTTTCTGTTAATTGCAATTTGGCATTTTCATGGAATATCTAAGCCCTGTGAGTGATTTCTTGTCAGAATTCATGTGAAAATGTAAGTACTCTTATCATATGCATTCTCGTGTCCATATACATGTATCTGCTGAACTGAACTCCTTCCCAAACAGTTGCCCTTGAAGAACAATGAGGAAAATAATAATACATTCACCTTTTCTCTAATGTACTGCTTGATCTGGTTTGGACTTGAAATTAATGTAAGGACAGCAGCATGAAGGAAGCCAGCTATGACCCAGCAGGCAAAAGTTACATCCAAAGCATATGAGTTAAGAAACAAGCCCAGCACTAAACACTGGATAGCAGTGTCTCAGAAACTAATGACAAACCAAAAGGCTAGACATGAGAAGAAATGAGAGGAGAGGTTTAGAGAGCAATATCAAAGAGCGATCCAGTCAAGTCAGGATCAGAGAAAAAAAAATAAGAATACAGTACATGCAAATCTCAGGATATCCATGTCACTTGACATGACATAACTGGAATACAAGGCCCTTTTTCCCAAGGAGAATCCAATGGCCAGCCTGGATGGACAGAGTCAGTCCAAGGCCATTTCTGCACCACACTGTTATAGTGCTATTATTCCACTTTCAACATCCTGTGGATGTCTGGAATTTGTAGTTTACTGAGGCCCAAGAGCAATCTGGCTGAAAATTGAAAGTAGAATAATAGCACTATAACAGTGTAGTGTGGAAATGGCCCAAGTTTTGATGGTACTTCAGCATTCATTCATTCATTCATTCATTCATTATTTCATCTCCCCCGCCCCCAAATGGGAATGCCCTAGCTTGCCATTACAAACTGTAGGTCATTTGTTCCCCACCAGAAGCATATCCACATGCTTCTGGCATTTGTTCAGATACAGCTATGGTTAATGAGTGACTCCCATCCTGCTCACACGTTTAGCCAAAGGTTAGAATTAGGATGTGATAATCCATAGCAGGAATTTTGTATGAAATACCAGTCATACTATCATGGGTACTAAAACACGGCACTTATCTGAAATGTTGCATAATTAAAAATTGCATTTTCTGTTGTCAAGCTCACATCAGCAGCAGTAGCACCACCACCACCACTACCACCATCCATATATATTGTGCCATCACTGTACATGGCACTTTGTAAGTAAAAGAATAACAAAACAGTTATCTGCCTTCAGGCTTAGAATATAATTATGGGATGATACAAAAAGAAAAGGGAATATCAGTGAGGAAGAGGTTTAAGACCAGCAGATAACTGCCTCCTCTTCTCTTTTTCTCAGGCCAGGACAGTGGCATTTGGGATGGAGGGAGGCCCTTTCATGTACTTCTGGGCCTCGGCTTGATGGAGATTTTTTCTTTTTAAAATTGTTCTTTCACCTTCTTCCAGTTGAATTGTTTCTGTCAAAAAATGAAGGGGTTTGTGCCAATTAAAGCTATCCAATTTAGAACAAATCAGAAAGTTCAAATTGATAATTCAATGGAATACAGCACTGGGGTAGAGGTTTCTGTCATCAAGAAAAAGTGAATATTAGCTAATTTAGTTTTCTATTATAGAACATCCAAATACAATTTCTTCTGATTCTATTTTATGCCTATCAGAATGTATTGTCCACTATGGATGAACCTTCCACTGAACCCTGGCATAAAATTTCTATTAAATTCCATATCAATTAGAAGTGCCTTATTTCATTATACTTCCTATTTAAATGATTATTGGAGGACAAAGTCCTCAAAAAAGGGTCTGCCCAGGTGATTTTTAAACTTCTCCTATAATGTACTTCTTTATCATTTGATTCACTAAGCATCCAGTCATCCTTGTATGCTCTGAAAAAGAGATTTTAATAACCCAAAATGATTTTGTTCAGTCTTATATCTTCTCCACTGGATAAAAGCCATCAAGAAATTATGGTGGGGAGGGGTACCCATCTCAATAGTTGGCATACCAACTGTCCTTGAAACACCTTCTCACACTCAAGAATATTCCAAGTGTTCACAGTTGCCTGTGAGAACTCATCCTTCTATTTCTGCTAAATACATATGTGATCACAATTGTCTTTACAGAGCTAACACTGTTGCCTTCTAGTATATTGTTAGCTTCCCATTATGGAAATGAAGAGCTGTACAGAGCTGGGTCTCTCACGTGTCAGTGTTTCACAGCATCTGCATTTATGTTTGTGTATGTTATATGTATATATCTGTGGTGTATTTGTGTGTGTTTGTGTGTGTATGTGTGTGTGCATTTATACATGGGGCTGGGGAATAAATGGGGTTTGTGATAAACAGAAATGGAATATGTATGCATGGCAGAGGGAAGAGAGATTGCAAAGGCTGTGACCATGTCCAACTTGAAACTGTGGCCTCACCTACTATTGGTTTGAGATAAATCCCAAGCTTCCCTTCTCAATACTATTTCACATAAGCCAAATTAAGTTTCCTAAAACTAGTACAGGTTGAATACCCCTTATCTGTAATTCCAAAATTCAAAGTGGTCCAAAATCCAAAACTTTTGCAGCTACCAAATATACTTATCTGTTCTTCATTCATGAGGTTGAAGAGATATGTGACTAGAAAGAACCATGACTATAAAGAGACATAAGGATCTGTGAAATGGTAGGAATCTACATCTTCTGGCATTTCATGATCTGCATGTCTCTATCCAGCTGAACGAACAAGCAAGAGTGCCATAGCTGTGACCTCAAAGGTAGAAGTGGTCAGCTCACAGCTCTGCCTCAGCAGGATGAGTTAGCTATGATTATTGGGTTCTTATCCACAGAGGACTTTTGTAGGAAAGCCACTGACTAGTATCTAGGCTTGGATGATAGAAGCAGGAGGAAAATGGGAGAAGCTTTTTTTAAATTTATTTTGCATGGGGTTCTGCTTCAGGCCAAGGCTGCAGACGGTTGCTGCTGCATCCTGCTGTAGACCCCATTTCAGCTGGAGAAAGCGATGGAGAAGCAGCAGTAGTGTTCGGAGTAAACATTTTCCAAGCATTTAGGGTTTTGTTTCTGAGTTCCTAAGCAGTCTAAACAAGCCATTCTGCCTTCTTGAACTGTGTGAAAAGTCAGTAAGATAACTTATTAAGAACATGCATTTGTTCACAGAAAGAATGACATCTATTTTAGAACATTAGAACAATCTATTCTCTGATCCCCTATTGAGTTTATGTTAAGCAACTCTCCTGTGCATTCTTCTCTCTTTGGAAGCTCTATAAAAATCCTGATGTTTCAAAAAACCCTTATTTTCCTCAGACCACTGCCTATAATCAAATTGACAGCAGATGCTGACAGATGCTCCTTCTTGACCAAGAGTAACTGTGTGTGTGTGTGGAGAGAGAGAGAGAGAGAGACTCCTTCCCAACCTGATTCAGGGCTCAATTTCAGCTCCATGATTCTACCTGGAAAACAAGAGTGGACTGGTATTTCAGCACGATTAACAGCAGCAACAGCCACTGCTGCCACCTGTTGTGCAAGGTTTGGCTAAGAATTTGGTCATGCCATCTCTTTCTTGCCTGCTCCCTTTCTCTCCCCAGAAGTGAGGAGGCCTGAAGAATGTGCATCTGGCAGCCGGGGCTCACTTCTGCCTCCACAGTTACACCACAACATTTTATATTCATGGACTGTATGCATATATATATATATATATTTCCTGTATCCCAAAATCAGAAAGAAAGAAAGAGAGAGAGAGAGAGAGAGAAATATAGAACAGTTCTGGTCTCAAGTATTTCAGATAAGAGATAGTGAACTGTATGCATGAACAGAAGTACCTACAGAGATGTTGCAAAATGTCATAATCTGACCTCTAAATCTGGAGGCCCAAATTTGATAAGAGAATTTGGTGGAGGATCATAAATTGTCCACATTATCCAAAGCTAGTTGTGTTATTTTGATACATGAGGCCCCAAACCCTACAGTTCAGGTATAATCCTTGACAGCAAAATAGCAAACTGAACAGCCTTCAGTTTGTTGTCTTTTCTTTGTACTATGTTGTCTGGGCCTGCTGCCTCAATCTGTCTAATGGTATATATGACATGAATCACCTGCTTATTTCTGCAGACCCAGCAATTCATTGTAAAAAGTCCAATAGTAGACCAGGTTTGTATTTTTGCTTGTTTATTGGTGGCTACTTAACAATCCACAAAAATTTAATGTAATTGACTTCAAAAGGAGACAGCCCGATGTATGGACAAGGGCTGTACAGCAGTCACAAGGAGGAAAACACAAAGCATTAAACTTCTCTTTCTATCATATCAATACTTTTTTCTCCATGTACTAGAAGGCTGACAGTAGTTCAGCATGTTCTAAAAGGAGAAAAGTACATGCAAACTTAAAAGAGAATCACAAGCACTCTCACAGTAATATCTGGGTACTTTGCTGGAGTGCTGCTGAAGTCTGTTTCCCACACACTCCTGTCAACAAGTTCATCCTCATTAAATTTCAAATCTGGTTTTTCAGTGAGTCATTATAAGTCATTAAATCATCAAAGCTATTTGATCATAACTGCAGTTTTCAACCCCCTTTTAATCGCATTGTCTATTTTTGAACATGGGATGTGTTTGTGTTGTGTGTTATGTACACACAAATCACAGTAATCCAATATGAATACATTAATACACATTAATGCAGATTTGTATGTGTGAGGAACTTACAGTTCCTGAATACCAGATCTGCAGGTGACATTAAAATTTGTTTCTATTACTTTGCCTTTTTGGCAGGTGGTATAGCTGGTGTTTGAATCAAAGGTTCACATGATTAGCTGGTGGGTCTGTTTTTCACTAGGGAGTTACACAATTGTTTTTAACATCACCAAGTCTTTACCTGACTCTTTAAATATCCAACAAAGTTCTGGCACAATCATCATCACATTATATTATTATATGATATAATAGGCATCACCTTGGGGGATGGGTCTCATGATTGGAAGTTTGTAATAAAGGAGTATAACCTATTTCAGAGATATAGACCAAACAGGAAAGGAAGTGTAGTGTCAATAATGTTTATAAGTATAAAAAGATCTATGGTTTAAATCCTGGAAGTCAGATTGAGAGCATCTGAGTAAAAATTAAAGAGAAGAGAAGCAATAATGATATCGTTGTGGGGGTCTACTAGAAATCTGAAAGCCAAATTGAGGACTTGAATTTTGTCCTCCTCAAGGAGATGACCAAATATTCAGAAAGCAGAGATTTAGTAATAATGGGAGACTTCAACCATCCTTTGTTGGAAGTCAAACTCTGCCAAGAATATAATGTCCAACAAATTTGTCACTTGCCTTGCAGACAATGTCATTATGCTAAAGAGGTTAAAAAAATAATAATAAAGAAGACCTTTTTTTTGTTATGTCCATAGTAAAAGGAAAAATAATGAAATTGTAAGGTCACTGAATGAAGAAGAAAGTGAAATGTTAACAGGAGACAGAGAAGAGGCAGAATTATTCAACACTTTCTTTGCCTTAGTCTACTCTCAAAAAGAAAATAATGTTTAACCTCAGGAAAATGGATCAGATGAGGCAGCAGGGGAAATGCAGCACATAATACATAAAAACGTAATACAGGGGTACCTGGCTAAACGAATTCAAGTCATCAAGGCCAAATGAACTACATACAAGAGTAAAAAGTAAGGATGGGATGAATCCAGAATTTTCCAAATCCGGATCCGGATCCGAATCCCTGGAAGGTTCTGGGAATTCACGAATCTCACTAATCTCAAATCTTTTGAATCCTTTTTTAAAAAAGAGTTTAAAAAGCAAGGGAAAGAAGGGTAATCTTGGGCAAGACACACTCTCTCAGCCTTAGCAAAAGCCTAGGCAAAGGCAAACCTCTCTCTGAAGATCTGGCCAAAACAATTGTCATAGTTTTGCCTCAGGATCTCCCCAGATTGAAAATGACATAAAGGCCCTTTCTACACAGGTAGGAAAATGTGGATTAATCCCACATTTTCCTGCCTGTGTAAACAGGGCCACATACTACAGTAGAGAGATAATCCAGGTCAAAACTGGCTTTTCTTTGCATAGCTCCTTCTGGCATCATGGGGTTTGAAGTTTTATCATGCACCAGCACACTTTGTCAGAGAAGGCTGTGACACCTTGTAAAACTCCAAACCCCAGAATTGTGTCTGAAAGAGGTTTGCAAGGAAGCTCTGCAAAGGAATGTTTCAGCTGTCCTTGAAATCTCAAGCCTGTAGCTTCCAGTCAAGTACTGAACTTAAATATGAAATGTTCAATTTAAATATCTTAGAATACAAGCCCAGATGTAATTTGTGAAATTGTTAGCAAAGGACCTTATTACTCCAAGGGAAAACCTCACCTACTTACTATCTTCCCTTGTATATCTGGTCTCCCAGGTTTTCAGATGTCCTGGCCTCCCAGGTTTTCAGGCATCCCAGTCTCCCTGGTTTTCAGGCATCCCGGTCTCCAACAATCTATTTAGTTGGTGGATTCAAAAGATTCTATTTGCCTATTTTGGCACAGGGATTTGGATTCAGGAATCTCAAATCCTTGCCCAGGATTCGAGGATTCGAAGATTCGGTTGGCCCATCCCTAGTAAAAGTAATCTCAGAACCACGGGCAAGAATCTTTGAGAATTCCTGGAGAACAAGTGATGTCCCAACAGACTGGAGAAGGGCAAATCTTGTCCCCATGTTCTGAAAAGGAAAAGAGAGGACCTGAACCATTGCCACCCAGCAGATGGAGGGAATGGTATGGATGTAGCATATCTTTCAGTAAAGGTCTTGACAAAGTCCCTCAAGATATTTGTGTAAAATGTAGGCTAGACAATGTTAAGTGGATTTGTACCTGGTTGACCAACTGGACCCAACAGCTTCTTTTCATCATGGAGAGAAATGACTAGTGGGGTGCCATGGGGTTCTGTCCTGAGCCTAGTACTATTCAACATTTTTGTAAATGACTCTGATGATAGAATAGAAGGCATGCTTATCAAATTTGCAGACAGCGCCAAATAAGATAGGGTAGCTAATACTCCAGAGGATTAGAGAGCTAGGTCAAAATTAACAAAATTAATTTTCAACAGGAAGAAATGTAAGATATTATACTTGAGCAGATAAAATGAGATACATGATGTAAGATTGATGACACCTGGCTTGACAAGAGTATACATGAAAGGGATCTAGGAGCCTTAGTAAACCGCAAGCTGAACATGACAAATCAGTATGATGTGGCAGCTTAA
Source organism: Iguana delicatissima (assembly GCA_948472985.1). NCBI lineage: Eukaryota > Metazoa > Chordata > Lepidosauria > Squamata > Iguanidae > Iguana > Iguana delicatissima. The sequence continues at coordinate 2,867,663 of CAOKZL010000098.1, read as the reverse complement.
AAAGTCAATGCAAGTCTAGGCTGCCTCAATAGGAGTACAGTGTCTAGGCCAAGAGAATTAATACTACAACTCTATTCTGCTTTGGTCAGATCTCACATGGAATACTCTGTCCCATTCAGGGTACCACAATTCAAGAAGGATATCAGCAAGCTAGAACATGTCCAGAAGAATGTTATCAAAATAATAAAATGTCTGGAAGCCATGATCTATGAGGAGAAGCCTATTGGTATGTTTAGCCTGGAGAAGAGAAGGTAAAGAGGTGACATGATAGCCATGTTTAAAGTATGGAAGGATAAAAGGAAAGAAGAGGGAGCAAGCTTTTTTTCTGCTGCTCCAGGGACTAGGACACAGAACAATGGCTTCAAATTACACAAAAAGAGAATCCACCTAAACATTAAGAACTTCTTGGTGGTAAGAACATTTGGTCAGTGGAATATGCTGTCTCAGAGTGTAGTGGAGTCTCTTTCTTTGGAGGTTTTTAAACAGAGGCTGGATGTTTCTTTGTCAAAAGTGCCTTTTTTGTGTATTCCTGCATGGCAGGGGGTTGGACTTGATGCCCCTTGGGATCTCTTGCAACTCTATCATTCTATGGTTCTATCATACCTGTGTGGCCAAACGGCTAGAAGACAACCTGAAATGTTCTTCACTAATACTTGGTATTTTTGTTACAAAAGGTGTCACAGGTGTTACAGAAGGTATCAAGTAGATGGAGCATGTTCCCTTCTTTTTAGTATTTCACTGTTATTTTGCTCTTCACTCATGGAAATATACATTTCTCAATTTTTCCTTTACAGCAGCCTCTTAGGGTAGAGTAGACAAGAAGGTCAAAATTGCATTAATTTAACCAAGGGAGCATCATGGCTGAACAATGATTCAAGCTCAGGTCTTCTCAACCAAACACCACTACCATCTTCACTAAAAACATTTTCTAGCATGTCATTCACTAAAAATCAAAGAGGGCTTACAGGGTATCCTTAACTAATAATTCAAAGGGGTATGTCACAAGAGAGACATGGATCAGAGACCATGAAAAGTTAATTAGAGGTTAAGATCTTGTAAAATTGCAGGTATAAATATCTGCCAATGTTCTTTCACCAGCCTTGCCAGCTGACAATGCCAGGCATGCCATTCTCAAGGCCAATGAATGCCTCGTGGAGACAGTGAGAATTCCAATATTATACTAAGGATGGAAAGAATATTCAAAAATGTAAAAAATAGTTGTTGAAAAGCATGTATTTTGAGTGTCAAGAAACCCCCATGAGAAGAATCCTTGACTGATGAGAATCTCCACAGTTCAGAGCTAAATATGCACAAAATTCACACGTAGTTGTTTTGCTCTGAAATCAGCATTTTGTAAGCTGAAAATGATATTTCTATGCAGAAATATTATTTGCTGTGTATTGAAAATGTGTTTGCAGAAAATGCTGAGATTGGAGATTTAAGTTGTGCAAAATTCACATGTGGGTGATCTGTGTAGAAAACAGCTTTTTTTCAGAAGAAAATGTTTCTTTTGTAGAAAATGCTATTGTCTGTGCAAAAAAAATGTGAAAATCTTGTGCACAATTAGTCCTGAATTGTGAATAGGCTTTTAAAATTGTGTAGTTCCTGAAGAGTTTTTTCACAGCAGGAAGAAAATTACTAAAATTAAGTGCTGCTTCCTCAGAGAATAAATTTAGTGAAGAATTACATCCTTACATCATATAGCTACAGTTTTGCAGATGAGATAAAGGAAGAACTACTATCTTCCTACTTCTTTCATAATCTTGAAATTGACTACACTTCTATAATGGGGAAGGGGGAGTTACACAAATATATGTCACTAACATCATTCAAATCAATTAAAGTTTTAAAAGGGATATGCTGCTTAAGAAGCAATTTCAGCAACAGAAAAGGGCAGAACATTTGGACCTCAATAATTAGAAAGTTAAAATGATTTGTAGCTTTCATTGGACTAATTCCTTGACTATGCTATTTTTCTCATTGTCCTTTAGTTGTATTGTCATATGTATCTTTCAACCCCTCAGAGGTCTTTATATGTAGAAATGTAAATCTTCACCTATTTTATTATGGCAGGCAAGAATATAAAAAGTTTTTTCCTTCTGGAAATGTCACCATATTTTTTTAACACAAGAAGGAGGAGGAGGAAAATAATTGTGGCTGGCATCATGTTAAGCATCTACATAATCATAAACTAACTTAAGATCATGTAAAAGTAAATTAGGACACTGTGCAACATTCATTCTCTGGAGAGGAGACATAGATGCATCTTAGGGACCATTGCACAAAAAATATAGCCATTGTATCATGGGTCCCATGGTTCAATGGACATCAGAGTGCTATGAGATCCATTGAACAATGGCACAAGAATGCTATGGGACTCACTGTACAACAGGAACTCACATTACACAATAGAACACCACACAGGATGCCCTGATGTACATTATCACAATTCACTAAAAAGGTTGTATGTCCTATTAAAGATATAACTGTGACATCATTAAGTTGCAGACCATAGCCTCTGATGCAAACATCCATTGTTTTTTACATGAATAACATCAGACAAAAAAAAAAAAATCCCAAATAATAAAATTCACACCCTTTCTGTCATTATGCCAAGAATTTTTTTTCTCATTTGTAACAACAAAAAAATCAAATATTCTCTATTTCCCTAGTAAAGATTCCTCATCATTGTACTTTCTATTCATAGCAAGGTCTTTTGTCTTGTTCTATAGTTGCACACATTATGCCATTAAAATTGAGGCATAGTGTTTTGTATATAAATGGCTATGAGTGTAGAACTGGGAGGCAACAGAAGTTATTTTTGGAATAACCATTATACAGTGAACTTGTGCATATGATATGACTGAGTTTAGCATCCAGCAAAGTTAGCCCCATTGAAATGTCTTGGCAGAATAAATGAACATTTTGAAAGTTTGTATGATGCATTTTGTACCTTTTGCTTGATCTTGTCACCATAAGATGGATTTTTGATTTTTTAAAAAATGTTCAGCACAGCTACCTGTTCAGCTTTTTCTTGTCCTTGAGTCTCCAAACAGAGGGATGTATGGCATAGTGTTGAGGGGATGCCACCATTGCACTCTGATATCTCATTTCTGAGGTAAATGGCCTCACTCTGCCTACTGGTAGGGCTTATCCTGATTATGAGGGCAAAGGGATATTATCAGTTGGTACGGAGGGTCTTCCTTCTGGTCTGGCTAATTTTTCTGAAGTCCATTCTTTTTCTGGGAATGAAGTCATGGTGCACACACCAAAGCCTCACTTGACAACCTCAGGTCTCCAGTTCAAGGCCCTTTGGATTTTTGACTTGTGACATGAGACTATGACATTATTGTGGAGTTTCTTTTTTGGCTGTGTCATTACAGAAGTTCCTCATTACCACTTTCTCCCTCCTTTCTGGAATCCTGTATAAGCTCAAGAAAACCACAGTGTCTTGACTGCTTAAAGGTTCCTTTCCAAACAATGGGCAACTAGGAGGTGGTGGATAGGATTTGCCCATCTGGGTAAAATTCTTTCATCCTCTGCCTCATGTGCCTTCTTGAACCTCCAACTGATCCTGCACTCTCAGTTTCTTCTAAGTATTTCTATATTGGCCTAAATTCCATTGCTAGTCCAAACTACAGTAGACTCATTGAATCAACGACTGAATGGTAAGTCATGCAAGCACCATTGATGTAATGTGTCTGTTCTAGTTGGTACTTGAAAATTGTACTTTAGGAAATTGATTGGTTCAAACTTCCATTCCAGACACATGAAGCATTTACTTCAAATATATCTATAGTGAATAGCATGCAAATTAAGAAAGGCAACATTCTTTATCATAATCTGCACAATTTCAGGGTGTTTTTCTTGGGGGGGGCTCCTCTCTGCCAAAACTGAGCCAGAAGTTTAAAAGTCAAAGCAAAATTGTTCCCTTTCCCCACAAAAAAATAGTCTTTCTTTTCTGAGGTGAGATTGTCAAAGCTCTAATTTTTAATTCTCCTTTTGAGAATGTCATAGGTCCTTATTGCATCTGAGAGATTTAATTACTTAGAGTTGAACGGGGTCACCATGACTCACAGCAGGGAAGATAAAATGTGCTGAGCTGCTAAATAAAGGATAGTTGCTGGAGATTTTTTTTATTATTATTAAGTAGAGGCTGACGAAAGTACAGATGTTCTTTTGGATGATATCTTTATGTCTCATCTGAATCCTCTCTCTTCATTCAGAATGAAATGTTCTTCTGTATATTTTGTCCTTGATGCCTTTTGAAATAGTTTCATAATTCAAATTCTATGCAACCTAAATCCAAGCTCCATCAAGACCTTTTGAACTACTTTGGAATTCAAGCAAGGGAGTCTAATCCTTCCTCCCCGCCCCAACATGAAACAGAATGGAGAGTTGAAAAAAGTTTGTCTAAGTGTTGGAGTGTAGATTTTTGTAACCATTCCACCTTCACTCCTGGTCTTCTGAGTGAGTCAATGCATACAGTCTTGTACGTGAACCTGAGAAACCTGGATTCAGGCCCCTGCTTAGTTATGAACACACTGGGTACCTGTGGCCTAACAAGCATTTGTCAAAGTAAAGTCCTATTTATTGTTAAGTGGTTCTGGGAAGAAACTGCTGAAAACTGCTGAAGACCCTGCAAATTAGAAATTGTTGATGGCTGCTAGCATGCGTAGTTAAAACACATATTTGGATTTGCTGTAGAAACAGAAAGCAAAATGAAGACAATATAATATTTACTGAAAGGCTATTTACACACCTTTAAATAAGTGCTGGATCTCTTTAATAAGTAATTTCATTCCCCTACTGGCTGTGCTTTGTAAAAAGCCAATACTTGTGCTCCAGAAAAACAAAACTGGTTGCTGGGAGTGTGCCTTTTTTCATAATTAATTTGATTTTTTTATACATATAAGCACAGACAAAAAATATCAACTCTTCTATACAATTGTTAAAAAGTTAGCCTTCTTTGTATCTCTTCATCTTATTTTAGCTTTATTCATTACTGTGAATGTATGTGTTTTCACATTGTTTGTTGATTTATGGAGAGCCCATTAATTTTATTGGGGGTTTTTGTTTTTTTGTTTTTTATTTTTTGGGGGGGACAAGGAATAGAAGTGGTTTTGCTAGTTCCTTGCTCTGACATTTGTTGGTGGTTTCCCATCCAAGTCTAACCCTGCTTAGCTTTTATGATCAGATGGGATTTTATGACTTTAGACTATTTAGTTGATTACTACCTAGATCTGTCCTAGAAACAGTATGAATTAATCATACATACTCGATTTATATAAACATTATATTGTCAGAACTAGGTTGAGATATTTTGTAGTGTGAGGTGAAGACTACAATGGTATCCCACCACATTCTATCTACATAAGCCAATACAATTGTTAATTCAGTCTTTTCTCAAAACAAGTGATGAGATAGTAAGCTAACTTAAGGATCACAGAACAGAGTGCTGTGGACAGCTCTGTATTTAAAGGGAAGAGCCAGGAAGCTGATCTTGCTCTCCTCTCCCTACCACCCACTATCTGCTTCCTGATGTGAGCCACTAATGTGGGAGCCATTTTTTTCTTTTAATGTTAGGATTTCTGGGTGTGTGTACATGTCACAGGTTATTATAAGGCTAGATGCTATATTTTGTGTATATTTGGCCAAATGTAAGACTCTGAAGGAAACCTTGAAAGGAAGAATTGCAATAAATATACTCAATGAAAGGTGTTTTCCTAAGCAGCATATAACAAAACTAGTTCTATCTCTTCAACCACTTAACTCATAGTATATAATAAAGTAAGGTAAACATAGGATAATATCGCTGAGAGAAAATGGAAAACTGAAAACACATACTTAATTGGTACAACAGTCCTTCATCATAATGAATCATACATGAAGCCATGCCCTATGAGGATAGACTTAGAGAGCTGGGTATGTTTGGCATGCAGAAGAGAAGGTTAAGAGGGGACATGATAGCCATGTTTAAATATCTGAAGGGATGCCATATAGAGGAGGGAGAGGGCTTGTTTACTGCTGCTTCAGAGACCAGGACAAGGAGCAATGGATTCAAGCTGCAGGAAAGGAGATTCCACCTAAACCTCAGGAGGAACTTCCTGTCGGTCAGGGCTGTCCAGCAGTGGAATATGCTGCCTCGGAGTGTGGTGGAATCTCCTTCCTTGGACATTTTTAAGCAGAGGCTGGATGGCCATCTGTCGGGAGTGCTTTGAGGGTGTTCCTGCATGGCAGGGGGTTGGACTGGATGGCCCGTGTGGTCTTTTCCAACTCTACATTTCTATGATTCTATGATATAATCACATGATGGCAGGTAGCCAGAGTAATGGTGGCTAGTTAAGGTCTTATGTAATGGAATACTTAGTGGTCGTGTACAAAAGGCCAGTAAAATCTCATATCTGACTGGATGATAGGTAACCTTGAAAAAACAGACTTTTGCAAGTCCTGTGTAATTGAGAGAGGATAGTAAAATTAATTGCTAATTGGCTAATAACATAAAACCAATTAATAGTCATTTCTGATAGGTGGATATGCAGATAAGGAAGAACTTGAGATACTATATAAGTTGATGCTAGAACAAATAAAGCAAGTGGTCTCTGAACTACTTTGACTTCTGCATATATGGCAGTTTACTAACAGCTGCCTATTATGCTGTTTCTGACTGAACACTATACCTGATAATAATATTGGATCATTACGTAATTGGGTAATGCTCTATAGTTCAATGCCTGTTACAAAAATGAAATAAAAACTCTCCCTAGTTTTGATATATAAGAATATTTAGGGGTTTTCTATATGTTTTATTGTCTTTGTCTCTGATGGTATATGTTTGATGTTCCACCTTTTGGTGGAAAGGGTCATTTTTTATTATTATTTTTATTGCTATTGCTATTTAGAGATGTTGGTGGGAAAAGTTTGTCTTTTCCCATGGATGCCTGTTGGAAGAATAACAGATGATATATAGAATATATAGAATATAGAAGTCCTCAAAAGATTATACTGGAATGTTGTGTAAGATGTTAAATGTCTTACCAATGTAAAGTCAATACATAAATTTTGTCCCTAGACAAGGAACAACCTATGTTCTTCCTCAAGTAGGGTGAAGGATATGTTACTGTTTTGATAATGCAAACAAATAGCTTAAAAAATGGCAAAGCCACCTCCTTATTCTCTAACATTAAACATCCTGAAATGCCAATACTTAAAATTACTTAGGGGAGTGTTGACACTGATTTCCCTGTCTGGATGATACCACTGTTACCAGGCTATACACCCCACTCCTAGCAATGACTAGGTTTTAGACTTTCAGCAGACAAGAGGAATACAGGGAAGTAAAACCTGCTTCTAAGAGGCAGATCCTTCAAATTTTAGTCCACTTGAGGGAATAGGGTTTGGCTCCTTGCTCCATGTCTCTGCATCTGGCCAAGATATTTTTCAGTAAGGCAAAAGGGCTCTCAGACCCCTGTGCTGCTTTTTCAGTAACAAAAACTGTGGAAGAGTGGAGGAGGAGGATGCCAGAGAAGGCAGATGGATGGTGGCCAATCACTTTCCAGCTGCTCCACAGCTTGGTTAGGCAGCTGCTGTCTTTCTGCCACAACAAGGCTGAGGTGGAGCTGTTCAGAACCACTTTCATGGTGGCGTTTTGGGAGCCTTCAGAGTGGGAGAGTTGGTGGCCAGCTTCAGGTGGGAGACTTCAAAGTGGGCCTTTCAAGAGGGAGATGTCTTATTTTCAGGGAATTTAGTCAGATGAAAGGTAAGGTGATCCAAAAGTGATCAATTGGGAAGCGGGGGGGCTGTCACCATGCTGCACGATGCAAGTGCTCTTCCTTATACCCAGTAAAGAGATTACATAGGGCTGGGCCTCCTCTTTATCTGCCAAGATAGCTTCTCCTTGTCATATTACCAGCTGGTTGCTGTACTGAGATCCACACTCAGGCACCTAGGACAGCTAGTGGCTGAGTTTGGCAGGCACTCCTTGCAATAGGGACAATTACATCAGCTCCAGGGTGTGGGATGCCAGAGGAAAACATCAAGAGGATTGGGAGGTGGAAGTCTGGGGCATTTGTTGGTACATTCAGCCAGGATTGGAGATTGGTGGACAGTGGCATATTTTTCTGGTGACAAAACCCCTATGGGGGAGGTAGGGAAGTATGCTTGAAATTCCAGACTGTGAGAGAGAAGGAGGCCAACTGTTGGCGATGCAGAATTCATGACAGACTCCAGTAGGTGGGCCTGCTTGGGCAGAGTGGCTACAGATCAAGGCTACAGTGAATGGTGCAAAGAGGTAGGACTTCTTGGCACAGGTGGCTAGCCGAAGACCTGGCCCAGAAGCAGAGTTGTGAGATGGACAGAATCAGCAGCTACTCAGGGACTGGGAGTGGATAGGAGCTACAGTGAAAGGTGGATGTGGAGGTTACGGACTTTGGGAACTTTGAACTTTTGGAGGACCACTCCTGGTCAGCTTCTGGGTCATTGGTTACAGCTGCAAAATGTTGGTGGAAGGTAGCTATCAGCCTGGTTTCCTGCCTTTTGTGGCAGTTGGCATGGGACCTCATTCAGGACATCAGTAACCAGGGCCCATCTGGCATTGGTAGGGATGGGGTTGTCCCTAAGGTTCTTTCTCCCAGCATGCTGTGCAGCCCTATTCAGCCTTGGGAAGAAGTCTAGGAGACTACCAATGAAGCACCATGGTTTGAATTCACTGGCTGACAGAAACCTGCCCTGGGTGCCTATACACTTTGGCTTCTGAGTATGAAAGTATGAGCTCTTTGGATAAGAACTTGTTTCTTCAAGAGCTTCATCCCACTCACCCACCTTGTACTAAGTACAAGGTCTATGCTTTGCTATGTAATCATCACAACTTGCTGGTTGCAGGAGTGGAAGCAGGTATGCACAGCTCAGGAGGTGCACACACTTCCTTCACTTCCTGCTGGCAAGGGGCACCACACTGGGGGAATCATCCAGGTGGAGCCCAGAAATTCATACTGTACAAAAATATATATATTTCTTTCTGTACAAAAAACACATTTCTCACCCAGGAAAAAAGTTTTCTGCACACAAACTGTAGGGGACCTGTGTGGGGGAAAAAAGTATTACCTGTGCAGGAGATGGTGAGATGCTGCATCATCTAAAATAACCATAATGACAGGGCTCTGTTGTCATCATTACATCTGGTGATGCCACCCCTCAAAACCCTAACTTTTTATCCTGGACATTCCACAACTGAAATGCTTCTGTGGTGCAACAGATTGAAGCACTGAGAAATTATGTTTGCAGCACTCTCCCAGGGCACACTGAGAACAGACAGTTGGAGAGGTCTATTGGAATCCTGCCACAACTGCTTGGTCCAGGAGAGCTCTGCAGATGTCATTTCCAAGCACCCCAATTTGCAGTGCATTGGGAAACCTTCAGTTGGATGCTACCTGGCTGTAAAAGTGTATTTCAGTTGTTAACAAACATACATGTAAATTCCCAGAAGTTACAAGTTTCTAAGTTCAACTTACAGTCTTATAATCACTGAACAAGGCACTAGCTATTGTTTCCTGCACAGAAACATGGTGCTTCTACAGAAAAATTTCCTGTATTTCTATACAGAATAATTCCTCAGAAAAGTATTGTATTCTAAATATTTAGAAAATACAGCACAGATGTCATCTTTTACTGCTGTAGGGAGAAAAATATGGCAACTCATTGTACTTGCATGCTAGGTTGAACATTGTGAAGATTTACACATCCCAAGGTTCTGTCTTGCCCGTCCCAGGCCTAGCAGCTGAAAGAATTGAAGGTCAAACTGAACTGGATTAATATGTGTTAACAGTCATACATTTCTGTCTGGATTATAAATTTTTATGTGTTATAAACTTTTAGTTCCAGGCACGTCATGTTAGCACACAGCCTTCTTGGTTAATCCTCATATTGTAGTACCTCTCATACCAAAAGCCAGCAATTGTAAAGGCAAAACAAAAGTAATCAAGTTTACATTTTGAACAAAAAGAAATTAATGGCAGCCCATCCCCAAGAGACAGAATAGCAGGAAAAACTACACATCCTGCAAGAGCCCTTTTGAATATGGGTGGAAATGATGCTGTTTCTAAGACCACATGTAGCTTTTTAATGCACAGTTCTGAAACTGTTTTTATATTTTGTGCTAATCACTGATATTGTGTCCACTATAATTCCTAGAAGTCTAGAGCAGTTTGCATTCTGGAAAACAATAGTCACCCTATTAATACCCACACATTCAATTAAGAATGACTACTGAGCCTTAGAGTATACAAGACACATATTTTAAGTACCAGTCCTCTCTCTCTAACTTTAGTAATGACTCCTTAACTTAATCCTCAAACAAACTTGTTTTCTATGTATAACTCATATTGAATCACCATGGTATAGCTCCTAGTTTCAGACTCCAGGCCTCCATCCACTGGGGAGGGGTTAATCACTATAACAGTGTGACTTACTACTGAATAGACATGTATAGAATTGCAATGTGATTGTTTTCTTTAAGAGGTATTGTGTTCCCTTACACATTTTTCTTCTTATGACTAAACTATATGGGCTGCTAAATGTGTCACTCAGAAATTCATTATGCTTATTTTTTGTTTATTTGATGATGAGGCAAGGGTAGAAATCATAAGTTTCAACAGGCATTGTTAGACTGTAAGCCCAAAAGCCCTGCCTGTCACAGTCAGTGTTGAGGATAACTGGGAATTTCAGTACAAGAAAATCTGGAGAGTTCAATCATTCTCACACTCCATGACTAACTGTAATGGGGGGTGGGGAGATAATTTACATTGGGATTGAAAGAAAGAAAAAAAGAAAGTCTTAAACGTATCATCTGGACATCACGCTGGGAACAGATGGACCTATTGAATATGGACACACACATACACACACTATGTTCCCACTAAAATTCACCTACTCCATATTTGCAATTCAATGGGATGTGTTTAACATAACATAATGTTTTGTCTTCTGATTTAAAGAAAATAGAAGGACCTATACCTGATTGCGATATAGAAGCTGGATTATATGGCTATTCTTCTATAGATACCATGGATTACTAAAAAAGAGAAATTTTGAAGGGTCTTAGAGCAAATCAAGCCTGAATTCTTCCTAGAAGTGAAGATGACTAAACTGAGGCTGTCATACTTTGGATACGATGAGAAGACATGACTCACTAGAAGAGACAATAATGATTGATAAAGTTGAGACAGTAGGAAAAGAAGAAGGGCATTTCCATGCTACACTGTTACAGTGCTCTTATTCCACTTTCAACATCCTATGGAATCCTGGCATTTGCAATAGAGGGAGGGACATTGAGAATTTTCAACCAAAATGCTCTTTGGCCTCAGTAAACAACAAACCCCAGAATTTCACAGGATGTTGAAAGTGGAATAATAGCACTGTAACTGTGTGGAGTGGAAATGACCTAAAACCACGCTACAGATGGATAGACTCAATCAAGGAAGCCATGGTCCTGAGTCTGCAAGACTTATTGATGATAAAATCAATAAGTCTGTCATTCATAGGCTCACCGATAAGTCCAAGATGATTTGATGGCAGTTAACAACAATCTAACTGCTGTGGAATGCCTACCCAAAAGTAGAAGTCCAAGGAAGACTGATGAAGAATTTGAAAGGAGGGAAAGTGGCAAGGAGAGGAAAATACAAAGCTGCGTCTGGGTCTGAAGAATTAGAAATGTTACACCTGGAATTACAGAAATGATGAAATTAAGGATGGGAGAGAATTTTTTTTAAGAAAAATATTGCAAAATTTTTAGATTCCAACATTAATCTAATGGCAAGAAGTTGAGCTGCTTTTTAAAAAGTGAGAGAAAGCAAGAAGAGATATCCATCCATCTAGGCAAAAAACTTTGATTGCATAGCTCTCAAATGTCTGGCTTCGATTCCCTGTGTATTCCACTACATTCATGGTGGTGAATTTTATGGCCGTCTCTGTTTTTTGTTTTGTTTTTGTTTTGTTTTGTTTCCCCATCTTTAACAACCCAAAAGAATCTTCTCTGCTGCCAGAAATACTATTACTTCTTCTTTCTTCTTCTTCTTCTTCTTCTTCTTCTTCTTCTTATTATTATTATTATTATTATTATTATTATTACCAGTATTATTACAGTTATTTCTATCCCGCCTTTTCCTCCCAATTCAGGAATCAAAGCAGCTTACAGCATTTTTTTTAAAATGTTAAAAATCCACCAGAGACAAAAGTGAAAACAAGATTAAACAATAACAAAACTATTAAAACATGTATCATTGGACAAGCACAGACATACACCAGCACAACAGTTAGCAAGATCCAGCACATCATACTGATGAGACAAACCTTATATATGCAGTCATCAAATGCCTGTACAAACAGAAAACTTTTTACTTCTCCAAGAAAAGAAAGTAGGAAGTGCGCCAGTCTAACTTCTCTGGATAGGGTTCTCAGTGATAATCAGCTCAGCAAAGGTTAACAACAAAAGCAATTCCCAGTGGAAAAATTATCTCAGAAATTACTTTAAAATTCCCACTTTTCTTTTCCCTTTCCTCTTTCCAAGCTCTTTTCATCTTGCAGTCCTAAAAAAAAAGGACATCTTAGTAGCTAAGGAATGTTTCTGTGAACTTGTTTTTAACAAAATAGGATTTCCCAGCACTAAAGCAACAGGACTACTATGTGTCTTCATCAGTCAGGATGGAAAATGTGTGGCCTCCTTAGTATTACTACTCAGATGCTCAAATCCCTCATAATCATGGTGAAGCAATGATCTGAGAGTTGCAGACCCACAATGAAAATATGAAACCATTCCAAATATGTTAATATGCCTTGGAAGGTTCAAGAAAAAGGCTGTTAAGTCAGCTGAAGCATTTTATTATACTGTATTGCTGTATCTGGCATGCATATGAGACCACAAACATAAATAAATAAATAAAAACCCATGATCAGATAAGTTTTGTTTTCTTACTTTATTTTCTTAGTGTCACCACCATAATATTTTGTCTTATGACAAGATTTAAAAAAAGAAATCCCTAAAATAAACAGATACTGAGAAACTAAAGCTTAATACTGGTGAATCTCAAAAAAAAAAAATCTTGTCTGTCAGCATCTACAGCATGAATACAAATGTAGCCTATTTACTGACATACTAGATAAAATAATCTCATCTCACAGGGGGGAAAATGAGATTGGGAAATTGGAAAGATCAGAGATAGGGAGGGAATAATAGGGTGCACAATTTCAGACAGCAGTGTATTCATTTTGTGAAACATACCTATATAATGTAATATTGTTGCATGCATCATAGGGTTAGATTTCCATGCTGTGACCAATACCATTAGAGTTAAGCAGCATGGGCATGAGCAGCATAATGATTCATTTATGTTGATCTTCTAAGTAAGAAGTTTCCAAAGGTGCAACCCCCATGTTTCTCTTACCTAAGAGCACAAGAACTGCTGAAGAACTTACTGAATGTTGGCTCAAAGAGTGAATGACAGTTCAGGGATTATTGAGTCCTATGTTACACAAAATGGGAAAGCTGATGTTCCAGCATGTTTCTATCCAACGTAACTCTGATAATGTAATGTGAGAGAAACCAGTTAAATCTTTTCCTTCCTCTCTTCCTTCTTTCTCCCTTCCTTCCTCCTTTCTTTTCCTTTTTTTTGGGGGGAGGGGAGTCAGGCTTTCACCTTAAGATATTTCCCAGAAACTTGAGCTATGTTGCAGCACTCAGCCAACCCAATTAATCCAACTAATATAGTAGAAACAGAGCTTAAGAATGTGGAGAAGTTAGATGATGGATTAATTATTAGCACATAACAGTAGTGGCTTTTGGAGGGCCCTTTGATGAGAATTAACCATATCGACAACCTTCTTTCAAATTTATGCCAAATAAATAAATAAATACTAATTTGATGATTTCTTATAAAATAAAAAACAATTCTGCATAATCTGTGCTGGTCACATTGAATATATGTATCCATATGTTATCCTGATTTCTGGGGTCCCTTTGGGGATACCTCAATGTGCTCCACGTGATGGGGAATGGAAACTAGCCAGAGCATGAGCAATAGCAATGTGAGAGGCAGGGTAACCTAATGGGGTCTTTTTACCCATTTTTTACAGGGTCAGGCCAAGCCAAAAACCAAATGAAAATGTCTAATAAATGATTTTATTGAAGGAAAGTCTCACGCACCAATGCAGTCACTCACACTCTCACTCAAGACCTATTAAGAAGCAAAAGAGAGGAAACTGGATAGGGGAATATTGAAGGAGTTGTAGCTGGGGTGAAACTGCAGCTTTTCCTGAAATCCTTGGTCCAGGAAAAACAGCAGAGAAGTGGGGCTCAGCACAGAGAGGGTGGTCTACTGGGATGACCAGGAGTGATCCAAAGAACCACTCAAAAACTGGGACTATTTGTAGGGGAAAAAGTACCTGGAGGGCTAATCCTTTCCCGGGGAGAACAATGGGTGTTGCAACAAGAAAGAAGCTCCACAATGGTAACTTCCTTTGAGTGATGAGTTTACAAGGTGTTGCCAAAGTCTCAGGATCTTCGGCTGCATTGGTTTGTGGTATGACTTCATGTAAATGGTCCTTGCCTGATAGGATTTTATTGCTATTGGTGCTCAACTTGGGGCCGACACGCTAATCCCGTCAAGTTGGCTTCTCAGGGGCTGAGGACCCTTTGTCTACTGTGGGTTTGCACAGCTTGAGGTCTCCTGGGGCTACGTGACAGGGGATTTTACTGGCCTGACCTGGTTTTCGGTCATTCGACTGTTGCTGCCTACGTGCCCATCTGGATGACCTCTTAGGCACATTGAATCATATTTTAATATCAAAATTGTAGACTCCAGGACAGAGTTTACCAGTGAGATAACACATATGTGTTTTCAAGTTGCCTATCATCTTATAGCAAACCCATGAATTTCATATGGTTTTCTTAGACAAGGAATGTTCAGAGGTGGCTTTGCCAGTTCCTTCCTCTAAAATAAGGTTTAATGCTATATTTCTACCATCCTTAATCTACTTAGATTCCAAGATCAGACAGGATCTGATACCTTTCGGGTACTTAAGTCATATGTAATAAACATTACTGTACTCTTCAGGAGAAGACCACAACATACCTCTCTGCTATATAACTATTAAAAATGAGGAGCCTCTCAGAAATAAAGAAAGAAAGAAAGAAAGAAAGAAAGAAAAAGATAACCCAAATTCATTAATACAAAACATAGCTGAGTAAAAGCCAGATTTTCTCTAAATATTTTTTTTAATTTTCACAAGCTGACAAATGCATACACCAAAATAAAGGCATAAAAATGAAAATGAAAAGAAAAATACATTATCCAAAGACATCCTCCACACAGTAACATCCCCCCACCTACTCTCCCACAACCACTCCATCTTGTTACCAAACTGTGCACCCTCACTCCAAGATATGATTAGCAATGAACATTATTCAATTGGCATAAAATAAAATCATACAATGTTATGGCTAAAAAGCCATGCTAGCAAAGAAGAAGGGGAAGACTGATATTTTGAATAAGATGTTATTGAATCACAACCCAATGATGATCCTCTTAAAGGGAAGAAAAAATCTCTGCTGAAGACTGAATGAGTTGCTTTTATAAAATGAAGATGATTTTAGGGATTGTAAAAAAAACATCAAAATATTCTGAACTAAAATTGGAGGTTGAGGACAGAATGGTTTAAGGTGATAGCAAAACAGTTGTTAGAGGCATCTTTACCCAAAATGTGTATGTGTCTGCATGTGTGTATTGGATGGGAAAGAAATAGGCAAGAGAAAATGAATAAAATTACATAAGAAATTAAGCTAAAGGAGATGGAATTAGCTAACAAAATTGCAAATCAGATAAAATTATTACAGGAGCATACACCTCCACTCTGTGGGATGTGGTATTTTCTTATTTGGACGTATTTATGGCTGAAACACATTTGAAAGCATGTTGGCTGTAAGCAGGTTGCCAGGTCAGGGTGACCTCAACTATGATCAGGTCATAAGTTCAGAGAAGTTGATGATCCTTTCAAAACTGCAAGCTACAAGCGTTCCTGAAAACGATAGCAGGTCAAACAGCCCAGATGAGACCATCAGGGAACCTACTGTGAGCATATCCTATAGAGACTTTCCCTATTCACTTTACCTGAACAAAATGTTAAAAGATTGTCATAACTCCCATCAATGTTTTGTTACCTAGAGTTAGGGCAATTAGCCCATTCTGGAGTCTTTGGTCAACCCCAAGAGAAAGCCATTACTGTTTTGTTCATGCACCATTCTTCAGGGCAGGAAATAGAGTATAAAAACTCCAGCTCCAGCCTCAGAAAATTGTAGTATTTGGACATAATACGTGGTGCCCAGACCCCGCTTGTTCATGCTACCCTCAGACATGCTGACTGAGCCACTTTGCTTCAATCTTCTGCTTCAGGATTGGTAACTATCATTCTTTCCAGCCAATTTCTCTCTCTCTCTACCCAATCTTTCGTGCCTCATTTTCCAATAGTCTTGTATGGTCCCTGAGAGGGTTTGACTTCTTGTGTGTGTGCTAATTTCCAGTAAAATACTCTGTTTAACTTTTACCTGGAATCCTCGCTGTAGTTAGTACTGGTATACACAAGTGAAAAGATCCTGCCATTGCCCTCCTCTCGACGGCCTCCTTTGAGCTATAATTCCCCAACTTTTAAGGAGATGCTGGCATTTCAAGTGGACCTCAAAGTCACCGACCTCTTAGGGTAACAGTGATGATGATGATGATGTTGTTGGAAGAGATTAAAGGAAATTACAATTTGTTAAGTAAAGGAATTTTGAATTTCCTAATAAGCCAGGAAAATGGCTAGTGTATAGGTTATGGAAATAAAAAAAAATTATAATAGAATAATATTAGAGTTGAAGGAAGGTGATAGAATCATAACAAAAGAAAAATAAATCAGTAAATTGTTTTATAATCACTTTAGAAATATATATAAAAACAGGAGTTATCAGACAAGCAATGGAACAAATATTTGCAGGATAGGTCACTCCCACTAGTATCAGAAAGACACAGAGTTATTTTAAATAAAGAAATTATGTTAGAAGAGATTGTAGAAGTCATTAAGAGATCTAAGAAGAGGAAAGCACCAGGTCCTGATGGCCTATCAGTTGCTTATTATAAAACCTTCAGTGAAGTGTTACCCTGATTTCTGGGGTGCTGTGGGGGGATATCTCAATGTGCTCCAAATACTGTGGAATGGGAATTAGCCAGAGCACAACCTGTAGCACTGCAAGAGGCAGGATAACCTAGTGAGATCTTTAAACCCAATTTTTACAGGGTCAAGCCAAGCCAAAAACCAAGCAAAGTTGTCTAATAAAATGATTTTATTGAGAGGAATTCACTCATGCATGCACACAAGATAAACACAATCACACATTCACACCAGAGCTAGCTGAAAGCAAAAGGGAGGAAAAATTATAGAGAGGTTGAGGGATTTGAGGGGATTTATAATTACCAGTCCAGAAGAGTAGTGAAGAGCAGAAATGTATTTTGGCTTAGGTAGGACCTAAGGGCAGTTCTCATTCAGGAGCCAGACAGACAGAGTGATGGGTAGATCTTCAAGAGACTGCCCTGGGCATCCTCAAAGCAGGGGTATTTGTACCCTGAAAATGGCTTGTGGCTGTGAAGATTTCAGATGCAAGACAAAAGGAACCTGTTGTAGACAAAGAGTCTTTCGCCGGTTGATGGGCTTAGTGCTTTGATTGACAAAGACATGATGTGTGTTGTAATAGCTGTCTATTGTGGGTACTGTGAGGAAAGAAGAAAGAATCCAGGTATACAAGGGATGGATATCTGTCAGTCAGTGTCCTAGTGGGCTCCTCACAGTTGGATTCCTTGGAAAAGTCCAGCTTCTATTTAAGCCTATTATCCACAGGAATGATGTGTATTTGCCTAACAAATGACTCAGTCTTACCTTGAGGAATTTTGGAGTTGATCTATGCTTCTCTCATTTACGGTCAAATTCTTTCCCTTGCTCAGTTTGACCTCTGTCACATTTCAGGCTTGAATTTGATGTCAGAATAAAATGTGTTGCCAATTACATATGATGCCAATTAGGTATGGTGCCCATCCAAACCATACTGGTATTGGGGACCCCCAAAGTGTGGCCTTACAGATGAATTATTAAAACCATTGCAAAGAGTTATGAATAATATTCTCTGAGAACATCAGATCTCCATGAGTTGGAGAGAGGACAACATTATACTAATACCTAAAGAAGATCATGACGCTAAGATAATTTTAAAAATTATAGAGGTATATTCCTATTGAATAAAGATTATACAATTATTGCATCAGTACTGGCACATAGACTAAAAGCTTACCTTCAGGGGTTTACATGAAGACTTAAATAGTTTTCTCCCCTGGGAAGAAAAATAAAAAATAATATCAGAATAGTTATCAATGTAACAGAGTTTTTAAATTTTCATTATGATATTAAAGGAACTCTGTTGTTTCTAGATGCTGAAAAGGCATTTGACAACTTGAATTGGGTGCTTTATTAAAATTATTGAAGGAAATAGAGATTGGGGGTAAACTTTAACAATTGAATTAGAGTGGTATACTTCACACAAATGCTAAATTAAAAATTAATGGAAATGATATAAAATATATCCAAATAGAGAAAGAGATAAGACAGAGGTGCTCAATTACTCCATTGTTGTTTGTATTACCTTTAGAAGTCCCGTTTAGAAAGATAAGATCTGAAAAGAGCATTAGAGGTAAGGAAATAAGGAAAGAATAATTTAAACTATAGCCCTTTGATATATGGATTTAAAGTTAATCGTGATAAGTCTAAAATCCTAACCCAGAATATGCTGGCCTAGGGAAAAATTCTTAGCATTGAAGACAAGATATGAAAAAATAAATATAAATTGCATAAAAACAAGTATGTCAAGGTGTGGGATGCTCTGTGTGTGTGTGTGTGTATGACTTAAGCAGATGACTCATTTTGTCATTGACACTATTTGGCAGCATTTCAGTATCAAAATGAGTGTATTGCCAAAACTAATGTAGTCCTTTCGAATTATTCCAGTTGTTCTTTCAAATATGTTGCTTAAAATTTGCAAATAGAGTTATCCAAATTTATATGATTAGTAAGGAAGCCAAGAATCAAAGGGAAAGTAATGATAGATGTGAAAGAAAGGGGAGGGCTGGAATTCCCTGAAGTGAAATTATACTTTTAATCCTCCTGTTTAGCATGGTTGAAGGAATGGATCTCATTAGAAAATAAAAGATTATTAGAGCTAGAGGATTATGAGATGAAATTTAGGTGGCACGTATACTTTTGTTGCAGAAAAAAATGAAAGAAGTCAAAGCCAGACCTTAAAGAGTGAAATACTCAAGGCCACATTTCCCTGAACATGCAAAACTTCTAATATTGCTGTTATTTTAAAAAGAATCTAGCTCTTTCTGTCCAGTCTGTGACAATTTCCAAATCTGAGACTTTTTAATTTTTTTTTTAAAAAAAGTCAAGTCAAATGAAATCTTCACCATGATGTCTTGCATTTTATTAGCACCAGGACAAAGATAAAGGGAGCTAGAACTAGGTTTTCCCCATAAATATGAACTAGCCTTAAAATGCCATTTAATATTTGATTTCTCTCATGCTTTATACATCTGTTTCCTTTTGCATTAGATGATGATGATGACAGTGGTGGTGATGATGATAGTGATGATTGTATCCCACCTTTTTCTCAGTTCAGAACTCAAGGAGCATTGCAACAGGTAAAACAAAGATAAATAAAATTTCAAAATGTACAAAAGTAACAAATTCAATTAAACTATTTAAAAAAGTTAAAACATTAAAAGCATAAAGCATTAAAAGGGAAACAGCAAATAGAATATCTAATATATATTATTCAGAAAGTGTAAGAAGAATACTCCATAATGTAGGACTCCGGAGGCAAATATAAGTGGAATATATCCAACTTTGGAAACTTCTGCTTTGCGAAACCTTGATCAGAAATATCTTTGTATTACAGTTACATTTGCGCAAAGCCACTTAACCTTTTTTAGTTAGTTCCTTTTTCTTTAAAATATTATCACAGATTAAAACATGATCCAAAACTCACCTGACACAATTTATCCAATTAATGCAATAGAAATAGAGCATGAAGGAATCTCCAGCTGACTCTTACTGTATTCTTCCCCTTATTTGTTTAATACCTAGTATGTTTTCATCTGATTTAACTATTATTTAAACAAAACAACTTTTAGAATGGAAGGGAGGGAGGGAGGGAGGGAGATGACTTCAAAAGTTAGAGAATATTTATACTAGATTTAAATTTACTTGCAGAGCAAGATGTAATTAAAGGAATGATTCAAGTTTTTCCATTCTTCATACAGAATGTTAGTCTTTTAACATGTTTAACATATCATTGTCTGCACCTTCTGAAGAACTTCCATATATGAGAAAATTCATTTAAAATTTTGCTGCCTATGGGCTATCCTAATGTGTCTTTATATCCTAAAAATGAATATGCTTCATAGTAGAAGGAATAGAAAATGAGAGATTAAAAATGTGGTGGTTTCTGTGGCATAACAAATGGGAGAGAGCTCCATATGCCTTTTTGAGGCATTCACAACTCTTTAATACTCTTCATTTTGCTCAGCAATCACATCCTAGTCACCTTTCAATAGGGACGCAATTCTTTGCTAACTGAGTTCTAGAAGGAAGAAATGATTAATTTTAGCATTTTTCTTCCTACTGTGAAAAAGTCTTCAATAAGTTCTGAACTGCAAAAGTCCTCATTGTCCTCAGCAGAGTTTCCCAACACTTGAGAAACACATTTTGATTTTTGTTTAGTTTTTTAAAAAAAAAAAAAAATTCTCTCTATGCTACTTTCCAGTTGGAATGGTCTGTCTGAATTTATGGAAAAACTAATCAAATATGTACTCAGGGAATTAATCTCAATCTGAATTATAAGTGTCCTTTGAAACTTGCAAGTGACAACAAAGGTTAGAGTATGTGTTTGGTTTTTTTGTTTTTGTTTTTGTTTTTTTTTGTGGGGGACAGGTCCACCCTAACAAAGTATCAGAAGAGGAATATACAACCTAGGTGCAGTGGTGAAAGCACAGTTGTGAACACTGGGGAACACAATGAGGAACTGAAGTGGTGTAAAAAAAGGTTATTCATTATTAACTCTTTTTTTCTAATTCATCAATCTGAGAAGTCTTAGACAGCAGAATCCTTTTAAGAATGGCTCAGATGACTTGTGTTGTGGGCCCTCTATACACTCCATGAAGTCTAGGGGGAAGTGACAAGTAACGATTTATTCATACTACATCTTTATGATTCAAACCAGAATGTTGTCACTCAGATCAGAAAGGTAAGGGGAGACTGTTGTTTCTAACACATACATCTCATGATCATGACAGTGTGAGATTTTAGAGAGTGTCTCAGTATAACTTAGGCTGCAGATGAACTATTTGATAGAGTTGTAGGCAGGTTTAATCCATAATTGTGTCTTGTGACATTATGCAAGGTGTTAGCACAAGGGACAGTTCTCTTCTGCTCCAAACCCATTCATAACCTCAACAGGATTTTTTTTTCTCTCCCACCTAGTGAGTTATTGTCAGATGTATTGCTTTTTTGGCACTCTCAGCTTTTTAATAAGTATGAGTTCCCAGAAGAACATTTGCAAGTTTAAAGGGAAGAAATACTGTTCTGCATGATGAATGCCTAACATAGCTTTAGACACCCAGCTATAAAAATCTATAACAGACTGTAACTTCACATCCAATTTGTGCATGTCAAGATAAATAAATGGGAAAGTACACCTTGAAATAACATTACTATCACCATTGCAACCTCATCCATATGTGAATTTTGATCCATTATGCCCACAGGTTTGTAAGCCATCATTGCAAAAGTAGATCTTTGGATATGCACAGTTGTCCTGTAAAGGCTCAATAAACCCTCTGAGATTTTGCTTCCTCCATAGTACTTCAAACTTTGGAGGGATAGGTGTCAAGCACCTGAAAGCTTCATTTAATATGCAGGAACATATGTTGTTATTAGGGCATATCAGCTTCTTGAGATGGAAGCAGATAGGAGATCATTGGAGAAGGAAGAGGGGAAGAGCAGCCTACAAGAGGCCCAGTATCATCAGTCAGTGACCCCTGAGAAGAAGTTTGAGATAATGGCATTGCTGGATCTCTAGAAAATTTTGGAGTCTAGGAACCATGTCTGGAGTCTCACTCTTCACAGTCTGTATCAACCACAGGGCCCAGACCTAAGACACTGGCATCTCAAAGTAAGCATCATATTTCAGACAGTTGTGCATTTCCCACAGCGCTCCAAGAAGGCTGGGCCTCCAGGACTAGAGAATGCACCCCCCCCAAAAAAAAATCAGTTGCTAGACCATGCACACTACATAATGTCTTGCACTTGGTAGACTACTTCCTGTGGTGTTCAGCACTCTTGCCTTAGGCTTACTTTTCGTATAGATATATTTTTCTTGCATTATTCAAGAGATTCCCTACTTATCCCAGAAGATTATAAGCCATCCAGGTTCAGCATTGTGGTTGGGTTACAGGACAGTTACACAGATATTGTTAATTGCACAGTGGTTTTATGCATGACAGATACAGCTAATATAGGCACCAGAGAAAGAGGGAAGTGAAAAAGGGGAGAAATCTAAGTGGGAATTTAGGAAGCTATGCATGAAGCACTTTCTAATTAGTGGTTAGCTCAGCTTTGAAGTGTGATGTTCTTTAGAAAATATATCATAGGATGCATGTATATCATCTAATTAGCTAAGGCTTTTTTACCCATAAACATGTTAATTAATTCTATAAATCATAAAGACAATGATACCACAAAAATTATTTAGTGCCTTCCTTTCATAGCACTTTTGAAATGGCAGAAAGCATTAGAGTCAATAAGGGCAAACATGGGAAACATAATTTGCATTTGCTGGGCTGGAGGAATAGAATTTTTATCTATGACTGGAAGAACATAAACATATCTGGGAGGCTCCTCAGTGTAGCTACTGTCCTGGACAAAGATAGAAAGGCCAGTGGAAAAGTACCAGTTTGTTACATTTACACTAACAAACCTTTTAAAACTTACATTAATTACATGTGGAAAAGAGTTTGACTTAGAGTTCACCTTTTGACATGGGACCTCAGATCCTTCTGTCCTTCAACAATTATTCATGGAATTTTTAAAAGAATATGTGGCTACAAAGCCTGTTCTATTTTTCACAACTGGATGAAAGTTGTGACATAAATACTGATAGGCATTCAGTACAGGCATGGAAAGCTTTTTTTTTCTTCCAGAAAATGTGTTACCACTGCCTTGTTAGGCATGTCAGACCCCTACCTAGCTGGAGGGGTTGTTACAAGCTGATGGCTAATTTGAAAGACATTTTGCAAAATGTAAGTCCCTGAAATCTGAATTGTAAAGAAATAAGTGTTTCTCTGTAAAGTACAAAACAGAAATATTTTTGTGTTAGCACAACATTAAAAATATAGGCATAGGCTAGTTGCAGGCATGAAGCCAAACTTACCAAAACAAAGTGATAAGCCTAAAGGAGAATGCGAACAAATGACCAAACTATAATGAAACCAAAAAAGTGTGCTGTAAAGGTATGAGAGAGTTGCTAATATCTGGAAGCTGATGTAACCTGAAGGCAGGCAAACAGACAGGCAGGAAACAGTGACCTCTAAATTATAAATACAATCTAGTAAGATTTCATCTCTGAGATCTTTGTTTACATTACTATCAGGAGGTAGTGAGGAACTGCCTCTGGTTGGGCAAAGAGAGGCTGAGGATATTGTAAACCTAGCTCTGAAGAGATGAAAGGTAGACTGTTACAGAGCTTCCCACACTCTTACATTACAACTGTTTATGTTGCTAAATTCTGTTCTTGGTTGGCTGGGGTGGGGGGAAGACACAGAAAATGCTTGTTAAGAAAAAGTAAGAAAGAAACTCTGCTTTCCGATAGGCTATAATAATGACTTAGTTTTTATCTAAATAGATAAACAGATTATAATTAGAATGGATGCCCATCATAGATGTAATGGATGCTGCTATCTATAGCAATGCCTGGGGAATATTATCTTCCAATAATACTTCTATGTTTATCTGCAGAAGTTAAGTTTAAGCAAGAGGTTTCAGTTCTTCTATGTATTAAGGATAGAGATGCTTGCTAGAAGAAAGTAGAGGATGTAAGGATAAGATTCCTTAGAAGTGTGAGATCAAATGATAATGCCTCCTAGTAAATGTTGCTAATATGAATATGCAAAAATCTAATAAAGATATTACATGATAAAGATGCAACAAGTTTGATGTCTTGTATGAAATATAATCTCAACTGCTAAGTAATCTTGAGGAAAAGTCTATGCTTCTCCTGAAGAGGAGTGTATATTTGTATACCCACTACTGTGTTAATAAAATAACCTAAAATAAAAATGAATAAAGAGTTTGCTCATTGTCCCATACAAATAACCTGAAATTCCTAGACTTAAGAATACTTAAGTGGAGGTTGCAGCTAATTCTGCACTGTTTCAACTATGCTATTGATCATGAATTGGGAACCCAGGCAACCAGAAGATGACAAGAGGGACCTTCAAACAGATATAGATTGGTTGACAAATGCCAAGGATGCATCAATCTCTCAGTCTAAGAGATGGAGTGGGGAACCATACCATTTTCTAGGTGTTCAACACTTCCTTTGTTCACTCAGCCATTTCCCTGACTACATTTCTGAGTGAGAAAGTGCAAGAGTCTGGTACATATGTGGTGGATCTCCAAGGATTCCATATCCTTGGACTGAACAGATTGAAAAGTAGTCATTACAGAGTATGAAATATTAGGTTTAAAAATGAATTTCTTAAGAAATCAGAAGATTGATTTGTTGCCATTGACATTAGTAAGTGAAATTGTTTAATTTCTTGAGCTGTGTTGGTTGATTTGGTACTTAAGTTGTTTTCAAAACATGTCTTAGTATATAGCAGTGGTTCTCAACCTGTGGGTCCCCAGATGTTTGTGGACTTCAGCTCTCAGAAGCCCTGAGCATCGACCATAGTGGCTGGGGCTTCTGGGAGCTGAAGTCCACGAACATCTGGGGACCCACAGGTTGAGAACCACTGGTATATAGCATGACTGGCTTAAGCTGGGTGTGCAAAAAGCAGAATTGGATCTGTGAAAGAAAAAGAGGACAGAAGAAGAAGCTACTGTGAAAGGAAGAGGGAGATGATAAGGAAAACTTTTCACTTAATAATCTAAGGCCATTTCTGCCCTACACTATTATAGTGCTATTATTCCACTTTCAACATCCTGTAGAATTCTGGAGTTTGTAGTTTACTGAGGCCAAAGTGCTCTCTGGCTGAGAATTTCAAATGCCCCTCCCTAAACTGCAAACCCCAGGATTCCATGGGATGTTGAAAGTGGAATAACAGCACTATAACTGTGTAGGATGCAAATGACCTAAGTGGCAAATATTGTCCAAGCAATAAACACACTAAAAGAGTACAAAGAGATTTATTACAGCTCTATTCAAATAATAAGATAAAATAGAAACCATAATAAAACCAATAAAAAAAATACAAGAGTAGAACTTATACATAACATGCCCACTTCCACCAGAAATACTTCAACAATACAGACAAAAAGATATTTTGAAAGGTCTCTGGATTACTGAAAGCCTCCCTCCCATCCTTCATTATATTCCTTTATTTTAGCAGAAAGTAACAATTTCTTTTCCTTTCCATTCTCTTGCTCCCTGAATCCATGAGGCAGTAGACAGATTAGAACAGCAACTCTTCACAAAGCCATGTAATTCATTTCATCCAAATCTTCTTCCCTGGAGGCCCTCCTGTCTTACTGCATCTGACAGAGAGGTAACTACCCTATCTAGTAACAAGCTCTAATTATGTAAATTAATTAGTTAAGATTTAAGAATAACTGCAACATTATTTAGACAATCTGTAAAGTTCATCCTTAAAGAGGAAGGAGTCCTAACTAATTAACAATTTAGCTGTCTAAATTACCAGTTTTAATCCACTGTAATTCTGTCAGTAGTAGCTGAAGTGGATTCACTGGGACTGCACCAACAAAAGCAACTTATTCAAAATGGATCTGACTGTTTTATATCCTATGTGTTATGGATATTGTTCTACGGACTGATCCAGATAGTGTCCAAGTAAGCTATGTGTGACTCTGTGTGTGTGCGTGTGTGTGTATTAGTGACCTATTGCCAATGTGACTGGGTAGATAAATGTATGAATAAGGTAACAGTATTGTGCCCAAGGCTAGTCACTGGGTTAAACAAGTATATTACTTTGGGACTTTTCTGTCCAGCCTCAGTGCTCCAGCTGCCATATCACGGTGGTTGTGCGATAAATGAGATGGCAACATATGGACTTAGACAACATTATCTTCAAATTTATCATCAATTGAAGAAAATAAATCCATGTTTAAAAGAAGACTTAACAAAACATAATGTATACATGATACAGACTAAGGCCCTTTCCACATGGGGGCAGCAAAACGGGGGAAACGGGGTGGCACACGCGGGGACGGAGCTTACCTTGAAGCGGGTTGCTCTGTCCCTGTGGGGAGCAGCGTGAATTCACTGCTCTAAACGTCAGCAGCACTTGGCGATGCTCGGCGGCGGCCGGCGGCTCCCTGCAGTTCTAAATGGGCGCCGTGACGGAGTAGCACGCACAAGTTTTAAAAAGACCACTTGAAAAGTGGTCTTTATAAAACAGAGCGCCACCCCCGTGGCCGCAAGAGAGCGGTTTGAGGTCTAGAACCTCCCCTTCTTTCACCGCTCTTGCGCACCCCGCGGTGTAGACGACCTCCGTGTCCGGTCGTCACAGCGCGGGGTTTTACTCCCGTGTGGAAATGGCCTAAGATAAAATGCATTTTAGTGTTTCAGCCTGTGTTATGTCAGACTGTTGCTGCTGCCTTGTGTGTATAGACCCCTGTGTGTGCCTATACACAATTATGACCTTTGTGTTCTTGTAGCAAAACAATATTCTTGCCATGAAGTAAGCCAACCTATCAAGAAATGCACTAAGGTGCACATTTCTTTCTGATACAGTAGGTTGCAACATGGATAGAGTTGTTATTTAACCTTCTTCAAGAGAACAGAAGTCTGCCATTGCAAGTGGTAAGTGCAGAAGAAATAGATCCAGAGAAGTACAGGCATACGTGAACTTTACTCAAGAGTTTAGAAAACTTACTTTTTGAATTAGGGAGTAGTAGGTGAAAATAAGTATTCGTGGGATGGGGAAAAAGAGACAAAGCTCCTTCCCCAATAAGTTAACTCTGTGTGTGTGAGTGCGCATTCTTAGTCGACTGGCAGGAACTCTGAACACAGTTACATAGTATCCTCCCGAAGCTACTTTTTTTCCTCTCTCTGTGGGTCTAATTTGATCTGTCTAATGTGTCAAACACTTCTTAGAGATTACGCAGGAATGACAGAGGGATACAAGATATCTGATGCGGGCAAATGATGACTGGTACTGCTGAAATCAGGTGCTAGGCCCAAAACAAGACATACTATTGTCTCCCCTCTTTGAATTCAGTGACCGACATTAAAGCTACACTCTGGGCTGTTAAGAAACCAACATTTATTTTATAATGTATTGTTTCCCTGTGCAGGCCCCCAGAGTCTTCAGCTGGGATTTTGCACCCCCCACCAGCCTACCTCTCCCCATCTCTGCTGAAAACACAAGAGGAAGCAGAAGGAAACGAGAACAAGTTAAGGTAGATGGACCATTTCAGGCTTGGGGAGTCATTATAATTGGCAGGTCTTAAGAAATATAGAACTACGAGGGATTTAATGGATCATTAGCCCATTATCTCACCAGGAACATTTATAAATATTCTAAATCTTAGTCCCTAAACTTTAGTATTTTGAAGCTCTTTGAAAGGTGAAATAGAATTGTACAACAGCATTGGAAGTAACCACACAAGACACGTTCACATTAATGTACGGAGTCCAATTTGTGTTCATGAGTGATTGAAATGTCAGGGCATTCAGAATGTGAGTGTGATGTGTCCAAGAAGGTTTTTCTGGTGGGTGGAGGGATGAGGTAATGTGACCTTGGCAGTGCAGCTGCAAGGTTTGTTATGGCTAGTTTGCCTCCCAAGGCCCTGCCTCATAAAAAGCATCCAGCATGGGGAGCATGTATGCTGTGGATGCACCGGATCACCCAATGTATACCTGGGTATGTTTAAGCCCCTAAAAGGATTAGGTTTTACTCTGTAAACTGCCTCTGGCAAGTTTTTTCCTGCCTCTTTCTCTGCCTTCCATGTTGTTTTTGTACCTGTTATTTTGCTTCTAGGCATGCTGCCTGAGGCCAACTGCTTATCTTGTGCTTGTTTGAATAAACAGCACTGGTCCTTAATGCAATGAATCTGCATGGCTATTTTTCCCATCTGGAAGAGCTGGCATCAATTTGGGACTGTTTCCCACTTTCTGCACTCTGTACATGCTCTGAGGTACATACTTCGCACCCTAACATGAAAAACTGCTGTGAACAGCTTCACTGATTTTATACAATAGTGCTTTGATACATTCAGATGCTGTTTCTGCATTTTCCATTTACTGTTACTGGTGTATAGAAACTCTTATTTTCTTTTTGAGATTCAGGAAAAGAAATCTGAGTTTGAACAGTTAGCTACATTTTTGTTGCATTTCTTCAAAAAAGGAAAATAATGCTGCAGTATTTTTCACTGAATTCATTTATACTTATCACATCCTACATGTGGAGAAACTTTATTTTTCTCTTCCTTAAGAAGAAACACTTATCAGAGAACAACATCCAGTTTTACACAAGCATTCAAAGTGGTGTGCATCGTATCTGAATGAGCCAAGACCAGCTGCAGACAGAAGCAAATGATGATCATCCAGAAAACTAAAAGACAAGGCTCTCAATAGAACAGTCAGGTGTACTTCACTTTTACATCTCTGGTAGCAAAGTATATACATAAAAAGTCAAGGATGAACTTCTCCTCAGAAAAGAACATTGACATTGATTTCAAAGAGATAGCCACACATAGTTATGTGAATACCTGCACAGAGTACATTAATAAAAATATCATTATCAATTTGCTTACAATCAAGATTCACACATACCTGAGAAAGGCTCATGGAACCCAGGAGAAGTTACCTTTGAGTAGATATGCATAAGATTTCAGTATAAATCTATTTTTAATTCTATTCTTTTTTCTTCTGCTCTTCTATTCCTTATATGTATATGAAATATATATGATATTTTTTTGAGTGAAGACAGTGGGAGCACGTTACCTAGTAATACAAGAGGAAGCACTGTTTTTAGTATTCAGCCTACATATCTCCCACCCACAATTCCTTCTGCTTATAACAAAAAGGTTATTTTTCTTTCTTATTGGAATGTGGTAGGAAACTTGCCTTTAATCTCTCAAAAACTGAAGTTTGTTCTATGTTCTAACTTCACTGTATAAAAATCAACTGAAAATATAAATGTTATGGAGCTTAGAAACTTATCTCACTTTACTGTATAAAGTTAAAGAAAGAAAGCAGAAAAAAAGAATGGGTACTATTTCTCTGTCCTAAGTACCTTAAAACAATGGAAACCATCTGATCTTGGAAGTTAAGGAGCATTAGTTTGGGTTAGTACTTGGATGAGAGAAATCAAATGAGTGCCAGGTGCTTTAGGCTATATTCCAGAGGAACAAACTGGCAAACTATCTCTGAGTATTCCTTGCCTAAGAAAACTATGAAATTCATGGGGTCACAGATTAGTCAACAGGTGACTTTAAGATACACACCGACACAAACACACACCATTTCTCCAGCACAGGATAAACTATTCATCCCACATTCTTTTTCCCCTGAGAACACACTTATATTCCTCAGAACTAATTCAGATAGCCTTTCCCATCATCCCTCAGACAGGTTGTCAATTCTTGTTGAAGTTTCATTGTCAAGTAACTTGCATATTTTACCTGATTAAAGGTGGCTTGCTGCTTTCATTAGATTAGATTTTCCTCCCCTCTGCTCTTGCTAAACTGTTCTTTGAAGATGTGTTTATTCATCTCCATAAATGATATCAAGGAAAGAATGCCAGGCCTGAACAGCAGGAAAAAATGCATTTTATCATCTCTTCATTTGGGGAAGAAAGATGAATGTCTGCTACAAAAGTGGTGAGTGTGCTTCATGTTCTATATTAAAATTCTACATCTTACGACTGCTACATTAACTGTAGAAAAAATCCTCATTCAAAAAGAAAGAAAGAAAGAAAGAAAGACAGACAGACAGACAGACAGACAGACAGACAGACAGCAGGATAGTGACATCAGCTGCACCAGTCCACTGAACCTTCAGTTAGCCTTTTTATCACATCTAACATTTGTCACAGCTTGATATCCCAGAAAGCATACAAATTCAGAGTTCAAATCCTTCCCCCAGTTGAAAGAAGAATGTGAATATATGACCTGGGACTCTCAATTTTGTCTGAGAAACATAGAGTAACTTAAAAAGCAGGCATAAGCCCTGTGTGTCAGCTAGTTTTTCATTAACAGCAGCCCATCCCAACAGAAGACCATTAGAACACCTCTAACCCAGCTGGAACATGAATGGTCATCATCCTCAGTGGAGGGGGGGCTAATTCCATCATGATCTTTTTGGTAGAAATTTTCAGAAGCAAGAAATGATAAAATAAGAAATTAAAAATTCTAGCTCCCCCCCCAAAAAAAGAGTATTTATTGGCTTTTATTCTCTGGTTTATTAAAATGTTTATATTTAACCCTCTGCCCAACGATTTTAGAATGAAGTACAAGAAAACCAATTTAATCAATTTAAAATAATTTAAAATGTGAATCAGCAAGAGTTAATTTACAGTAGAAAAACATACTGAACTATGGTAAATGTATACAAATCAAATGGTTAAAAACACACAGGTGTACTAACCAGATAAAGTCCAAAACCATCTCCACCAAAGCTTTAATAACAAGCCATGCTTTAAATTGGTACTGGAAAGAAGGTAATGTCTGTACTAAATGGGCCTCTAAGGGCCTCTATAAGCAAGCCACCACAAGAGAAAAGGTCCTCACCATAGGCCCTTTTCACATGGCATTTGTCATGTGAAAGGGCCTCTGGACCATCGCGTGATTGTGAGGAGCATTCCACACGACGTCCTCGCAATCGCGCGATGCTGCCAGGGCTAGCAGATGCCGATCACACAATATATCATTTTCAGCTTCTTGTCAAAAATGATGCACAATCGTGCATTGCTCCGGGGCCCCACACGCACTTACCATCCGTGCGGAGCCTCTGGAGACATGGCCCTTGCACTTCCTCCCCCAGCGCAGCCTGGGAAAGTACCCAGCTATGCTATGGAAGGAAGAGGCAGAGCCCTCACACTGCCCACCGACCAGCAGGCAGCTGCTGCAGAGACAGAGCAGAGGGGATGCGAGTGCCTCTCGGAAGAAGCTGCTCGTGTGATCCCCGCATGACCGCGCCAGAAGCAGATAAGCTGCGGAAAGGGCCATAGCCTCATGCAATGTATTGCCCCCACAAGTAAATGTATGTATATATAAAAACATATTTTAAAAACCCAACTGTGTAACTGGGAATATAATGATTAAAATAAATCATAAAGAGAATCCCACAAATAAGTAAAAAAAATCACTTCAAAATCATTAGCATTCTTTTTTAAAAAAAAGTAACATTCAAAAATATACCACAGTTTCTTGCCCCCTGAAACAAACCAAACCAAACAAACAAACAAACAAACAAACAAAAACAGAATGCCTCATGGATCAAGAATAAAGATTCTGAAAGCAGCTCTAAAATTTTCATCAGGCTTTGATTTAGAAAGAGAGAGCTAGTTGTGGAAACAGGAATTAGAGTCAGAATTTTTTTGGGGGGGCAGACATTTAGATTCTAGAATCATAAATTTATTAGAACCACTAAACTGTTATAAAAATGGCATGTAAGTATATTATGAGTTTCCAACTTTCCCAGGACTTCCTCAGGCATATTGATATAACACTAAGCAACTAATTCAACCAGATCCCAAAATGAATTGGGATAACCCAGATTGATTTGTATCAGTTCCAAGTCAGATCAGATAGGTTCAATACAGTTACAGAATGAAACAGCACAGTCCAAAGAAATTTTGATAAATGCTAAAGATTTGGACTTCAAAAATAAAACAGAGAGAGAGACTCAGCTGTGCTATCACCTATATACGATAACCGTGGCATGACTAAAATTTGCTCAAAGATGGAAACACACTACAATACCTACGACAGAAGGTTGACTATTGAAACTTTATGATATAGGAGAACTAGACAAATTAACAATAATGTTAGAGAAGACAAAGAACCAATTTGAAGATGAATGGAAGATTATTTCCACTCTCTGGGAAAAGAGCTGTGAAAAATTAACAACTCTGGGAGTGAAGGACTAAACCATACAAAAGAAAAAGATAAAAAAAAAATCAAAAGGATTGAAAGTGAACTGTATAAAAAAGATAAAAGATTTTTAAATCATAGGATAGAAAAAGTTATAAGTAATAACAAAGATTATATAAATTAAAATAAGGATGAAGCAGTAGAGAAACATAAAATAATGTATAAATAAGTTGATTTCAAAGGAAGAAGGATATATAGATAAATGCCCATACTTTTCAACAAGGAAGGAAGCTAGTGGAGAATTTGTGAAAACTAAAGAAAGAAGATTGTTTGAATGAAGCTATCAGTAATAAGATTAGTCTTTCTGTTATGTAAATATTTTAAAATATGACATAGTCATGATGAAGAGTTCAATTATTCTTTTCCTATAATATCTTCTATTATACTTCTGTGTTTATGTATTTCATGCAATCATTTTTAAATGGTTGAGGAACTAAGAATTATTATCAAATGTGCTTTATCAATGTAATCATTTTCTTTTAATAAAAAAGGAATTAAGAACCATGCTACAAAGGTAGAAAAAATATTCATATTTCTCAGGGGACAGTAGACTTTTGATTCAGATATGATGTTTATATCAGATCAGATTAGGCCTGGATAATCAGATCAAGTTAGGCCTGGATTGATTCCAGAATGAATCAGCTCTACAGCTGAACCAGTACACCGGTCTCTGAATCAAACTGAGCCCTGGTACAAAACTTGGACTATAAAAAGAAGAAGGAGAGAGTTTAAAATACAGCTTGGTAGATCTGCTATGCGTTCATTTCTGCAACTGCAAGATGGTTACTGCAAGTTCATGCAGGTTACTGAATTCTTAATAGATTGGTGCATTCTTACACTGAGGAAAAAGGGAGCATTGCACTGAACATTATAGAGATTTTCACATAGTATGTGAAGTTGGTTGTGTATTGAAAGCAGGAGAGCTCTGCGATATGAGTCTTCTCTTGATGATGTCCAAGAACTTAAAAAAAAATGTGCATCAACAAAGAGGCTTCCAGCTTATACTAAACTTAAGACAAACTACCATGGAGTTTTCTTGGCAAGATTTGTTCAGAGGGGGTTTGCCTTTGCCTTCCTCTGAGGCTGACAAATGAGACTTGCCTAAAGTTCCCCAGTGGGTTTCCATGGCCTTACAAGGGTTTAGACCAGTGGTTCTCAACCTGTGGGTCGTGACCCCTTTGGGGATTGAATGAGCCTTTTACAGCGGTCGCCTAAGACCATCAGAAAATACATATTTCCAATGGTCTTAGGCTCCATTCCCTCCTTGGTGGTGGTGCGCAAGCGCGAGCCATGCGCTTGGGTCCTCCTGCCCCCTTTGGTGGGAGGGCATGTGGCCGCACCCGCTCCTGCCAAAGGGGGCAGGAGAACGCAAGTGCGTGGCTCGCGCTTGCGCACCACCACTCCTGGGCCTTTTCCGCATGTTACCTTATCGCGGAGGTGGGGGGTGCCCTCTCTTCGCTGCTTCTTCGTCCCACAACTGGCTTCCTGGTTGCGCGAGCACCCCATCCCTTCCTTTCACAGTGCAGCCTGGGAGCTGTAGGCTGTGCTGGGGGAGGAAGGGGTGGGAGGGTCGTGCGACCAGGAAGCCAGCTGCAGGACAAAGGAGCAGTGAAGGGAGCACCTCACGCAAGAACCTGCTTGAGCGAACAGCACCCCCCCACTTCCGCGATAAGGTAACATATGGAAAAGGCCCAGGAGTGGTGGAGCACAAGTGCCAGCCCCACTTGCCATGGAGGGGGCTCTGCAGAAGGGCCAGAGGGCCGCAAGACGGCACTTTTCAGGGGGGGCGAGCTGCATCCAGCACAAAAGACAAAGGCGCTGGGATTCCTCCCCCCCCCCGCCAGGTTCAACACTCTGGAAACTTTTCTCTCACTGCCACCCCCAGCGGAAAAAAGAGCGAAGCAGAAGCAGAGCCGGGGGGGTTTCTCGGAGTATTTTCCTGGGGGAGACGCGTGGCTCCTCTTTCCCTCCCTGCCCACCCCTCCCGTTCCTGGCCGGCGAGGCAGCCTTTGCTGGGGGGGCATTGTAAATAATAAATAAATAATTTTATGGTTGGGGGTCACCACAACATGAGGAACTATATTAAAGGGTCGCAGCATTAGGAAGGTTGAGAACCACTGGTTTAGACTCTGATCTCCAGAATCACAATCTAGTGCTCAAAGAGACATCATTCTGTAAATGGCAGTTCTAGATTTATATTTCTCTGTTTTTATTTTTCCCCTGAAAAGTTTTTATTTATATGGAATCTCTTCAGATTCAGAGCAACTCAGATGCTGCAGAGATTATTATCTTGCCTCTAGGATATAAAACACTTCACTATAAAAATAAATTAGTTTTACACAGGCTAAATAATGATTATTTCTGGAATGTCCAATACAAAAACATTTAGAGTCAGCTCTAAAAGCATGCTTTAGAGTTCACTTACTCTGAAATTACATACATACAAACCTAAGTGGTAATCTTCAAAAAAGCACTATAAGGAAAAATGTATTAGCAAACTATTTTATTAAAATGCTTTCTATGCTGTGCTGTTCACTCTCTTTTCAATTTAGAATTTTGCTTATTACACACCATATCAAATGGCATGGCATGAATTTGTTGCATTTTTTCCCCATGGAAAGATTTTTTTAAAAAATGTATGGTATAGACAAGCTACTTTCCAACCTGAATAACCATTGTTCACCTTTCTTAAACTGATTTAGTATTCATTAGCTAAATTTAGGTATTCTCTTACAATTACTTCTGTTGTATTTTGAAATTTTGTTCACAAATAGGGATGAAAAAGAAATGTGTTGTGCTTGTATTTGCCAAAAGAAAAATTAGTTTCACATTTCCTGAGATTGGGAAAGGGATGAAGTGCACTCTGCCCCAGATATGCATGCATTTGTGATGTCTTTTGGTACAGAAAAAGAAAGGTGCACAAAATTATGTGCACTCTTGAGAAATGGATGCAAATAGAAATACATGAAAAATGTGCACTCACTCTAGTCAAGTGAATATTTTCTGAGTAAAATCAAACCAAAATGCATCCATTCTAGAAACTATGCACAAAAATATTTACTTCAGCCAAAAAAAAAAAATGCACTTGAAAATCCATTTCAAAATACACACAAACATCTGTGCAGAAAGAGGAGATTAAAGTCTTGTAAACTGGTGCATAACTGGATCAGGACCAGAACACTAGAGGGATTTTGATATGAACCAAGAAAATGAGGCTGAAGAATTTTCACTTCACCAGATAATTTTATTTCAAATTGATCATTTACCTTCCTATTACAGTTTTCTCTCTCCCATCTAGAATGCTCTGTATTTGGCTGGCTTGAATGCTGCCTTTTGTTTCTTTTGGAATAAATGGAAGCTTCCACATATACACTGTCTCAAATAAGGCTCCATATACGCATTGTCTTGACTTGTTTTTCTCTTTCTTGAGCTGGAGAAAGACAACAGATGTTTCAGAGGATTCAAGATGTGCCATGCTGTCTTTGTTGTCTGGTTTTCTCCCCCGCACTTTTTTATCCTCCTGTCTTATCTTGCCAAAGTGCTTTCAAGAAAAGAGATAGTGAGAATCATGTTCATAGACCAAAAGAGCCTGCCACACAGCCTTCAATTCCTGAGAAAACTGTCATTTGTTTCCATCCCAAAAAGGCATGAAGGACTTAGGACTGTCACTTTTTAACCCATGAAATTATGGACACTCCCCTGTTTCAAACTTTAGTGAAGCAAAGGGAGTCAAAACTGAAGCAGTTCATTATAACCCCTTGGGCATCATGGAAACCTAAACTTGGCATTTCAGTTAATAAATAGGGAGCTGGGAAATGGGTCACCAATACCCAATAGTCATTAAGGCTGCTTATTATGCTGCACAGCAATTTCAAATATCTGAGTAGGCATGACAAATGAAATTTCAACACCAGCCATTAGCTTTGTACAAGGAGCTTACACACAGTCATTCTCTCTAATATAGATTCACGGTTATATTCTTCCTCTAGAGAATTTTGGGGTTTTTAATTTTTGTTTGTTTGTTTATTTATTTATTTAATCCAAAAGTTAAACGTGGGTGCAAATGATCAACATTTCAATACAGTCATAATTTTTTCTGATAGCAATTAACCTTGAAATTCACCAACAAAATAACAAAACAACAATTCATGGGTGTGATTAAGAAGAAAAGAAAGATATTCAAATTACAAGGATGTCATGTGTTATTTTAATTGGGTTACAGCTGTATCTTCAAAATAACAAAATGTTTGGCCATACTATATACCCCTGTACATTAGTGTGGGCTCTGTTTTGCTCCCCTTGAGACTGTGACGTGGGTAAAAGAACTACTTTTTACATTCTTGTACATTTACAACTACTTTTTACTACTGATTACATTCAGTTTTTCACATTTGACCCACATATTTCAGTGTTGCATTTGCACAGACACAGCAGGCAGAAGTGATAGCCTCATGTGAGTGGGTGCGTATGTGAAAGGGATCATATATTCTTTGAAAACCAGTTCAACTGAGACTGAAGCATGTCTTCTTCCCTGTCCCAGAGCTTGGAAATAATTTGTTCAAAATTATTTCATTTCCTCTAATTTGTCAAAAAAAACAAACAAAAAAAACTCAGTAATAATTTAAAAATTTATTATTTCAGTTGTGGGCTGCAAGTGGCATCATGTATGAATAAACGTTATTCATGTTTATTATCCTTTAACTCATTTTAGTAATTTTATATGAATGGATATGAAGTTAATTAACAAATTTAAAAAATGGTCTTTTTTTACATTCAATCAATCAATTATTTTTTTTACGGTTGTAGACCAGCATGCTTTTTTTTACATTTCATTGTTCATAAATTAATATTTCTTCCATTTTCTGTTATCTGGGTCAAGATTTTTTTTTCACACAAACATTTTTCCCCCTTTCTGATTATACTGAAATCTACTTTGATAGAGCCTTGACCACAATAGATTTCCAGCATTAAGACAGGAGTCCCCCATATCTTTTCTCTGCCAGTTCTTTCTTTCATTTAGATTCTTTTTCCGTTAGTTTCAGATAAAGAGAAATATTTATCCTAGCTTTGGTCTGGAACAAGTTGAAGGCCCAATCTTGAGGGTTCTTAAAGGAAAATTCCAACTTCCTCTGGTATACCTTGGATCTCCTGCCAGTGGTGCTTCTGTTATATGTACATCTATGTCTATGGAATTTTCTGTATGCCACTGCTCACAGAGCTCTTCTTTGTTTGAGGTGAGACTTGCCATTTCATCCTAATCCTTCCAGGTATCATTTTTATTGGTTTAGGATTGACAAAATTCTCCCTCTATATATTTGCTTTTTAGGCATTTATAGCCTACATTTCTGTCCAAAAGATAATACCAAACTGGGGTTAGGAAAAAAAACATAAAATGCAACCATAATTTTAAAATCATTATCACCATCACCACCCTCATTGCCAAATCATTGTCAACGGTGATACCATCTTAGGCCCTTTTCGCATGCAGTTTCTTTTGCGAGAGGGCCCCTCGAGCATCGTGTAAATGGGAGTGGCGGTCCGTACGATGCACTCCC
Source organism: Iguana delicatissima (assembly GCA_948472985.1). Classification (NCBI taxonomy): domain Eukaryota; kingdom Metazoa; phylum Chordata; class Lepidosauria; order Squamata; family Iguanidae; genus Iguana; species Iguana delicatissima. Next base: position 2,829,648 of record CAOKZL010000098.1, on the reverse strand, counting down.
ATTTACGCGACGCTTACGAGCCTACCACGAACAGCGCACACACCTTTTCATTTTTGGCTTCAAGACAAAAATGCTGCGCGGTCGCGCAAGGCTCCCAGGGCCCACGCGCACTTACCTGCATTGTGGTATGTCAGGAGCCGGGCCGGTCACACTTCCTGCCTCAGCGCTAGCCTGCAATTCCCAGGTTGCACTGTGGTAGGAAGGGGTGGGGCGTTCACGCAGCGCTCACGCAACCGGCAAGCCAGCTGCAGAAAAGAATGAGAAACGAAGTGAGCACCTTGCGCAAGAGGCTGCTCACGCGAATGCCAACCCCCACCTCCGTGAAAAGGTAAGATGCGGAAAGGGCCTTAGTCTGGGCTGGCAGCCAGGAGAAGCTGATAACAAACACAGGTCAGAAACTCAGCAGTAACTTAAGTGGTCAGTTTACTTAATGAAACAGCGTTGCAAATGAAAAGCAGTAACGGTCCCAACAATGTCCATAAATCAGAGGCAGGCAACAAACACAAGTCAAAGACAGAAACAACAGGCAAGGACAGTGAACAGGAGCACAGGAGAAGTGGTCAATTAATTACTGACAAAAGCTAGAGGAGGAAAGGCTCCATTCTTATAGGTTCCAAGATCAGCACAGGTGGTGCTTGATTAATTGCTGTTTGGCATAAATTCTCTGGGAGCAATGCAGGAGACCCTTTTGGTGTCTATGCTGGGTGAAGATAGGTACAGGTAGGTCACTCTCCATGTCAGAATGAGCAGAGCTCCCTGCTGGGTCTGGCACAGCACCCTACTCTGTCTCTGGGGTGGGTCGTGGTACTGTCTAATCTACAGATGCTGTTGTAACAGTCTCTGTGCCAGGGCTCAAAGCAAGTTCTGCTATCACAGACTCTGAGTCTCAGTCCAGGTCCTGGAAGCCCATGACAAAAGGTGAGATACAAATAAAAGAAATAAAAGCAAATAAGCAATTGATTCAGTGGACTTGCTGCAGTTGTGACTAACCAATATGATCCAGGCCATATGTCTTCTAAATGTTATGAATTTGAACAGTCCTCAAAAATAAGAATATTTGGCAAGCCTAATTGTCAAATAAAGAATATTTGCCAAAAAAAAGAATATTTGGCAATATAGGGTAGCAACTGCGTAGCAAAGTTTAATATAGCTTTGAGGAGGAGGGGAGGAGGAGGAGACCAATGATGATAAAGAAGAACAAGAGGAGGAGCTTCATGGAGTATAGTTATGATTCTCCCACTACAGCATTGCCAGATCCACAGTGTTAAGAAAATGAAGCATATATAAAATTATTTTACTTATTCCACAGTTATCTTCATGATTAGTCTGACTCAGTTCCTCATTTTCTGGACAAACCACTTTCTCTTCCTTTGCTCTTCTTTCTCTTTGTATCCTACTGTTAGTGTTAGGAACCATGTACTCAGTCTGATACATAGAGTAATAGTGAGAAATGATTCTTAAATAATTTGCATAAAAATATCTTTTTTTCCTGGCTTCTTTGGTGATTCCTGAGCTGGTGGGAAAGAAATGTGTTACCCATTAATCTTTTAGACTTGATTAAGCATGTTGTTATAAACCTTGTAGCACTTCCTAAGATGTTTTCTTAGTAATCTGAAGTCACAGCACAGATACATTTAAGCAACTACAACGCAATACAGTGGATTCTTTCCACTGGGCTAGCAATCCTATGGGATACAGGAAGAAGAAAGACCAATGCTGCCCTCAGGCATGACTTCAAAACCACAAATACGATGTTAAAAATTTCTGTTTATTCTGTGCTACCTTCTATTCTGTGCTACTGACTTCTCGGGTTCGAAGAGTCAGCTATCAATGGTAAGAAGAGGAAACTCTTTTTAACTATATATATTATCAAGTTTTTAACTTGATGTTTTTAATGCAAGGCCAGCATAGACATTCAAGGTACCTTGTATTCATGATCAATTCTCCATGTAAAAGCAGTATAAATAGATTAGTAATGGTGATAGGTTAAGCTATTGCAATATGCTCAGAAATAATTCAGGGAAACACATTTGGGGGATGGGACAGTGTTACCCTGGGTTCCGGGGGTCCTGGAGGTCCCGGTCACTGACTCAGTTATTTCGAGCTCAGGGGGATCCCTGTCACCGTGCTCAAAATATAGTAGGGGGAATGGTAAATTAGTTGAGCACAAGTTGGCAAAGCAAGAGGCAGGTAACTTAGCAGGATCTTAAAACCTAATGTATATCAGGTTAGGTCAGACCAAACAAAATCCAGACAAAAGGTCTAATAAATTATTTATATTTTATTTTTATAAAAAGTCAGTCACTGCACACTTATTCACATTCGCACTCACTCACACAGAGCCTAAAAGAAAATAAAAAGGGAAGAAAATTGATAGGGGATTTTAGATAGGGTTTCAGGGTAAAACTCCACCTGATCCAGATGTCCGAGAAGGTCAAATTAGGACGGAGAGTGAAGAGCAGTGAAACTCAGCACGTGGGAGGGGGCTGAGGGGGAACATTCAGCAAACAGAATGAAGTAAGCCGGGAAGCAAGCGAGAGTGATCCCATGAACTGCTTAAAACAGGGGGCTTTTATAGGGAAAAATGTACCTGGAGGGCTAGTTCTTACCGGGCAGGACAATAGAGAGAACAAAGCCCTCAACAATGGATATCTCAGGCTTGATGATTCACGATGGTTTGTGAATGTCTTTGAAGGAGTAGAACAAAGGCATCGGCAGAGTGGAAACTGTCCTCACTTGGCAAACTGATTGTGATTCTATGAGCTACCATTTTGGGGCAAGGGAGCCCATTGTGTGCTTGATGGTTGGACTGTTTGGAGGGCTCCTTGGGGTTACGTGACAGATTAAGTCACTGGCCAGACCAGAATTTTCCTAACATCGGCCGTTCAGCCGCGCCTGCCTACGTGCTCGTACAGTGACCCTGTCAGACACGTGGAATGATTTCTAATATTAGCCACATGGAGATATCAATTTAACATGGTAGATTAATAAATTGTAGATCCCGGGAGAGAGAGCCATTGATCATAGTAACAGCAGTCAGAAACAAAATCATACTGGTTATTCAACTGGGTAAGGACACAGGCTCATTCACCACTGGCCACAAATGATATATATCATCCATGCATTTTGGACTATTTTTTTTCCCATTATTCAGCTAAGAGAGACTGTCCTTAAGCTTGGGCTGGTGTGGCTCAAGCTGCAGAGAGCTTTAATAAATTCTGTTCGTATTGTTCTGAAAAAAATAATTTAGTCTTTTTCTTTTTAAAAAATGCTGTAAGGAACACTTTTGTGACATTTTTTAACATAATAATATGTGACATTTCAAAATCTTATGTTCTTGGAATCCTTTCTTTGTATCTTACCATCTTATCTCAGACTAAATCCCACAGTAATCAAAACAATTTAGTTCAGAGGGAACATGCATAAGGTTTCATTGAAAACTGCATATAATATCCAGTAATTTCAGCAATTAATCAGCATAAGATGCTTTTCAAATAAAGTCACTTGATGTTCTCTATTACTGACTTCCTTGAACTTATGACCATTCTCATGTTGAGGCAGGGACAGAAATCTTCTGCTCTTCATACCATATGTGGCACTGAGAGGATTCTCTTCTGCTCTTAGACTCCAAAGGTGCCATCTGAAATACTCTGTCTCTCACACCCCACCCCACACACCCCAAAAAAGTCTTTCCGAGATATATTTGAGCATAAGTTTCCATGGACTCCAATCTGCTTTATCAGATGTGTGGAATGAAGTCTCTGTGGACAGACATACACAAATCTCTCTCTCTCTCTCTGAAATGCAAAGAAAATGCAAAATATGTTGGTATGGTGACAAATACTGTCTTAACAATTTCTGTAAAATATAGTTATCTTTTGCACACAAACAAAAACCCCAGCCAACTTGGCCAACAGTCAGAAGTTCTGGGAGATGAAGGTCAAAAACATCTGGGGCCTTTCCACACTAAACCGTTATAGTGCTATTATTCCACTTTCAACAACCTGTGGAATTCTGGGGTTTGTAACTTACTGAGGCCAGAGAGCTTTCTTGCTGAGAATTCTAAATTCCTCTTCCTAATCTGCAAACCCCAGGACTCCACAAGATGTTGAAAGTGGAATAATAGCACTATAAGAGTGTAGTGCAGACATGGCCACAGAGAACTAAAATTTGAGAATGACTAAATCAGTCTAAAATATGCTGCTGGTGCTGGAGGAAGTCACTCATGAGGAACTTTACAGTGCATTGATCTATTTAGTTTAGGAAACATTAAATAATTTAATGTGAGGCACGACAGAGGTTTATAATAATGTATGGTGTGGAGAAAGAATAAAAATACATTTTTCTCCTCTCACAATTTGGGAACCCATAATTACCCAGTGAAACTAAAAGCCTTTCCGTGCTATACTGTTATAGTGTTATTATTCTACTTTCAACATTGTATGGAATCCTGCGGTTTGCAGTTTAGGGAGGGGCCTTTAGAATTCTCAGCCAGAGAGCTCTTTGGCCTCAGTAAACTACAAACCCCAGAATTCCACAGGGTGTTGAAAAGGGAATAATAACACTATAACAGTGTAGGGCAGAAAGGTCCTAAATGAAAAGATTCAAACAAATCAAATAGTTTTTCACAGAATATGTAGATTAACTATGACATTCACAACTCAATTTGCATGGTTTTTTTGAGGAATTAGAAAAAAATCATGGTAGGTAAGACTATTGGGGGTGCAGAGGACACCACTTGCAACCCCCAATATCCAAGGCACCATGCTTCGGAATATCTGTTCCTGAGAAACAAGGAGAGAACACTATTCCTTATTATTCATTATTTTAAAAAATAATGTGTTGGCAGTATGTTGCTAATACATTACTTTTACATTTCTTTTTGCATTATTCTTTTAATCACACTTTTAAAATAGACAAAGAAAAGAAAAATAGAACCTTCAATGTCCTAAAAGAGCAGCATTTGAGAAGTAACAAATTAAAAATACTTGTTATACTAAGATATGATGCTACTTTGCTTTGCTTTCTGAAAATAACAGCATGGATAACATTATCCAGAAAGTAAAATGTTGCAGATATTATTTTTACTTCTCTAACTCATTATTCAGCTGTAACTTTTCTATAGGATTCTTTTTTATTTTTTGAAATCTCACTTGATTTAAAAGAATTCCTTCTGAACAGGCATGTGAAGTATCTTCTAGAGATATGTGAAATACCTATTAACAGATACTTATGCTCAGTATTTTATGATTGATACAAGATAACTTCAGACAATCCTATATTTAATGCACATTCAGACTGATTGAAAAGTCCCAGAATTTGTTCCTATTCTTCCTGATTTTATAATGGATTAAAATAAACTGACTCGGCAAACTGGTGTAAAAAGTCTCTAATAGTTGTAGGAGCTGACAGAAAATATTCTGAAATAAACAGAATATTTTGGATCTCAAAAATAAAATCATAGAGAACATGGGGGGAAAATATGGGACTTTCTAGTCTTTTAAATCAGTCTAGATGCATCCTTTTGTGACAGTTTAACTTTGGGATGAGAGAGAAGCATACAAAAGGATATGTTATTATGACTTCCATAGACTCATATTCATTCATATGAGAATAAATCTCATGTGAGAATAAAAAGACAATAAATCTCATATGAGAATAAAAAGTTTGTACTAAAGCAAGAGAAAACTTCTATCTCAACATATTTGTCACATTTAGAAGAACTAGGCAATAACTGGTTTGTTTAATATTTACCATTTGTAGTCAAGAGTAATAATGTTATGAACTAAAAGCGCTTTCCACAGGATGTTGGCATCCTGCACTGGGGATGGGAGAAGGACAGGACCCAGATGATGCTTATGCATGATGTAGTCCATGTCCCAGTGTTCTCCTGTCCCCAGGCTGTGTGATCAGGTCGCAAATCATTGACAGTTTTTACCCATCAATGACCAGTGACAGCACAGTCCTCCTGCCACCATCCCACACTTACCTGGGCTGTGGAGAGTCAGAAAGTATGATGGACACACTTCCTGCCCCAGTGAAGCCTGGGACAGAGCCTGACTGTGCTGTGGAAAGAAGAAGCATGGCCATTGTGCCTCTTCCACTCCATCAGGCAGCCAGTCTGCTGACTTCGGTAGCGCTCCCTTCCCGGAAGAGGCTCTCTTGGGATCCCTGTGGGTTGCCACCGTTCTTCAGATGTTATCCAGATGAACAAAGACTGAGAGACTCTGATATCCACATCCCTCCAGGTCTAGGTGGAAATTACATTAACTGACTTGAAGATTTATTCTCCCACACAGATTAATTTTGAATTTGTTTACTAGTCCAAAAAAGTTGACTTCTACATTGTTGTTGTTGCTATTTGCCAGGTTGTCTTTGAATTCTACTTTGAGTATTTGGGCTCCCCCCCCCCAGAATATTCAAATTAGTGTGTGCGCATGTGTGTTTTTACGAGTATATTGCATTAAAGTTTCACTTTGACAGGATGACAAATGACACACTTAGGTAATACTTTCAAACATTTTTGAAACCTAAATCAATATAAATTACTCTAGAAGTCAATAATAATATTACTAGCATTCCAGTTGTGGGTGCCAGAGAAGAAAAGCATTTTTTTAAAAAAGGGTTTCAGAAAACTCTAGATACCTAATAGTTGAAATAACAGGATATATTCTAGAAAAAGTAACTACAGCCTTGACTTATATTTTATGTATGTGTGTAAGTATGTAGTGACAGACAACACACAGGTCACATGAGTATTTAACAAATTTTTACACTTCCTAGGTTTCCCATTTAATTTGCTCTTGTGTCCATCTCCAATTATCAATTCCCCTTACAATAAAGCATGCAGGGAATTTTTTAGCCTCAGTACTGCTCCCAGAAGCCTCCTGGAAGTGTTACTAAAATTGAGAAAAAAATACAGGGAAATAAAATAAAGGGAATAAATAAAATAAAGGGAAACACCACCACCCCTTATTTTTTGGCTGATGGTACTGTTTCACTTCAGTGACACAACAGCAGTGAGCAGAGGTACTGGCTTCAGTAGGTCCTGGGGTAGATTAATGTGCACGCCACTGGAGATTGCTTATTCCACTATTTCTTATAGAGATGCAAAAAATATTTACTGTTATTTTCTCCCAAGCAAGCAGTGGGTTTCTGAACACCTATGAAACCTATTTGGGATTCCAACTTATTTGTACTTCCTAAAGCATTGTAGGAAATTATTCTGCACAGAAATACACATGGGGTTTTGTGCACCCCACCTCACATTTTTCATGCAAAAACCCCATTTCTAGAAACATATATTGAGGGTTGTGCTAATACACAGACACACACAAAACCTGGCATTCTGTTGGTTAGTCACAACAAGTGATATACCAATTGAAATCACCTGTTGATTGGAGAGTCAACAATATAAAGGTAAATCCTATTGATTGACTAGGCCTCCTCTATTCAAGACTATGGCCATTTCCACATGGTATTTCTGTCCCGTGAAGGGGACGCATTGGCAGCGGTCTCCAAATCATGCTTTCACATGATGTCGGTGCGGTCCTACAGCCAGCACATCCCCACCCATCACAATTGCAAGATATTCACTTAAAGGAAAAATCCATTAAGCACCTGCAGTTGTGCAGCACTCTCATCACCACTGGCCTTGTGGACCAGGGAAAAGGCTTATGTAGGTGCTTTCTTCTCCAGTGCAGCGTGGGAAGGAGACTAGCTGCATTGCAGAAGGAAGGTGCAGGGAGCCAGCTGGATGAAGAGGGGAGCATGTGTGTCATGCTCCCTTCCCAGCTAAGGTGCTGCTGGGATGACACCAGGACTGTGACAGGAACTAGTAAGGTGAGGAAATGGCCTAAGAATAGAATTTAGGCCATGATTTTTCTTAGGTTTTAACTGGGTACATACAGCCAAGTCAAACTAAATGAAAACTCTACTGCTATACCACTATGAAGAAGAATATGTGAGACAGAAATACATCTATCTGTCTATCTCATGGCCTGACAATTTATTTCATTTCCTGTCTGCCTACTGACAACTTTCTGTTTATATTGGTCACAATGGTTGTTTCTGTTATTGCCAATTACTATCATTCTTATCGTATGGCAGCCTCTGAATGTCTGCAGCAGGAGTGTACCTGTGTGTGGAGAGAATGATATATAGGAGAGCAAGCCACAGGTGGTAGGTCACCAGTGGTAGGTTGGCTTTTTTGCAAAACGTTTGAGTTTGACTGTTTGCCCCTTGGTGCTATTTGAATCTAACCCCCCCTCTTTTTTTTTCCTCTCTCTCTCTCACACATACCCAAACTGGGAAGGAAAGAAGGAAAATCAAATCTTTCAGTGAGACTGGAAAAACAATGCTGCTTTTCATGTCATCTTGCTCTCCTGAAGCAAATCAAAATGATGCTGTGTGCTGTCACTTGAAGGAAGGCTAGTTGACCAATGCCAGAACCAGACAATCTCCTTCGGGATGGAACCACACCGTACAAGGAAATCTGTGAATTGCCTCTGTCTTTTTAATTGAAATCATTTTACTGAATGTATTCTACCTCCAACATTCTATTGGGATTTCATATTGTTGTAGGGGACTGTGTTACCCTCCTTGTCGGGGCTCCCTTAAGGGGACTCCCAAAAGCTGTCAAATTATGGGGAAAATTAGCTTAGAGCACTGTTTAGCTACGAGAGGGAGGGCAACATCAGGACCTTTTAAGCTCTATGTCTACGGAGTCAGATCAGTGAACAAAAATAATTCAGAATAAACCACGTGATGTTTTATTGAACAGTAAACAAATAAGACAACAATCACACACTAACTAAATAAGAAATAGGAAATAGAAATGAAGTCAGGAATAAGCAATACGACCGGTTCAGAAGTCCTGAGCAGATGGAGAGAAAATGGGATTTCCTTGGAGCTCACTGTGTAAACTGGTAGCAGGACAGGATGACATTCAAAAGTGGCCCACTCAACTATCACAAACAGGGGTTTTTATGTCTGTGACTCATGTCATAAACTTTGAGATCAAAGTTAACTTTTGAAATGCACCAAAAGGCTTAGAAGTGGAATAAAACATATCAATCAAGCAGCCCAAATGTCAATCTGTTATTCATGGGCGCGAATCAGGTATGTTGTGAGATGAAAGGAATAGCATCCAGATCCCAGATCACAATCCAAGTCACGGCTTTTTGAAATGCCCGCTTTAACAAGAGGAAGTTGTAATTCCCATCATTAACAGCTGCTTCTTTCGCCTGTGTTTCCTGAGATCCTTGCTAACACATGAGCCAGAGTGCATTGGGAGGTCAAATTATTTGATATCACAAAGGGATATCTAGTGCTCAAAGTTAGGTGCCTAAATCACAGTTACAACTGTACCAGTCAAGCAGGATATACATTTCTAAATAAATAAAATAAAATAAATTAGAGAACCCAATATTCCTAAATCTTGTTTGTTTGTTTGTTTGTTTTCCAGAACAAACAATGAAGGAAGGGGATGAGAATCAGAGGAAAGTTGGTGCTTAAGGTTTCCCTCACAGGCATGAGCAGGTTTGCTCTTGCTTGGGAAGGATACAGCATTCAAGGTTTGGATGCAGACAAAATCCTTCTTAACAGCTGAAGTCTTTTTAAAGTGTTTCTTAATGGCGTGCACCTTTTGTTTGTTTCTGGTTCTTCCTATTAATCCTTTCTCATTTCCTTCCATTACTCCCTTTGACTCCTCTTTCCAATCCACCCACCTTTATTCTACTAAGGATCTGTAGGAACAAATTGTTGGAAAAAGAACAGGCCTGAAATTCTAAGAGTACATTATGTTCCTTTACTGTTCTTCTCTTCCATTTGCTCTTGTCTTCAATTCCTTTTAAATTCTGACTTATTTAGGTGTATTTCTACTCCAAAACTGGAGTTAGGGTTGAGAAAATCCTCCAGCCTTGATTGTCTTCCCATTCCTGTTTATATTGTGTTGTATAGGAAGGGTGTCACATTCTTATGTGTATTTTCTTATGTTTCACCCCTTAAATTCTCCATTTACTTATGCATTTTATCTAATTTACTCCTTTGCCCCATTGATTAAAACATATTTTAAAAATTATGTGGATACATTTTTTAACCATTTAAATCTTGCATGTGGAAGGGAGGAACCAGATGCAGTGGTTTGAACACTGGACACCAGGATACAAATCCCTGTTCAGCCGTGGAAACCCACTGAGTGACTCTCTCAGCCTCAGAGGAAGGGAAAAAGGCAAACTTCTTTGGACAATTTCTGCCAAGAAAAAAATGTGATAGGTTTGTCTTAGGGTCCCCATAAGTTAGAAACAACTTGAAGGCACACAACAGCAGCAGTGTGAAATGGATAGATACATCCAAGATGGTGCTGGCATAATATGACTTACCCTAAGGAGGTTCAGCATTTTCTATTTTTTCTTTTGGACTGTTTGCCTCTATTTTGCCCTCTATTGCACTGTTTTGCTGCTGTGTTCTTATTTTTTTTCTTGCATTGTTTTGTATTGCTGGTTTAAGTTTACTTTTAGCTTGTTTTTGTTTTGTTTTGCTTTTTTGTTTGTTTGTAAGTAGCTTGTTTTCTCCCCATATTGTTTATTTTGCTGGAACTGAAAGAGCTGGTGGCTGTTTGAAAACCTCTCATGTGCACAAGCCTGGATTCTGCTAACAGTGCAGAAGAACTACTGTGGAAGAAAGGTTTGTGTGATAAGTGTTAACATCTTGGCATATGATAGCATGATAATGGTCACCCAGTGGCCTGTGTTTGCCTGTGTTTGAGGCCACTCCCCTTTCAAGTAGGTCTCCACCAGGAAGAGAAAGTGAAAAAGATGATGTGGGAATCTTCATGCTTGCTGCTTTACTGTTGTTTAGGAAGTTTCTGGCAAAAATTGTTGAACTTTCCAAATTTTATATGTTGTAAGATGCATGAGGTATAGTTTTAGACTGACTCTCGGAAACACAGTATATATTGGTTTTGTTATTTTTATTTTTTTTAGTGGCAGATGTATGTTTTTTAGTTTATCCTCTTTTGTTTCTCTCTATTTCTTTTCTCTCTGTTTTAATTTTATGCTAATCTTGTTTTAATCTTATTTTTTTATTTTTATCATGATTTTCACCAGAGGAAAATATAAACAATTTGAGTTGGCCCTAGTAACTGAAGGGGTTAAATCCAGGGAATTGCTACTTGAATAGGAAAATAAGCGAATTGAATTGAGTTTCTGAGTGAAACAGCAGATGTCTTTGTCTTATCTCAATTTTAGGAATGGCCTTGCAACACTCACTCAGGCGTTTGAGGACTAAGAGGGAGTCAAGCGTACTCCCTGCTGCCTCATTTTGGCCATATGCATCATTTTGTGTCAATTAGTAACTGAAGTCTTTGTTCTCCTGTTCTGGGTTGGGCTAAGCTCCAGATGTGATTGATTGCTGACGTTGTTGACCAAACGTATAAAGTTTAGGTGTTTTAATTAATCTGGGTGACAGTCCTGGAAATAGCTGTCGACCTTGCACAAGTAAATTGTTAACAATAAAAGGCTTTTTGATTTTTCCCTGGAAACCTGGTCTTCGTCTCTTTTCCGGCCACAACATTTCTGGTGCATTGGCCAGGAAACGGGGAAGGGGTTATTCTGTCCCCCTTGACGGACGTTTGGATGTCGGGGATTGCGGCCCCCCCTTGACAAAACCCAGGGCGCCCTCGACCTTTTGTCGAAGAGGTTTGGTTGGGGGAGTGGTGGCATCCCTGGTGACAGCGATCCAGTCAACGGACCTCGGGTTACAGCTGGAAACCAAGCCTCCCATGGCCCTCTGGTGAGTAGACCGCCCCTATGTTTGGAAGGGGGAACTGATCACTCCCCGAGTTTCGGCCGAGTACCTCTCAACAGTGGAGAGCGAAACCCCGAAAACTCTTGGTATGGCAGAAAAATGAATGAGATGTCTCAGTTGTGGTTTAATGGGCCTGATGGGAGGTTGTTTGTCTGAATGAAAGAAGCGTGTATGAGTAGAGTGAATACCACAGTTCCTACATCCATACTGTCGATCGTCCAGATGGCTAGGTCAGTATTAGAGTGACTGAAGTCGAACCCCCTTTGTGTGGGCGCACGGGACCCCCTTCACCCGTGCGTCAATCCCATTCCCATTGTGTCTTGTCCAGAACTTGGGAGGAAATGGGAGGGGAGAGAGCCGGCAGACTCCTCTGGGCTGTATGTTAAAGAATTTTAAAAGAGGATTTAGTGGAAACTTTACTATTGCTGCTGTAGTGTGGAAAAAAAATGGTTTGTTTCCTCTCTAGTTGTCTCTCGGTGTTTGAAGCCATTTCCTGAAGCCCTTCCTCCTTGGGCTCTCTGGAGTAAGCCATGTAGTCATTTGTTGTTTTAAGCCAGAAGTTAACTCAGCCAGAGGCTGGGAAATGGCAGAAATTAAGTCAGTGCAAAACCTCAGGTGTTAATGAGAAATAGTGAGGAAGCAATGCAGAATCTCATTGTTTTCTCTAAATGTAAGAGGAAAAAAAGCCTGATTTTGCAATTCAGGCAGTGGGAGAAACTCGTTTCAGCCTGATAGAAAGTAAGGCGTTTTCCAGGACCAAGTCTGACCTCTTTAATGGACATTTAATGGGCCGGCAATTAACAGCTCAAAGGGTTTCCAAGGAAATAGTGGAAAGGAGAAGGGAGGCTTGATCTTGAATAATGAGAGTCATGCCAGGAGTTGGAAAAGATTCTCCTCTAGTACTTTTGCAACACTTCTAAGCAAGATAACAATTCAATGAGCAGAGCTCAGCTTAAAGAGTCCTATTGTTTAAAAGCTGCATCTGAAAAGAAAAAAAAAGAACTCTGCGTTCACTAGGAATTCCCCCTCGCTCCTCTCTGTTGAAAGAGGAGGGGGAAAAACAAACAAACAAACAAAGCTGACAGCCCTTTTTGGCCACCTCTTGAAGCGAGGAGCCTGATTTTGCAATTTTAATGCCCAGACTGACAGCAGGAAAGTTTGAAAACTCATGCTCAAGGCTCCTTTTAGAATCAAGTAACACCGAAAGGGGAGGACAGGCAGTTTCTCCCCCCTTTAATGACAGAAGTAAGTCTGGTTAAAGGGAAAAAGGAAACTTCAGTGAATATTTAATGAGCTGTCAGTTTGCAAATTCCCATCCATTCACCATCACTTAAGGCTGTGTATGCAGTGGTGGATAAGACTCAGAAGAAATTTGGAAGAGGTCCCATAATTTTAGATAGTCCCCCTGAGGAACCAGAAGAACTACGTACACCCCCGCCATATGTTCCAGCAATTTACAACCAGGAGGCACAGGCAGAAGAGGTTCTAGCAGTGCCAGCAGCAGAAGTCCAAGTGGCCCCTATGGTGGCACAAGCCACTGGACCTTCACCTATGCAACCAGCCAACACAAAAGACCCCAGGGGAGAAGATATTACTGGGAAGCTCAATGAATCCCTTCATCAATCAACAGTCTGTGGAAACATGAGCCCCCCCAGTACCTCCTCCCCCTTCGTTGACAAATATGCAGGTTCCCCAAGAATCAGGAACTTTGAAAAGCCTACATCCCATATTACCAGCAGGGGAAAGGGAAATGACACATCCCCTAAGCCCCACAGATGCCTTCAATCTTAGAAATGGGCCCAAGGTGAAAAGACAAAAGCCTAGCTTGAGAGGCCAGCCCTTTCTAATCCAACAAATAGAAAGGAGGAGGAGAAGGGGAAGTTCAGGAATGACGGACTTAAAAGCTGCAAAACTCTATCTGACAATGAGTTTTTGGAGAAGCAGTTGACATAGGAATCTTGAACACATGGGAATTGTAATACCTGAATAAATTTCCCACAAGAACCCTTGGGAATTCCAATGCAAAAGAACAGAGAAGTGGAGCCCCCACAGAGGCTTTGAAGCTGCAGCAGCAGCTCTTTAGGAGACAGCCACGCTTCACCCCACCGGTTTCTTTACTCAGGTGCCTGCATGCCTGTTTGCCTGTCCTTCCCCTGAGGAGACAGATGGGGGGAGCAATAATACCAGCAATAAGGAGTGAGAGCTGCTGCCAGCATTACTATGTGTGGCAGATGAGAAGGGAGAAGAGGCTTCCTGGAGGAGAAGCGATGGCTATGGTAGCAGCCCTCCCCCCAGCTGAGGCACTGGCCAAGGAAGGTCAGGCAGGTGACGGGGGGGGCACAATGGAAGTGGTGGCAGATGCAGCGGAGGCTGCCCCAGGGATGTGAGCAGCAGAGGCTGAGAGGATGCAGTTGAGGCTGGGAGAGACAGAGGGGGAATAGGTGGCATGCCCTCCCCCACAAGCGGCAGCGACATGAAGCCTGGAAGGTATGGGCACCTTTAAGTCTAATAATAACTAGCAGGAACAGAGGAGTCAGTCCCGAAAAGGAGGGGGTTCACTCCCTCCCTTCCTTAGTTCGTCTGATGTTTGGAATTTTAGAACCGGGCAGAAGAGAAAATAAAATGCAGCAGAGTCAAGCGGCTGACAGAAAAAGCTAGCAGGGCAGCCAAAAGTCCAGGAGCTGCAAGGGGCTGAAGAGGGCAAAGAGGAGCGGCTCAGCAGCCTACGGCCATACCACCCTGAACACGCCCGATCTCGTCTGATCTCGGAAGCTAAGCAGGGTCGGGCCTGGATGGTACTTGGATGGGAGACTGCCTGTGAATACCGGGAGCTGTAAGTTTTTGTAAAATCCAAAATAAGGTAGAGGTCAGAAGATGAGAAGGTGGTCGGAGACCCCAGAAGAGGATGAGGGTCTCTGGGAGTATGCCAATGTGCCCAGTGTTGGCAGAAGAGGCATAGGCGAGAAAAATCTGGACAGATGGTGAAGACAGTCAGAGAAGGATGTGGATATGTGGTGAGAATCCTTTTGTGGAAGATGACAGCAGAACTCCATGAATAATGTCAGTGGTCAGCAGTTAAGAGGAAAAGTTTTGTTCCTCACCCTATAAACAGCACAGGGCAAGGGCTCGGAGTTGTGACATTCTGGTAAGAAACATTGGCAGCAGAAGTATGGAGAATACGGGAAAGGGCCGAGTCAGAACTGCAAAGTAGCGCCTCCTCACCAGTTCCCGATAAGGTGGAAACTGGAAAGGCTCCCTGGTGCAGTCCCAGCAGGATGAAGGAGGTGATGGAGCACCCCTACAAGCAAGCTGGGAGAAGAGGTAACGGCGCACCTCTGAGTTGGGAGGGAGAAAATAAGGGAGCATTTCTGAGAGGCGATAGAGCGCCTCTCCAGTTTGGAAGTGGAATTGCAGTTAAGGGACTCTGGTTGAAGAAGGCAGAGGAGAAGGAAAAGAGAGATGCAAGCTGTGAGACAGCTAACAGACCGACAACAGCCCTGAAAAAGCCCACACATCATACAGGCTCAAATAACAGACCTGCACACCCGCAGTCCTCAGAACTCAGGAGAAGTGGAGGAGATGGGATCAAAGTCCTGAAGATACAGTAGTTCAACGTGAATGGCCCAAACGACAGCCCTGGCTATGTTTTTTGGACTGGATGCCAGCACAGGGCAAGTGGCATGATACCATATTCATCTTCTTAGTCCATTTTATAGAAATCTCTCACTCTCATTCCATGTGCAGCCCACAACAGAGAAACCAGGAGTGTTTTTGTTTTTCCCAGAGCCCCATTATGATGGGGAAGAAGATGCAGTACACATCTCACAGAATCATAAAGTTGTCACCTTTCAGCAAAAGCCCTTTTGGATGGATGAAGGGAACATAACTCTACAGGAAGGAGTTAGTGCATTAGAGAAAGCTCTGAGTACAACAAGGGAGGAAATGTTAAAACAGGGGCGTCTTTCCCTACAAGCACAGGCACACCCTCTCAAATCAGGAGACGTGGGTGAAGGATTGGGGGCAACCTGGTCATGGGTGGAGGAGACCTATCAGGTAGTAGTGACAACCCCCACTGTGGTAAAGGTGGCCAGGATGCGGTGGTTGCAA
This sequence comes from Iguana delicatissima, assembly GCA_948472985.1. Classification (NCBI taxonomy): domain Eukaryota; kingdom Metazoa; phylum Chordata; class Lepidosauria; order Squamata; family Iguanidae; genus Iguana; species Iguana delicatissima. Next base: position 2,813,733 of record CAOKZL010000098.1, on the reverse strand, counting down.
CTCAGGACACATGCATCATTTTATGCATGATCAGATTTTGAATGTGGAAAACAATAACATGGGTTGAGGCAGGTATAGGAGGGGTAGGAAGTCTGGTTTACCTATTTTATCACTAGGGATTGGAAGATATGTGTATATGGCAAACAGGCATGCCCAGGGAAATGTCTCAATGTTAACTTCTTTTCAGTTATAGCATTGGTTTTATTGAGTTGTGTGAGAAAAGGGGGGTAGGTCCTCCATAGTCAGTTCTGGAAAGCAACCAGTTTTTACAATGGTAAATAGGTATATGGTTCATCTTCTGGGATGAATTGATTTGGCCACTGAGGGAATCACTTTTCACAACACATGATCGCCATGGAGGGAATTGGTTTTCATGTAAGGCAGATGCGTTGTTGGCTGTCAGCCCAGCATGAAATAGGTTTAGACTATCTCTACAGTTGTGAAGGGGTACTCAGTATTTTGGTTAAATATAACCTGTTGTCATTATGTAAATGAGTTGAATACAAAAAGGGAAAATGCATTTTGAAGTATACAATATTAGAAGATCATTCTAGTGGTCTGCAGGCATGTGGACATGATTATTGGGTTCCCTAAGTGAGTATGGGTAAAGGCACTGTATGCAGAAGTACTTTGTACTAACGTAATGGCCTTCCTAAATCTGCCTGTCTTTACTCTGCATGTTAAAGAATTTTTTAATCTGTAATGCTCAAGTCAATGGAAGGAGAAAGCTGCTGTGTACGCCTAAATGGTAATTGCAGAAAGGGGGGTCAGAAGAATTCTGGGCTAGACAATGCAACTGGCACTCCAGGGCTGCCAGGCGATGCATGTCAGATCCAGCAACTGCTGAGGAAAGAAGGATTCTGAGCTAGATGATACAACTGGCACTCCGGAGGCTGCCAGGCGTCGTACATCAGACCCAGCAACTGCTGAGGAATAGAAGATTGGGGCTAGATTTCTGCAGGGGTTACTCCAGGAAGCTAACCTCTCTATGCACAAATCAGACCCCCTCCGTTATTGGGAACAGCGTGTAATGTGTGTTAGTGAATCCTAATGCTGCTATGTATTCTGCTGCTATATATCTCTTGTGCTATAAGGAAATAGTACATGCTTGAAATTGCAAAGTTTTGAATTTAGCATGAAGGGGGGAATGAAGGGGTTAAATCCAGGGAATTGCTACTTGAATAGGAAAATAAGCAAATTGAATTGAGTTTCTGAGTGAAACAGCAGATGTCTTTGTCTTATCTCAATTTTAGGAATGGCCTTGCAACACTCACTCAGGCGTTTGAGAACTAAGAGGGAGTCAAGCGTACTCCCTGCTGCCTCATTTTGGCCATATGCATCATTTTGTGTCAATTAGTAACTGAAGTCTTTGTTCTCCTGTTCTGGGTTGGGCTAAGCTCTAGATGTGATTGATTGCTGACGTTGTTGACCAAAGGTATAAAGCCTAGGTGTTTTAATTAATCTGGGCGACAGTCCTGGAAATAGCTGTTGACCTTGCGCAAGTAAATTGTTAACAATAAAAGGCTTTTTGATTTTTCCCTGGAAACCTGGTCTTCGTCTCTTTTCCGGCCACAACATACATGGCATCCTTAGTTATATCCCAGATCCAAATCTAAACCCAAATCTAGACCCAAATCTAAAATCACTCAAATTTTCAACTTTAATCCAGATTCTAGAAAATTACTGAGCCACCTCAAGTTGAAACTAACTCACCACTGAGCAGTGGTGTAGCTTGGAGCATGGGGAGAAGGGGTGGGAGAGCGTAGGGGGTGGGCTACAGCATGTGGGGGCATGGTTATGGTGTGCAGGGAAGGGGCTATGACACACGGGGCAGGGCTACAGCACATGAAGTGGGGCTACAGCGTGGGGGGCAGGACTAAGTCATGTGAGGGTGGGGTTATGACACATGGGGCAGGGCTATGGTGCATGGGGGAGAGCAGGCAAAGAGGGTGGCACCCTTCAAAAACTGCCACTGGGGACATGCTTCCCCCATCACCCCCCTGTCCCTACATCACTGTCAGTTGGGGAAATTTTGGATTTGCAATTGAGGCCTCAATATATATTGAATTCCATTAATTTGGAAGCTTAGGTGGAAGGCAGACTCAACTTATCTTTAGCACTGGCCTCTGTAGAAAGAGACATTCTTCAGTCAGCCAACAATATGCAAGGATTACTGCAAGATAAGACTCCTGTTCAAAGATGTGAACAAACAAACAAAAAATAAGATCCATCTTGCTCTCAATCAGGTAACTACCTAAATTCTGATGAAGATAAGATTGCTGGTTTGTATTGTATTACTGATTTGCTTATCAGTCAACACAAGCTAATTAGAAGGTCATTTGGTGGTTGGCCAAATGATATATTTCAGGTAAAGAAGCTCTTATCTGAATTTAAGGCACTGTTCATCACTTTAACTGCTTTTGCAATAAATAACATAAGAAAAGACAGTGTAGATAATTCAGTCCAATAAGCTAAAGACCAAGCAAAAAACCCAGATGATAATAGTTCTGGAATCCTCAGATGAAATACACCCAATGAGATGGCAAGTAAAACCTCTAGCAAAAGGGAAAATTGTAAGAAATTATGTCTGTCTAACAAGAAATCTAAGTATCAAAAAATAAGATAGCCCCATTGGGACACAAGGATATAAACTTAAGACAAGGCCAAAAGACAAGGCCAAAAACTCATCTAAATTGAAATTTAATTGATTATTTAAAATTCTGGAAGCAGGCAATAAAATTGAGAAGTTACATGCTATAAATCCCCCTGCAGGGAAAAAACAACAACAGAAAAATATTGGCAAAAGTTTTTCTTTGGTGTTGGTACCAAACTCACTTTATCAGCAGGCAACCTCTGATCCTTGGTCACTTTTACATATCCAGACTAATAAAACATCTTGTTCAGAACCTCTGAAACAAGAGTATACTGTTAGAAAAAAAATGGTGTAACTAATCCTTGGTGCTTACAATTAATTAAAGTGAAGCTAGTATTTATTAACTACCCAAAGTCAAGAGATAAACATATACAACAGGAGCTTGAAACACATTTCTGGCAACATCAGGCCTTTATGTCCTACACTGTTATAGTGTTATTATTCCATTTTCAATATCCTGTGGAATCCTGGGATTTGCAGTTTAGGGAGGGTCATTTACAATTCTCAGCCAGAGAGCTCTTTGGCCTCAGTAAACGACAAAACACAGAATTCCACAGGATGTTGAAAGTGGAATAATACATAACAAATAATAAATAACAATAAATAACAAATAACTAAATAAACTACAAATAACCATTCCAATGTCAGCAGAGATATTCTTATTAAATATGACTCATCAAATAGATAAAGTTTACAGCAAATACAAGGATACATTATTATATATGGTGACAGCAGCCAGAATAATATTTGCAAAACATTGGAAAAGAGAAAAAATACCTGAATTGGAGGAATGGTTGAATAAACTTCGAGAATTGGTAACTTATGATGCTTTAACAAGATTAACAAGATTAATAAGAAGAGAAAAGAATAATAAGAAAATAAGAGAAATGGAAACAGTGAAAAAAATTATAAATAATAACTGGACAAGATTATGTCAAGGAGAGGAAGAAGAACATAAAGGGAACATAAAGGGAAGTAAAGACAGGAGATTAGCAAAATAGATTAAACAAATCAAAAAGATATCAATATTTCAGCAAGTAAACAATGATATGGTCAATACAGGAGGTAATAGAAAAGGGAACCTTAGATAGCCAACCAAGAGGAAATAGGAAGTTAACTGGAGAAGATAAGAAATGGAATAGGATCAGAGTAATAATTTTAAAATAAAAAAGATTGATATTATACACTATATAATAAGATAAGAATAAGAATATTGAAATATTAATAAACAAATGACAATAACAGTATAAGAAATAAAAGTGAAAAAGGAAAATAATAACTTAAGAATGTATGGATTTAATGATCTATACAGTGAGATGTTAACTTATATCATACAAAAGAATGTTTTATATATTATAAACATTAATATGTCTTATGAACTTATGCATTTATCTTATGCCTGTAAGAATGAAAATTTTTAATAAAAATTAAAAAAAAAGTAGAATAACAGCATCATAACAGTGTAGTGTGCAAAGGTTCTTAGATCTTTTGCACCTCACATTAAAACTTGATTGCAGATTAATTCATCAGGTAAAGCACCTTTTCCATAACTATAATACAGCACTTACAGTTGTAACTTTTGCCATACCAAATGAGTAGCTACAGTCTTTAATGTTAAAATGAAGCTTAACAAACAAGATATAGCAATAAGTAGATCCTTTAAAGATTTTTCCTGTCCTATCTATTTAGGTGGTAGGAAGAGAGGAGAGCAATGTTTGTTTGGCCATATTTCCAAGGATCCCCTGATTAAGGATTTAATTTCTTTTAGTGTATCTGATGAGCTGCTACTTAATACTACCCATCAGCCTTTGAGCAGTTCCCCTATTCCACCTGTTAGTGTTCTAAAAATTAGTAATATAATGGTCTGTCCCATTCCAAATCAAGCAGCACAAACTTCCTCAAACTGTCTGTCAATGAGGGAATTAGAACCCTGTGAGAAGTAGACAAAGTATATTGTGAGAGAAGTAGGACATTTCCACACTAGATTGTTATAGCACTATTATTCCACTTTAAAATCCTATGGTATCCTGAGGTTTCCAGTTTAGGGAGAGGCCAGCTCCGGCCTCTCCCTAAACTGCAAACCCCAGGATTCCATGGGATGTTGAAAGTGGAATAATAATGTTATAACAGCCTAGTGTGGAAATGACCATAGACAAAATATATCTGTGTCCACTGAAGTACATCAACAGGAATCTCTCCCCAATATTCTAAAAAAAGGAAATGTGTTGCAGGATTAAAAGGTTGATGAAAACTGAGGCTGTGATTGGTCAATGACATATCTCATTAAATGGCAGTAGCATACCTCGCCATCTCTCCTAAAATCTGGTGGTTTGGAATTAACTGGAAGATAATTACTTCCTACACTACATATATTGTCACCTTTCAGATTCTGATTTTTCAAAGAAACCTGGCTATGCAATGATATCAGACTACATGCTTATGAAACCTATTTCTTACCAATATCTTACCACCGCAAAGGTGGCAGATGGAGATGGGGACTGCTATTTTGATAACTACCATTCTTTGTGAGCAAATTTGACCTCTCAGACAACTGAACACTTGGACTATGTCCCTTGCTATCAAAGAAACCTTTGTTTCTCATGTGCTTGTTAACATTTGTGTACCACTTCAAGTGTCACCCTGCTTCAGCACCAGCTGCTGGGCTAAGCTGTAGGCTTTCTTCTCTGTTCTTGAATCCCATGTCCTACTGCTCTGATGATGATTGCTGGTGATTTTAATGGACCTAACATCAACACCTCTGCTGAGACTACAGGGTTTTATTGAGATCTGTTACAAAATACTGGATGTAGAAGCTCTAAAGATGATGTCTAGGCTAGATTTCATGAATTTGGTAATTAGAATTTTGTTATTCTTCATGGTTTTGAAGCCAATAGCTCTCAGGGGAATTCACTTACATAAGCTACTTAAGGACAAATGTTGATTATGTTATGTTCTCATATTTTTTACTCTCTGTTATGTTACCCTTTACAGTTGAATTTGATGTGGACAGTGATCATCAGCCACTTACATTTGTACTCCAGTGTCATGAACCCTTCCCCCTTTTTTACTACTGAATAAAACCTGAACAAATGATATCAACTGTATATAGGAGAATTAAATGGAATCATGTATTGCATTCAGACTTGGAATCAAAATCTTATCTGAGAGATTTTATGAAACTAAAGCCCTTTCCTCATGGTGTAGTCACTGTGTAGCTGCGACTGCTTGAGGAGGCATGCATTCACACATCATCGCTATCAAGTGGATGTTAAGTTGCTGGTGCACGTTTGCATGTTGCTAAAGTGTTGTAATTTGAGCAACGGAAAAAATGTGTTTTCACTCTCTGAGACTGCTTCTACTACGTTTCTACAATTACATGCGGAACCATTGAAGCGTATTCTTGCAGGAATGGGCACGTTCAGGGCAGGTGCAGCTTGGCACATGTAGGATCGTCTTTCGATTGTGTCTATGTAGGATCGTCTTTCTCAAGATTTTTTTAAAAAAGGGATCCAATGAAATGGGCTAGGGTGGGCCATAGGTAGAGCAAGGGAGTGCTGATGAAGACCGTAGTGCAGAACAAGAAAGCGGTTTTCACTGCCACAAGCAAAGGATGGTCCGGGATGCCACCTTGCAGAAACATCGCAGAAACGCAGCCATAAACTCTGCTCCTACAATGTTTTGAGGTGTTTCTGCCATCTTGTGTGGAAAGGCCCTCAGAGTGATACAACACAGACTTTTGAGAGAAATGTAGCTATTTCACTATTCCAGTAATTGATGAATTATTAAACCTTTTTTTTTTAAAAAAAAAAAAACAGTCCCTACTTCTAAGAACTACCACTTTATTTGTGGAAATGCTTGGTTTTATATGAAATGTAAAAGGTGGAAAAGAGAGAAGACAAAAATATTTTAGTGCTATCAACATTAATTAATCAAAAGAGGCCAACTTATTATAATAAACAATGGAGAGAAATGGGCTTCACCTTTTTAGAGAAAAATCCTGTAAACTTCTGGTCCTTAATATCAAAGATGGAAGCAAAATTGACACCTATTCTTGATGACTATATTGACACGACTACATGAGAAAGTCACTTTAGAGATGTGTTTAACGATGACAGCAATCAAGGATTGGGTCCAAATACTGTCCCTGATTTTAATTGGTTCCCTTACTGGAATCCTGTTACTATAGAACACTCTGGACATTAATTTCAGTTGTACTAAAATGGGAAGGCTCATAGGGAAAATATCCTCCCCTCAGAATTGTTTACCAGTTTTGGTGGGGACCTACATTTGCCTTGTTCTTTTCCCTCATTGATAAAATGAGCAACCTTCTACATAATTGGGTCTCAGCTTTAGTGGTCCCATATATGAAGGGAAAAAAAACAGCAACAATGACTCAGCTAATTATGAACCTTTTAGCCTTTCTGATGGTCCTAGGAAAATCTATGTCAGACATCACTTAAGAAACTGGAGGACTGGGTAGAGGAAAAGTCTTTACCTGCACCAGAGCAAGTTGGTTTTCCTATAGGGTATTGCTTCCTACTTAAGCATATAATAGATAAATATTTGTCAGGACTCTCCAAAAAAGAAGCTTGTTGTTTTTGTTGCTTTAAAAGTGGTGTTCGATTCTGTCCTTAGGAAATGCCTTTTTCTTTTCTAATTTCCACTAAAATGTCAACAGTCCATTCTGAACTGGGATAAATATTGGTAAAAACTAAAGCTCATAAGATCCGCTCTATTGGCTAAAAGTGATATTTAAGCAGACTTCAAAATATATATTGTTTGCAGTGGAGGAAATGGATCCTACTTCCTGGAAACAAAATAAAATTCTTTCTAGTATTGCAAACATGGAGTTTTCAGTCCCTTTTTTAAATTGACTTTGGTAAAGCTTATAAAATATTGGGATATTGTCTGTTTGCTAATTACTATAAAATTTTGACTGACTGATTTGTTATGTGAGAATTTTTTTTCACTGGCATGTCCTATGATTTTAGCAAATGTAGAGATCCCTAAGGCACACTGTTATTTGTGGGCCTAGTGATGAGTGTGGGACTTAACATATAACCAGCATGATCAAAAACCACATTTTGTTAGAATGTAAAAGTCAGAACTTTATTGGTTACAGCTGATTAGGCTTGACTCACAATATGGGTCTGGATCCAAACATATGTTGATCTACCTCCCAGCCAATTGCAACCCATTCATTGATTCACCTGCCTGCCTGCCTGCAAATGGAAACCCATTCATCTAGTCTTCCTGTTGGTAGCACTGAAATGACAGATGTGGCAATCCACTTGGGAGAAAGCCAATATATGGTTCCCCTTCCACCTGGCAGAGAGACTGGGCCATCTGCCCCTGAGCTGAGCATGATCCTAGTTACTTATACACACATTCTCTTAAGGGTAATTCTCCATGGACCCCATCTACCTCCAAACTGGATTTGGCCTCCATGCTAGATTACTATTAGCACTGTGATACCATTAACAGAACAGTCATCTACATGAAAACCCAAACACTGAAAGCAGGTGAATAGTGATGCTGACAGAAGCCAACTGTTGACAGACATTGCTGAAAACAGCTTATATGGGCTGGGAAAGAATCTGAATGAAGCTTCCTTTGCTCCATATCCCTAGCTTTTCCCAGACAAGCAGGCTGTATCTGATAGGCTGGTCTTTCCATCATACATGAGTCTTGGAGAATTACATGATCTTCTGAGGAGCTAAACAACCCAAATACCTAGAACACAGTGTCCGTCCTCACTTTGCCCTCAGCTGTGATCTTCAAACCACTGCTCCTGAGGAGGTAGGAAAAATGCACCTCTTGCGACAAATCTCAAGAGGCTACTTTTCTAAAGAGAATTGAATCCAATGAAAATGTTTCCATCTCTAATTAGAGCACACCCAGATCATCTTGGGCTCAGTGTTCAGTTATTTCTGTTCATACAGGATTTTCCTACCTGTGTATTACTTATAAATGTCTCCACATTGCAAAAACAGTTTAAAACCAAGTCCCATCATTATAGAGCACACCCTTCACTGAATGTTTTCCAGTGGCTCCTCAGACAATACAGTCTTAAAATCTGGCTGAGCACTCTGAGGCTTCCAGCTGGCATTTCTGGCAAGGGAACACACAACATCACCAACAACTTGGACTGGAATCTGTGCCCTATGCTTTGGGTCACCGGATGTCTTCTGTCCTTTGCTTAGTCTCCCATCCTCTTATATTCTCTGGCCTTCTCCTTTGATTTCTTTTTCTCTCTTATTGCCAAAGGAGTAAGGATATAAATGTTCATTTGTCTCATCACTATGTATGAGTAGAAGAAATATTAAAATTGCATTTTCCCCTCTTTGTCAGTGTGAAGGCAAGATACTTTATAGCACTCTTAACAAGATTTTTTTTTCCATTTGCAAGAGTTGTTTTTGCAAGTGTGATTTCCGTGCAAACTATGATTGCTGCTGTCTTGTATATGTTTTTTTCAAAACATTGGATGGGTACTTCACTCTTTTTTTTTTTTGTCATCATTAATCAGGCAGTCATCCTGTGCACTTTGCTTCACAAAGAGGAAAGACAGTTTTATACAGAGATATTCCATTCAAATTATAGGAGGACAAGAACCCTTGCAGAGGCTGGAGAGTTCTTGAAATGTCAAAACAGCTTTTCTCATCTAGAATGAGAAATTCTGCAGCTATATAAAGGGGTGGAGCTGAGAGCTGTGGCTTCACAGCTTCAGAACATCTCAGTGTGATCATACATTTGATTGCATACATATTCTTCTTACCCTGAGTTTTGCTAATTCATGTGTGGTATCAAACAAACATATAATCATATCAAGGCCACTGTGTGTCTGTATGTTGCAGGGTTTTGTTAATGTACACAAATACAAGAGCATTTTGAGAAAACATCACATAGAAATAAATGTTCCTTAAGACTGATTTTTTTTTTTGCAGTGTATTATCAAACTGCACATGTGCTGTAGTAACATAAAAGGGAAATAGACTAGAGCTTAGAAAGTTTCTTTTAAGAAGAATACATATTGACATACGGAAGCCTTTTAAGAAGAATACATATTGACATGAGGAAGCCATCTGTAACTAAACAGAGGTAGGATATGAATTAGCAGAAGGAATTTGGGCTTAGCCTTTCCCTTCTAGGTTGGGCTATATAATCCAATCCACTTTGGCATTAGCATCCTTTGGTAGGTCCAATCTCCTGCAGTTTGTGTAGGCTTTGGCTGGCTACTGGCCAGGTAAGAGGTTTTGGTCCAGGCATGTGATTGGCACATTTTGGGGGGAAAAGGTGACTGAGATTTTTATTATTTTTTTACCTGCATCAGTGACCTATGGAATATTTGTCACTTGCCAAGAGATGTTCACTTATAGGCCACACTGGAGCAGCAAATGAAGAAGAAGGCTTTGAATACTTTGCCTTCTGGCACCTTTTGATGAAGGTGAAGAATCACACCTTGATTTGTCTGAGGGAGTTTTTAAAGAACTTAATCTGCTTCCACACTGCCATTCCCTTTTCCTTATGTGCTGTGGTAATTAGGTTGTAACTCTGAAGGAAGAGAACTGGTAATTTGTAAAAACAAACAAAGTAGTTATTTCTTTTTAAAAAAAGTATTTCTGAGACCCTTTGTGGCCAAAGAGTGAGATATAAATATTCAAAACAAAGAAACAAGTTTGAGGTTTTGAGAGGGAAACATGTCTGCATGAAGAATGGCTGGGCAGTGACAGACTTGGAGAAATAAAGAAATAAAGAGCTAAGTAGTGTTTTAAAGTGTTTCTTGAGTTTACCATAATCTTTGTCTCATCTCTTGATTCTGAGTGAGCACACATGAGAAAGCTGCTGTAAAAAGTGTGAATTTGGAAAAGAATGAAAAAAACAGTTAAGAGACAATGCAGAAATACCAATGATCAGTTCCAGTAGGGGGAAAAATTAGATCAAGTAATTTGAAATACCTCTGGTGAGGGAACAATTTAGATGGGGAAAATTTCAGAAGCATCTCATTCACTTTCCTACCAGAACTTTTCTACAAGAACTTTCCCCTTCCTCCTCTGTTACCGCTGTCTTCAATTGTTTCTACTGTTTCCTCACACTAGAATTCAAAACTGGAATTAAATCAATTATGTTTAATGTGGGAGGGATGCATTTTGCAGGAGAGGATCAGCCGATATAGAATAGTGTTTGAGAGTAACAAAATAGAATTATCATAGTTATTTGTAACATGTTCCCTTTTTGTAATGAGATTGCAACAGACTTACATTTCAGGAGCCATATTAATGAGTAGAAATGATTCTAAAATGTGTGTGTATGATGTAAGTGATGTAAAGTATTTTTTTTTACTGTCTTTGTTTTTAAATGCATTTTAGAGGCATGCTGAGTGTGGTATGTTTTCAAGTTTACACTCTAAGGGCTTTTTCGCACTTGGCGAAGAAAACACCCTGTTCTGTTACTTACCGGACTAGCGTGCTCCCTCGGAGGATCCAGGCTGATCCGGAGCAGTGCATGGCCACACTACACACTACTCCAGGGATGAAAATGGCGGCTTCTGGTTGGTGGAGGCTCTCCACCAACCGGTGAAGCTTGCCAGCTTAAATCTCGCCCCCAGAAGATCTGCAGGCTCGCACTGGTGCGAGCCTGCAAATCTACACCGGAGCGCAGCCATGGAGTGCGGTGTGCCACACTGTTTAAAGACCTGTTTTAAGTGGTCTTTCAATAGCACGGAGAGCGACCACTTCTGGTCGTTCCGGAACAGGCTGAAGTCCGGAACTACAGAAAGTAGTCCGGACCCAGTCTGCCCCCAAGTGCAAATGTCCTCGCTGGAGGACGCTCTGCCCCGTTGCAAAAACAAAGTGCGGAAAAGGCCTAAACGTTTAAAAAGTGGTGAAAAAGGAACAAATAGATAAAAAAACAGCAGCAGCAACAACAACAACAGATATTGTAATGAGCTAGATAATTATTTTTTAAAAAAGAAAGGTTTCAAAGTTCTGATGTGGAAGAGTTTAAGCACAATTTCCTGCACAAATATCCCCTTCTAGTTCTTGTTGATGTTGCCTGAACAAAAGCTGTATTAAGAGCAGGCACTTGCTAATTCAGCATGTACTTCCACTGATGCCAATGTAATATCACTTTCCCTTCCTCCATCAAATGATAATCTTTTCAGATGGTCCATGAACATAATTTTTCTGCACCCTGTCATATTTCAACACCACAGTAATCTCTTCTGATGTCTAGCTTATTACATTTCCCCCCTTTTTTGTCAGATTTCATTAGGCTGGACACACCTAAACAAATCTGATGGGGTTATGTTCCCCAATGACTTGGCTATCAGATTTCTTCATCTTTCAAAATTCATTACTCCTTCTTCCTGTATATGGAAGGCTGCAAGGCTGGGTGCCTAAAGGAGGGACTTCCTGATTCATAAAGCATTATTCCACATCAGTTCTTCACCTGCACATAGAATGCGCATGGCTTTGTCAAGTGGAACAAAAAATATAATGACACACTACAGACAGACTCTATCAGTAGTCATACAAATGATTTTTTTTTTAAAAAAACTTCACTAGAAATTACAGTTTCTTGCCCCTCCTATTCACAATAATAGAAAGTCCATCTTCACTTACATTCAAAAGAGCTAGAACATTTAGCTGTAGACATAAAAATGCAATAGCTATGGGTAACAGGGGAATTTGACAGGCTTTGCTGGGACCCCAGCAAAGTATGTGATGAATGAAATGTGATGTAATGAAAAACCATTAATCAAAATAAAATGTCTCTCTGACTCTAGGAATATGCAGTTTCGTTGTTACATTTATAGTTAATCTGAGTAACCAGTATGTAACTTCTCTTCCCTGCTGAGTGAGGCCATTGGGGGAAGGACAGTGTATACAGTCCTACCTATATTCTCTTGCTGGGGGAAGGTGAGGGGACAAAATGGTAGCTCTGATATACAAAAGGCACCTACAAATCTAGGTGGCTGATTCTAAGAGCCTTTTTTAGAAACTAAAAGAAGAAATAAAATTCCTTTCTTTGACTTGGTTGTTCTCTTCCTTTTTCTCTCCAACCTCTTTTCCTACAGGAAGGTTCTGGGGAAGGAAGAAACAGGGGACTATCCCTTGGGGGAAAAAGAAAGAAAAAAAGAGGAGGTGCACACAGCAAAAGGGGTTGGACTAAAAGCTACCCTAGCTGTCTTGTTTTTCCCTGTACTACTTGATAACTATTTTGCCTATAAAATGTCATGTTCTCTATTTTATACAGTATCATTCTTTAGTTAAACATCTGTACAGTTCAAGTCAAGCTTAAAGAGATAGAACCATGAGAAGCGAGAGAGAGCAGTGGCTTTCAGCAGTCAGCATGGTTAGCAATGAGCATGAACTAAGTGGGCATACAGATCACATGGCCACAATGTTCTGAGCTATGGTGAGATTCTGATATTTCTGTTTAAATATAGAAATGGGGAACGTGTAGCCCATTGCAAGCTGTTGGACTGCAGCTCCTATGAGTTGTAGCCAAAAATATGAATAAAAGTGAAGGACGATGAGAGATGCCATCAAACACCTTCTGGAGAGTCATGTATTGCCCATCACTGAGTTAAATCATATAAATGACTTCTAAAATTTGAATCTAATCACCATATACACAAATATACATCCTCTCTTGTTTCTTTTCTTTCTTTTTTCTTTTTTTTGCTGATATGTTCCCTCCTTACTTTTTCTCCTGATGAATAAAAAGTAAAGGTTTTAAAAGCTGGACTAAGAGCATTCATAGCTACATATTCATATGCATTTCACAGAGAGGCCCCTGAAGCTTTTCTAGCACAGAAATGTTACAAGTTCAAACAGCAACTCCAGTGAGACCCTAGGGCTAAGCGAAGTATTGCACTACGGCTGAATATACTTCCCAAGGCTAGTTTCTACTGTAATCCCTCCATTTTCCCTCAGAGAACTCTTTTTTTTTTTCCTGATAAAAATGGTGAATTGACTTACCTGGAGGCCTCCAGATGTGGTGATAACATGTTTTAAAATGGTCACAGAGCTTTCTTCTGCTGTATAACACTTGAAAAATAGACACTTTTAAAACAGTTAGGCCTCTCCTGGGGGTGGTTTCATTTTTGGCAGTGTATATGGTCCCCAAGAGCCAGCATAGTGTAATGGGTTGAGCACTGGACTGTAACTTTGGAGATTAGAGTTTGATTCTCCACATGTCACATACTCTTAATCCCCAGAAAACCCTATGATAAGTTCTCTTTAGGATCACCATAAGTCAGAAATGACTTGAAAGCACACAACACACATATACATACAGAGGCATTTTCTGCACTTTGTATTAGCAACGGGCCAGAGCACCTTCCAGCGAGGGTGTTTGCACTTGAGGGGCGAACTGGGTCCAGACTACTTGTTGTTTCTCTGGACTTCAGCCTGCTCCCGAACTCCCAGAACTGGTGGTCCCCCATGCTATTGAAAGACCAATTAAAAAAGGTCTTCCAATAGCACAGCGTGCCCCAGTCCATCGCTGCGCTAAAGTATAGATCTGCAGGCTTGTGCCAGTGTGAGGCTGCAGATCTTCCGGGGTGGGCTTCCGGCTGGGGAGCTTCTCCGGTTGGTGGAGAACCTCCACCAACCGGAAGCTTCCATTTTCATCTCCAGAGAGTGTGTTGCGTGGGCGCGCACTGCTCCGGAGTGTCATGGATCGTCGGGGGGAGCGTGCCAGTCCAGTGAGTAATGGACTGCCCCATTTCCCCCACAAAGTGCAGAGAAGCCCAGAGAGTCCTCAGAGGTTCTAAGATGGAAATAAAAGCTTCCCCTAGACCTTTCAAACTTTCCCATTCATGGCCTAGGCCCTTTTCGCACCTTACTTTCATCGCTGTGGGGGGGCGAGCAGCTGTTTGCACGAGCTGCTCACGGCAGCCCTTCTGCCTCCCGCAGCTATTTGCCTGTTGCGCGAGCGTTGCACGAACGCCCCGCACCCTCCTACCGCAGCACAACCTGGGAATTGCAGGCTAGCGCTGAGGCAGGAAGCGCAACCAAACCACTTGTCCGATGCACTGCAGGGCAGGTAAGTGCACGAGGGCCCCGGGAGCCTTGCACAACTGAGCAGCATTTTCAGCTTGAAGCCGAAAATAAAAAAATGTGTGCGCGGTTCGCGTTAGACTCGTGAGTGTCGCGTAAATGAGAGTGTGTCTTACGAACTGGCACTCCCATTTACGTGACGCTCAAGGGGCCCTCTCGCAAAAGAAACTGTGTGCGAAAAGGGCCCTAAACTAATAATTGTATTGCTACGTTCTTCCTCACCACCATCCCAAAAATGTCATAAAAGCTCTTCCAGAATCAGCTACTCCTTCAGATTTCAGAAAACTTTACTTTGATGTAAAGATAGTGAGAGACCAATCTATGCTTATTAGCATAGCTGTCTTTGACAATGTAATCTAATTTATATATTTCTCTACAATAAATGGCTCCATATGGCAAGGTTATCGATCTTTATTTTTATGCCAACAACCTGAACAAAAGCCAAAGGAAAGTCCTTGCAAAAATGTCACAGTTGAATTAAACATCATTAAGGCTCAGGAAATGTTTGTGCCAGAGCTCTTCATTAGTATACTTTAAAAGATTGGAAACAGAACAAAATATATGACTAAGTTAAAATGTATTGCTGTGTGAAGGCCTTCACAAAAGAGAGGGATGTGATTGTTAGCTTTCTGGTTTAATCTTCTACAAGGTGTGGCAAAGAAATTACCCCACAGGAAATAAGAATCAAAAAGAGATGAAGATCTTTCAATTTATGTGTTTGTGTGTTTCTGTGTGTGACCTGAGGAACACTCTCTAAAATCTAATTGCAGATTTAAATCTACTTCAGAGAAATTAACTGTTACAATAATGGATCCTGGTGGAGTTAGGAAGGAACAATTTTGTCCTGAAAGGTATATTGTACTTTGCTAAGGATAACTATTATTTCATCACTGCCTCTCACACTTCCTTCAGTGGCTCTCATGTGTCTGGATTACAAATTGTGCACAGGAAATTAGAAAATGTGTATGTGGTAACATGTAATAGTGTAACAAAGGGTTTAGAAATGGATGATGCAAGAAGCATAGTACCAGATTGTACTATTCTGACAAACAAGTGCATGAATTTGTGATTTATCTTAGATTAATGGGAAAAAATTGTCTGAACTTATATACATCAATTCATAACATGGTAGGCAAATTATGATTTCCAGTAAGGCAAGATCACCCATCACCAATTAAGATTCATGCTTTGTTCCACTGAACATACTTAGATCTCTTTACTAGAAATATTGTAAAAGGGAAAACTAGCTGTGGTACCTCATTTGATAACAGTCTAACCCAATTAGCTTTTTATGTAGGTTGTGTATGCTCCAAATATCATTTGTCTGTTTTCTCATGTAATTGTTGCAGCACCCATAAATGATCTTTGAAGATTATTATATTGATGGAAACCAAAGTTACACCTGTAAGGTTTTTCAAGGATATTCTGCCTGTTTTAGCTCTGAAACATACGTTAGAGGAAAGTCTAGGTCTTGTTTCCACCTGGAGGGACTTGCCATTTCTCTATATTGGGTTTATCAAGATTTTACTGTGAATTATTGCCACTGAGTTCCTTATCTGCTATTGTACACTATTCATGATGCTAATAAAGTTCTCTTCCCACATTGCCTTACCTTTTCTTAAATTTATCTCCTGAAGTTCTGCTTCAACTATCACACTAATAAGAAATATATTACACAACTGCAAGGGAGAGTGTCTGTTCAGTAGTGTAATCCCAACATCGTGGATATATATGTTTCGTGCCTACTTTACAAGCTTTTACATGGCAGTTAAGGGGCTAAGATACTGTTACAAACAAAGTCAATGTCCCTTCCTGCCTTCCTTGGAAGCAACACAGCAGCATATTGTAACCATGAGTGATAGAAAGGCTGCAAGGATGCAGATATGTCTGAAGAGATGCAGCAGGACTCTGTGGAGTGTATACACAGGCCTTGAGAAAATACAACGTTGAGAAGGATATTGGTGCCCACATAAAGAAGGAGTTTGACAAGAAATACAATCCTGCTTGGCACTGCATTGTGGGAAGAAATTTTGGTAGCTATGTGACTTATGGGACCAAACATTTCATCTACTTCATTCTACTTCTACCTGGTTCAAGTTGCTATTCTCTTTTTCAAGTCCAGTTAGGTATGGGACTGTTCCACCCAAATATGTATTTAGTTGCAGGGCTACCTGCTAATTCCAAATAGACTGGAGCCTTCAGACTTTCCCAGGGAACATACCTTAATCTTCAAGCCTTTTGTTTTAATGGACAGGTACTCCTCTATACCAATTTGTGGTTTTGTTGTGGCCATAAAAAAAGCAATAAATAAATAAATGGCACAGAATTTCATATACAAACATTTTGTTTAAAAAAGTTATTTTTGTCTTTGTATGACGTTTAGAATTTGGTTTTATTGTATACTGTATTTTGTGCAGTTGTACAACATCCTTAAATAGTATTTGAGGAACAGCAGTATTGAATTGTTTAATATCTATATAATCTATATAACAGATGAAGTCATAAGGAGTTTTTGGAGATGATGATAGCACTTAGTTCTACTTCTCCGTGTCATAGAAATCAGTAGAATCCTGATAAGACAGAACTACATGGATCTGTTAACCCCAGGGCCAAGAACTGGGTAACTGACCTGCTGTGGATGGGATTACACTCCACTTAATGAAGCAGGTACATAGTTTGGGAGTACTCCTGGATCCATCTCTATCTCTGGAGGCTCAAATAGACACCATAAATGGAGGTGCTGACAACAAGCTTCAATTGGTCCATCAGCCTTACTTTAACAAGGATAATTGTCCTTCATGCACTGGTAATTTCCCAGTTAGACTAGTTAATGTAGGGCTGTCCTTGAAGATGACCTTAAAACTGCATTAAGTGCAATACCTTGAAGTTAGACTGATGATAGGAACATCTTATAAAAACCACATGAGATCAGCTTAAAACATTTGCATTAGTTTCCAGTATGCCTTCAGTCTGAATTCAAGGTGCTAGTGATAACATTTAAACCCCTAGATGTCTTGAAACTTCAATACTTGAAGGAGTTTCCCTCCCCTTATATTTCTGCTGAGGGTCTCTCTCTTCTGTTCCACCTGTGGGAATAACACCGTGTGAGGATTGGGACAGGGCCATGTTGCTGTGGTGTCACAGTTTTTGAGTGGTCTCTCCATGGAAGCCTAACTAGCACCAACACCAGCAACAAATTAAAATTAACAAATTAAAGCACAGCTTCTAATCAATGCCTTAAAGGTTTATTGGTTTGCCCTCAATTTGTACAGGTAGATGGTTTTAAACTATTTTGATTTGCTTTAAATATTGAACTGTTCAACATTGTTTCAGACTTGTCATTCATTTTTTACTGTTTTACATCTTTAAATTGCTTTAGACTGTTTTAACTTGATCTTATCTGTACACTGTCCTGAGATTTTGCAATATATATGGTAGGATATATAGTAAGTATTTTGACAAAATTGAAGAAAATATTTCAGAAAATACATTATCTTCTACTTTGTTATGGATCCTTGTGGGCACATTTATTGCAGCTAGGGCCTTGTGGTCAAAGTTATTGTTCCAAGATATGTTTGAGTTTTACTGTATAGAATTGATTAATTATAAAATTAACTTTATAATTTTAATTAATAAATTAATTACTGTATAAATTAAAATTAAATTAAAATGTTAATTTATACAGTGATAATATTAATTAATTAATTAATTAATTAATTGCTATTATTAATTACTGTATAAAATAACATTAATTCCACTTGAACCTCAGGAAGAACTTCCTGACGGTCAGATCTGTCCAGCAGTGGAATATGCTGCCTCAGAGTGTGGTGGAGTCTCCTTCTTTGAAAGTTTTTAAGCAGAGGCTGAATGGCCATCTGTCGAGAGTGCTTTGATGTGGGTTCCTGCATGTCAGGGGGTTGGACTGGACTGAGGAAGGAAGCACGTAGATCACCCTTCTTCCCTTTCTGTACGGCAGCCAGTGATGTGAGACGAATGGAAGCCATTACCAGATTTTTTCCACTAATGAAATATCCCACGATTGCAATGGCTGGGGACACATGGGTGGCGGGATCGCAACAACATTGTGTGAAAGCTCTATTCACAGACTAGCAGCAATATGTCCCCATCCCAGAACAGCACTGTATTGTAGAAATAGTCTAATTCTTATGTTGCCCCTTTGCTGGTGTCAACATGTGTACAATAAAAGAAGAAACAAAGTTTATAAAAAGAAGTCTTGCCCAAAAAATCAGATTAGAGAGGCATGGGGTTAGGGAGAGTGGGTGTTTGGGTTTAGGGAGAGGGGAACATTTTTTCGGGGATGGGCATGCTTTAAAAAAATTCTATAAAAAGCTGACTGCATTTGATTGTCAGGTGCTTTTAAATCTAAATCGTTGGGAATAATGCTATGTGGTGACACAGTACCATTCCCAGTAAGATTTTCAAGAGAAAAGGATAGTTCATCCCATGGGCCCAGCATACATTTAACGTGTGACAGAAATAGAGTAATAGGGTTTTAGATTGTGTAATTTGACATGGAACGTTGACATACAAGTTGTTGTAGACTTTTAAAATATAATGACATGTCATGGTGGAATGATAGTCCATATCTTCACTTGCACTCCATACCCTATTTGCTACAGTTTCCATGGCAACTTCATTTAAGCCATCATTCAAAGCCAAATTTGGAAGTAAGGTTTATGTCAGGGAATTTCATTTTAGAGGAGATACCTGAGAAGATATTATGGTATCCCAATGACTTTTAAGAAGATTAGTACAGTCTCTAGGGGAGGATCTCCACACCATTAGGTTGATGTCAAAGTCAGCTTCAAGAAAAATTCAGAATGAAAATAA
Source organism: Iguana delicatissima (assembly GCA_948472985.1). NCBI lineage: Eukaryota > Metazoa > Chordata > Lepidosauria > Squamata > Iguanidae > Iguana > Iguana delicatissima. Next base: position 2,794,164 of record CAOKZL010000098.1, on the reverse strand, counting down.
ACCTTCCTTCTCAGGTCCAGCAGCCAAGAGAAATTTGAAGAACTATAAATAACTGGTTAGTAGGGCTATGCAATGAATTTGGCCAGATGTCCATATTCAAATGAACCTGGATAGTTCAGACTAATAAACTGAGACAGAAGGATAACTAAAAGGACTTCAGGGCAGTCTGGAGAGCAGGGCCTTAAATACAGATGGGAAAAAGCCGACAGGGTGTCTCCTATATAACCATACTAGTTTGATGTGATGAAAGGGAGGACAGGAGCTGGACATTGCTTACTGAAAGTTCTATCATACTATCTGGGGCAAGAACCTCAACAGTGACACAGTGATTAAATGCCAGTACTGCAGCCACAAGGTTGTGAGTTTGATCCTGCTGGGCTTTAAGTTGACTCAGCCTTCTATCCTTCTGCAGGTTGTAAAATGAATACCGAGCTTGTTGAGGGTAATTAGCTAACACATTGTAAATGGCTTAGAGACCACTTAGCTGATAAGCGGTATAGAAATACACATACTATTGCTATTGCTGTCAGTACTTGTAGAGTGAATGATGAAGAGTCATGAAAATAATATAATCGATTATCACCTCCTAGTGTCTCTTTGTTCTATTTTAGTAGAATATCAAGGAAGAGATGTGATAAGGGGTGGGCTATTGTTAATTCCACTGATTCTTTTAATTTCCTTTTGTTGCACAAAGACAGAGAGGCCAGACACTGTGTTCTTGTTAAGTGGGTTGACCACAACTATAATTCACCAAATACAAATAATTCTATTCAAGTACAGTTGACCCTTTTTTTTAGCAAACAATGCAGAGAAAAAGTGGGAGGGTACACTGGTCTTAGTGGTTTCCATACCAATACATGCCCAAGCAGGGCATTAAGCATTGGGGTTTAGTAAGCATCTGGCCGTGCTTGTTATATTTTCCAACAGGCTGAGCAAAACAGTCTATCAATGGAGAATAAACTTGTAGATGCCTAAACTGCAGGTTAGCTTCCTCTACACTAATTTTCAGCAGCTCCTGGACTTCCTTTCTCCTGATTTAACTAGTCTCTGATGTCCCTTTCCTCTTGCATACCTGCCAATTGTGAAAAATCTCTCCATGAGCAGCATTGATAATGTGAATAGTCCTGATCCCATTCCCATATGAAGTGAGTGAAAACCTCAGGGAAGATTAATAAGACAGACCACAATAGCATGAAAAAATTCCCTTGCATCCCCTGACGGTGACCAGCTAGGTGATTCCAAATGGACTATAATGATACTAAGGGAGGAAGGAATGGTTGTGCTGAAGATCCAGCTGAAAATGACTGACTGAGGAACCTGCAGACCCATAGATAGGCCTGTTGGAAATTCCAAGACATCTTGCAAGATTTGAAATCTCACAAGATTTCAAATAAGACCTCTGTGTATCTCACAGTCAGCTGTCATGCTACACTTCCACAATGGTTGGCTTTGTCCCAGGCCTAAGCAGAGCAGCAGCTTAGCTAGGCCTGGAAACTGTGGTGCTGGCCAGGGACTCACATAACACGTCTCTGCTCCATGAACATGTCAGGGGTAAACCTTTTGTTGAATAGCATCATTTAATGCTCTGTTTGCCTTTTTTTCCCCATCAATTTCTCTGTTTAATACAAATCTCTGTGTTTTAGACAGTGAAAACTATGTTCTTCTTGCCTCAAATTTCCTTTAGTTGTTGTTACTCAGATGTTAGATGGAGGGAAGGCAGCATGAAGCACCATCGGAAAGTCAGATCACTTTGAGATAGAAGCACATCTCATGATCTAGCTTCATTGTCAGCCAATATTCAGAGGGTTTTTTTTTTCTTTTTTAAAGAAAACACACTGCCAGCAGTCTGCTGCAACACAGTAAGAGCTAGCACCAACTGCTCTTGCTCAGAGGAGAGGTGAAAGTAACATCCAAGCAGCTAAGCATGGTGAGATCCATAGGGCAGGACAGTAGGCTAGTCAAGCAACTTTTTAAGAGATGGTATGAAGAAATTACCAAGCCATGACAGTAATGTCAGCCCAGATCACCAAATGGGAAAGGAGATGGATTGCCAGGGTATCTCTCAAGATGAACTTAAGGTAACAAACAAAACATACTGCCATTACTTTCTTATGATGCATAATTGAAATCCACCAGTTGATCTGCTAGTAGAAAAATGTTAAAAGTGCCCTATTTTCAAGTATGCTACCATTTCATTATTAATACAATGATCATATAACTTAAACTTCAGCAGATTTAACTGACTGATTTTCTGCAGGGAAAGTGCCATGCCAAAAACAGGATAAAATGAATTGTCAAGATTATCAAAACAACAAAAACAATTTTAAAATGTCTCTGTGAAAAAAATAGTTTTACAAAGGTTTAGCCAAAAGCTCCTGAGTTATCTGTCAGAAACTGGCCTTTGAAGATCTCCCATATTTCTAAATGTTATACAGATGGATGAAGTACACACAAACACATACAAAATTGGGGCTTGGGGTTTCCAATGGAAGTCAATGAGGGGTGGCTGGCAATCTGTATTTCAGCATCTCATTTTGGATTCAAGGTCCAGATTGGACTGGACTGGGTCCAAATCAATCTATTCCAGATTCAGTTGTACCGCTCTTAGTAAAAAGAGTAATTTAGTAGAAATATCATTTAGTCTTACTTAAGCTATATCAACTACTAACTATAAAAATTGGAATTTTCATTAGCCTTATACAGCCCTGAATAACTAATGACTACCGATGACTAATCACTTCCAATTAATTCTCTTCTGGTATTATTACTCAGGCAGTATAACTACATTATATTACGATTTTAATTTAATAAGGGCCAAGTTCTTTCCTTTTGTGATATAACTGTAATTTACTAGTTACTATTATCATTATGGGGGTGATCTCATTATGTGGTGGAGAATGGAGGTGGAGAATGGATAGCACATGTTCCAAATGCAGATTTGCACTGTGTCTCATATGGTTGCCTTATGCTCTGTTGCATGTGTTGTGATGACGATGAGGTGGGTAGGGGTATATTTTGTACTACAGGTTTGTGGCTTGTAGCATTCAATTGGTTTCCTCCCAAATTTCAAAGCATAAAAAATTAATCCTTTCAGAAACTTTTGAGAAACAGGGAAGCAAGAGGTTACTTTTAATGTAGTAAATATAATGATAATTAATTATCTTTTGAGGCATTGGAATGCTAGGTGTAATCTTTTTGTTTTTTGGGTAACATTCCAAGCTATGCACGAGTTTCATTAATGCCATTTTATTTCCTCCAGTCATAGTCGGATATTAAGTACATTGCATCCAAATAGTGGGGTGTGTGTGTGTGTGTGTGTGTGTGTGTGTAATGACTCCCCTTCTTCATGCCAGATATAATTCATTCTCTTTCCGAAAGATTTATATTCCCACCCTGGCTGATATCTCTTGATCTCCATTAATACTTCTATTATGTGTACAGCCTAGATGAGGATATAAAAAACAGATGTCAATCTCTGCATCCTTGTACAATTCTGTGGATTGCAAATCCTTTACGATCTTCTTCCCTGAATATATCGATAGGCTTTATCCTATGGATATTAAAAACAGAAGTCACCTTTAAAATATTATTATTGAATGCAAACAGCTTTTTATAGCCACATCTTTACTGTGTGGGAGGATATTTTCAGCTCTTTCTGAAATCTATGCTGGAACAGCATTGTCTTCACAATATAGTGCAAATCTTGTACATCTATGGCCGATGTGGGGAAAAATTTGACCCGGTATACATTTTGGACTATAACTCCCATAAGCCCCATCTGCCATGCTTAGGAATAAAGAATCACGGAAGATGCTGTCCAAAACATACGCAAGGCAAAAGACTCCTGATATTGAGTCTATGGAAAGCTTGATATCAAGTCAGAAGTGTCAAGGTCAGAGACCTGGGCGGCGAGCCAGCCCAGAGAAGAAAGTGGGAGAGCCAGCAAAGTCCAGCTGGAAGGAGACAAGCAAGCACTTACTAAAGGAAGTTCATTTACCAGAGCACCAAGCAAAGTCAGTGGCCCTTTCCACACAGGGGGGAAAACACGGGGAGGATGACCTCACCTGGAGGTCATCCACACCGTGGAGTGCGCTAGGGCAGTTAGAAATGTGGAGGTTCCACACCTCAAACCGCCCTGCCGTGGGGGTGGCACCGCGTGTTTTATAAAAACCACATTTCATGTGCTCTTTATGAAACACGTGTGCGCTAGCCCGTCGCAGCGCCCTGTGTGGAATTGCAGGGGCGCGCAAGTGCGTCCCTGCAGAGCTGCCCGGGGGCAGGCTTCCAGCTGGTACACTTCTCCGATTGGCAGAGAGCCACTGGAAACCGCCAGCCGCCATTTTGGGCACCGCCAGACGCCACCAGATACCACGGCGAATGTGAGCTGCTCCCGCGGCGACAGAGCTACCCGCATCGAGGTAAGCTCCGTTTCTGCATGTGCCGCCCTATTTCCCCACATTTCACACCCCCCCCGTGTGGAAAGGGCCATAGTCAGAGTTCTAAAGCCAAGGGTCAAGAGTCCAGAGATAAATTCAAACTATCAGGAACTGGGTGCTGGGAGCAAGGTACAGGCAACAGGAGAAGGCTTTTAAGAAGTTTGCCACAAGCAAAGGGAAACTTCCAGGCAGGCAGTTATATAGCCCCAGGCACAGGTGTGTCCGGTCACCACTTCTTAAACTTAGCCAAGGAAGCCTCCCTTTGCACAGCCCTCTTGAGTCTCTGCCTTGATTGGGGGCTTATTGAACCAGGCTCTAGAGCCTTTTCAGAATTGGATCCCTGTTGCTCCAAAGGAGCAGGCACAGAATCGGATCCCTGTTGCTCTAAAAGAGCAGGCAGAAGGACGTCCGCGCCTGCTTGGTCCATGGCAGCAGGGGGAGCTCTTGAGCTGCAGGACTCATCTCCACCCTGAGCAACAGGGACCACGTCATCAGTAGCTCTGATAGGGGCTTCAGTTATCACAAGAAGCTAGAATTCTAATGTGAAATCAAGGGACTAAGGGTTACCCACAGTCCCATCGATTTGTAGGAGTTTGAGTGTTGGACTACAACTCCAGACACCAGAGTTTGATTACCACTTGGCCATGGAAACCCACTGGTCGATCTTGGGCTTGTCACATACTCTCAGCCCCCAGAAAACTCTGTGCTATGTTTACCTTAGCGTTGCTATCAGTCAGAAACCACCAGAGTACACACACGCACACAGAGCTTATGCCAGCTGCTATTTTAGAAGCACGTAATATCAATTCTCTCAACTTCCCTGGAGAAAACGTTTTTTTAATGTACTTACATAAAGCAAAAAGACAAAGACTAAGTTCTTTAGCAAAATTGTTACCATGCAGTACCCCCTAAGCCACAAGATTGTTTGACTGGCACATATATCAATCTTAAATTTATCACCGAAAAGCCATGCTAGCAAAGAAGACTGGCTGTACACATGCAGAATTAGGTCAAAGGGTATTGCCATGGCCAGGTCATAAATTCACTGAGGATTATTTAGAGAACTCAACTAAATGGGTTAAGATGATCCTCTTAATAGCCCAAACCTAGAAAACAATAGCCACCCAGACAAAGCAACAATACCAATGTCCTCCTTCTTGCTGAACTTCCTCTTTTGTTTCCTCACCTGCTCAGATACTAAAAAGCTATCATAACTCCCATCAATACTTCGTCACCTAATGCTAAGACCATTAGCCAGCTCTGGACCCCATTGTTTGCTCTGCCAGAAAACCATTAACACCTTCCCCTTCAGAATAGAAAATGGGTATTTAAACCCTGGCTCAGATCCTGACCTTTTGCTAGCACTTGGGTGTCACTCTGCACCCCAGACTCTTTTACTCCATGCTGCTCTCAGACTCTCATGTTTGAGCCATTTCACTGCAACTTTCTTCTCTTCAGGATTGGTAAATATCCCCAACTTTATCCTAACTCTTTGCTATCCCATTTTCCCCTCTTTTCCTTCTGTTAGCTTTGTATGCTTGCAAGACTGCTTGAATCTTGTGGGTGTTTGTGATTTTCCCTCAATAAAACATTCTTAACCTCCAACTAGTGCCTCTGCATTAGTTCCAGTATACACAGGTGAAAAGATCCCAAAGTTATCTCCCCTCACAGGCCTCCCTTTTGAGCTATAATTCCCCATCTTTCCATGGAGGCATTGGCATTGCAGGTAGATCCCTGAGTCACCGACCTTTTGGGATAACAATACACCAGTGCATATAATTTTAAAAATAAAGGCTTCAATATGCAAAGAATCCTTTCTGGCAATAAATAAATAAATGTGTGTGTGTGTGTGTGTGTGTGTGAAACATGATATTATTACTTTGCTTTACACATTGGCATTTCGAGTGATGAACCTTCATCTGTAGCCACCTTGAGCTTCAATTACTTCTCCATGTCTTTCCTTTCCTAAACTTCTGCATAATCATTTATGATAATATATGATTTCAGTCATGTTGAGACACATGGAGATTTGAAATAATTTCTGAAATTAAGTGTTAAATCCCTATGAATGTATAAGGCCATTTCCTCATGCCATCAGTATTGTGCAATAGCAGCAGGTTGTTTCCAGTTCAGGAGTCATGCTACTGCAGGACATCATTGCTATCCAGCCGCTATCCCATTCCTAAGCATTACAAAAACCAAAGTATTCCATTTCCAGAAAAAAATTGGTTAAGAGTCTCCATTAGCACTTCAATTCTGTCAGCTTAGTGTGGAACTATTATAGTGCTTGACAGCATTTCCTGTTATCACATCAGGAGTGGATGTGCCCAGGTTGTCCCTCCCTCCATTACTCCTATGGAGTGGTAACTTTGAAATCTATCACCTCTCTGCATTTGTTTTAAATTTCTTCTCTGAGTTAAAACTTTTTATTTTTTAAATATATATTTAAACATCATAGCATGAAAACATGCAATAGTGTACTGGCAGGTCCTGCCCTTTCAACATTGCTTTACTAGTACAAAGCTTCCAAAGAAGAACAAGCAAGCAAACAAAAATAACCAATCAGGGATGGTGAGGAAGGATGAAGGCAGGGACAGGAAGTGGCCAATGATGCTGTAGTGCAGAAGGACCACCAGTGGCAATATCGCTACTCATCCACTTAAGGCAGAACAGTGCGGAAGAGAGTGTTCCTAACCCAAAGGCATCACACAAATGGCAGTGCTGGGATTGTAATGCTACAACATGCTAGTCTAGTGATTTCTAGTGCAGAAATGGTCTAAGTCTACAGACTGTGGGAGGAGCATAGAAAAGAAATGTAGGAGAACCCATTTTATCATTCTCCCTCCACAACCAAGCATCCCTCCCCCCAAAAAAGGAAAATTATTTTCCTGGATCTTTTTCCTTACCTCTTTGTTCTTCCATGCCTTCACATCTCTGTGGAAGTCCCAAGGCCCCTGCTTTAATAATAGTCTAGCAAAGTCATTTCAGATATACAAAAATGCCACAAAAAGGGCTACATTTAATTATTCTGGAAATATTTAATTTCCATTTCTGAATTCATATGAATTTAAAGAGTATATTGGAATTTTCACTTGTACATTTTTTCCCTCTGTTCCATCTATAGGGCAAAATAACCTCCAGCAGACACAGATTTTTCCTGACATGCTATATAAACATAACCTTTAAAGTAGCTTCTAGTATATAAAAAAATGGGTAGGGAATAAAACAAGTAAAGAGAAATATGGTTCAGCTATGAGTACCCAGGGTTGTCAGATTCTCTCTGAGTTGGCCTTTCTAGAAGCAAAAGTAAACTGAAAAGTAAATATGTCCTTTTAAGAAAGAACTTTGCAGTGAGCCATTGTAGGGTAGCTGCACAGATTTCATTTCTTTTAGGGCTGAGAATACTGGAGGCAAACAGACAGGAAATAACTAGATGTACAGAAAGAAGTGGCAAAACCACATGTGAATATTCCCTGCCTAAGAAAACCCTATGAAATCCATGGCGTTGCCATAAACTGACAGATAGTTTGAAGGCTCATACACGCCCACACATTCAGTCAGTGTTGATCCCAATGATCTAAATTCCCCAAGAGACAACAGCATCCCTGTTGTTAAAGCTTTAAAAACATAGCACTTCTGTTTTCTTTCTCTAGTAGAGTTCAAGTAGATGTGTTTCACCAGTGGTGTGATATAACCAGAATGTTCCACAGTAACAATTTTTTGATGTTGCTTTTCTGATAGTTCTCCTTTTGCAGGAAGGTTTTTGAACTCTGCTGGAGCATGGATTCCAGCTGTACTGAAGTCTAATGGCAGTTTTGAGTTTACTTGTATCTTGAGTTTCTCCTTTTTGCCCAGTCTCATGTCCAGACTTCAATTCCTCTTTCTTAACTCTTTCCCAATCCAGTTCCATCCTTCCTTAGTATTTCTTCTTTATTTAAGCAAATCTTTGTGTTACTTTAGCAGCTGCTTTAAATAAGCAGTGGCACTTTTCTTACCTACCCACCCACCCCGTCCATGTTGGCCATTAGAAAGGATTAGATTTGATATCAATCTGGTTAAAGATTACTTAGCAAATAAAAGCCTTATTTGGGTGCTCAAAAACAGTTAAATGAATGGGTGAGCAAAGGGACAGGCTAGATTTGCTCCCATCACTGTTGTTTTTTAACAGAGAGGAAACAGTGCATCCTCGTTGCATGGGCTCTTCCTTTCAGATTGTCACTCCTTTTCACATGAAGAGACCAAGAATGGCTTAGATTGAGGATATCTCACAGACCTTTCCACAGAAGTCTCCCCTCCCAACATGGGGACAGGAGAGGAGCAGGACCACAACAATGCTTCTGCGTGATGTCATCACAGTCCCATCCTTCTTCCCTCACCTGGTGGGTTAAATCATTCAGGGGGTTTTCCCTGTCAATGACACATGATTGTGCTGCCATCCCACAATTACCTGGCCTATGGAAGCTATGGAAGCACAATGGAGGTGCTTCCTGCCCCGGTGCAGCCTATGAAAGCACCCGGCTGCACTGCAAAAGGAAGAGGCATGTCCCTCGCACTTCTTTCAGCAGAGACTCAACCCATGCAGTGAAGAGTATTTGCATCTCCACTCTCATCCCGGCAGAGGTGCTGCTGGGATTGAGACCAGATGATGACGAATCCAGGTAGGATGCAGAAGGGACCCTTATTTTCCTGAACCTGCCTGGATCCTTAATGAAGTACCCTTACTTCACCTCCATCCCCTTCCTAGGTATGGCTGGTGGGGATAGGGTCTTCTCAGTGGATGCCCCTAGGATCTCTTTCTCTTTCATGTCTTTTCATGGCAGATGAAATTAAAAGGTTCAGCACATTATTGCCTATAGCAGACAGACAGTTGCTGAAGGCCTTTCTGAACAGCAATGTAAAATAAAACTGAACAAAAAAAAAAGTTATTGACTTTTTATTTACCAATCCAAGTTAATGGAAGACATGAGGTCTTGAATTTTTGAATGTTGATTCAGATCTGAGTCCAAATTGGGTGAAACTGGGCACCAGTTGATGAAAACTAGATGTGTGTTAGTGAGATACTAACAGTAATGAAAAGTGAGAGTTAATCATTCTGTAACAAATAATTCAGCATTTCACAACATTCATTTTCTTTATTTGTTTTTTACTAGGATCTTGGTGTTCAATCCCATAATACTTCGTGCACACCGTAGAATTTCAATGCCATAAAAATGCAGAGAGAAAGGAAAATCGCTTCTCTCCCCTTCTACATGTTATCCAATGTTCTCAAAATAATTCCACACAACAAACTGGTGTTTTCACCAAACTAATATTTCAGCCAAATCAGATTTAGAATATAAACTGCAAGAGATGTGAAGGTATCAGCTAAATTAATTCTGCACATAAGCTTAACAGTTGACAACTGATGGAAGTATATATGACATAAATGCATATGTGCAAAGAAGATTAACACCAATTCTTCATTTTCTTCTTTCCTGCAGAAAGGACTGTTTCAGGCTGAGACAGGTGAATGTAACTTTTTTAATATTCTAAAGATGTAAAGGAAGTCTGTTTTATTCCTCTTCAGCAGAATTTGTATTCCTTTTCAGAAAAAAAAGGTCTTCATCATTTAGCTTTTGCACAAGACATTAACTTCTAATCTGACAATTTACATAAAAGCTAAATTGTTGTTAAGACATTCCTTAAACCAGGCAAAGAAATGAATGTTAAATAAAAAAAATCAGGAAAAGACTACACAGTGTTTAAACTTGCTGCTGCATTTTCAAGAGGAAGCAAAATGTGAAACAATCTAGACAAGGTTATATTCTTCAAGATCACAGATTACTTTGCACAACTTAATTGGATGATTCTTTTTTAATTTAGTGTTTCTTACATCTTAGAAAAGTCTTTAATTTTACATTTAACTGTTTAAGTTTAAACATTGTTATCTGTCATTTCCAACAATATATTTCCAACAACTTGTTTAATTGGGAGCCCTCTCTGATTTTCATATTACTGGCCAATTTCATCCCTTTTGTAGTTTTCTAATTTCTCTTCAAGTCAACATTTAATGTGGAAGACTTCTACTTCCCTATGTAGTAGCATTCAAAGTCATGTTAGGCTGTATCAACATAAAAAGATACGAAGAAATCCTGTAGAACCTTTGAGAAGCATAAGCTTTGTAGACTCAGGCCATTTCCACACTACACTGTTATAGTGCTATTATTTCAACATCCTGTGGAATTTTGGGGTTTGCAACTTAGCTGAGTCCAAAGAGTTCTCTGGTTGAGAATTTCAAATGCCCCTCCCTAAACTGCAAACCCCAGGATTCCATAGGATGTTGAAAGTGGAATAATAGCACTTTAACAGTGTCGTCTGTGGCCTGATGAAAGTAGACTGAACCTCATTATGCTACAAAATTCTTTCTCTCAGTCTCAAAGATGGGGAATTGGGATAGCTCACCATTGTCAGGTAGGTCATTATTAGTTTTGACTACATATGTCTTTACAAAACAATGAAAATGCAGAATACATTGTGTAGAGAAGAGCAGAAACAAATTACATAACACTTGAAAAGGAGTTCAACTAGAAAGCCAAGGATTTCCCAGCAAATCTCCTCCCATTTTAGCTGGTAAAATGCAACAACTTGACTCCCCAAAGAACTTCTACTAGATTTCTGGTAGTGTCATTCTCAGGGGCTTTCTAAGGGAAAGAAATTTTCACATTAAGAACCCATGTAAATTTAGTCTCATTCACTATTTTAAAAACTTCTAAATCATTTTTGTACCCTGTTTGAGATCTCATACTGATGATAATTGAATATTACTAATCTATTCATAATGAATTATTTTTCAATCTGCTTAAATTTATCTAGACATGCAGTGTATAGGACAATCTTGCATCTACACTCTTGTACGTGTGGATTTAGAACTGGGAAAGCAATGCCAAATTGCTTCTTCTTCTTAATTAAACATTAGTGTTATCTAGTGTACAGATGCATTTGGCCATTAAGCCCAATGAAAGGGCCATCAAGCTGCTATGCTTCTTCCTATGGCCTGTCACACACAACACTCATGCTCCAAGCACATCTACATGCAAACGTAGGAGAAGGTCTTTGTAGCTCATAATGGCTCTTCAACTCTATATCTTTCCATCAGGAATTATTCGTAAGATATGGCTACTGCTGAAAATGTTTTACAATGTATCTGGTTATTACTTACAAAGGCAGTGTCATGTGTGTTTTCTATGTCCAATGTCCCTTCAGTAAGATCTGAATATGGGGAAAGAGGTGCCATACCCACACTTTTCAAACACAAGAATCAGATACAATGAGTGTACACTTAAAAAGAAGAAAAGAAATGCAGATCATTTAACAGCTCTGCTACATGTGTTTTCTTCCTAATTACTTTCATGTTCAGACTCTCTGTCTCTCAATCTCTCTAGTAGAAAATCAATATGAATACTAATTTTTTTTGGGGGGGAAGCCAAGCATAGCAGGTCTGGTCTCTGTTTCATAACTAGTACTTTTATGATAATTCGGAGAAGAGCTTGGAACATTACTTTTAAGAAAAGGGAAGATAATGTCATGCTGAAGCTCTTTATAACTTAGCAGTATAAGGGTGATGTTCTTGATCTTCAATCAATACAATATATGTCTTGAGTTTTAAGGGAATCTAGTTTATCGTAAGGGAGAGCAGGGCTTTCAAGAGACATCTAAACACAAGGGTTTACCATTTTAACCATAGAAAGTGCAAGACGTATCCCCTTTTGCTAGTTAAAATGGATTCTTCATGATGATAAAGAATGCTAACATTAATGTGGGAATGTCAGATGTAGGATAAAAAAAGAAAAGAAAAGAAATCTCAATAATAAAACTGGAGAAATGCACCTTGTGGACAGAATGCTTTCAGACTTTTTCAAGATTACACTTGAAACAACTTTGTTGGTTGAGCTTTATCAACATGACCTTGTGTGATACGGAATATTTTCATATCCCTTTGCTTGAAAATGGCCATTGAGGGCGCTATAAAACTGTGGGTTATTAATTCCATTCGTTCAAGCATGAAATAAACTCTACTATGAAAATAATCTATCTCAAACATTTATCAGGGAAGAAGTAACAACTGCTTGGTTGATTTTTAATTAAGAGTAGCCAGCTTTGTTTCAATAATATATGGCATTCTTGTAGTTATTATCATGTTTAGTACTTTGTGCCAGATACAGCAATTGACATTTTGTATCGAATGTTGTATGGTACACAGAAACCAGGAAATGTGCAATGGCTCATTGCACTGGACAAATACTAAGATCGGAGTTTGGGGAAATTATTTTTAAAAAGGAATAGTTGATGTTATTCATTATATGAGTATTTTAAAATTGTCTTTTGCTTATTTTAGGATGTCAAAACACTATGTGGAGATCACTCACAGATATTTGACACTAAAGATGTAAGGTCCAATAAACAGCTTCTTTAATGTATAAGATAACTGCTAACCTAGCTGTAAAGTTCAATTTTCATCTAAGCTAGAAAGGAGGGCCCATGATCTGGAGCACTCCTGGGTCAAGTCAAAAAACACAAGAAGAAATAAAATAAAAGTATTTGCTGTTAAGACAATTGGTTTGTATTTGGACACTCAGCTGCAAAAATTTACCAAAGGAGTGAAAGTTTTGAGTTGGGCATGCATCTGTATAAAAGTGGGGTTTTATTGGGGGAGGGGTACATCTGGACCAAAAACAATAACTACAAAAAGAAGGACCCACAGTTACAGAAAGTTTGGTATTTCAGTTGTTGAGGGTAGAGTTGGAGGGATTTAAATGTTATGGATCAGGGAGTCTTAAGACATCATGTCATCTTCAGCTTTCTGGGGCATCCTCTGTGCCTTTCGATTAAAGATAGCGCAAAATGATTGTACAGATCTGTTAAGGTGATCTCTGTGAGCCAACTTAATTGTACGACTGTTCCAAACTTCCTCAGTTTGAATGTTCAGGTGTGTGACCCTTATTTTACTTTCTGTTGGAATTAATGTTTTTAAATAGAAGTTTGTTATTTTGTGCCTTCAAACCATTTCCTGTTCGTGGAGACCCTAAGGCAAGTCTATCACAGGGTTTTCTTGGTAAGATTTGTTGAGAGGGGATTTACCTTTGCCTTTCTCTGAGGCTGAGAAAGTGTGACTTGCTCAAGGTCACCTAGTAGGTTTCCACAGACAAGCAGGAATTGGAACCATGGTCTCCAGAGCTGTAGTCCAACACTCAAAACTATCATACTACACTGGTGCTCTATTAAATAAAACTATTTAATCTGATTTTAATCTTCTATGCTTTAGGCAATCCTCAGAGGGTGGATTGAAAATCCATGCATTTGAATAAGTGAAAAAAAAAGGTTGTGGAGTCTTATTGAACTTAACTAGTAATTCTACAGACTCAGAAGGCTGTTTAGATTCTGCTTTTAAAATATTCTTCACTACTCCTACTCCACATGCACATACACGTGCTATTGCTATACATGCATACATACATCCTTACATTAGTAGACCAGCAAATTCCTTTTGCTATTTGTTATATTCCTCTTTCTCACAAAAAAGTGAGAAAATGACCTTAAATTAAAATGGTTCCCTCAAAATGTCTCAAAAGTATTTTGCCCCCTCCAAAAGTAACGGGTAAGTACCAGCTACCTGCTATAAGGAATCTGTAATTGCCAATTGTAACTAACATTTTTATCTCCTTGTGAGCCCCCACCCCCACTTACAGTTACACATGATGTAACTTTAACAAGTGGTGGTTGTATAATATTATTTTACTTGCTATTTCTAATGAAGATTGGTATCCAAAGGAGACACACACCTACAGAACATTAATTCCACAACAGGACAAAACAACAAGATGAAATGTATGGCCCAAAATAAAGCTGAACACAAGCGTGTTCAAGAAATTCCTCCAGAAGTATTCACATATTGAGCTATAATTAAGGGCATTCTATACATGTGTTTATAAAACAGATGGATTTGATCACTTGATCAATACCAACCAAGTATGTACAGAATTGTATTTTGTATTCTGAGATGGAGAAGAATGTCCTAGGAAAATGATGTGAAACTTGTAATGCAGCTAACCATAAATGGAACCACTCTCATCTCAGTAAGGACACAGAATGGGTAGGATTTTATGACGAAACAAATGCCAGACAAGTGATGACAATTACCAGTTGTGTTTTCTGACACAATAGCTTTAGAAAGCTATTAGAGGCATCATAATAAATGTATCCACTGTTACCCTGAATTCTGGGGTTCGTTGGGGGACATCTCAATGTGCTCCACATGATGGGGAATGGAAACTAGCCAGAGCACGAGCAATAGCAATGCGAGAGGCAGGATAACCTAGCGGGGTCTTTTTACCCAGTTTTTATGGGGTCAGGCCAAGCCAAAAACCAAATCAAAATGTCCTATAAATGATTTTATTGAATGCAAATCTCACACATCAACGCAGTCATTCACACATGCACCCAAGAGCTATTGAGAACCAAAAGAGGGGAAACTGGACAGAGGGAGTATTGAAGTGGTGTTGTTGGGGTAATATTGCACCTTGTCCTGAAGTCCCGGGTCCGAGAAGGCAGCAAAGAAGTGGGGCTTAGCATGGAGAGGGCTGAGGGGATCACTCAACGGATGGAGAAACGATCTGCTGGGATGACTGGGAGGAATCCAAAGAACTGCTCAAAAATTGGGACTATTTGTAGGAGGAAAAGTACCTGGAGGACTAATCCTTTGCCGGGGAGAACAATGGGTGTTGGAGTGATAACGAAGCTCCACCATGATAATTTCCTTCGTGTGATGGGATTGCAAGGTGTTGCCAAAGTCTCAGGATCTTCGGGTGTTAGTTTGTGGTGTGACTTCATGTAAATAGTCCTCACCTGATGGAATATTTGCTCAACTTGGGGCAGACACTCTACACCCCTCAAGTCAGCTTCTCAGGGGCTGAGGACCCTTTGTTTACTGTTGGTTTACACATCTTGAGGTCTCCTGGGGCTATGTGACTGGGGATTTTACTGGCCTGACCTGGTTTTCAGTCTTTCGACCGTGCCTGCCTACGTGCCCTTTCAGGGGACCTCTCTGGCACACCGAGCTATATATTAATATTAAAATTGTGGACCCCGGGATAGGATTTCTTCCTCGAAGTAACATCACATCAGCATAATTATTATTTTAATAAAGGAATTCTCAGGCTATTTCCACTCTAAACTGTTATAGTACTATTATTTCACTCTCAACATCCTATGGAATCCTGGGGTTTGCAGTTTAGAGAGGGGCATTTAGAATTCTCACCAGGGAGCTCTTTGGCCTCAGGAAACTACAAACCCCAGAGTTCCACAGAATGTTGAAAGTAGAATAATAGCACCATAACAGTGTAATGTGGAAATGATCTCAGTTAAGTTTGCTCACAGAATTCAGTTCCTGTGAATTCCTATATAAGATCAACTGCAGATCAGAAGGTAATTATCCACAGGTAAAAGTTTCATACTTTCTCAGTTCTTGGTATGTAACCCTTTGTAATTTGTACACACAAAAATAATATGGAAAAGATTTCTGGAGAGGTAAGATTCACCACATTATACTACACCCTAATTCTTCCTGGCTTAACTAAACAGGACAAAGAGGGACTGGCTGAGTAGGCAGAAGGAATGATTACTACCTCTTTACAACAAAGCAGGGTTCTAGCATACAGGGTTCTAACAACAGGCTATGTAAGACCTTTTTTTTCTGTGGAGAGAGAGTCTTTCCTGAAACCTTCTATATTGGATAACTACAGGCCAGTTCGTAACATTCCATTTTTAGGCAAGTTATTAGAATGTATGCTGGCTTCTCAGATCCAGCAGTCCCTGAATGAGGAAGATTATCTAGATATGTTTAGGTCTGATTTCAAATCTAGTTGTCAGATGGATACAGCTTTGGTTATCTCAATGAATGAACTATGTCAATCGATGAACTATATCAGGAACTGTATGGGGGAATGTGTCCCTGGTGTTTCTGCTGGACCTCTAATGGTATTGAAAGCAGTAGCCTTCAGTGCATTTGACCATGGTATCCTTCTGGGTCATCTCACTGGGATGGGATTTGGATGTACGGTTCCACAGTGGCTCTATTCTTTCCTGGAGGCATAGACCATTTCCGCACGAGGTGAGGGAATCGCTCCATGCTGTTACTCACTGGATCTTCTGGCTCCTCGGTCCGGTCCAGGGTGAATTGGAGCAGTGCGAGGTCTTAGATCCGCACTGCTACAGCTTCCAAAATGATGGCTTCTGGTTGGTTGTGGGTCCCAACCAACCACGAAGCTCGCCACGCCTAAAGCCCGCCCTCCACAGGTCGCAGGCTTGCATTGGTGCGAGCCTGCTAATCTGCACAAGGGAGCAGACATGCAATGGCGCACTCAAGAAAAAAGAGAAACCTCTCTTTTCCAGTCTTTAAAAAGTGTGCTGGAGGACCAGTTGGGGGCATTTTGGAGTGGACTGAGGTGCGGATCTCCGGTAAGTAGTCCGAACCTAGTCTGCTCCGAGGTGCAGATGACCTCCATAGAGGACGCACTGCACCATTTTAATTCCTCCGTTCAGAAAAGGCCATAGTCTCAGAGGGTGATGCTGAGGATATTCTGTCTCATGGCTTGGCCACTGGCCCCTATGCTATGTCCATGAAACCACTAAGAGAGGTTGTCTGGAGTTTTGAGGTCAGGTGACTCCTGATATGATTGACTGTTCCTTTAAACCTAATTTCCAGAAAGCTGTTTCTTTGCTAAACCAGTGCCTGACATCTGTAATGGATCAGATAAGGGTGCCCACATTGAAACTTAATCCAAAATGCTTCTGATCAATTGAAAGACAGATCTGGGAACAGGGATTCAGCCTGTGTTCGATGGGGTTATAATTCCCCTGAAAACACAGGTTCACAATTTGGGGGTACTCCTGGACTCAACTCTGAGCCTGGTGGCTGAGGTTTCAGCACTGACCAGGAGTGCATATGCACAGATAAAGCCACTGTACCAAATGGGCCCATTCTTAGAAAAGCTGGATGCGGCAGTGGTAACTCATACTTGGTTACATACTATTTGGATTATTGTGATATGTGCTGTTCATAGATGCCTTTGGAAAGTGCTCTGAAACTTCAGTTGGACCAAATTGCTGGAGCCATATGCTATTAATGATGACAGACTGCAGTTCCCTGTTAACAATAGCTCCACTGGCTACTCTTCTATTTCCAGGCACATTTCAAAGTGCTGGTGAACATTTATAAAGTCCTTTATGGACTGAAGCCAGGTTGTTTGAAGGACCATATTTCCCTTTATGAACGCATTAGAGCACTAGGAACATCTGAAGACTTCTGTCTCACCACCTTCTCAGGCTTGTTTGATGGGAACAAGGTGACAGCCATCTCAATGGTTGCTCCTAGACCCTTTCTGCATGACAATGGCATCCCGGCATGGGGACACGAGAGGATTGGGACTGTGACAATGCTTCTGTATGACATCTTCATGGTCCTGCGTTTCTCGCATTGTCAGACAGCATTATCATGGGGTATATCATTGTCGGAAAAACTCCCACGGAGCGATTCCCTCGCCTCGTGCGGAAATGACCTATGCCACAATGACCCCCTGATCGTGCGAGTCTTCCATTGCATCCGGCCATGCACTTCTTTTTCTTCTGTAGCATGGGAAGAAAGCCGGCTGCAGTCCAGAAGGACAAAATGTGTTCCTCACGCTCCCTTCCGCAGGCAGCTGTTTGTGTATGGAGAGGAGCATTGGGAACATACTCCCATCCCAACAGAGGGGCTGGTCATATTGTGATGGGATGAAACAGGAGAGTGTCATCATGTGGAAAAAGCCCTACATTTTGAAACTCCCTCACTAGGGAAGTCAGGTTGGCTCTGTCCTGGTTCCCCTTTCACCCACAAGTCAAAACATTTTTATGCCATCAGGCTTTCAGAAACTGACTAGAGTGGGCTTTTAATTATGAGTTGTGTTGTGTTGTGGTTTGTACAGTCTTTTAATGAATTTCAATTTTTTAAAATTTAATAGTTTAATTGTCATTTAAATTGCTTGTATATTTATACTTTTATTGAAGTGTTTGTATAGTTTTTCAATCTGTATTGTTTTTAAATATGATACAAGCCACATTGAAAGGCAAGATATAAATGAATAAAGCAATAACAACAACTACAATAATAGTTTGTGTGTATTATTTGA
Organism: Iguana delicatissima; assembly: GCA_948472985.1. Lineage (NCBI taxonomy): Eukaryota > Metazoa > Chordata > Lepidosauria > Squamata > Iguanidae > Iguana > Iguana delicatissima. Next base: position 2,775,527 of record CAOKZL010000098.1, on the reverse strand, counting down.
TATTGTTTAATAAATTTGATTTCTTAAATCCATTTGAATCTTTCCTCAGATTATGGGGCAGTTATGGGCCTGAGATTCCTGTGATTGCCTTGGTAAATGACCTCCACTAATGCCAGGAGCAAGAATCACATCCCATTGGTTCTTCCAGACATCTGTGAAGTTTCAGTTGAATAGAAAATATTGTAGAGGAATATTTGTTTTCTTCAACAACAGGAAGACAAATAGTGTAATTTTGCAGTCTTGTATGGGAGGACAAAATAGTTAAGGATTTGCATCTCTGTTTAAAAAATGACTGCAAGTTGGGGAGGAACATGTGGAAGAAGGAGAAGGAAAATAAGCCCTTTGCACCCAGATGCAAAAGCCCAGCACATCTTTTGATTTGGTAGTTTCCTCATATCAGAATCTACCTTGCTTACCAAATAGGATTATCCTGCCTTTTTCTTGTTGGAACCCTAAACATTCAATGGGCAAAAATCATGTTTCTCTAAAGAATACTCCATCAAAATGTGGAGGTCTGGGCTAACCAGGGCTATGACAGATCAGGTCTGCTTTTAGTCTCCCTCTCTTGCACACTTTTCTACATATTTATCACCCCCTGGCTCCCTCTCCACATTTATGACCCTTTCCGCATGAGTTGAGTGAATCACTCCATGCCGTTACTTACTGGTTCTTCTCTCTTTGAAGCAACGCAGACTTTCCTTAAGCCCTTCTGCAGGACTCCTCTGTTTGTTGCAGGGCGAATCAAAGCAGTGCGAGGTCCGTAGATCCGCACTGCTGAGGCTGAAAATGGCAGCTTCTTGTTCTTCGTGGGTTTGGACGAACCGCTGACGCTGACCACGCCCACAGCCCACCCTCTGCTGATCGCAGGCTCACATTGGTGCGAGCCTGTGCATCTTCGCAACTGAGCAGGAACGAAATGGCGCTCTCCAGAAGATTTGAAAGACCAGATTTTTCTGATCTTCACTTAGTGCCCTTGAGGACCACTTGGGGGCATTTTGGATCGGACTAAGGTGCAGAACTCAGGTAAATAGTCCAAACCTAGTCCGATCCAAGGTGCGGGCGACCTTCATGACAGGACACTTGGGTGCGTTTTAACTTCCTCGTGCGGAAAGGGCCTATATCTCCCTTCTGCTTTGCCTAAACCCACAACCCTTGTGGATATAGGGCAAAGCATTTTCAGGTTTATCCCAATGAATGTGTGACTGGTGGTAGCTTATGTAACTGAATTCAGATTAAAGAGACAACATATAGAGATGTTCTCAAAAAAAAAAACTTCATTAAACAAACTGACAAAGGAAAGGTATTTGGCAATTAAATGTTATCAAACAGCAAAGCACTTTCAGTTCTTAACAGGCAAACACTTCTCTAACTCTTTCTTTCACTCTCTCTGAAGGAAGTCCTCCCCTTTCAAACTTACAGATGGAACTCTCCAAACTTTGACCATTTCCACACTACACTCTTACAGCACATTATTCCACTTTCAATATCCTATGGAATCCTGGGGTTTGCATTTTTGGGAAGGGCCAGCTGGCCTCTCCCGAAACTGCAAACCCCAGGATTCCATAGGATGTTGAAAGTGGAATAATCGCGCTGTAAGAGTGTAGTGCGGAAATGGCCTTTGCTTATGTTATTTTTCTGTTATACTTACTCCCCACAACCCCTCCCTCTGGCTAAACTGGGTTCAGCATCAACCAAATTAAATTCCTCTCTGTTGCTAGGGCATCTCTGCTGGCTACGCAGCAGAGTAGCATCCAAGGTTCCCTTGGATCTCCCAAGGTTCGTCACATACTCTGCCTGTAACTTAAAGCCATTCAAAACAAAGAAATCCTGCCTGTCTCATTTCTTCAGCTTAGAAGCACCACTGATAATTATTCATACAGGTTTGCAGAAACATTTTGGAATGGCTCAGTGTAAATGATTTCTACTTCATATAAGAGCTGTAATTTCCAAGTTCCAAGATTAGGAAAAATAAAATATAATTTGCAAACTGAGAAGAAGGAAAGTGTTTTAAACCAAGGAGAGATGTTGAAATAGGCCATGTAAAAAACACACGGTTATGTTGTTGTTGTTGTTGTTGTTTAGATAAAGTCTCCAAAGACTTTTTAAAAAATCAAATTTCATCCTATTATTAATGCACTTGGGATACATGCAAGGCAACATAATCCTTGCCATACCAATCTGTTGCCCAGGGAAACTAAAGTAAAGCTGTTAAATAATATTTAACTATAGGAGGGAGATCTCAGACAGAGCATGTAATCCTCATCTTAAATTTCTTATTCAGATCAAAACAGTGAGAATTTTTATGGCTAAAAGGAAAAATGTAAGTGAAAATAGCTGCCAAACTGGCCTGTGTGCTCCTTCCCCACACACATTCTTCATTTACAAATTGTAATCTGCAATAAATTCACTATTCTTTCTTGATATCTTAAGGAAAAAGACAGTAATAAAAGTAATTATTGACTAATATTTAAACCAGAATCCCTCTAATAGTTTTATGAAGATTCAACAAAAGCTGACAAAGAAACAGCCTTTAAACCACTAATTGAATACAGTGTTCTATCTTTCCCATTTGCTTCCTTTTTATCAATCATATTCTATATATTATCAGTTATTAAGTGTAAGATCACAAGAAAAAAAATAATAAAAGCATGACCTTATACACTGAATGGCAGATTTATTCTCAATAATGTTGAAAAAATATTAGAGAACATTCTGGCCAAATTATTGCAAATGACTTCTGTTTAAGAAGAAGCCACAATCCTGATGGGGATGGGCTAAGGACACTACCCAGAACCACCTCTAGTTGAACCACCTCTAGTTGAATGTTCCTTTAATTAAAAGATCTGTTTTGTGTAAATAGCTGTTCTCTATGAGCAATATCAAGTTTGAGACAATGCAATTCTTCTTCTTTATAAATTCTGGTAGCTATCAATGACTTGCTGAATAGGGGATTTTCTTGTCACTTTGGAAAGTGTCGGAACCCATGGTTAGTTTTTTTTGGAAAGGATAAATGATTGATGTTGTGGATATGATTATCCCTGAGCACCTTATGCCAGAAGAGCTAAGCAAACTTCGTGGTTCTATGGAGATATTGGGATGATAAAACTAGGGGAACAACAGCTGGATCAACAGTGGTAGAAAGCTCGGGATCAGTCTGACTGAAGATAGTCCACATATTATTAGGGACAATTTAGTGGCAGTTATGATTATGGTCAGGCCTAAAAATTCCAAAGGCAACAGATCCTGTCTGATTTTGGAAGCTAAGCAGGGTTAGCCCTGGTTAGTACTTGGATGGGAGACCACTAATTACTACTAGCTGCTGAAGGCTATATTTCAAAGAAGGGAAATGGCAAAACTGCCTCTGATTATTCTGTGCCTATGATAACCCTATGAAATTCAGAGTATCACTGTAATTCGACAGATGACTTGAAGGTACTTATACACACATGGTTAGTGTCTCCTTACCCAGCAGAATAGTTTTTGTCCCCAAACCAATTACATAATGGGCCTACATAATGGTAAGGATGGCTACAAAATGTGCTCGGGTCTCAGTCTGAAATCACTCAGACCAATTCTAGCATGAATTGGCACAGAAGATTTAAATCCAACCTGGTTTTAGAATGAATTACAGTACAGATTTGCTTTCTGTTGTCTTCGTGGATCATTTTAACTGGAATATGAACACAGTATATATACATACTAGCATATATAGCCGGTGTTGCCTGGGATTTTATTTTCTCTTAGTTAATACTTGTTAGAAAGATTTGAGATCCTGTGTCTTTAATTCCCCAAACTGTATTGTCCAGTACCTGTATTTTTCCCCATATTCCCCAATCCAATCTGAATTCAGAATTATAAACATACACAGGTTGGGTTCCCGAGGAAATACACTGTCCTCCTATTTGCTGCTAGGTCTCATCTCCATAGAAACCAGCCAGCCCCAGTTGCTCTCTGGCTGAGGATTCTAAAGGCCCCCTCCTTGAACTGCAAATCCCAAGATTCCATAGAATCTTAACAGGCAGCCAATCATATGAGGTCTTGCCTCACACAGCCAGTCATATGAGGTCTTCGCCTGCGTGACACAGACAAACAAACTTTTGATTTTTATATATTATATACCCACACATATATCTTTATTTTTTTTAAAAAATGTCAACATTCATCCAAACATAATTAAAATACATTTCATCTTCTGCAGATCACACATTGGCTTCCCCTTAACAAGCCATTGATTTTTTAGCAAATTATACACAGTAGATCCTTTCCATTACTTAAAACAGTTATACTTCTCCCTAGATTTCAGAACAAACAGGAAGGGCATCCTTCTGGGCTGTGGGGCTGGTATGGGGAGGAATGGCTTTGTAGAAATTGTAGTCTTTCCTGGAGGAGTGATTTCAGAAAGTGTCATTATGGGAATCCTCTTTGACACCTTGGTTATTTCTCTATGGGGTAGGTGGAGTGTAATGGGCTAAAAGATCAATTATATCAGTTCTTTGGGAGCTCTAGAGGTCACATGCATTGTCAAAAATACCAAAAAAGCATAACTACCCCTCCCAGAATTGGTCAGAAGTGTACCTTTGGTTTTGGAAAAGAAAAAATGCATTTTAAAATGATAAACGGGGAGAACAATCTGTTTAAAGGCCAATGTTCTCTCCTGAAGTCTTCACTTTTATAACCAGAAAAGTTGCTGTCTGGGGAGGCTGGATAGGCTAAGGGGTGCGAAAACAGCTCTAGCATATATGGCCTAGGACTACACTTCGTCTAGAGTAAGTCCTAATTGTGAAATGTCTTTGAAACTTATGCAGTTTTCAACGACTTTCCAATGATCAGGAAAAAAATGGTAAAATTACTCATTCTTGCCCACAAGAACATTTATGAAGATGTACATTTCTAGTCTATGGTATGCCATGGGGTTCTATTCTGTACCCATGCTATTTCAGATTTATATGAAATTTATTTGAGAGCTTCTCTGAGATCTAGCATTCAATGCCACCAATATGTTAAAGGCATCTGTGATGTCATGGACTTTTGGTGTAAAATGTTGTTTAATATATGTTAAGGCGATTTTTAAAAGCATGCTCTGCATATAAGGTAAAGTACCATTAGGAGGGGGTGATAAAATGGAAAGTGGAGAGTGAGTGGTGATGGAGATTTGAATAAGATAAATGGTCAGACAGAATAGTTAGTATAGTTAGAGAAAGAGAAAAGGAGTAAGTAAAGTGAGAGTTAGAGTAAAGAGAGGCACTGAGGTTTATAAATTAATCAGTCATGTTTAAGAGTCTGAATTATCCGTGGCCATTTCCTCACGAGATGCCAGAAGCAGGTTGCCGCAGTTCATCCCATCCCAAAGGGTGAGTTTTACACCACGCTTCACAGCGCTTCACTGATCAGTGTGATCTGCACACACCCCGATCTCAAGCGGAGAAGTGTGGTTGTTCCATCCACAATATCTAGTCCCTGGCCACTCCACTGGCACTCCATCAGTCTGCCCCACCAGCCCTGACTGGGCATTTTTTTCTCTTTATTTTTTTACAAATGACAATGACATTTACAGTCACAACTTCTTCTGGAAAACAAAATAAGAATATTTTGTTTCAGCCAATTTGCCTTGGAGATTTCAACAGTTCAACATTTTCCATTTACGGCATGGAGCAAAAATGGTGGCGGCCTGTCCTTTGATGGGCAGGGAGAGATGGGGAGGGAAGTGAGGAAGGGAAGAGCTGGCACATCCATAACCCACCCACTACTGTGCAGTGATTCAATGTAACATTTCTGCATTAAGGGGAAGGAAGAAGCAGAACCTCTGTGGGAGATTTAAATCAGATTCTTTCCAGTTTTCAAATAGTGCTTTCTCTCAGTGCTTGGCAGTACATTCAAACCTGATTCTCAGTGCTGTCATGCTGAACCGCAGATTAAACTGTGAGGCTAATACACTTCTACATGCAAAAGCACATCTCAAGATCTGATGCTACTACGCTGTAATGACCTTGTGCAAAAATGGTCTAGGAGTAGAGTGTATGAGACAGTGTAAGCTATGTTTTAAATATATTTTAAAATATGGCCTTTTCTGCACTTTGTTTTTAAAACGAGGCAGCGCGTCCTCCAGTGAGGATGTTTGCACTTGGGGGCGAACTGGGTCCGGACTACTTTCTGTAGTTTTGGACTTCAGCCTGCTCCGGAACGACCAGAACTGGTGGTTCTCCATGCTATTGAAAGACCACTTAAAACAGGTCTTTCAATAGTCCGGCGTGCCCCAGTCCGTCGCTGCACTCCTGTGTAGATCTGCAGGCTCGCACCAGTGCAAGGCTGCAGATTTTCCGGGGGTGGGCTTCTGGCTGGCGAGCTTCTCTGGTTGGTGGAGAGCATCCACCAACCAGAAGCCTCCATTTTCATCCCTGGAGCAGTGTGTAGCACGGGCACGCACTGCTCCGGATCAGCGTGGATCGTCGGAGGGAGCGCGCCATTCTGGTGAGTAACAGACTGCCCCGTTTTCTTCCCAAAGTGCGAAAAAGTCCTGTGTTTCAGTTATTTTGGTATCATTGTACCTGTGAATAAAACATAAGACAACACACTAGCAATACTGATAGTGAGGTTCAAGGTGTGACTGGAGAATGTTGAAATAATTTTGATTAACATAATGAAACATTCCATATGAAGGAGTCTGCGGTTTGAAAGTGTCATTTGACTTTCATAATGACATATCTCTCTGTGATTGAAAGAATATCCAGAATTTGTTAGTGGAAATGAGATGTAGCAGAGGCACCATAATGGAGAAGCAACATAGAGTGTCTTTTTATTATTACTATTTTATATTGCAGCACTTTCCTTCTGCCGTGGAGCCCAATATCAACACTTACACTGTTCAAGAAGATAACTTAATTCTTCACAGGACCAAGGAGCAAAAAGGGACACTTGTGGTTATTTGAAGTACATATTGTGAGCCCTTGTCTATATTAAAGACTGAGCACCAGTCTAATTCAAACCAGTTGTTAAATGTCAGAAAATATGGGCTAACCCATAGAAGAAATTGCAAGCATATTTCTCTGGTTAGAACCTCCGGTTCTCCTTGTTTGAAGTTTATTTTAGAAGATAAATTCTTCAGCATTTAGCCATTAATTCATTCATTCATTTATTACAATCAGTATAGTGTTGAAGGACATGGCCTTCCACAGTATAAATAGGTCTACATAAGCAACTACAGGACAGAATAAATATGTTTAGTTTATGATGTGATGATCTTGAAAGACTCATTTGTCTTCTAAAGCACTTATTCTTTATTATTGTTTATTGGTTATCACAATTATTTAAATAGGAAAAATAATTCCCAAAGTTTAGATAAAAAATAAGGTCTAACTTTATACTGAAACTGGTTGATCATCCTCTTCTGCAACAGGAACAACAAAGATGCAACTAATTAAAGAAAATTATCACTACTACTATCTGCTAGTGATCTTGCATAGTTGTATTTGTGGTTATGGTTAAGGAAGTAATAAAGTTTGAAATTTCACCTACAGCAAACTGTACAAATAGTTTAGGGGGAGGGCAAAAGAGTGTAAACCTACAATGGAGGACATTAGAGACACTTTTTTTTTAAAGTCCTTTAATTACTGTTTTTTTGTATTCTATCCAGAATTTTATAGTATTATAAGATCCCATATGAGGATGGGTTGAATAAATCTTATTCTTCTGTTACTACCAGCAATTGGGAGTGGAGGGCAATTTCTCACCGTTTTGTAACTTGAGTACACATGGAATGTCCTTGATATAGCTTATTAAAAATAAAAGTATGCTTATTATATGAAATATTTAGTTGATAAAAGTTAAAATCTTAGGTGTCTCCTCCTCTTTCTTTAGCAAGTATGAAAATATATGAAATGTTATTACAAAACACACAGCTGGGAATAAGCACTGCTTAAGTCAATATGACCCAGTGAAATTCTCTTTTCAACACTATTAATAGAGTACACTGTGACAGGCTTTCCCCTATCCTAAAGCCATCCCATGCATGGACTTCAAACGGGGATCTCCAGATGCAAAGCAGTTGCTCTTCCACTTTTGACAGTTATTTAGGTTAGAGGAGATTGTAGTTGGTAATCCTTGCATACAGTCCATATATGTAAAGAAAGGATGGTACAGTTTTGCATCTTATTTTTCAGACAGTTGAGAGTTGATTAAAGATTTTTATTTGCTTTTGTGCAAAGTTGACATTTTCTATATTTGCAGAACTTTTGACCAGCAATGTTTGCAAAAGATTAAGTTACTGAGAAATGGCGTGTGGCAGGATGTGAAGCCAACTTATGTGAATGGATATTCTAAACATTTTTAGCTCTGGGAGTTATGGAAACAGGTTATTTTTCCAAAGGAGAGTTGAAGAGCACATTTTTCAAGAAGACTAGTGGACAAAGGGTATCTTTTTTTCAAAACATCTTTTAAGGTACAGTATGTTTTAAATCAAGACAGTGTACTGGAAGGGAATACATTCAGTTTGCATCTTTCCTCCACAAAATGAGAGAACTATTATCTCTTGCAGAGCACAGTGATTGTTCTGTATCTTGCCACCAGAAAATTCCAAAATCACCCAGTGAGAAAATCTTTAGTAAGAGCAAAATATATTTCAATGGAGTAGAATAATATAATGGACAGTCAGATCTCAAAACACATGTATGCCTGCCCATAAAATGTGCAATGAGAAATGATAACAAATAAATTTAAAATCATGATGTGTGAAAAAGAAACATGGGGACTAAAGGTAAATTGTAGGATGACCTAATGCTGAAATCAGGAACACAATTGACATTAAAAGGGAAAGGCAGAGAGGAGGAAATGCTGCATGAAAAATTAGGAATAAACACTCTGGCTGGGAACCTACAGTTGTTCACCAATTTCTGTAACGTTCTAACATGTGAATGGTAAATATAAAGATATGTTGCAGATAATACTGAAAGCTTAGGTGGTAAGAGAGAAGAGTGAATGTTCCTTCTAAGGGTATTTGTTTTATTGTCTCTCTTTTTTCTTGACTCCCCCTTTGCTGTTTGTATCCACCCCAACTCTCCCAGACAAGGAAACCAAGAACTCCATTCTTGTGAAGGTTTAAAACCAAGTCTCTTAAGGATATGTAGAATCATAATAGTATTGGTAAGGACTAAATTGCTTACTGGAAAATCTGATATTGGAGTAGACGAAAGTTTCATCTACACAAAGAGCTTACAGAGTGTGAATGGTTAGTATCTCTATGCTCATGCTGTCATGTGCAGCTGTGGAATGCAGTAAAAAAAAATCAGCATGTGCCATGCAGCAGGAAACATTGCTTGTGATAGGCACATGAAAAATATATACTAAGTCAGTTATCTGGTTATGTACCAAGAATATTGAGGATTTACGTGTCACTGTTGTTACTAGGGTAGCAAACTAAGAAAGTGTGTTACCCTACACTTTGATATGGTTTAATTGGTGAACTATAATTTAATTGAAAAGATATATTAATTGGTGTTGATATAAAATGTACCTTGATGTGACTGTATGGCCAAGCTGGTCAATAGGAAGATGCTGGCTGAACACATGTGCTGCAAAGTAGGTCAGAGACCTGCTGTAGGCATAGCCAGGTTATAGGATATCACCAGATAACTCCAGAGATAATAGGCTTAAGCTAGCTGTAACAACTTTGCTTTTGGACAACAGTGATGGGGAAGTTCCCACCAAACTGCTGATTTTTTTCAACCCATCTTCCCACTGACCTGTAAATCTCTCTGTTGTCCTCACACCTGTCCAACCATTACAGAGCTATCATGATATCCATTATTCCCTTGTCGTCTAATGCTGAGATGATTAAGCCATTCTGGACCTCATTGTCCACTCTGCAAACTCCATTGTTCACTTGGTCAAAGAGTCATTCACACCTTTGACCTCCAGGCAGATTTTGGGTATAAAACCATTCAGTTTTAGCCAGTTAGACACAATACTTCACCTGTTGGTAGCCATGCTGTCAGTCTGATTCATGAAAGAGTACTGTCCTTAGGTGTGAGTCTAAGCCATATCACTGCTTCTTTGCTGCTCTCTAAGACCAGTAAATATTACCCATTGCATCCTGAATCTTGCTTTCTAAAGCCCTTTCCTCCCTTTTCCTTCAGTTAGCCTTGTGTGAGTGTATGACTGCTTGAGTCTTGTGTGCATGTAATCAATTCTCCAGTAAAACACACTAGAACTTACTTTTGAATCTCTGGTTGGTTCTTCACTGCAAAGACCTCATAAACGTTGGTGGAAAAAAATCTCACTAGGTTACCTCTCCTTGCACATTTCCTCATTTGAGCTAATATTCCCCATCTTTGCACAGAGGTATTGGCATCACAGGTAGACTCCTGACCATCCATATTTTGAGATAACACTATTATCTACCTTTAACTTCAAAAGTATGGATTACATACAGTAAGCTACAGCTCCTTCAAATCTGGGTGCTGTCTTTAGCTGAAACATGCATTCAGGGACCAAATTGGTAATGTTTCACTATGGCCATTTCTGCATAACAACACTCTACCATGTCATCCCACTGAAATCTCAGCAGCACCTCTGCTAGGAAGAGAGCATGTTCCCAACGCTCCCCTCCACGTCCAACCAGCTGCCTGAGGGACATGTTCCTTCATTCTGCACTGCAGCCAGCCTTCTTCCCATGATCACACTTCTGGCCCTACTGCACGGCCAGCTGCAAGATGCCTCATGCAATCAGGGGCTATTAATGGAGTTTTTCTGTCAATGATATGCCCCGCAATTGTGCCAGCTGGGGATGCAAGAAGGGCAAGACTGTGACAACATTATGCAGAAGCATCATCACGGTCCTGCTCCTCTCACATTCCCATGCCAGGACACCACCATCCTGTGAAAAGGGCATATATATTCTGTAATCCAAGTTACTTAGGCTGTGGTGACATAGTGGGCCCCAATGATCCAGTTTATTCTTGACAGAGAGTGTGGAAAGAGAAGTGGTGAAAAAACATCCCTAAGGGTATCAGTATACATCACAGAAGAGTCAGGATAGGTAGAGGCAGAAGGGAGGACACGATAGGTCATTCAAACTAACTGGCCTTACTGCTGTTGCCGAGTCTGAGGCATTCCTGCTTCTTCAGTGCTAACAGTTGTTACACTTCTAAGAATTCTTACCATTCCTGTCAGTATTTTACGCTGTAGTCAGGGCACTCTTTCTATTCTAGACTGTAGCCATAAATATGACAAAGATTAATCACGATGGAAATCACCTGCAAACCTTTACTAGAGCTCCTATGTTATAATCTTCAGTTTTTCTGGAGTGAGTAACATGAGTTAAATCTCCTCTTCATTTTGTCTGAGGCTTATAGAAAGTGGGATATGTGGTCTTATGGCAAGGCTGTGGCTATTACTAACCTGTACAGGTCTGAAATGAATGTTCTCAACTGTGTGTGGGATAAAGTATTATTGCTGCTGTTTTAAATACTATAGAATTGTTTAGTAAAGTGGAATATTCTTAAAAAATACCCTCCAGAATCATGCACGTTAGGGGACATGGTGGATAATGACTCCCAATGGAAATCAAGGGGGATTGGCATATGCCTAAAGATGGTAGTGTAGTGAAACAAATACATCTGACATGTACTGTCAAGATATGTCAACACATAGCCAAAAGCTAGAAAACACTTATAGTAAGTACTCTTGCATCAAATTACTTTCTAGGGACAATAAGGAGGCAATATAATCAGTTTTCCAGGAACATGGGGATTTTTAGGAATGTGGGGATTTTTAGACTAATGAATAGTGTTTCTCAGATACTGCTTACTAAAGGGCTTGGGGGGATGTTTTATACCTTAACCAGATAAAAGATGGCTAGATGGAGAAACCCTATCCCGGGGTCTACAATTTTAATATTAAAATATGATTCTGTGTGCCAGAGAGGTCCCCTGAAGGGGCACATAGGCAGCAATGGTCAAAAGACTGAAGATAAGATCAGGCCAGTAAAATCTCCAGTCACGTAGCCCTAAGAGACCTCAAGATGTGTAAACCCACAATAAACAAAGGGTCCACAGCCCCAGGAAGCCGACTTGAGAGGCTTAGCGTGTCTTCCCCAAGTTGAGCAAATATTCCATCAGGCAAGGACATGAAGTCACACCACAAAACACAGTCAAAGATCCCAAGACTTTGGCAACACCTTGCATTCTCATCACGCAAAGGAAATTACCATGGTGGAGCTTCGTTATCTCTCCAACACCCATTGTTCTCCCCGGGAAAGGATTAGTCCTCCAGGTACTTTTTCCCCTATTTTTGAGCAGTTCTTTGGATCACTCTCAGTCATCCCTCTCTGTCCATTGAGTGATCCTCTCAGCCCTCTCTGTGCTGAGCCCCGCTTCTCCGCTGTTTTTCCCGGACCAAGGACTTCAGGACAAAGGTGCAGTATCACTCCAGTTACACCCCTTCAATTCACCTATCCAGTTTCCTCTCTTTTGCTTCTTGATAGGTCTTGAATAAGTGTGTACATGATTGCGCTGGTGCGTGAGACTTGCATTCAGTAAAATCCATTATTGGGCAATTTGGTGTGGTTTTGGCTTGGCCTGACCCTGTAAACACTGAGTAAAAAGACCCCACTAGATTACCCTACCTCTCACATTGCTATTGCTTGTGCTCTGGCTAGTTTCCATTCCCCATCACGTGGAGCACATTGAGGTGTCTCCCAGGGGACCCCAGAAATCAGGGTAACAGTTTTTTCTCCTTTCTCATTTTTAAACTTTTAAACAGGTACTCTGCACCCCAGAGTAAGGCAGGAACCTGTGGCTTGCTCCCTTTCAACTCACCAAGAGTGATTCAGCCAAGAAGTATGGCTGGCAGCCAGCACTTCCTGGAGTGGCTGCAGAATATGACACAAGAACATCCCCATCCCCCTTACATATTATTATGGTAAGAGGAAACACTCTCCACCATGACTAAAATGCTACCAATGTAACATAACACACACACACACACACACACACACTGATCAATGCAGAGTGGAAATGAGGGGAATTGTTAGTAAGACTACATTAGTTTTCATGCTGATGTTTCCAAGCTGTGATTGACCTAACAATAGTCAAATTCCTATTGCTTAAATGTCAGTTCAGTGTGTGTGTATGTGTGTGTGTAAGGTCTCTTCATGTCATCTGGAACCTATCTTCTGATGAGAGCTAATTATTTGTTCAAAGTGAGGGACTTTCTATCTGTCTAACTTTGTTAATACAATTGAATACATACTTTGAGTCACCTGTCACAGACTACACTTAAAAGAAGCAGAATTAAACTTTCTCAGCTTTGCCTTCATCATCTAGTTAGAATGAATTTGAAGAAAATCTAAAAGTGTGAATATTCTGTGGAAAAGAATTAGAGCAAGAAATGACATTGGCGTCATCAAGGACAGAATGATACTGGATTTATAGTCTGCCAGACACCATAAAAGAAACTGACGGTTGAGGCTGTACCTTCACTGACATATGATATCATTCAGGATAGAATATAACAAGACTGGACATCTCAGTAATGTGATCAAAGGAAGACATTTGGCTTGTACCTTTTAAATTAAAACAGACATTCTGATCTGAGGTGGTAAATGATAAATCTGAGAGCCAAGGAATATCCCCACAGGAATTTAAAATTGCATATAGTTGCCCTTGTCATTATTTGAGTAAGAGGAGAGTTAAAAGCCCATTTGAACAAACAATATTTACTGATTTAAACATCTTTTACATAAATAGTTTATTTCATTGTAGCTGGAGTACAGCTCCTTCTTTTCTTATAGCTAATCATGATAAAACAGGGCAGGATTACATTGATAAACCAGCAATATACACATTGTTGAACTGTTCTGTTTTTACTATTGTCCATTCTTTATATTAGCTTTCTAAAAGATAGTTAATAAATTACCTGAGACTTATCATCTTTACTTTTAGAGCTGGCACAGACATGTTGTTCTCATAAACTGTAGATTTTGGAGCTCTTTAAAGATGAGGGTTGGGTTTTCCCCCTCCTTTAAGGACATCCATTTACTTTTTTATAGAATCACATTTAGGAAAAAAAGAAGAAAGTAGACTGCGATACAAATAACCTATTTCCCTTTGCATTTCATTTCTAAAAAACAATTTGATGCTGTGACACACAAGGATATTGTCACATTAAAGAAGCAGTTCTGTATAGACTTACTAAGATGTAATTTCCTTGAAGTTAGCAATGGAAAGAAATTTCATTGTACTCAACCTTCTCAACAAAAGTAGCATTTTTTAAACTTTCCAAGACTCGTTAGAAGAAAAAATGTATCTCACCTTGAGCATTTGCACATTTTTGAGGTTTATATGCCATTTCCAAGAAATAAAGAACACACAAAGTAACACACACATTTAAACAGCCAAACTGCTCAAATGCATTTAATTGGAGCAATGGGCAGAAGTTGAGTAATGGGCAGAGGTTGAGTAAATTAGGGAAACCATGTATGTGTGTGTATATGGAACTAAACACATTAAAGATATGTGATTTTCAACATGTGGGGAAGCCAGAAAGTCTTACAATCAATTTTGAAATGAGGAAGGGAAGAAAAGGCAGGTGGATTCAGAGAAACCCTGTGAAATAAAGGCTGAAGGATTTACTGGCTATTTTGGAAGACTAGATCAACTTCAATAGGAGAATCAGGGTGTTGAGATACAGTCCATTAACATGCGAAAGGACTGTCTTGAGCTTCTCCAACTGTGAACAAACGGGAGCCTCATTGTTAGTCTACAGTCTGATGAAACTTGAAAGGAGAGAATGTGAGAAATAGCATTTAGTATTTGACAGGAAAAACGAACAAGAAAACAACAAATAGAAAATGGAGTCATACTTTGCACCATGCATACAACAGTAAGCCATGTACTGTATACATAAATTCTTTGCTTTTATCGTATGAACAATTCAGTGGAACAATCCTCATAGTGTACATGAATGGAAGAAGAATTATTGTAGATAATCGGATGAGTGGTGGCATCGATGACAGTACTCCCTTCCTCTGGTGGAAAGATGCATCAAGTGGATTACAACTGATTTATACATCATTAATCACTGTTCCCTGCCAATACTAAAAACCTAATTCTATGTGGGTTTTTTAGACTTCACCTCCCAAAAGCACTAGTCAGCATGGTGACTACTAGAGCTGGTCCAAAACGTTTGAAAGCACAAAGGCTATAAACCCCTGGCTTGCAAAATATGGCGCTAGTCACAGTTGCTGTCCTAAGGAAGTTATCTGGTTCCTGCCATGAGAAGGAAACCATAAATCCCCAGTTTCACATAGACTTCACAGAAATCCTACCTCTGCTTTATCAGAAGGCAAAGTATATAAAAACTGAGGAACCATCTCCAGTACTTCAAGGGCTTCCAAGGGCCCCTTCAGAGGTACTCAATGATCCTGCTTAATGTTCCAAAAAGAAAGGAAAAAGCCTGCTTTTATCAGTGTCAGGTTCAAAAAGACAGTGCCTTTCATAATAGTGACTACTGTTATATTCTACAGCAAGATATTATGTATGCAGTTTTTCTATATATTTTTTCTTCTAATGGAATAATACAAGAATGTAAGACTCGCCAATAATGCAGGAACCATTTCTAATTTGATCTAAATTAGTGCTGTGTTTTGTGGTGGTGAGGAGGGTTGGTGGATTTTCCAAGAACAATTGTATGTGTAGTCCCAAATTTCTGCTGGGTAAGAAATCCTCCCCATTGTCTGAATTTTAAGACTCCAAACCTAGAAACTTCTCTGCATAGGCTTTTGATTAAGTTGCACTGCACCCTGGGGAACTTATAATGTAGCACAATGTGAATTCAAGCACACATACAATGTAGATTGTACAACCCCTGAGGAAGCTGAGATAGGGGCTTCCACTGTCATTTCTTCTTTGCTTCTCAGAAGCAGAGTTTTCCAAAATAAAGATTCATTATTCCTTTTCAGGTATGTCTGTATTTTGTTTTATTGAAAATATATATCTGGGGGAATGGTATATATTCTATGCAGTGCAAAATATAATCCAATGAGAAAGGCACATAATCTAAAACACATTTTATCTCTATGTTTCACTATGCTTTATGGCCCCGTTGCCTCTTTTGTAATGAGATTGATTATACCGACACAAAACATTACAGCTTCTGTTTAAGGCAAACGAACCAACAATTTATCTTTGTCACCAGAAGAAAAACAAACCAAATGTATTTTTGCAGATGATACATTCCCATTAACAGAAAAAGGTTGGGGGAGATACTTTTATTTCATGAAACCTGCAGTTCTAAAGAGTATTCATATATATATATATACACACACACACACACATACAAATATATATATATATATATATATATATATATGTATATAGTCAAACAAATAAACCTATTATTTATCTAGATATGAAAAATCCTTTTCTCATCATATGAACATTGACCTAAAAATTAATACAAACACAACACCCTCCAACACTCTTCTTTTTCTTATTTCATATAGTTTTCACACTGATCTTAAAAGTACTACAAGGAAGTAACACTCTCTGGATTTACTAGGATTTGTTTCCAAGTAAATGCAGAAAGTGTAGTCTTAATAGGCTCAAAGTCAGAAATATAATATAAAGAGATGTGGTAGTTACAGAAGACTGAACTGAAGGCTACCTGGCAGCAACCTGTTATGATAGGGCAGTGTGGATACACTCCATCCAGCAGCTTTATTACTAAATGAAAAAACAACCACTGCTACTGCTAAGAAACATCAGCATTTTGTCAGTAAATTCAGTTACTTGAAATTTTATTTGAACATTTAGAAATACAGTTTAGGCATCTAAAGAGAAGGGACAGGCAAAGAGGCATCAACGCTTGCAAAGATGAGTGAAGGGGAGCCCTGAAGAGTATACCTCCCCTTTTGTTTAAACTATATGTTTATTTCTTTGATCTACATTCTCAAGCCTTTTGCTTACTGCCTGCCTGCCTGCCTGCCTGCAGAGGTCACTTACCTCTTCTTCCAAAAGTTAGTCCTTCGTCTTGCTTTGTCTGAGAAGTGAGCATCCATGAGACTTCTGCCTCAACGTGGCTTACACTTAGAGACTCTTTCACCGAAAGTTAGGGATCTCTCTCTCTCTTTTTTCAAAGATGGATTTCCTGAAATAATAAATGTAAGGTTGTGTTTTGTTTTTGTTTTTTCCTTTTGTAACTTACAGGAGCATCTTGGATATTTTTACTTCCTGTTTATTACCAAAGCTTACACTGCACTGGATACACCACATTGTGCTTAATATAGATACCAAATATTCCTATAAAAGTTACCCTGGAAATGGAAATACAGCAAATATGAGTTTTATGTGTGAATGATTTTCAGTGTCTCACTCTCAGCCATGATAGAAATGTGGAGACCAAAAGAATATTTCAAGGGAGGCAGAATTCTTATCGATGGGGGTTAATGTCCTAAATCCTTCCCATAGCTACACCCCAGAGGGAGAGCAATAACCTGCTGTGTCCAGATCCCACGGCCAAGCTCCAGGCTTAAGGTGCAGTTACATGAGTTCTGAGCATGGTCTGTTCCTTAGACCCACTCAAAAGTGACTGAACTGGACCATGAAGTTCCAGTAAATCATACTTAGAAGTGACAAATCTTTATTTTCTCACAGACACTTTTAAATTAAAAAAAAAAGAAATTTATTCAAGCATATATTTTGCAAGCCAGCCAGCCAGCATAAAGCCATAAGATATTACAAAGTTAGAAAGATGTCATTAATCAATTTTAGTCAGCTAAGGCAACTTAGTAAAAATAGGTACAAAAGTGAAGAGAGAGAAGGGAGAGTGTTAAATGAGAAAAATATAACATAATTAATTGTACCTATGCTGGTTCCATGCAAGGTGAGGTTTAGATTTCCAAAAGGACTTCAGAGTCAGTCTGCCTGTTCTGCTGATAAAGCCAAAACACAGACTGCCCAGGGAAAGTTTTGGTTTCACTTCCACCTAAATATGGAGAACAGACTGTCTCCTATGCTGAAGGTGGGTATTAGCTATCCTAGAACCTTTATTGCTCAGTAATAATCTTCTGTTGTGGGCAAAGCTTGGGTAAAGGTTATGTACTTATAGTGATTGTACTGCAGACAGTGATTTAGTGTAAAAATTTGAACTGCAGGCACTCAGCAGGACAGTCCCCATAATAATGCTTCCCCATACAGGTGCTTGTGTTGATCCCTATTATAGAATGTGTGTGAGTAGTACACATAGCCACACACACACACATACATACATACATACACACACACATCAGCTCAAGACTTTCCTGGAATTGTTTTTCCTAGCACCAGGGAGAAATATTTCCATCCTGGTTTGTATGAAATTTCAGCTAAACTCAGAGGAAACAGAGAAGTCTGTGGGAGATGGCAAACAACATGATCCCTGCTCATCAAGAAGCCCCAGCATTTCAGCATGTGAGTCCTTACTCTGATGCACAGCTGATTATGGAATAAAACTGAATTGCAGTTTTCCCCTTTTGTAAGCTGGATTTCTGTTCCTCATTCAGCATTATCCAGAGTAACTTATATCAGTACTTAAATAAAAACATACCAAGATCCCCAAAAGGCCTATTTATTCAAGTATCCTAGCCATCACATTAATCAACAGATGGTCACATGAAGTCCACAAACAAGACACAATGGGAACAGCCCTATCTAGTGTTGTTTTCTAGAAGCTGAAGGTAGTGTGTAACCATCGTGACTAACAAATTGATACTGATAAATTGATGACTGATAGACATATCCTCGATGACAATGATCCCCAAATCTTATGGAGGCAAATTCCATAACCACTAAATGCTACGTGACAAAATATTTGCTTTTTGTCTGCCCTGAATCTACCACTTAGACCTACTGGGGTCTAAGACATTGTCTATGTCCATTGTGATCCATGAAAGAGCAGTACAAACATGAAAATGAGGACAACACCATCTACCATGGTTAAGCCAAGATGTTATGTTTTATGAGACAAAGCAACAAATGGTTTGGGCTGTCCCCTTCCCAAAATCAAGAGGTATAGTATCCAGCTAATAAAGTTATTTGGGTACCTGTGGCAGAAAATCTCACAAGCATTCCTCCCTCATTTCCTGCCAGGGTAAAAAATATGATCATAATAATTGCATGTCTAGCAATGTGCTCCCCCTTTGGGCCACTCTTGATCTGCTGCTTAAGATATCCATCTATCTCTGCTTAACAGACAGTGTTGTCTAGAAGGAAAATGGAAGTGGGGAAAGGATGGATAAGAATGAAATGGATGAGTTTCAACTAATGATTGAAAGTGAGAGGACAAACAAAAGTTAAAGAGTTCTTAAAAAATCCTAGAATTGGCATTTCTTGTTTCTGAAATAAAAGCAGATATTTCTGGTGTTTTCAAGATGTCATGTGTAAAGTCTTGACATAATCATATTTAGTTCTTACTTACATGACAGCATTGAGAGACAATACTCATCCACACATCAGAGCTGAATAAGACAGAAAGAAATCTGGTAGGTGTGTCAAATTTGGACATAAAGTTATATACCTTGATGTCTTCTGATGGATTATTCTGATTTATAGCTGTAAATTAAATTAAATGACTATCAAATTCTTTCTAGTTTTGTATTTTTGAAGATGGATGCTTTTAAATGGAAAACTGCTGAAATATTAACAGTTCTAGGGGACAAAGACACTGTAACAGATTCTGATAACTGAATGTGCATAGAATTCAACACTGGTAAGTTACGGAACAGACAAGAAAATGTTTTAAAATGAGCACAGTGCTAACCTGTATATTACTGTCATTAATACTTTTCAACAGTAAAGGCTATTGGGTAATATCATCATTAGTTTATTTAGGCATGAACAAGTCAAAGTTAAGTACTTTCATGTCCCATTGACTTTGACAGGACAGCTTTAAGAGCAGACAAAATTGTGTTTTTCATATAAGGTGACTTAAAAGTGGTCTGCTTTAGCCAGATGTCACAAAACTAATTATATTTATCAGTAATATTAATAAATAACAGCACAACTTAACTAATTAACCATGTCCCTCTCCCACTGACATCAAGTTTATTTTCAAAATCTACAAATCATGTAATATATAAAACCTATGTTCAAAATGAAATTATTGTATAAAAATGTGAAATAAATTGGACAAATATTTGTTATCAATTGCAGAATGCACATGATTGTTCCATTAGTTAATTAATTAGTTTTTTTTAAGAGATACTTGTGTTCCTTTGCCCTCCTTACTTTATTGTCATATTCACCTATTCAAATATTTTATGGTGGATGTTACATTTCTCTGAAGAGGAACATGAGTGAAAAGTTAGTGCTGTATGTTCATATGAAACTAGACTTAGATGTTTTATTATTTTTGTTAAATTATTCTAAAGTTATAGCAATACTATCAAAAGCTGCAATTGTATATTGAACTGTTGCTAGATAGTGATGTGTTAATGCGGAATAACAGTTGTTTGTTACTGCAGTCCATAGTCCGAGCCCAGGGCTTACCAAATATAATTTGATATCAAAAGATTGACGATTCCAACTGTTCCCCTCCACGTGCTTGAGAGCCCCCGGATAAGCACGCACACGGACACAGCCAAATGGCTGAAAAATCCCAGGCAGACCAGTAATTTTCCAGCACGCAGCTTCAGGAGACCTCCAGGCAAGTACACTTTGAAACTAAATTAAATATGCAACAAGCATACAAAAGATTCTCTGCCCCAAACCGTCAGCTTGACGAGATTAGCGCTCCTGACTACCCAACTGTCAAGCCCTCCCTATTTGCATACTGTCTTCGCTATAGACAACTCCGTCAAAATCCAATCATCTTAAGTGCTGACCTTTCGGAGGCTTTGTCTCCACTCCGAAACCCATTGTTCTTCCCAGGAACGGACTACCCTGCAGGTACATTTCTCCCTATAAGAACCCCCGATTTTGAGCGCTTCTTCAGATCTCTCATGGTTGTCATTCTGTCTTGCTGCCACTCTGTTTGCCGAACCTTCCCCTCAGTTTCCACGTGCTGAGAATCTCCGCTTCAGACTTACTGAATTTCTTCTGGCTACCCGGGCTGCAGGAAAATCCTTCTTGAAATCCCCTATCGACTTTCCTCCCTTTATTTTCTTAGGTCTGTGTGAGTGAGTATGTATGTGTGCAGTGACTGTCTTTTAAATAAAGAAAACTATTCTAAACTAATTTTGCTTGGTTTTTGACTCGACCTGACCCCGTAAACATTGGGTTTAAGATTTCACTAGGTTACCTGCCTTTCGTAGTGCTACAGCTTGTGCTCTGGCTAATTCCCATTCCCCATTATTTGGAGCACATTGAGGTGTCCCCCCACAGGACCCCAGAAATCAGGGTAACATGTTCCTAAAGATATATATAGAGAGAGAGAGAGAAAATTACACTACTGCTTAAATTTCCCTTGAAATCAATGTGATTAAAAAGGGTCTGAACAGATCTAGAGCATATCTTCAATTTTATATGCAGTTTATATTATTTCTTAAATACAGACTTTGAGTTTTTCCCTCATTGTTGAAAGTCAGACCTCCCATTAAACAGCTTTTGATGATCTGTGGCTTTTCTGTTTCTCCAAGAAAAATAAAGTTTTCAGGGCATTTTACCTTTTGTGATTCTCTGTCTATGGAACAGCAAAAAATTATCTAGTCAGTTTGCAGAGAGACAGAGCACGATTTTTTTTAAAAAAATGTTCTTGTTTTTTTTTCTTTTTTTATTGTTACTTGCAATGGTATTGCAAAAAGGCCTCCAAGAGCTGATACGAGATTCTGTTGCAAGAACCTGAGGCACCTGGAAAATTGGCACCCTGCCTACCTCTCATTGCTGACCATCTTGAAGAGAATGGAGGAGGAAAGTGGCCCTTGGATCCTGAATGATTTATCTGTGGAGTGGAAAGCAGGCAGCCCTCCGATGTTGCTGGACAGTTACTCCTAGGACTTCTGGGGTTTGTAATCCAGCAACATTGGGAGGGTAGCATGTCTCCCACTCCTACATTTGCTCGTCAGAAATGTTTCCCACTGCTGCTGTTGCTCATCCAAGAGAAGACTCATGCGGCAGTTTAGAAGTCCTTGGTTTTCTTTTATGGTGGAGAGGTCATCAAAGACATAGACCATAAGCTGATTGATCTGGCTTCTTGATCCAAGCTGTGGAAAGCTCTCTTAAGAACTCCTGAGTTCATGGAATGTGCATACTTGTCTATGTTACTATGTTTATTACTACATTTATACTACGTTTATTAAAAATCCTACTTATCTACTTAATAAATCTGTGGCTTCTGTAGTCCAAATACCATCTGGCATGCTTCATTCCAGCAATAGTGCAAATTGGCTTACAACTTCCAGACATGGTTCTATTATTCCTCAGCTTGTTGTAATGCAACAAACAAATTCCTTTTTTGTTTCTACCTACAGGTTTAGACTCTATCTTAGAGCTGGAGACCTGCTAGCCATTAATTATAAATGTAGAGAGAACTATAGTACAGAAGCTTCTTATGTTAACTCTAGAAAGTTGACCATAGTCTCTATTAGCTATAAAAAAAAAATGTAACCACACCACAACAACATTTCCATGACAGAAGGTGTTTGGAAGAAAGACAAGGGTCTTAGCTGTTATACTACTGAAAATAATCTCTGCATATAGGTTCTTCCGCTTTTTTCATGTAAAATTTGTGATGCATCTTATTTATAGATACAACATAATTTAGAATACTAAAAGAGAGAGAGGGAGGGAGAGAGATGGATTTTTTTTTTCATTTAAATTTAGGTCCTTTCTGCATGTGGGAAAGGAACCATGAAAAAACGCTACTCACCGGACTTCTTCAGAGTCCGGGTGAGTCCTTCGGGATGAGGAGCAGTGCGAGCTTGTCACTCTGCCCTGCTCCAGCATCCAAAATGGCGGCTTCTGATTGGTGGAGGCTCTCCACCAACCGGAGAAGCTCACCAGTCTAAAGCCCGCCCCTGGCAGATCTGCAGGCACATACTTGTGCGCGCCTGCAAATCTGCACCAGAGCGTGGGAACGGAGCGACACGGAGTTGTGTGCACCATGCTTTTTAAAAACCTCTAAAAAAAAGGTTGTTAAAAAGCACACTACACGACCAGTTCTGGTCTCTCTGAACCGGACTGAGGTGCGGAACTACAAAAAGTAGTCCAGCCCAGTCCATTCTACGGTGCAGAAGACCTCCGTCAGAGGTTGCTCTGCACCGTTTTAATAGCCCAGTGAGGAAAGGGTCTTAGTGTCTGAGGTTCCTGAACTGACTCTTCTGGTATTTAACAATCTTCTTGAGCTCATGTCACTAGGGAAATGTTTTCCTAAATTGCACAATCCAGCTATCTGGGTTATTTCTTCATTAAAGCATCAGTTAACATTTAAGAAAAGTTCAGCCTCTAGGAATAGCTTAGCATATGATTTGATGTGGAATATTTTTTGGTTACCACAAATTGTAAGAGGCAGAAGAAAGCTACATATAATATCGCTATGAATCCAAAGGCCTTATCACAATGCTGATTCAGCTTTGTTCCAGGAACTTTGTTAACTAAATATCTAGTGCAAAGAGTTTTATTAATATTTTGTCAATTTAGAATAAATGACTAATGACTAATCTTACCGATATCTTTTATTTTTCAAAAATACATATAATAATATATTTGAATAATCCAGGACAGAATGTAAAAGTGCTAATGATGATGTTGATGATGACAAGCTTCTTCTTCTTCTTGTGCACCTTTAAGTCATTTCTGACTCACTGAGTCTCTAAGGTGAACCTATCATGGGTTTTCTGGAGCTGAGAGTGTGTGATGTACTCAAGGTCATCCAGTGGATTTCCTTGGCTGAGCAGGGAATTGAGCTCTGGTCTCCCGGCTCATAGTCCAGTGTTCAAATTACTACTCCATGCTGACTGTTGTGATGATGAGCA
This sequence comes from Iguana delicatissima, assembly GCA_948472985.1. NCBI lineage: Eukaryota > Metazoa > Chordata > Lepidosauria > Squamata > Iguanidae > Iguana > Iguana delicatissima. The sequence continues at coordinate 2,751,589 of CAOKZL010000098.1, read as the reverse complement.
GAAACATTTATATTCCAGAATTCAAAGAAGTTCCCCTTGTCCTCTTTCTGCTTTAATCTTCTAGCTTAGGTTGAGAAAAATCAGCTGGTCCAGAATTTAACCTGTGAATTTAAGCTTTGAGCAGAGATTAGAATTTGGGTGTCTTTAAGTCCTAGTTCAATACTCTGATCCAGATGTATCCAAACATGAGTCCCCAAAAGATGTTGGACCCTCTCAAATCCCTATCCATTGACTGGGCTTCTGGAAAGTGAAGTTCAGCAAAATCTGAGGACTCAAGTTGGAGAACCACTCCTCTAACTACTATAGCACATGTGATTTCTCAGTATTCACAGGGAGCCCATGTGCTCTCCCTCCAAGGCATTGAACAGGCACACCTACATTACCTCCTCATGCACTTTCAGCCCATTACTTGAATCAGAATTAGCTCATTTTAAAAATATGCTACAGTTTGGCTGGCCAATGTAATAACATGCATGCCACACATGACAAGCAAAAATAAAGGCAGTTGTAACAAAGCTGGAAAAGATTGAGAGGTTCTGTAGGTTCCTTCCTTTTTTTACTTTTGAGAAGTGCAGGACAGTGTACAAAAACAGGGTTAAAACTCTTCTTGTATGTTTATACATACATTGATGCCTCCTTTGTAGTCTAGAGACAAACAATCATCAAAATTTGTGAAGAAAATGGGGTGAGGAAGTCTTTCAGGCTGTAAGGGTTTGAGGGTTTTCTTGCATGGCAGGGGGTTGGACTGGATGGCCCTTGTGGTCTCTTCCAACTCTACATTTCTATGATTCTATGATTCTAAACAGGTTCAGCAGACTCCTCACCTAATTTTTCTGATAAAGTCTTGGAAATATTTTCTTTCTGTGTGTGTGTCTTTTAGAACACAATGCTATCGGAAATTCTTCTGGTGCACTATGCTGATCTAACTACACTGGCATGAGTGATGGTAGCAGAAGGACAAAGGCCACAAGCACAGTGTCTATGAAGAAATTGGGCTCTAGAGAAATCCACTTCTTGGAGCTAGCAGATTGCATCTGTCTTCCCTCATTGCATCTGCACGGTTCTGGAAAAAGTGCAATGTTGGTGCAGCAGCAGGATTTTTGCCTAAGGTTCTGGTTATTATTGTGTTTATTTAAATAAAAAAGATGCTTGTGATCATCTCATAAACTTTGTAGACTGCCACACACCAGTTAAGTAGCGCTGGAGTGGCATGTTTCCATCATTCAAACTTGACTGGTGGCACACTTGGCAAAACCTTTAGCCACTGCTGAGTTAGAAGCATTCAGCTTTTATATGCAACATGAAAACAACTCTTTTGCCTACGAGTACTTAAATGTTTATTTGACTAATTGGTTTAGATGTTTAATGGCTGGCTTAATCATCTAGCTTCTTTATTTTTCATTATGGAAGATGCTAAAGCAGTCTTCTTCCTCTTTACATTAGCCAAATGTGCTTTATTTTTCCCCTGGCAATTACTGCTTTGAGTTCAATTTGCTCTGCTTGTTCAGGAATTTAAATATCTCCATGTCCATTATTGCTACTACTTGGGTAAATTTAATAAATGGTCACTATTTTGTGAATACTCAGAATTTAATAATTTAGGTGATAACGATTGAGAACAGGCAAAGACATTTTTAATATTGATCAGGACATGGTGTACCTTAGAGCAACAGGAACTTCACAGAGTAAATTTAGCTGATCTAATATTACAGGAAAGGGAGGGAACGTGGGAATCTAGTTGTAGTCTATTTTATAATGACTAGGAACTGGAGGTGGATTTAATATTTTCCTATGCAACTGGAGCACTAATCAATCAATTATTCTACCATCTGCTGACAAATGGATACAGAAACAATACCTCTATATTTTTGTTTCTCTTGTCATATCTGAAGAGGAAACTTGTATGACAGTATGAGAGATATCATGTGATGAATGGCAAAATAACAGCAGTAAAGCACACACTTTGCACGCAAAAGGTCCCAGTCCCTGGTATTGCTATTTTCCAAAAGTTCACATAGTAAGTGATAGAAATGTCCCCATGTGAATATCCTGTTTGTCTTCCCCAAAAACCCTTCTTCACAGTGAGGCCCTTTCTGCTCCACCCTTCCAACCTGCCATAAGGACAGGAGAAGGATGGGACTGTGACTCTGCTTATGCAAGAGGTCATCAGGTCCTGTCTTTCTTCCATCCTCTGGTGGTGAGATTGTGATGGAAATCATTGACGGGTTTTCCCTGTCAGTGACAAGTGGTCGCATCACCATCCCACCATGCACCCATACTTACCTTTCCTTTTGGAGGCCCTGGAAGTACAATGGTTGTGCTTCTTGCCCCAGTGCAGCCTGAGACAGTACCTGGCTGCACTGCATCAGGAAGAGATGTGGCCATTGCACTTCCTGGATCCCAGAGGCAGCCAGCGCAAACGGGAACACTCCTGTCATGCTCTCCTCCCTTCAGGGCCAATGCCGGACCCACACCAGATGTCTCCATGACCAGGTAAGGTGCAAAAAGGGCCTAAAACAGATTTCATCTCTATGAGGAGATGAGTAAAACCCTGGCAGCCACTGGTTTTCACACTGGGATACAGTGAGTCCACAATGTTATTTTCCAGATTTAAAGGAGCTATTGAAGATGCTGAACCTATTTAGGGGATGGAGTTCAGCACGTGGGATATCTTCTTTAAAGTCTGGAATAAAACCAAAAGCAGATTCATCTCATCCTTTACATGGAAGCTTCCGGTCACCACTAGAGACTAGATTTTGGCCTTGAGAGACTTGGCTCCAAGTCTCATTTCTGCTATAGACTTTAAATCATTGTGAATAAGTTCAGTCTACTTTATACAAGAAAAAAGCAAAACCTTATATGTAGAAATGGTTGCAATTTACAAGACATTGATTCAGCAGTGTAGTTCAGAGCCATATTACAGTGAAGTTGGAATACGGACAGTGGGCTGGCAGAAATAAAAGAAACACTACCAAGTGCAAGTCACTCCTTGTGAACCTATACAGCATATTTGTTACAAAAAGAAACCTTAGATTTTATGCTACTTTGTCACAAAACTGCTTTTTTTCTGGAACCAATTTGTCAACAGGTGCCTCTAAGGAGGCTCCTAGTTAACAGCAGCAACCAGTATGCAAGATTCATAGTTACCAAGTACTCATATTGAGTCAATACTTGTGAAAACTGGTGCCTCCACAAGTATGAATTATGTATAATTACTATGATCTGTGCAACTGTGATGACTTGAAAAATAGCTGTCATATGTCTCAGGTAAATCATAGTGCCTGTATAGCTGTATATCCCATGAAGGTGCCAATTTTCATAAAACAGAATTATAGAGCCACTCTGTTTTAAAGCTGAATCAGAAAAAGTACATTCTGCAATGATAAACAAGACTTGGAGATGGTGGATGCAGTAGTTTTCTGTGATGTAAATTCAGAACTAGGTTCTCTAGACAGATCTAAAAATGTAATAGTACAGGAAAGATCAGTTTGAAGACTACATATATAGTTTGAGTTAGAAGGCTAAGAAATGACTTACCTGTAGGATTTCAGAGTTTGCTGACTGGTCTCCCACCATTGGGCAGGCATTTGTTGATGTTTATGTCCCTCACAGATTTAAGTGGAGTTATTTTAACAGATGATTAGATTTCTTCATTTGTGCAGCATCTTTCAGAAACAGTTATAGAATGATGTCAGATCAGGGCAAAGGTTTAGTACACTTTTTGCCCTAGTGGCCCTGCAAAATGTTTATAGTTTTTATTTAAATTGCATATTTCCAACCCATTTGATTCTAACGTAGCTCATAAGATCTCGCCAGGGGCAAGCTAGTAGGACCTTTGCCGTGATCAGGTGAGAGAGAGTAAATGGAAGTAAGTGTGGCTAATTAACAGGGAAATGGGAAAGAAGGCAAAGAAAGAGTTTATTATGGCAGTTATGAATGTCAGGTATGTCAGTTATGAATGTCAGTTGTGTCACTTACTACTAGGATGATGGGAGATAAAAGGAAAATGAGGTTTGGGTTGGTTGGGGACTGGAGATTAGCATTAACGGTATTTTAAGTATTTTATTTGCATTTTACTGTATTGTGCTGGTGAAATAGACTCTGTTCTTGTTCTTAAGTAAAGTCCAGCAGTATATAGTTTTGCTTTTGGCTTTTTTGACATTAGCCACAGTTTGAATATTCTGTTACTGGAAATATAAATGTTCGGTGACTAAATTGTTGTATAATAAATAAATCCACTGTAAGTATGGGAGGATTATTTCTTTTGTTCTGTTTTGTTTTTACTTTTCAGTGGGCAAAGGGGGTCTTCACAAGTGAAAAGCCAGAAGAGGAAACGGTAAGAAAGGATATTTGAATTCAATCACAGTAGAGATGTAAATATTCAGCTATTTCATCTTTGCAAGTAAGAACAAATAATTTTTGTATTTTTCTCTCCAGCGATAGTGGTGAGTGGGGAGGCTGAGCCGTGATCATAGTATTGCAGATTAGTCGGAGTGAATGTAATGGTTTGCAGAGACCCTGTGTGGTATAGTGGTATGAGTGCTGTACTATGCTTCTGGGAGACCAGGGTTCAAATCTCTGCTCAGGTATGGAAACCCTCTGGGTAACCTTTGGCAAGTCACGCTCTTTCAACCTAAAGAGGAAGAAATGGCAAACTTCTCCAAATAAATCTTGCACACAAAAAAAGTCCACATAGGTGCACCTTAGAGTCTCCATAACTTGGAATCAACTTGAAAACACATCAGCAGATCCTAAAATGCTTGTGGAAGTTATTCTGTGAAGAAATACATGTAGGATGTTTGCCCCAGATTCATGGTTTTTGTGTAGCACTGCCTATGTTTTTCATGTGAAACAAAAGACTCTAGTTTCCAGAAATATATGTGAAGTGGTGTGTGTGCATTTTTTTTCATAAGTACACCAACTTGGAAATCAAGAATGTGTGTTACTGGGAACACATTTTTTAGTTGGTTGACTAGTTGGTTGGTTAGATTCATCAGGTTTTTTACCAAAATCCCATGATTTTTATGTGCCCCCCAAAAAAAATCCATATAAATTCCTGTGCAGAATGTTTCCTGAAACATTTGCATTTGAAGCATTTGAGGAACTTCAAATACCATGTGAAAACTGCACAAAATACTCAACTCTATATTACATTTCCTTTTGAGTTTTTTTTACTCCATTTTTTTAGCACAGAAACTAGTAATAGTAGATATTCTTTCTATCCCTAAGTTACAGCCTACCATGTCTTAATTTTAAGTAGTTTGTGGAAATAGTTCAAAATCTGGATTTTATATCTCACTGAATGGTTGCTATAGTATACTGCCATTTCATCACTTGGACTTTCTTATTGCGTATATTTCCCTCCAACCTTTATAGCCTCTACTTCACTTTGTTTTCTTCTTTTCTCACTAAGATAGATAGACAGACAGACAGACAGACATGTGTGTATATGTATATGCACTACACAGCTATATCAGTTTTATGCCAATGTTATTGTCAATCCTGGTTGTGTACTTAAAAATCTCACCTAAAATCTCTAATCCAATATCCCAAATCAGATTTTCAAGACCTGAGTGCCTGTCTACGTTACAGAATTAAATAGATTTACTTCTCAGTCTCTCTCGTCTAAGGGTAGCATTGTACCTCCTAGAGGTTCCACGAAACTACAAATTGCAGAAGTCTATAAAATGGGGCAGTGACAATTAAAGAATATGAATACTATTGAAAGTTACCTTTTATTATGCACTACAACTCTTTTTATACTTGACTGATTTAACAGCTGTTGTTTCCTGGCATTTTGGAGATTGAGTGAACACGGAAAGCCCATGAATTATTAAACAAAATATATATTTTTTGTTAACTAAATCTTTCTGTGAGGGAGACTCAGCTGTGGCTTGTGAGCAGGGTTATCAGGTCAGAAGCATCTGAAGCCAAAGATTTCAGGATCAAAACCTGGGGCATATGGATGGCCCCTGGAAATGTTACAGGAGGTGTTCCCTAGTGATGTCATTAAGCATGATACAGTAAGCATCAGCCACTGTCATTCAGTGCGTGTCAATCCAAATAAAACACACAAAGTCTAACAACTGTGAAAATATTTCTCTGGGTGGAAATTAAATTTTCCAGTTCATTCAGCGGAATATACATTTATTTAAACCATAAAAGTCCGTAAGTAATGGAAAACCAGAAGATATTTAGAATCAGAAGAACTAGGCCAAAATACAAAGGATATTATTCCAATAACAATCACATTGTTGCCTTTAAATACTTGAAGTTTCTTTATAGAAGAGATGGAAGTAATATTAGGAAATACTCACAAAATGGTTGAAATTTTTTTTTTTTTTTCAGATTTTGAGAAACCCTGACAAGAAGAATGCTGGACAGATGGAAATCTTTCTAGCTGGAGATAACTGTCCTGAAAATTAGTCCAGGAGGAAAATGCTCATGTTCTTTATACAGAACATGGAAATATTATTTCTTGTACAGAAAATGCTGCTTCTTGCACAGAAAATGCTGTAATTTCAGAATTAATCTATGTTTAAAAAAAATTGCAAGTGAATTAATTGCATAGATTGCACAGAGAAAAGTATTATCTGTGCAGGAAATAATATTTTTGCAAAAAAAGGATGCTGTTTCCAGCATTTGAAATGCTGCTTTGTGTGCAGAACAAAAGCAAGCAAAATGTATGCAGCATAAGTCCAAAATTATGAAGAGACTTCAAAACCCACATAAATTGCATATATGAGCATTACATTTTTTTGCAGGGATGGCGACCTCAGTTGCCCTGATCACCTTAGATGCACTTAAATCCTTTGACCATCTGTACTGGTACTATATTTTTGAACTCCTTAGGGTCATGAACATTGGTTAAAGTGTTTCTGATATGCTCCAGTAACTCTATAGAGGCTTACTCGCTGTTGTGGACATCAACAGTACTGATTCTCAAAGATTCTAAATAGGGATGCCCTCTTTCTTATTTGCCCTAGCAATGGAACAGCTAGCAAAGCTAATTCACAGAGACTCAGGCATTAAAGATGTGGTGATTTTTTAAAAAAAGGAACATAAGATTAGACTTTGTGCTGATGATGCCTTTCTTTTTTTATGCCCAAGATAGTATTTTAAAACTTGAAATTATCTTGGAAGTCTTCCATGAACATTTTGGGCTGAAAATCTATTACGAGAAGTCCAAATTGTTCTGTTTTACCATCTCAGTAAAACAGAAACAAATTCAGGTAATCTCAGATTTGTCCTTCACTTACTCTTAGAGCTTAGATGTTTCTCTAACAAACAATTTCAATAAATGGCTACTTCAAAATTATAAGCAGCTATATTTATATGTCAAACTAAATTGGAAGAATGGTCTATCTGAAAGTTCTTGATATTAGCTTAATTAGCAACGGTAAAACTGTTTGTTTTATCAAAGTTTTGTTTCTTTTTCAAACTCTGAAAAATTGCAAACAAGTGTTCACAAGTTTATTGTAGGAAAGAAAAATAGTTGTTAGTATGGTGAAATATAGCCAAGTTAAAATGGAGCAGCTTGCAACTCCTAATTTAGATAAATATTATTTGGCATTTCAGTTAATGTAACTAATTAAATTTATTAAATCCAATGAGACAGTTGTGTGAGTTCTACTGGACATTGATAATCTTTTAAGTACAGCCAATGACTTTATCTTTTTACCAGTTTTCAGGAAATAGTTGAAGCAGACTGAGAATCCCTTTTTTTTAAAATGTTCAGGATACAGTATACTTATGTTACAATATCTGCCCCACCTCAGGCCCTTTCCACACGGGGGATGGGGGAACGGGGTAGCGCACGCAGGGACAGATCTTACCTGAAAACGGGTTGCTCTGTCCCTGCGGGGAGCGCGCGTTCGCCGCTCCACACGCTGGCGAGTTTCGGCGGTGTTCGGCGGCGCCCAAAATGGCAGCCGGCGACTTCCGGCAGCGCTCCGCCAATCAGGGCAGCGCGCCAGCTGGAATCCCGCCCCTGGGCAGCTCTGCAGGGACGCGCTAGCGCGTCCCTGCAGTTTCACACGGGGCGCTGCAATGGGTTAGCGCGCTCGCGTTTCGTAAAAACCTTTTTAAAAAACGCGCCGCGCCACCCCTTGCGGCCGCGCTAGCGCGGTTTGAGGTGTGGAACCTCCACTATTCAAACCGCTCTAGCGCGCTCCACGGTGTGGACGACCTCCGGATGAGTCGCCCTAAGCCATTTTTTTTTCTCCGTGTGGAAAGGGCCTCAGTCTCCTATATTCCCTTTCTTGATAATCTCTATATTGAGCAAGGTGGTAAATCAAACCAGTTTGATTTGAAAAGAAAAAGGAGTACATGGGGTCAGAGATTTATTTTTAAATGATAGACCTATATCAGGACAGCTAGCAAAAATAAAGTAAAATAAAAAAAATAAAAATAAAAAGCCATTGGAGTACTATATCCCTATTTAATTTAACTAATACCAAGTCCTCACATTTGCCTCTAAGCTGCATAAGGACACAGCCCTTTTGTTGCCCTGACTTCTAGGGGTCCCGTGGGGGATACCTTGATTTGCTGTGAAATGCAAATGTTGGGGAAATTAACAGACCACTGGCAATAGCAAAACGGGGTAGAGTAACCCAGCAGAATCTTTTACCCAATGTTTATGGGGTCAGGCCAAGCAAAAAGCCAGACAAATGTACCAATAATTAGATTTTATTAATAAATGTGTTCTCACACACCAACACACTCACTCACTCATGCACACAAGGCCAATCGAGAAGGGAAAAGAGGTGAAAATTGATAGGGGACATAGCAGAGAGCGTTTAAAGGTAGTGATACTGCACCTATCCAGAAGCGTTCAGTCTGGGAAGCGGCAAGGAGGACAGAGCTCAGCGAAGAGTGGTAGTTGAGAGGATCACTCAACTAACAGAGTGCCAGTCTGCTAGCATGTCAGGGAGCTCTCCAAAGAGACCCTCCAAAACTTAGACTACTTATAGGGTAGAACGTACCTCGAGGGCAGACTCTCTCCTGGGAAGAACAATGGCCAAAATAAAGGGGGAAATGCCACATAATAGCAACTTGATAGTTTGCATGATTGGTTCATGCAGATGGACCTCGCCTTCTTGGGATTGTCCAAAGTTGGAGTTGCTCAATTTGGGGAAAACCCAGTTATCCCTTCAAATTGGCTATTTGTGGCTGAGGACCCTTTGTTCATGCGGACATGTTTAGCCTGAGGTCTCCTTGAGGAAACGTGACTGGGGATTTTCCTGGCCTTGACCTAGTTTCGATTGTTCAACCTATTTGTCTATGCATCCACCAGGGCAACCTCTCTGGCATGGCAGGTATATTTTATATTAATTTTATATCCCCCTGGGATGGGGTCTGCCATTGGGGTAACATCTTCACCCACTCCTTAGCAACTTTACAGGTGTATTGCCTTGATATTTCCAATAGAATTAAGGGACTATCTCTGAGCTTTATATAACTATTATTGAGATTACCTATGGGTCTATTAAAGGATCTAAAGGTGCCCGGAAACCTGATCGTGTAGTACAGAGCAACAAAAATAAACAAGATAGAATTTGCAGATCTCTTCCAACTAAGTTACTGTCTGCAAAGTAAAGGAAGTTACTATTAAAGTGAAAAATCATTCCTATTTGTGCGCCTTAAGACTATATAGAATCAAAATTGATTTATCAGATAGATATTGGAGAGGATGTAATAATGTTGACATATTGGAACTTATGTGGATTTGTTGTCCTAAAATAATTCCATTTTAGCTGGAGGTTCTGATGTATGATAAAGATAATGAAAATACTTCATGTAAAGATCTTATAACTATTTTGCTGTATGCAGCACTGATAGAGAAAGGTCATGGAAGAGATTACAAGGTTTGTTTATTTGTTACTGTTATGTAAAGTATGGACCCTCTCGTTCAACTGACAGGCAGACTTCAACTTGCCAGATGCAAAATAGCTGAAGCCACTTTTGAGACAACATGACATCCCTTTGTAACATATACAACACATGCAATTCTATACACAGCACACTGTTGAACCACATACTTTGGAATCTATCATGATGGGCACTTTTTGAATATTGATTATGGTCTGTTGCTGTCATTGGTCTCTGAGAGTAATTATCTAATTACACTTTGAATCATGGAATGTTTTCTGTGGTGAAGAAGGGTAACAGATAATTTACTATAGTTTCTTCAAAAGCAGTCTAAAGATCAAATGTTTCCACACCAGTTTGAGAAAAATTGAAGATAGATGATGCCAAGATCATGATATTTCAAGAAATATCCACAAGGATCCATTGCAAGAGAATGAGATATAATTTTTTAATTGAGCAATTGAGATAAAATAGGATCCCATCTAGATGGGAAAGACTGGCATGGATTTCATTCAAATACAAGCAAAGACTATTTTTAGTGAATGCAATATGAAAAACTAAAGAATTTTGCAGAGATATTTAAAAAGAATTGGACCAATGGGTGAAAACAGAGAAGCCAGGATATTACATTAGATCAAGATAGGAAGAGGGACAAGGACAAGTCTTTAGATAAAGAGGACATTAGAGGTGCATCAGAATGGACTATTCCAAATTTAAAGATTGAATGGCTCTCAGATGTATGACACAGAATGTGAGGGGCATAGTCATCCCTTTGAAAAAGACTTAAAATCTTTCACTATTTGTAAAAGATGAAATATATAATTTGCTTGCAAGTAACATGTTAGAAATAGAGATCTTAAATATCTGCATTTCCCAAGGTTGGGAAAGAAATTCATTGTGTGGCATCACCAAAGAAGAAAAATGGAGTAGTTATTTGTATAAACCCTAGCCTATCCCCAGAACTGATGTTTGAAGTCCAAGATGGCAGGTTCAGATGTAGAGGTTCAAATTAATAATCCTGGAGCTAAAATTTTGGTGATGAGGGTATCTGCTCCAACTGAAACAAGGGAGTTTTATTTGAAAAATTATTGGATAAATTCTTGAATTATTTGTGTGATAATTTGATGTTATTTGATGGTTAGAATGGAATTATTACCCCAAAGTGTAATAGACTTTCAGAGAAAAACATCAAGAGTAAAGAAGAGAAAGCCCTTAAACCTTTTTCAATATCATAAATAATTTGGGGTTGGTAGATTCTGAGAGACTGAATTATGGCAAGGCTAAAGACTATACTTCTTTCGGTAAGACATAAATCATTTTCAGGAATTATCATGTTCTTGATTTCAAAGATGTTGGCCAATGACATTAAAAAATGTACAGCCTACCTAGCACTTTTTCAGATCACAATCCTGTAAATTTAATAATGAAAAGAAAATGAGTAGGAGGTAATTGGATATTGAATGACTCTCTACTTAAGGAAGAAAAAGTTGTGAAACAATACAGAAAAAGAATAATATTTTTAAAAATATAATATGGACAAAGGCACTGATAGTGGAATAGTATTGGATGCCAATAAAGCATTCATCAGAGGATGTTTAATTTAACAGAATGCCAACATTAGAAATGACAGGAAAAATTACAGTTATTCTTGGATAAGATCAAAAGAAAAAATGAATCAAAGAAATACTGTATTATCAAGCAATACTCAGTCAAATAAAAATGCTATAGAGACAATTATCAATGATAACTATAGTTGTGATTAAGAAGAAGCTACATTTTATATAGCAGAAAGATTTCAAATTTGCCCCCCAAAAAATGGAAAATGGTTGGCTTTTAAGCTGAGAAAAGAAAGAAACAAAAACAAAACCTTTATATTAAAGGTACAAAAAGGAAAAGAGATTGTGACTGATAATTGTGAATATTAGGAAAGTGTTTCATCAATATTATTCTATGTTGTATAAGAAACAATAAATTTCTTTGAAGAAGCTAATTTAGATAAACAAGATCTGCTTGGGATTTCCAGTTAAAAACAGATTATGAATACATCAATAACAGTAAGTGAAATTGGTGAGGGTATTAAGAAGATCAAGTTGGACAAAGCTCCAGGTCTAGATGGTTTATTGCCATAAAAGCTTTGAGGGGCATTTATATCTACAATTCCAAAAGCTAATAAAAAAGATTCCAGGGATTTGGAAAGAGGGATTATTTTAATCCCTAAAGAGGGACAGGACTTGAGAATGATGAATTATAAACCTACTTCTCTGCTGAACAATAATTACAAAATTTTTATAACAATTTTGGTGGAAACAATTTTGGTGGAAAAGATTAAAAAAAGATATTCCATGATTTTATCCATAATGATCATGTCAGATTGACTCATGTGATGTCATGAGTCAGTGCTAGATATGTTTTAGATATCTTGAAAATCTTAGATTGCCACAGTGAGAAACAGGCTGCTCTTATTTTTCTTAGATGCAGAAAAGGCCATTGATAATCTTAATTGGGGTTTTTTGCTCGGAGTTTTGGATAAGACAAGGTTTGAGGATCACTTTCTTACCTGGACAAGTTAATTTATAATGACCAGCATGGACATATACTGATAAATGAGGAGTTAAGTAAACTGTTATATTTAAAAGGAGCACAGCAAAGTTGCCCACTTTCTCCTCTGTTGTTTATTTTGGCCTTTAAGGTTTTGCACAGAGAAATAATATATGATTAAAGAATTAAAGGGGAAAAATAGCAAAAAAGGAGGAATACATATTAGGAGCATTTGCTGATAATTTAAGGGTTATTTTAGAAAATCCTATTGAATATTGTGGAAGCAAAGGTAGCTTTCTCTTCTCTCAGTCTGGAAGGGTAGCCTCTCTCCCCCCCACCCGCTTCCCAGTCTGCCAAAGCACCATGCCATGTTATGCACTGCTCTTGTCTTCCCTAAAAACATCACCTTTGTGTAAATAGGGTAAAGCATTTCAGTTATTAATTAAAATTCCTTTAATGATTTATGTTAGTGTGGTTCTGGTGGGTTATAACCACTGAAAATCATCCAGCTGAGATAATCTTTAGAAGAACATATAGTATAATCTTCATTAAAACAGCAGACAGAATAACTTATTGTTTTTATATTTATAAGTTCAAACAGATCTTCAGTGTGCATTTAAACAGTTTCTTGTCTCTTTATAACACTTTACAACAGGTTTTTCTCTCACGCACACAGCCTTCTGGCTTCCTTCTTTCCCAAAGGCTGCGTTCCCAAATCTAGACCATTCTCTCTGAGCAGATTTAACAATGGGTTCATTTCTTTTCTGCCCCTTCTCTAGGCTTTCCCTGAGAAAATATTTCTCTCATTGAACCCCCCTCAACTGAATGAGAACTCCTTTGACTGAAGGATTCACCCTTCACCTTGATCCCTGAAAATCTGACTCTTTTACCAAACCAGTGTGCCTGCTATAAATACATTTCCATTCATGCCTCCAGTCCCTCCTTCCCAGTAAAACAGCTAGGTTTTCCTTTGGAGTGGACACTCTAGTTTCCTAGCAACCTGTTGCTAAGTGGCTTTTCAACCACTCAGGATACCACTCTCCCTATACTGCATCAGAAAAATATAGAAGTATTGTTAGAAAGAATAAAAGAATTTGGAAGTATGGTGGGATTTAAAATAAACAATCAAAAATGTATTGATGCAGATAAAAAAAGAGAACCAAAGAACAGATATGTCTGATACAAAAGTCAAGTTTTAAAATAAGGAAAAAGTGAAGTACTTGGATATTACCATGACAAACATGAATTATATGTTGTTGAAAAACAATTTATTTCATAACCAATACAACTTGTAATGTAATTGGGTCTCCAACCCTGCTGAGTAATTTGCAGAAGGAGGTGTTTAGTGGGTGATATGCAGAAACTCACCTGTGGCAATAAAAAATAAAGGAACGACCCTGGAAACTGGGATTCACCAAATAAAGTAAACATCAATTTTGTAATTAGTTTGTAGACAAGCCTCTTCTGTCACAAGTTTTCCCCCTTTTAGATGATGATGATGATGATGATGATCCTTTTGTTATATAGTCTGACAGAAAGATAGAGGTTTGTTTTTTTAAAAAAAAAAAACCTGATGAATCATATCCATTTTGAAACCAAGGCGATATATAAGATAATTAAGATTTCCATGTTCTGCATTGCATAGAAAAAGCCCCAAACTTTTCCAAGCTCTGTTTTTAACACTTTTGTAAGCACTGCTTTTAAGAACACAAGAGAATGGTACCCTAGTGAAAAAAAAATTTGCCAAGCAAAAATGATGTTTTCCAAACTGTGTTTTTAATAGATTGTTCTAATTAACTACAACCCTCACAGATCACGTTTTCTTCCTCCCTCCCTCCCTCCCTGTAATAATCACTAGATATGTTGGTTGCATGGAGAGGAGGAGGATGAACATACAGCTTTAAAACTGATAAGAATTTAACATATAAACATTATTTCAAAGCTTCCTTGGGGGTGGGGAAGTAGGAAATAAAAAGAAATATGACAAGTGCTAACAATAATGTAGCCTCAGGCCAAGGAATGAAATTGTGCCTCAGCTTTAGCCACTTTAGGGTAGAGTGTAGAAACTGGAAACAGACCTTGGATCATTAGCAATAAGTTGTGGCAGTGGGGGAGCACACAATAGTTATCTTTCAATACAATATTGGGCAACACCTGGAGAAGCTCATACTGAGGCCACAAAATATGTGCCCTTGATGACCAGTTCCTCTGAATGAGCCCTGGTGCTAGCTGTAATTTGAGGAATTTTTAGGTGGGGAGGAGGGAGAGGAAGATGTCAGGCAGATCCCTGGAGAGTCTACCACAACTGCACTGGACCACGCTGCAGGAGCTAGGGCCAGCAGGACACTTTTAAAAAGAAAATCGAGGTAGCACTCTCACCCTGAGATTCCACTCCTCATCCTGAGAACTAGAAGAGAAGTGTTAGGTCCTGCAATCTGGGAAAACTACTTATGAATGTGCTTGTAATCCCTATATACCACATCTCCATTGTAAATATTAAATGGCAGTATCAAACATACAGAACAGTGTCTGGATACCTGCTACTCTCTATAGCAAAGCATGTTTCACAAGAGATGTGATAATTGAGAAATCATTTCCTCCCATTCTTCCTTCACATCTTTATTTTTTAATGCTCAATGAGGCAAATAATATTTGATATAACAAAAATGCCTGGAGATATTCTTCATCTTATTCATTAAACAAATCTGGCCGTACAGCATCTCCAAACACAAATTTGGTGGCACTAAGAAGATTTCGCAATGGATAAAGCAAAACAGTTTTTATTTGGCAGTTCTGTACCAGTTCAGCATTTATTAGACTTGAGAATTTTAAAACATGTTATGTAAACGGCACGGATAATTTAAGGTTTTGATTAATGTTGTCAGCTTCAGCTTCTTAGTGGCATCCAGAATGTATATTGTATTCAGTTGCAAGCAAACATCATATATCTCTATATTAACTTCTATTCCAGCACTGGTAGTATGGCAGTTTCCATACCTGAAGTGACTGTAATGAATGCACACAAACACACATACTGAGAGGACATAGCCAATCACAGAAATAGAAATTGGAACCCTAAGGAAATGAATACATATTCAGAGATGAACTTGTACTCTGACACTCTCTTTTATTCCTTACTCAAAGGACCTTAAACTGTATTAAATGAAAAACCACAACTGTCATTGTGGATGTCCAGAAACAAATCAAAGAAGATGTTTACATATACAGGTTGGGGGGAGGGAAGGAGAGAGAGAGAGAGAGGGAGAGAGAGATTAAATCAAGGCCCTCTCCTACCTGCCAATGTATCTCCTTTCTCGATAATTGCTCTATGATGAGACTAGGGAAGTGAAAATCTCTTCGTATTGATTTTTTGAGCTTCTCTGAATCCCACCTGCATTTTCTTCTCATCTTTATTTTGTAATGGCTTGTGAGACTTGGTGTTTTCTTCGTGCATTGAAATTCATGCAATTTTAATACACTTTCCTAAATGCGTGCATTTATTTGTGCAATTATCTACTTTGTGTAACTTTGCTATATGTGTTTCTGTGTATTTTAAATTATTCACATTTTAGCCATTCAGATTTTAATATATGCATATTGTGTTTTATTTCTCAGAAACACCATGCAAATCTCACAAATGTGTTGATGTTCAACACAAGATGTGCATTTTCTTGCAACCAATCTCTGGAGATACAAAAAAACAAACAAAAATAAAACATTTTTCCTCAATGCTGTTGGATCTCTTCATTCCTCCCTGAAATACCTGGGTTTTGGCATACACTTGAATAGGTAGAGAGGTAAAGATTGTTGTGAATTCTAAGATATGCTGATAACAATCCTCTACTACACATTTATGTGTAAGACCCACTGAACACAGTGAATGCTTCTGTGTGGATACACATAGGCTGGAATCCTGTTGATTAGTCACAACTACAGGAGACCCATGGAATCAATCATTGAATGGTGAGGTAAGACACAAGTACGTACAACTGACTCAATGGCTCTAGCTGAGTTGAGATTAAGTAGTAAGATGTCACCATAAATGACTCAACTACAGCAGCATAAAAGCATCAAAGATGAAGATAGGCATAGAGGTACTTTTTTTTTTTTATTGTATGATGGTTTCTGGGAGGTTTTTACATTCTAGACAAACACTAGGGTGTTTTAGTGAGCTAGATTTAGAAAAAAACAAGAAAAAAAGTTGCTGCTCAGGAGAAAATAAAGTAATTCACAAAGACTGGGAAGTCATTTCCTAACACTATTCAAATACAGTTTCACATAGATCACATTATAGTATTAAAAATAAGATGTAACTAAAGCATGTTTCACAATGGCCAAATGAGATATCTCAAGGATTGGTGCAGTTGGCACATAGCCTTAGCTCCACAAACACAGTCCTGATCATGACCAGCTGCAATGCACCACTGGGCATCCAGGTACAAAGCTAAATCCAGAAATACAATGAAAATGTGAAAATCAGTCTTTAAGAAGAACATAACCTCATGCCATGCATGTTGAATCTTTACTCCTCAGTCTGGCTTCTGCATGACCAGGAACATCTCTGTCTTGTGTGGATTAAGCTTCAATTTAATTTATCTGAGTGTCCTCCAGCTCAACTTTCTGAATCCATGCCTGAAAAAAGGAAATAAACCACTGCAAAATGGTACCTCCAAGTACTAGCCGAAGGAGGTAGTCCAGAAGGACACCATGATGTTGAAAGGTGCCAAGAGATCCAGCCAAATCATCAGGGGCACACTCCTTCTGTCCAGGCCCCAGCATAAATTGTTCACTAAAGTGATCAAAGTAATTCCCATCCCCATCCCACAAAGCCCAAAAGCAAGATTAAAATGTACTGAGATAATCAGTCTCATCCACAAAGCCATGGAGTGGGTGTGCTCGATTGAACTGCTTATATTACAAAAAAAAAAAAAAAAGCCCAAGTGGTACATTTTTGCTGCTGCCTATTTGTAGAAATTCACAGTCTATCAAACACCTTAGAACTTATTACATATTCATTGAGATGCAATTATGGGTTTAGACTCCTTCCCAGCAGAGTAACTCATTACAAAAGCTTAAGGTCTTGTCTTAATTGCCTCTCTCTATATTTTGGTTGCTCAAGTTTGAAAATAATTTTCATTTTTGACCTTTTATATTACTGTTAACTTTAGCCCTTCGAAGAGAAGCAATTAGGGGAAAATTGCTTACAAATGGGTTACTGAGTGTTATAACTAATGAGGGTCCAAAGCTTATAGAAAAGAGAGAAAGAAGATAACAAGACATCAGTCCATTGGTGGTGTTTAAAAGATATCTTCCATGCAAAAAGTGATCCTTGTTATAACTGCATAATAGATAGACAGACAGACAGACAGACAGACAGACAGACAGACAGACACAACAGATAGATCTAGTGTTGAGATGCTGTCTCAGTCACTGTGGGGATGTACAAAATACATCTACCACCAAAGCCAAAGAAACAAAAATGATTACAAATTTATTAGATTTAACTGAGAAGTGTTGCCCTGGCATGAAGTAGAAGTGTTGAATAGCTCAGATAACCTTGTTATACTTTCTTAACCCACTATGGAGAGAAACCACAGAGTGACAGTTTAGAAGCCAGTTGGGTGCATGGCCTTTGTGTGGTCCCTGTTATCTGTGAGTGAGGCTGGTCCTCCACACACACACACAGAGAGAGAGAGAGAGAGAGAGAGAGCTAGGTCTGACCCTGCATATCTGCTCCCTCAAGGTCCCTTAAGAGGATCTCCATCACAGAACCAAAGGGCGGTATTCCTCCATTCCCCCAAAACTGAATCTTGTCCTATGCCAGAACACTACCAAGGATGGACCCCTTCTTCCTCAGCATTTGTCTCCTGCCAGCCTAACTCAGCTTTTGTAAATAACAGAGTGAATCCCACACAATGTCCTCCTCCTTGTCCAACAAGTGAACTCAATTTGAGTGATATAGGGCAAAGTGGCAGGATATATTTTGGTGCTTTATCTCCACCCCCAACTGCTCTTTGATAGGATTCCTCCAGTGGCCTGGTTCATCTTGCACTTCACTGTGTCAGTTTTTGCTAGGACTCACTCTCCTTTCCAGCTGTCTCATTCAAAAGGTTCTGACCATAGCACCACAGTATTACCCTACCTTGCAGACCCCCATCCCATGGAGTATAATTTTGATATCAAAATGCATCTGAGCCAGAAGTGGCTGGGTTGGTACATAGACAGTCAGGCTGGCAATCAGACAAAAGATCAAGGACTCGAAACTTCCCCTGTCTCGTTCCAGTAGGAAATCTCAGAAAGGCATATAGGCACAGGTAATGGGCCATCAGTACAACAATACTTCAGGGAGATTGCCTGATTTGTCCTGGAATGCTCGGAACAAAGCAAGGCATATCAAAGCAAGGTCCACTTCCCCGGTGCGACTATCATGTAGCCATCAGGCAGATATCATGCAGCCATTAGGCAGCTATCCCATCTTCATTATGCTTCAGTTTCAGCCATTATTCTTTCTGAGAAAAGGGTCTGCCCCCCAGGCATGTTTGGCCCTATAACTAGACGCCTTTTCAACTCCATTTCAGAGTTCTCCCAGACTTTACTGGAGGCTGTCATTCTGTCAATTGAGGATCCCCTCAGCATCTCCTCTATGCTGAGTTTTGTTCTCCGCTTGTCTTTTTCCCAGCTGAAGACATTGGGACTGGTGCAGAATTACCCTCTTCTCTCACTCCCTCCACTTTTCCCCTATCAATTTTACCTCTTTTTAAATATCTATAGCTTGTGTATGTATGCTTGTGTGAGTGAATGCATCAGTGTGCTTGTGTGGATTTTGACATCTTTTCCAATAAAATACTGACAATTGAACAGTTAGCCTAATTCTCTGTGGTCTGACTCCATAAAGCTGGGCTCAAGATCCCTTCAATTACCTTCACATTGCTACAGCAGTGTTTTGCTAATTTTCCCCACAAGTGATAATTTTGACAAGCAACAGGAATCCCCCTAAGGGACCCCCAGCAAGCAGGGTAACAATAGTTTACAGAAAATGACCAAGAAAGGGCCAGGTCCTGAAGCCCAAGCCAAGTTATAGTTTATAGTGTACTAAAACAGTTTTCAACCTAATTTTTCTATTATTGAGAGAGAATAAAAACAAGTTAAACAAATAATCCAACATCAGATTCATTTTGGGGAACTATTATTAGGATTAATATAGTATTTATCAAATGAAGGTAGCTATATGGACAATTTAAACATACAATGAAGGTTCTATCATGCTTTTTCCAGTTCCTATATCTCCGCTTTCATGTCTGTCATATAAGAACTATCATTTGCCCTCAGGGAATGAGATGTTTTTAATTAGTTTACTGTGCCAGGAAAAGCATGGGGGGAAATAACCAGCATCTCTGGCTATGTCCTAAAAGCTGAGAGGCATCATACAAAAGCCATCACCACTCCTACTGAGTAAATTACAATGTATATTTCATTGACAGTTTTTAATGTTCCAGCAGGTGCTAAGCCCCTTTTTAGGATCATTCTTTTAATAGAAAACAAATATTTACTTTGTTGAAATTAGCAGGTACGCTAGAGTGCCTCTTGAGAGAGAAGAGCCTCAGCAACGATTTTCAGAAACTGTGTGCGAAAATACTGGGATTTGTGCAAGATTTCACACAGAATTATTCAGGGATTCTGCCCAGGGTGACAATCCGCATAAAATGTATCACACAAACTGGTTCTTTGGTCATACACAGAAAATAGAAGACCTAACTCAAAGAAACACCAGCTGTAGGTGATTAGTATTAAGCATAATCCACTGATTTTAGCAGAAACGCCTTCTGCCAACAGAACTCTCTTCAGAGAACTGATTGGTTGGTTGATTGATTGACTGATTGATTGAAATTATATCCTGCCTTTTTCCCAAGATGAGTGACTTAGAATAACCTTAAAAAGATTAGGTTAAAACATTAGCTTTAAAAAGTTTTTAAAAAGAAATAAATAGCAATATAATTTTTTTAGAAAAAACATAATTGAAAACAATTGAAAACATCTAAGACATATTTAAAACATAATTTCCAAGAAAAAAAATCAAAAATACAGCACACCACTTCACATCCATACTATTGCTCCATAATTAATATTCAAAGGCCTGGCTGAATAAAGATGTCTTCACCTGCCAATAGAAAGAGAGACAGGAAGGGGAGCAACCAGATCTCCCATGAGAGGCAGTTTCACAGCCTGGAAGCAGCTACTGAGAAGATTCTCTCCTGAGCCCTCACCAAATTGACCCCAATTTCAACAGTGGAGTCACATGATCCCTGTAATAAGCATCAATCAGAGCCTGGCTGCAGCATTTTGAACCCACTGAAGTTTCCAAACAGTTTCTAGAGGTAGCTCCACACAGAGTGCATTACAGTGGTCCAAACAAGATATAATCAAGGCATGTGTCACTGTAGCCAGATTTGACTTCTCAAGGAATGGGCATGATTCAAGAACTACTTTTAACTGTGCAAATACACTACTAGCCACAGCCAAAACCTGGGCAAGCACACTCAGATCTATGTCGAAGAGCATACCCAAGCTGTGTAATCCCAGCCAGTTTAGGCTGAACTTCTACTCCCTGATTTGCTTTCCAACTGACAAGAAGCACTTTTTTCTTGTCTGGATTAAATTCCAAGTTGTTCACCTTCATCCAGTCCATTATTGACAGGAAACTCTGATTTAGTACAGAAACAGCTTCCTCGGCACCACATTTAAAAGAGAGGTACAGCTGTGTGTCATCAGCATACAGATGGAGGGCTCACTGATGACACCAAAACCCAAAACTCCAGATAATCTGTTTATATAAATATTAAACAGCATTGAGGAGGGGGGACAGAACTTAACGAAGGGAGACGCTACAGTCTAATGACCGAGATATTGAATAGAAATTCCCCAGTACCACCTTCTAAGTTTATCCTTCCAAGAGATACTGGAGCCACTGTTAAACAGTGAGCCTCATTCCAGAGAGGTAAAAGCCATGGTCGATGTCATCAAAAGCCACTGAGAGGTAGCACAGAACAACAAGCATACACTTCCCTGCATTGTTCCCTGTCTAGGGCAACATATGGCTCTCATGGAGCAAACTGCAAAAGGCCCATCCAGCTTCAGGTCTCCTTAACACAAGCCTAGTCAGCACGCTCATCCAAGAATAGGTCCTGGATCATTTTTTTTTTTCCATTTACTGACCTGACATTAAGCAAATGATCTCAGAAATTGGCTGAAAGTACAATCTAACAGAAGCACTGCTGTGGTGGCTAAAATCAGCTAGTAGAGGGAATTCAAAAAAGGATCAGTGAAAGGGTAAGAACTGGAAGAGCTAAATTACACCAGCACCATCCCACTGATGCTGGCAAAAACATGGCACAAAGATAGCCCAAGGTGAGGGTAGTGTTAGTCATTTTCAACATTGTTAGGCTGAGGGGAGGTGCAGGGGGGATTCAAAACAATTTCAGTGGCCACATATCATTTTAGCTAGATTTAATCATCACAAAAAGATGCAAAAAAAAATAATGGAGAGCATCCAGTTGACCCCATATACAAAAGAAACATGTATAAAAATATTATTAAATGATGTACATTTTCAAAAAGTCTGACATGCTTCAACCAGTTAACATTTTAATATCTACTTCAAGGAATGTAAAACATAAAGAACAACAGATGAATGTATGCATGCAAACATCACAAAATATTAAGTCATTAAAATCTTTTAAATAATTGAATGTGTACATACAATTGTATACATAGATACAATATTGTCAGACTTTTTTCCTGAGAAATGCCCCTTAGCAATTTTGACAATTAGGATTGCATTCTTAGGCCCTTTCTGCTTGAGGCTGGTGAATCAGTTCGTGCTGTTTCTTACTGGATTTTCTGGGCTCGAGACTTTCCCTCATTTCCTTCCACACAGCTACTGCATATGTTCCATTCTGATTCAGAGGAGTGCAAGTTCATGAATCCACACTGCCTCTGCTGTGGCCACACCCACTACTCCCCTCATCCCGCCCCATCGGCTGTGATTGGCCCTCTTTTTTTTTATGGTTTAGCATGTCATTGCGTACGTGCATACATGCATATGTGCGTAAGTCCATACTACCCCCTGGCCCCTCCCATGAGCCTTCCCCTGAGCACCAATTCACATTGGCATGAATGTACATGTCTGCACCACTGTGAAAGTACGAATTAGATCGATCTGGAAAATTGGAAAACTGATTTCTTCCGGTTTTCAAATAGCACACTTTACCACCACATGGGGGTGCATTTAGTTGGAATTACGTGCGGAACGAAGGTAAATAAATCTAACCTAGTTCGCTCCAAGGTGCAGAAGACCTCCGTGGCAAGACACATTGGCCCGCCTTAATAACCGCATGCAGAAAGGGCCTTAGTCACAGACGTAACAAAAGTGATTCAAAACTATTAACCATGTTTCTACTGATTTTCAGTAGATTCTCAGTTACAGCAGTTCCCTGAGACTTTAGCCAATGCCTTGAAACCTGGAATCTCTGCAATATGTGCATCTATGTATCTCTTTTTGCAGGTAAAGGTGACATGTGTTTCCAGCTTTAATCCATAAAATATACAAATTGGATCTCAAAAGAACTGTGAACAACATGTGGCCTCCACTAATGTGAACCATGTGTGCTCTCCAAGTTTCTATATTTCCTTCATCCAATTTGTCAGACACAAAGCTTGAATTTTTATTTCAAATAGTAATGACTTCCCCTTATGGACTTCCCTCTCTGTAAAAAGTGCACTTTCTTAACATTTAGTTATAATTTCTTAAAAGAAACCCTGCCTGTCAAAATTAAAATTTTTGTTACTTCTTTAAAGCAAAATAATCTGGTTGCTTCTTGCATGTGATGCAAGATGCACTCCTCCTCCATCTTGTCACCACCTTTAACGCTTGTAATAGAGAACAAGGTAGCAGCACAATGCACAACATGAACCAATATTTGAACCATGTGCTATTCCTCCAGCTTTTACTAAGCTATATATGTATTCCTATAACAATAAAAGTTACTGTTAAAATGTAAAGGGAGTGAAGTTACTCCCTCATTAAATTGCAATGGCAGAGTAACTCAGTTATGCCTTTCTTAGTGCATTAGGGAATTATTTATAAGTAACTAGCTTTCTGTGACTAGTTACCTTCAGAATGACAGCGACATAAGGCTTTATGGGCTTGAAGACAGTTCACGTATACTGTTTGTCATAAGGAGACCTTATTCCCCTCTCTAATAATTAAAATCCTGTAGTATAATAAAAAAAAATATTGTGCAAGAATTGTTCCATCATTAATGAAACAAGAATGCTGGCCCCAGAAGTGTACTGTTATAAAAATATTTGACAATCTGGAATTTAAAAAGTCTTGGTCTATAGTCCAGTGTATCATAAATTTATATTCATTTAAAATAATTAGATACAATTCCTAAAGCAATAAAAGCAAAAAGCGAATGTACTATAAACTAAAATTATTCATTAATTATAATCCATTGAAATCGTTTATATTCTGGCATAAACTCTCACATTATCTTCAGCTTGCAAGGCTAGTCTTAATTACTGTATAGATTAATAGCTGTCAAGGGTGTCCTACTTTCAATAAAATATGAACATAAATTAGCTTGATATGTTGGAAAAAGATGTCCTATACAGACTTTCTGAAGAATGTGTGAAGGTAAATGTAGGGATGGGGTACAGTGGCCTGCTCTGCAATGCCCCCACATGCACCCACCCCTTTATTCCTCAATCTTACCATTCATCCTGCGAAGACTGAACAGGAGTGTTACTCACATGCAACTGAGTGAAAATTGCATGCTTCACACAACTGAGGATGCTGTGATGTCCGTTGTCCATTCTTCTTACATACAAATTTCATGCAGACCTTGTTGCTTCCTGCAGGGTTGGAGAATGAGGGGTCCAGACTGAGAGTAAATAGGAATGTTGTGTGCAGAGTGCTCATCCATTCTTTGGAAGATCTTCATAAGACTCTTGTGAGTTGCTGATGAGTGCTCTTCTTTCTAATTTCTTCATGAGATATATCCTAGTTCTGCATTTGCAACACAACTGTATCCATATTACAGTGTTAAAGATTTTGTCCTCATTTCAATTATGTGTCTACTATTGATAGACTAACTTGATGTGGTCCCTCAAAATGTTCACAAAGTAGGTAAGTAGCTGAAAATGAAATTAAGCTACAATTAACATTGAAAGACAGTCTCCTCCAAGAGAAATTACACAGCAGGTGAGGTATAAATACACCTTAATGTGGTTCTATATCCAAGAGAAGAAGAAGTAGGCTAATGTAAAAAAGTATCAGGAGTTGGAAAGCAAAGAGCAAGAAACCCAGATATCAGTGGAAATGTCACCAGTGCACTGAGATGCAGAACTCAGAATGAAGGGAAGGGTGAATAAGCAGAATCTAGTGACCCTTCAAAATTTAATTTTATCAACAAGTGCAAAAAGTCAGTTTCTTTTTTTATTCTTCAGATGTCATCAGGATAGCAGGACAGATATGATGGTTCTATTTTCTTCCAAGTTAACAAGTTTTCTATGTTCATCACATTACTCAAACCATTCAAGAAGCTAAGCAAGTTCCTGTTCATGATAAAATGTGGGCCTGGTTCAGATACTCACTACTTCCCACACAATGGAACATGGGAATATTTGTAGTTGCTGGGAGACTTCTCACCACAGAATATTCAGAACATCTGCTGCAGCAACAAATGACATGTGTCTGATGGTATAAACCAGGCACACCACATAGGATGCAAACACATGGCATATAACTGGCCACAAGTGGTATACGACCACAAGGATTCTTTATAAAGTCTTTATATTCATGTGGTAGCCCTCAACCGTATAAACTGATCTAGAGAATACATGATTACCTACAGTCAATGATTCTAAAAATAATGAGATGCTTTAGAATCAGGAGGAATTAGGGTGATTCCAGATGGAGGGATTTTATGTTTTGGACTTAAAATCCAATCCAGCTGTCTAACACCTACAAGCCAAACTGGGACTGTGATGAGTCCAAAAGCTGATCCCTTCCGTTCAAAATAAGCCACCAGGATCAGTAAGTGGAAAAACTGCCCAAGTAACATGTTTGCTGCTGCTATTTCTGTTCCTACTTCTTCTTCCTGTTCCATCAGTCCAAATGCTTTCATCTTCCAGCATTCAGAATATTCTAAGAAAAGGAAGGAAGGAAGGAAGGAAGGAAGGAAGGAAGGAAGGAAGGAAGGAAGGAAGGAGGGAGGGAGGGAGGGAGGGAGGGAGGGAAGGAAGGAAGGAAGGAAGGAAGGAAGGAAGGAAGGAAGGAAGGAAGGAAGGAAGGAAGGACTCTTTTGTTGCAAAACTTGTTCAAGTTTTGTGGAGCTCAAAACTCACCAAGGTAGTTACATAATCACCCTTATGTGCACCAAAACCTTTTTTTTCCCCCTGTGTGCCAATGGGTAGTTGTTATGACTTGGCAGAGAAATCTTGTATGAAGGAAACCACCCCCCTAGCCTGAAATCCAGAGGTGTGCTTCTGTCCGTACAGGCATTGGGCAATTTATTGAATTCCCTGTCTCAAGATGTGTGCTAGGGTATAATGCTTGTCCAAAGTTCTGCATAACATTGCATAATGTGCTATATTAGCTCATATACAGCAGTTCATGGAACATCACTACCACCAGAATTTCTTCTATTAGCCCATTGGCACCTGTGAAGCTCCAAGCCATAGGACATTTTTCAAATGCTTCTACTATTGTTAGTTTAAGCCTTTACCTAGCATCTTTAGGACTGTATGTAACAGTGCAACTTTCTTAGTTCTGTCATCCTAGTAAAATTTCAGGTTAGATGTAAGCATATTTCAGGAGCCATAGCCCTCTGCTTCCAACTTTGTAGTGTGTCTTGCAACTCTAGAGAAAGATGTTGCCAAATAGACAGTCACAGAAAATGCATGTTTAAATTGTGGGAAAAATACTATCGGATCCTTATATCCAAATCACTCGTGCACTTTCATGTGAACAGACTTAGGAACAAATATTATTAGCAATTTGCTAATAAAAAGGTGCTGCATTTTATGGGTCATGTCATTCACTCAGCTTGGTATAGATCTCTATACTAGCCTTCTCCAACCTGATACCTTTCAGATATGATGTAATTAATTTCAGTGATTCCAGCTTATTGGTAATAGTGGTTGGCTATGATGGAAGTTATAATCCAACACATCTGAAGAACATCAGATTAGGGAAGGCTATTTTATGCCTTTGATATTTAACTGTTCTAATCCTTCATATAGCACCAAAGATGAATCTGAGGAATTTAGCTCCAAAACAAGGACAGTTACATAAGGTGTTGCAGAGAATGTTTTCCTTTTCAGTATAATCTTGGCTATCAGAACTTTTACTCTGCGAGAGTAACTTCTCAGAACTTCTCAATGTGCAGTTCATGTATAAATTGATTCTGAACATCACTACAGTGGTTACACTAGCTATTAATTATGGGAGGAAAAATCAAACTTATCTGGAAGGCAACCAATGTGAGGTTTAAAAACATATGGTTTAATGACTTACAGTCTTAATGGAATCTGCCTCTCTGCACTGGGCCTATGTGGATATAATATGAGCAATTGGAAAATCCAGTTGTGCAACCTGTATACTTAAAAAGGATGCTTCATGAAATTCATACATGCAGTTTATACATGCAAAAGCTCTATAGAAAAGGTCAGATAACCATATAGTGATGCAAGGAATGGTAAGACAGATATAATAGATATAATTAGATATAGTACATATAATTCTCAAGTCCTTAAGCTGATGACAACACAGATATGCAATTCTGAAACTTAGTTTTGGTTCCACATCTAGTTTTATTTCTGATTCCAGTGAAAAGAATATAGAGACAAAGTCAGAAAGCTACATTAACAAGATCAAACAGAACAAGACCCTTGAAGAATGGTGCTGTTTACTTTCATTTATCAAGTACCAAAGCATTTTCTCACGTTACCAATTCTTGTTAAGAAGAAAATATTGCAGAAATATGGCAAGTTGGCATAAAGCTCGGTAACGATGATCAGAAATCTGTGTTTCTGGAAAACGCGGGGCTTGTGAAGCAACACATTTCTTTTAATTAATTTTGTTGTGATTACATCATATAAAACAACATTTCTCATTGTACATTTTACCGAACTTTACCGCATCTTCCACTCCTCTTTGGATTTCATAATGTTATTTCACTGACATATCAACATTATGCATCGCATTGCATTTGTTAACATACAAGATAAAAACTGCTCTTCCCCCTACTTTACATGTTCCATGATATTCCACTGTTTTTTACTTCTAATACTATGCTACCATGAATTAAGAATTATTACCTGTCAACACCCAACACATTTTCAGAACAATTTGCCATTCTTTGTTAATGTCATCATCTGATTTTCCTTTTAATCTCTGAGACATATCTGATTCCGATTTTCAATAAAAGTTGCCCACCATTGCTCTATTGTAGGTATCTGCTCAGTTTTCCATAGCCTTGAATATTTAATAGACTGTTGTAATATATACAGGATTGTTCGCCAATATTTCTTTAACAGTTCCATCTAAAACATGTGTCATATTTAATAAGTACATTCAGGTGTCTTATAAATTTTGAACCCTCAATATCTTACACATTATTATGTATTATCCAATATTTTTTAGCTGTAGGACATGACCACTACATATGAAATAGTGTTCCAACATTCTCCAAACACTTCCAACACTGACCTGTTCCCGTATTATATATCTTCTTTAATTTTTCTGGTGTCATGACCATCTAAAAAAAGCTTGTAATAGTTCCCCAGGTTCTGAGCTGCAGTAAATTTTTGTGTCTGTTGCCAGCTCTGTTCCCAGTGCTCTTTGAATTGGATATCTGAGATTTTGAGCCCAAAACAGCATTTCACTGTCTATCTTCTCTTTCTTTTTTAAAATCTCCTGATTTACATGTAATAATAAATGAAGGGGGTTTTTCCCCACAGTAACTAGCATTCTTCCTTGCTCTTTTTGTTCTATTCCATAATTTTCACATCCATCGGGAAGTCTCAGTTAACGTCTGTAAGGGAATCATTTTAAACTTTATTCCTTCTGATTCCAATTTTTCTCTTGATTTCATCTTAAAAAGATTCAGATTTGTCTTTTCTAATATGTCGTATAACACAGCCACTTATCTAATAGACCATCTTAAAAAAAGGCTTCTTGAGGGGAGACCCATGTAGATAGTTGCCTAGTGTT
The DNA here is from genome assembly GCA_948472985.1 of Iguana delicatissima. NCBI lineage: Eukaryota > Metazoa > Chordata > Lepidosauria > Squamata > Iguanidae > Iguana > Iguana delicatissima. The sequence goes on along the minus strand of CAOKZL010000098.1, from coordinate 2,722,905 downwards.
CTTATTCTTGTAGTCAGTCCATATTTTAAGTAGTGATTTTCTTACATAATGATGAACAAAGTCTTTGTCAACTGCAGCTTTCCCATAGAACATATAGGCATGCCAACCCATCCAAAATCAGTCCCTTATTTTAACATTCTCGTATTTTAAGATTATATCTTTTATCCAAGTAAATGCCGCTGCCTTAAATATATCTGTAAATCCGGAAACCCAACCCCCCTCTTCTTATTGAGTTTCATGATATTCCATTTTATTCTTTTTTTTTTCCCTTGCCTTTAAAATTTATTTAAAATTTTTTCCCATTGTATAAAAGGCTTAGTATTTGTAATAATAGGGAGTTTTTGGGAAAAAGGAATTTCATCTTTGGAAGTATGTTCATTTTTATAACTGCCACTCTTCCCATCAAAGATAGTCGCATTCTAGTCCATTTCTCCAAATCCTTGATTATCTAATTATCTCTTTCCATTTTTTTCATAATTATTCTGAAATATTTCATTATTTCTTTTTGTAATCCAGACACCCAGATATTTTGCTTTTTGACCTTTATTAAAACCCGTTAAATGCTCAAGTTCCTTCTGTTCTTTCTCCCTCATGTTTTTTTGTTATAAACACGTTTTTTCCTTGTTTATCTTAAATAGAAAATTCTCCATATTCTTAACAATATCCATCAACCTTTGAATACTGCTAAGGATATCCAGAAACAAAACCAAATCATCTGCAAATGCTTTAAGTTTATATGATTTTTTTTATCTGAAGTCTTTTTATTGCTTTACCTTCCCTTATGGCCTTATTAAGTATTTCCATTGTCATGATAAATAACAATGGAGATGGGGGACAACCTTGTCTTGTTCCCCTATGCAATTCAATCTGTTTTGCTCTCTCTCCATTAATAAGCAGTCGTCCCTTTTTACTGTATAGTTTAATCCAAAATAAATTTTTCCCTTTGCCCTTTTTTAAGGGATTTCAAGAATGACCAATTAATCATATCAAAGGCCTTTTCTGCATCCACAAATATCACTGCCAATTTTCTTTCATTATGTTTCTAATAATACTCAATTACATTTAGCACTGTCCTAATATTGTCTTGCATCATTCTCTTTGGTAAGAAGCCATTCTGATCCTCATGTATATTTTCTTGAAGAACCTTTTTAAGTCTTTCAGCCAGAATTGCAGCAAAGATTTTATAGTCTATGTTTAGTAATGAAATTGGTCTATAATTCTTAACATCTGTTGAGTCTCTTCCTTCTTTTGGTATTAGAGCCACTTTAGCTTCCTTCCAGGTGTCGGGTATTCCCTCCTTTCTTATCTCATTTATTGTATTCTGCAAAGGCATCAGAACTTCATGCTCCAAATTTTGTAAATTTTCAGAAAGCTATCTGGTTGGGAATTTTTTTCTTCAAATTCCTAATAGCTTCAACTGTCTCCATCATTGATATGGGTTTGTTCAGAATTAATTTCTGCTCCTGGTGAATCTCATTTTGTTCATTTTTTCCAAATTTCTTCCATCTCTTTTTTTTTTTCACTGAGGCGATCAAACTCATTAACTTCATGTAATATTTATAAAAAGCCTGTTTTATCTTCTCCTGGTTTGTATTTTTCCCCCTCACAACTCAAATCCCCTAATAATATTTAACCTTTTTTTTAAAAAATAAACTGGCTAAAAGTTTAGAAAGTTTATTTGCCTGTTCAAAAAAGTATATCTCACTCTTGTATTGTTGGTCTATTTCCTGCAAATTTAGTTGATTTTAAATTTAGCTTGACAAATCTTGTTGTTGTCTTATGTTGTTGTCCGTTGATTTTTCCCTCATCTGTTTTCATCCTCCGCAGAATCGAATCTTCAATTTTTCCTCTCTTTCCTATTTCCACAGACCGTCTGATAAAGTTTCCTCGCATCACAGCTTTCCAAATTGCATCCCAAATTATTTTTATTGGTAATTCTGATGTCATGTTCTCCTTAAAATAATTATTTAATTCTATTTTTGCTTGTTTAATGTACTTCTCCCTCTTAAACTCTTCATTCAATCTCCCCGTCCTCTCTCTGTCTATAATCTTAAATTTCATTTGCAATGGATTATGATCCAAAAAATTTAAAATGTCTATGTCCACTGTCTTCAACATCAGACCAGATGTCAAAATCATATCAGTCCTAGACATTGATTTATGTCTGCCCGAAAAAAATGTATATCCATCTAAATTTCCATTTTTATACCTCCATGTATCATAAAGATCTAAATCATCCATCATTTGGAAAAAAACCTCTTAGGCAGTTTACCGTTGTTTGAGGAACTAACTTCTGCACTGTTTGTCCACTTTTTGGGTTGATAACTCCATTAAACTCCCCCAAAACGATAACTTTTACATTTCTTGTTTGTTGTACATATTTCTGTATCTCATTGTGTATTTGGGGAAGAATTCTCCTTTAGCTCCATTAGGTGCATATTCTCCAACTATTAATATCTTGTCCTGTTTCTATTTACTTTATTGCCAAATATCGCCCATTATTATCCTGAAATTTTTGTTGTGCACCCAAACTTAATTGACATATATCAATATCCCCTTTTCTTCTGATCAATCATAGCTGCAAATCAGCTACCCAATTTGGATTTCTGACATATTTCAAATCTTAGTTTTATTTGAACCTCTTGTAGACAAATTATATCCAATTATTGTTTTTCCAAATGATGAAATATCTGTCTTCTTTTATATTCAGAGTTAAATCCTTTAATGTTCCAAGAGTATATTTTTAGCCCCATTTTCTCAGTTTTATATTAAAATTATTTATCCTAATTTTCCAATTAATCCTGTTTTTTTCTGCCGCCAACTCTCCTTCCTCTTCCAATTCTGTTCTTGTACTGTTTCTTCTTCCACCTCTTCTTGTATGGGTTCTTTTTCCCTTTTCCTTTTTTTTTTTTCCCAAAGACTCCTGTTCTTCATCTTTCTCTCCAGCTGTAGGTCTTTGTAAATCTCTCTTCAACCTTTCCATCATTTCTTTGGCTTTAATCCTATATCTCTGTTGTTTATACATAAAAGAAATCCTTCAGTCTTCTCCCATCTGTAATTGATCTGTAACTTCATCAAAAGATTGGCCAGAGGTTTATAGTCTTGTCTCTTCTTGAGTATTTGATATGGATGCTTTAAAAATTTTTAAAATTTTTTTATCTTCAATCTTAAATGTTCCTTCATAGCTCCTCTGTAAATGTTGTCCTTTAAATGTCCGAGTGAAGGTTATTAAAATACTTCTTGGTAATTTTCTTTTTATATTCTAGAGGTTACTTTGAACATTCTGTCAAAAAGCTTCCATCTTATCTTCATCAATGTCTAGATATTTTGCCAAAGCCGGAACCATTTTTCCCTATAAACTTCCCCGTAAATTTAGACATCTTTCTCAATATCGTAACTCTTGCAACGTTATCTGGAATTCCTCTTCTTGTTGCTTCCCCTTTACTTCAATATTTCTGTCTGTACTTGTGTAACTTGTTCCTTTATTTCTTTGGGCTAGTCTTTATCTTTGTAACATCCTTAAAGTTTCAAATTTCTTCCCAATCGATTTCATGTTCAAACTGTCCTCATCTCTTTTTTTGTCTCCTTTAAATCCTGTCTGATGTCTTTCTCTTTCTGTCTTGTCCTCTCTAAAGTTCTTAAGTTCCTCCCTCATCTGCAACATTAAATCTTTCTGGGGTATCTCTGTTATGTTCTCCTTATTGGCTGGGTAGTCGTTGTTGAAGCTGCTGTCACTATTCCCTTCCTTGTTCTTGGTTATTTGTACTTCCTTGACAATAGAATTTTTCTTCCATAAGTCTTGACCTTTATCTTTGTTGTCCTGGCACCTGTAATTCTATAATGTCATCTTAAATCTCTTTTAAAAAAAAAACAATAAAACACAAAAACATACAAAGCAATATTGTTTATATCAGCCTATACCTTATTATATGCACTCTAAATTAAACCCAAAGGAAAAAATTTTTAAAAAATAAATAAATGAATAAAATAATAATAAACTGAAGATTTTAGTCAAATACTTCAAAGTAATTATTTCTAAATATATATACAAAATTGTTTTTTGGGACAAAAGCTTCCCTTTAAAAACAGGGCTTACTCCAGTTCACTCCAACCCCCCCCTCCCAATTCTTCTAGGCTGTCTTTTGAAGCATGCTCTCAATTAGGCCCTTTCCTATGGGGGGCAAAAGGGCGGCGCACGCAGGGGTGGAGCTTACCTGCTAGTGGGTTGCTCCATCCCTGCGGGGAGCGCGGTTTTGCCGTTCTATACACCGCCGAATTTTGGAGGCGCTCGGCAGTGTTTGGCGCCCAAAATGGCGGCCGGCGGCTTCTGGCGGTGCTCCGCCAATCAGAGCAGCGCGCCAGCCGGAAGCCCCCCCGGGCAGATCTACAGGGACGCGCTACCACGTCTCTGCAGTTCTTCACCGGGGGCTGCCATGAAGCAGCGTGGGCAAGTTTCATAAAAACCACTTGGGAAGGTGGTTTTTATAAAACTCGCAGCGCTACCCCCGCGGCTGTGCTAGAGCAGTTTGAGGTGTAGAGCCTCACTTTTTCCAACTGCACTAGTGCACCCCGCGGTGAAGAAGACGTCCTGGAGAGGTCGCCCTAGCGTGGGCAATATGCCTGTGTGGAAAGGGCCTTAGTAAACAGCTAGCAAAACCTTGAATATAAAATCCAGCCATTTCTCTGCGTGGGAGTGGGTTTTCCAGTAGCCTCTTATCTTCAGAGAAGTTCAATTTCACATGAACAGTTCAACTCAGTCTGTAATCCTGTAGCCAATATTCTGAAAATGTTAATGTCTTGTAGTATCCTAATTTCATCCAATTCCAAGGTCCATAAAAAGTTCATAAAATTCTTAAGTTCTTAAATGTGAAAAATCTATAAAGTTCTAAAACATATGTTCGTGAAAAGTCCCAAACCAAAAGTTCAGTTCTTTAATTGCTTGTAACTTACGCCTTGATAAATCCCATGGCATCAATGGGTCTATTCATAGGAAAGAGCCAGTTACACATAGGTAAATCCCAAGGCATCCGTAAGTCTATTTGTAGGTAAGAGCCACTTCCACCAAGGTAAATCCTAAGACTTCAATAGGTCTCCTCATACGCAAGAGCCACTTACATCTGGGTAAATCCCAAGGCATAGTGGGTCTACTTGTAAGTAAGAATAACTAATACCTCTGTAAATCCCATGGCATTAGTGAGTCTACTCGTAGATAAGAACCAGGTTACTTCTTTTAAAATCAGTTTCTATTTAATTCCACTAAGAAAGGGATCCAAAATCAAAATTGAGGTGCCAAAGGTAACAATTAGCTTCAAAAATCCTTATTTAATTCCTTTGTCCACTAAGAAAAGAATCCAAAATCAAAATCCAGGTGCCAAAGACAACAATTATCTTCAAAAATCCTTGAGGAACTAAAAGAAACACGGAGATTCCTCTCCATCAAACCACCACACCTAAGTATATTTTCCAACAAAAAAGCCAAGAAAACAATTCACAAATCCAAGTTAGTTCCCAAAAGAAGTATTAATCCAGAGGGATGTATTTATGACAGCATATAAATCCACAAGTCTCTCTGCTTTACCAAGCAAAACTAAAAGAAAAAAAAAGTCTCTTTAAGCAAGAAAGCTGAAGCGGTTACTTGAAATCTTTACCTTCCAATGTTAATCTCAGACCACACCAGTCCAAAAAAGTCAACTCTTCAATTGTTTGTAAAAGAAACCATATTATATCCAAAGAAATAGCAAAAAAGGAAAGGAAAATCCCAGCCTCGCACTCACCAACCCGGTTACTGTAGCTTTAAATTGTCAGCCATTTCAGTCCAACTCACAGCCTTCGGGGTCTCTTCCTAGAGCAGCTCATTATCTGTACTTCTTGCAATCTTAAATAACTGTAATCCAAATCAGGTTGCTAATTGTAGTCTCTGTGTGTCTTCTTGATTTAAAAGTCAATGGCGGCACTTGTGCCACTAAAGCGGCGAGCCTGGAGGTTCCATCATGGTCCTATGATCCTTCACAGAGCCTCTCCTCTCTCCTTTCAGAGAGAGCTCGGCACCGGACTTCTGGATCCCCTTCAGATCTCTTCGCATCCCCCTTACCGAGGGGATGTCTAGCTGGTTCAGATGGCTCTCGAACTGGCTGCAACCAGCAGGTGGAGGTTCGGAATTGTGCAGCACTATTCCGAACAACCGCTCATCCACACGATGCAACAGGAAGCAAAGCAACACATTTCTAACATGGAAATCTTGATTTGACTGAGATCAGTCATAAACAAGGAGAAATGATCATAGTAAGAAAAGCAGTGTTAGCACCCCAATTCACAATTTAGGCCATTTCCACACTACACTGTTATAGTGCTATTATTCTCCTTTCAACCTCCTCTGGAATCCTGGGCTTTGCAGTTTAGAGAGAGAAATTTAGAATTCTCAGCCAAAGAACAAACCCTAGAATTCTGCAGGATGTTGAAAGTGGAATAATAGCACTATAATGGTATGGTGCGGAAAGGCTCTTAGTCTGCAGAAGGAGGAAACAAAAACAGCAGGCACTATCCTTTTGCATGGCTTATCCATTTAAATTCAAATTTAAATTGACAACACAAGCTACTGGCTTTAAGCCTCTTTGACTCTGGTTTCATTTGAAATTCCAATAACATCTGCCCACCAAAAGATACTGAGAGCCCAATGGGGCTGAGTCTGGGTGTTACGAAAAATACAGGCAATATGAAATTGTTGCAAGGGTGTTTTGTGTAGATTATGGTTTCAGATTAAGAATGCACAGTGAACAGAATATGGAAACACACTTTTGATGGAAGAAATTGACTCATCTTTTGTGTGTGTGTTGAGAGAGCGACAGACAGAGAGGTGGGTGTATACTATCTATCACTTGGTCCTGATATCCCACATAAGCAGCCCCCTACCAGCCCCAATCCTGGGGGAGGGGAGTTTTTTTTAAAAAAAAATCTGTCAGAAGACTTGGAAGGCCAGTTATGAAAAAACTAGACAAGATCCTGAAGTGTAAAAGTATATTGTTTAATACTAAAGTAAGGATAGTCCATGCCATTGTACTTCCAATTTCTATGAATGGTTGTGAAAGCTGGATAGTGAAGAAAGCCGATAGGAAGAAAATCAATTCTTTTGAAATATGGTGCTGGAGAAGAGTTCTACGGATAACATGGATGGCTAAAAAGACAAATTAATAAGTCCTAGAGCAAATCAAGCCTGAACTCTCCCTAGAAGCCAAAATTACTAATTGAGACTGGTGTTGTATTTTGGCCATATCACAAACAGACATGCCTCACTAGAAAAGACAGTAATGCTTGGGAAGGCAGAAGGCAGTAGGAAAAGAAGAAGACCACATTACAGATGGAAAGTCTCAATCAAGAAAGCCACAGCCCTTAGTTGGCAAGACCCAGCAGGGCTGTTGGTGATAGGGTGATTTGGAAGTCTCTCCTTCATAGGGTCACCAAAAGTCAAACATTAGTTGATGGCAGTTGGCTACAAACTGTTGTGTACATTTTGATTTCTCTGTGTTCAATTAAATTCCCCTTTTAGTGAGATCTGGGTGAATATAGTTCACTGACTTCAATTTTCACAAGACATGCTATTGACCGATGTCACAAGAGCCGTGATAGATGTGTAGTCAGAACATATCTGAATTCATTTGTGTGTTCTGAGGCCAGTTTGGTAGCATACTCCAATAGCAGTCATATAGTGGAGTTGGCTGAACTTTATATGGATTATAGACATGTTGCCCAGTGCATATTTGGTCTGTTAGCTGTTCAGATCCTCAGCTTTCATATATTTATATACAAAGAATATCCAGATAATATTATGTACTTATTAAAATGTTTAGCAAAACAGAAATGCTCAACGGTAAAAGGAAACTATTCCAGCTTTTGTCTTTTTGAGCTGAATCAAAATATGTACTATCCAAGATGGGAATTATAGAATAAGGAGACTGGGATATTCTAGGTATAGCATTTGTACTGGATGAATGATGTTTGGTAATTTCCTGGTTGAGAACATGCAATATTAAAGTTCTAAGTTATGGTCTGGATTCTCCAATGTCCTTGCATTAGCACAAGCATCACTGAGTTAGCAGTTGTATATTTTCCGAGTTAGTGCAAGGGTGAAATATAACAAAGAGTTTATCATAAAGCTTTTTTCACAGCTTGGGGCTTATCCCATGCAAAATTCACATGTGATTGTTTTGTACTGAAAGCAACATTGTCTTGCAGAAAACAGAATTTTCAAAAATGTATGTTTGTGTGTAATAAAATAAAAATACTTATTAAAAAATGTATGTTTGTGTGTGCATAAAATGCTATCTTCTGCATAAAACAATTATTTATTTATTATTAAATTTATATCCCAACTTTCTCCCAAGATGGAATTTTGAAAACAGCAAAATAGTGAATAGTCTTTAAAAACTGCACAGTTTTCAAAGACTTCCTTCAAATGGGAATACATGATTAAAACTATATTTGCTTCCTTTAAGAATAAAACTGATAAAAGATTAGATCTCTACACCTTTGGCTCATCAATAACCAGCCCAATTTCAAAGTTCAATTGAAAGTAGCAGCTTGGGCTTCAGTGACTTATATGCAAACAGGTTACATTTTGAAACATGTTTTTAAAAGGTGACCACATTTTCATTCAAAATGAAACCTGTATGATTAGTAAACAAATTGCATAATATGCAGAATAGTCTTCCCAGATTTGTGGGACCAGAATATGGCAAGCTTAGTCTAGGAGTATTTCCATGTTCCTTTTCATATTGTAGCGGGAACATAGAGATAAGGAGACCAGAAGGTAAGGAAAAAAAGTTTTAATTTACAAATGACGACCGGGCTGCTTGGCTGGCCAATAGTGCCAAGAGCCCCCAAACTCAGTTAGCAGAATGATTTTATAGCATTTCTGACACACAAAGACATTTCTCCTTACCCCTCCTTCTCTAAGGGTTGCTATAGCCTTTACTTCCCCTTATCTCATCAGTTGTTTTCTTTCCAGAAAATGGTTTACAGAAGATACAAGCAACGATACACACTATGACCTAACCTTGTAATGAAGACAGGAACTCTGCTGAGCCTTGCCAACGCAGCATATTGCAAGGGAAACACACTTTGGCATACATGCTTTGAGACTTCTATGAATATATGCAAAAGGTCTTAAGGTTACCTAGACTGACCGTCCTTCAAAGTCTACTTCAATATGAACCAGATTGAAATAAATTGTATCACTCATATAAAGTTCATGTCCTAAGGAGCTGAACTGGAAACACTTACATTTCCTAGTTCAGAAAAGGGTTCAGTTTGAAACAAAGTAACAAAGATCAGCAACTATTCCCTTACCCTTGGCTAATGAAACTCGTTAGAGAATCATTTGTGGGTAGGGAATGTTGTGTGGGGATGGATTAAGTTGGCCTTTCAACTGGACATTCTTTTGGATTTAATCATGCCCCTCCCTCATGATTTTGAATTTACTTGTTAGAAATTCAGATTCCTAGGCCAAGATTCCCATCAAACATGAATATCCACTTAAATTCCCCACGTTAATTAACAATCACCATCAATCATGCAGCTATGTAAATTTACATTCTGGACTTGACAGTCTAATTTGGGTGGGCTCTTGATAAGCTAATATGATTTACTTCATTCAAAATAGGATAATTCAAGTCCTATTCCACTGTTGGGCCTCCTTCTTAAATCTGATAATCTGGAAAGGCTGTATATATTAACTCAGTCTAAAATTTTTATCTCTGAAAATTACTTTATCCAGAATGTACTTCACAGTTAACTGCCAGATGTTATCAGCAAAATACACATTGTAGAATATATAAACTCAATTAATAGGCCTGTATGAGATAAGAACAGATAGAAACTGTTACAATGATAAATATTGCTTCCCCCCCCCCATGTAGCGTGAAAGAAGAGGATGTGGTCAAGATTCAACAACATCACGTTGTTCAGGTAGCAATTCCAAGGCAATTGACATATTGTCTACATTGTTGCAGATGAATATCCTAGCCTTTGTATCATTTGATCAGCACATTTACATCATTTTCTCTTTAGATTCTTCCCAATATTTCATATTGATTTACATTCTTAGATACATCTTCAAAGAGAGCACTTGAATAGGAGTAACTACAGGAGAAAAATCTTCAGCACAGAATATGGATTTTGGAAATTTTTAGGGATCCATGCATATAAAGCTCCTAAACATCTTATCTATGCATATAAATCCCTTGAAAATCTCATCAGATGAGGTAAAGTTCCACAGCTCAAGAAATGTTATCTTTTCCAAATGCCTGGTATATTAGCTAAAACCTATGTCATAAAAATAGCTCCAATACAGGCTTGTCTTGCAAGACTGATGTGAAGTTTGCTCCAAATGGAAAGAAAAGTACAATGATGTAAAATAAATGAATGCTATTGGGGTTGCTTTTTTACCAAGTTGGTAGGATACCTAGTTCTTGGCAACCACCTGGTGCCTGATTGGACTATCAGCTGACTTGGATTCTAAGCCCATTTCCATATGATGTGACTATCCTGCAACAGTAGTGAGTTGTTTCGAGTCCAGGAGTTACATGCTACCATATGACGTTGTTGCTATTCAGCTGCTATCCCATCTCCAAGCATTGCAAAACTGCCTTATACTATTTCCAGAAAAAATCCGTTAAGAGACTCCTTTAGTGCTTCAATCCCATCAGCCAGCTCAGTGAGATACTGTAATAGCACTTGATAATGCTTCCTGTTCTCCTGGATCCAGGAGTGGGTTGGGTGTGGGCAGCCCCAGGTTGTCTATCTCTCAGCTGTTCTCAGGGCATGATAACTTCAAAATCTAAATCTAAATAATTGGCATCAACCAAAAAGTTAGCAGGATGTCTAAAATCCCCCAATACAGTTTAATTCATTTATTGATATACTGTAACAACACAGGGGGGTGCAACAAAAGCAAAACAGACAGGTTTATCTATTCACTAAGCATGGCAATGAAATTTATTCCAGTTTATTTTCAAGCATTTTCATTCAAATTATTTTCAAACAGAAGGCACATGAATCTGAACAATTTGAATATGACAGACAGCAAAAGTGACAGATTAGCCAATCCATAGCATGGAAGGAATTTGTAAGTAGGGTTTAGGTCTGGGCTGGAACTACTTATTCTTTTTCATCTGCTTCTTGTATTACATTACATTATAAAATATTTTGCCACATTATATTTTCCTGTATCTGTATTGCCGGAATAATCTTTACTGAAATAATTTCTTGAGATTAATAACGATAATCAGCAACAATAATTTGCCTACATTGGTTTTTGAGTGGATATGATTGTATGTGTCCCTCTGTGTATATTTTCTAGTATCTGCAGATTATCATTTTAATGTTTACCTCTTAAAAAAAAAAGTAGTGCATCTCCATTTGGGGAAAGGCAGAAACAAGTTGGATTTGTCAGTGTTTCCATTATGTCACTTATAACAGGTATGACTCTGAGTAATGCAGCCAGCTTCAAATTAACTTTCCAAAAAATGCTGAGATAAAAAGCATCCATTATGTTGCAGCTCTGAACATTTGTGCTGAATAAGAAAACATATGCATGGGGCTAATATTACAATTGTTGTAATTGGTTTTTCAATAATAAATGGAATTAGAAGTCCTTGTTCTGTAGTATCATGTGTGTAGCATTTTGTATACTCCCATGATGGGCAGAACAAGAGAGACTCCTGCTGGTACAGTTTCTACATGGAATAGCACAGTGTTTCATCCCTTCATTTTCTTGTCTGTCATATAGAGATTTACTGTTCACATAGGCTGGTATGACAGCACTATCCACTATCTTCACCCTCAACGCTGTTCATATCCTAAAATGAAGCCATGCCAGATGGGGAATTTTCACAGTCTAACTTAACAAGATGATCAAGAGATATGAAAAAGAGAAGGAACCGTATGAAAAGGAAAGATGTAGTATATATTATTTGCTATCAGAAATGGGGAAATGGAGAAATTGAGATAAAAATAATATGCAAAGGACCACAATTTAAACATTCCTTAAAAGAAAGTGCTGAAATGTCAGTTTCACTTTCTCTACATTCTTTCTCCCACATTGATTATTATAAAACCTCAAGTTCTTTCCATCCCATTTATGAATAAGTTAACAAATTTAGATAAATTATTAATAGTATACAGAATAAAATTGTCATCCATTCCTATTGCAGTATGTATGGTACTCAACCACTAAAATTCTCTCTTGACTATTATATCATTATCATGACATCTGCAGCTGATAACATATAATTGACATCAGCCAAATAATCAATACGATGTGTAAAATCCCCCAATATAGTTTAATTCATTTATTGATATATTATAACAACAGCACAAGGAGCAATAAAAATTAAACCACACAGTGGCTTCAACATTATTAGTAATATATCATATATCTTTTCATATGTGCTGTCTTACCATGTTCGCTGATCTATTATTGCTGATTAGCGTGAACATCTTTTGTTTTTATGTCAAATATCCTTGCTTTGTTCATATGGTAACCATTAAAACCAGGATCTATATCAATCTGTGAAGACAGACATGTGGAGATACCTGAAATGTTTCCTATAATAAAGGGACAGGATTCCTGGATTGGTGATTCTCAGCCTTTGGTTCTCCAGAAGTTTTGGACTTCAACTCCTGGAAGACTCAGCCAGTAGAGTTGTGGTCCAAAACAAAGAGTCAAACATAGAGTACCACTGATATAGATGCTATAGATGTTGTTGGGCTGCAGTTCCCATCATTCTTGGCTATGCTGGCTAGGGTTGATGGAAAGTGCAATCCAACAATATCTGAAAGTGTACATGTTCTTCACTGCTGTTATAGTATTATTCATCCTCGAGGTCTCTAAGTAGAATAGCACTAACAGAATGATAAGACTTCTAGAACTACAAATGATTCATCTGTTAGTGAATATTCACTGAATACTTGTTTGAATGCTTCTAAGGAAGGATCAGATGAATCATATTCCCCTTGAGCTCTTTTTCTCTTCACATTGCTTGTGTACTGAAGATTTCACTTCCAGCCACACTAGTTTTACAAAATAGTTCCAGCTCCAGCATACTTATTCATGATCATAAGAAGAAGGACTTAGAGGCTAATCCAGCTTGATTAGAATTGCTCTATGTGACTACATGTCTGTATATATATTTATTAGGGATGCAATTCTTTATTCTTTATTTTATTTTATTTTTGTTGCTGTTGTTCAAAGGAAGCAATGAATAGTTTTACCAGTCCCCCCCCCGCCACTGGGATAAAGTATCTGAATACTACACAATTTCCAATGACAATTCACAATCTGGAACTTATTTTGTCCAAAATTTGCATGTGGTTCTTTTCTACATAGAATAGCATTTTCTGCACAGAAAAGAATATTTCTGCATAGAAGTATTTCTTCACAGAAAATGCTGTTTCCTCCAAAAAGAACCGTGTGCCAATTTTGTGTAGAATAAGCCCTGAGATACTTCCCAATCCAGCATTCTTCTCTTCACGATTACTTTCTGAGAAGCATGGTTTCATTAATTAGTTTTAAAATATATTTTCAAATATTCTTCCTAGCCCTATTATTTATATGTATATATTTATGAATGCCTGTAATTATAATGATCCTGGATATAAGTCATGGAAAGATGCTGGGATGTGGGTTCACTCATCAGCATCAAAGAGATCTGTAAAAGATGCTTTGTGGCCACAAGGGCTAGCCCTATCTTCACCATGCCCAGAAGCCATGGCTGCCACCAGTAACACACCTGGCTGCTGCCTACTGCAGGATATCCACATCTACCCACCATTATTCAGGGCATTTCAGAAGGAACTCTGTGCGTGAACTGATATCTACTCATTTGTGTGTTTGTTAATTAGGTTTATACCCCCATTATATTCCACCACCTTGCATTAGTACATACACACACCCTTAGATCAGTACACTAGTGGGAACTATTCATTCCATTCTGGACATGAGGCTCAGTGGGTGCCACCAAAAACATCAGCGGCATCAAGATACAAGTAAATGCTCATTTGTAAGGGTTCTTCTGCAAATAAATGCATGGAAGTCATTGTTTGAGTTCCACCCTTGGAGGTACAAACATAAGCTGGATCCAGGAGCATGGACCTGGTCTCCCTTTACTACATGCAAGCCTAAAAGCCAAGCACAAAATATTTGATTCAGTGGCCCTTTCCTCATGGACATGACATCCTGGCATGGACATGTGAGAGCAGCGGGACCGTGACAATGCTTCCACAAGACGTCATTGTGGTCCTGTCCTTCTCGCATTGTCAGCCAGCATGATCACAGGGTGAATCCTTGATGGATTTTCTCTGTCAATGATCCCCAATCACACGACGATCCCATACTTACTTGTCTGGTGGGAGGCCTGGAAGCATGATGGATGTGCTTCCTGGCCCAGCTCATCATAGGAAAGAGCCCAGTCGCACTGCAGAAGGAAGAGGTGTGTCCCTCACGCTCCCTTCTGCAGGGAGCCAGTCTGATGTGGAGGGAAGCATTCCCATTCCACTCCCTTCCTGCCAAAGGCGCTGCTGGGATCACAACAGCAGGGAGACGGGATAAGGTAAAGTGCGGAAAGGCCAGTAATCCATACAAAGATCTAACCTTTCAGGTTATGATAGGAATGTAATTCTTTACTGTGTTTCTTCATAAAGGAAAGATCAAGTGATTTGAACAATTTCATTCCTACTCAGAGTAAGTCTTCAAAAACCATGCACTTTTCAAAATCTATTCACAATTTGGAATTTAATGTGCACCAAATATACACAGGGTTATTTCACATTGAAAAGCACATTTTCTACAAAGAAAATAATATTTCTATGAAGGTTTTCTACAAAGGAAATGCCATGTTTTGAACAAAACAACCACATTTGAATTTTTCACAGAGTAAGTCTGAAATGGTGGAGATTCTCTCACTCCATCATATTCTTCTCATCAGGGTTTCTCAATACAGTCATCCCTCCACATTAGCTACGGTTCAGGGCACAGGACCTCCATGAAAGTGGGAAAACTGTGAATAACTTTAGGACCTCCCAAACCATTTTAACACACAAAAAAAGTATGATCACCATATTCAACCCACCATGGATTCCTTTGAGGCATCAGAGTTCCTTCACAAGCCAGAAGTATGTGTCTGGTGGGGATTACTGCCACCTCCATTGTTGCCCCATACCATTTTTAATAGGGAATTACAAGCCTCATTCACAGTTTCTCAGTGTCATAAGGCTTATAGTCTCTATTAGAAATAGCACAGGGAGGCAGCAAAGTTGACAGCAAATAATCCGCAAATAATCAAATCAGCAAAAGTGAAACCCACAAATGTGGAGGGTTGACTGTACTTGAAAAACATGTTATTTGACCATTTTGCAAACATTTTTAGATATTCTTTCCATCTCTAGTTAATTATCTTTATTTCTGGTCTTTTTATATACCTGGTGAATTAGCACGCCTCTAGCCTAGTTTAGTTCTTGTTCTCTTCCTAGTAATATTGGCCATAACAAGGAGGATATTTAATAACATTACAATCTTTATGTTTATTATCTCAAAAGGTTTCCTGAAACAGTGGTACCTGATGCATTCAACATTCTTCCACCCTAATTCACATATTAACAGCAAGTCACATTTGTTCTCAATAGAACTCCCTTCCAAACCATATTTTAATTCTTCAGAAAACATTAGGGTTTTTTCATACTATTTTATTATTTTTATTTTGGCCACTGTACTATATCATCAGCATGGTGTGGGGGGCAAGGAAAGAAATATAAGCATATATTGCTTGATATACTTAGAAGAGTGAATCTAGCCTTATCATTTCAAGTGTCTATTCGACTGGAATGTCTAACAGTGTGACCAAAACAACATTCAGCAACGTTAATTTGGATCCAGGATACCCATATCAAAGATGCCATCATCATCATCATCATCATCATCATCATCATCATCATCATTAGACATAAAGCACAAAGCATTCTAATTACTTATCTGCTATAATTTTCCCATGGCACATTGCAGAACACATGATTCTCCAAAATATACTGATTTCTTTTGATGGAAAGGGCACATGATGTAGGCTGACACAGACCTACAACAGTCAGAGTACTTATCTTCAGTCAATATGTATTAGCATTCGTCTTAGACAATTGCCTCTTCTACATGTTTTCCATATGATCCACTGCACCCAGCATACAATTTTGTTCATTTTTTTAATACACTAGAGTATATAAAAGTTACTTTGGGGGAGTGTAGTTTAAGCTCTGTAATTTTCCTGTATTCCGCTTTTAGCCAAGGTTGATTCCCAGAGTATCTTACAATACAGTCTACAAAAGGAATATGTGGTGGATTTTATAGCAGTCTAATCAGGCCCCAGATGAGTGATACATGTCTTCTTCCTTATAAATAGAGATCAGCAGTGGCTGATGATAAGCTTGCCAGTCCACAGAAACACTTCACCTCAGCATCTTCAGAATTTTCTGGTCCCTAGTAGGTAGTCACATTGTTCAGTTTCTAAGCTTTTCTCTCAAGAGGGAAGGAACAGGAGGATACAGAGCGACTATGGAGATGGCTAATGAGAAATATTATGTATTTATTTAATGTATATCTTGCCTAAAGGTGGCTTACAATATCAACTGTAGATTATGATGTTGTATATAAGAATCTGAATTGATCAATGTTCCAGCAATTCTTTCTGCACTGAATTTTTGAGATAACTCACTACCTTCAATCCCTTGCTGGAAAATAAGGTTTAGCTTTCACCCCCAAAAGTCAGCACAAAGTTTCTTATTTCTCATCATTCTTATCATTTGGTAACACAGAGACAGTTTTCTGTGTCAAACTTGATTGCCCAAACATTCTTTCTGCCACCATTTGGACTGTTTCATGTCTTTGTTCCTTCATCATCTCTTGGTCCCAGGATTTTCTTTTTAACATATCTGAACAGCTACCAATAAATTTTGCTGGCTGCCATTAGAAGTCTAGCATTTCTTCTGCTGACCTTTTGTTCTTCCCGTACTTGAAAATGTCCTTATTAATCACAACCTCTGGTGTAATCTTCTCTTCACTCTCCACCTTTGCTTTTCTTATCATTTTTTATACTTCACTTCATTCTGTAATCTTTCTAGCTCTTCTTTGTGCTTGATGTGTTATACCTCTCACATAATAGCCCTTTCTTTCCTGATATGCTTTTGACTATATTAATCTCCTTTTCTTGATGCAATTATTAAGAAATTCTGTATTGGCACTTTGGTCATAATTTTACTTATTTTTTAACCCTTCCTGTCCTCTCTTGCCCTGCTGCTATTACTTTTGTGCACTTCATTTCCATGGCTTTTTTCCAAAGCTGAAATCTAGGCCTCCTGAATTTCAGACAGCCAGTTCAGCCAGTTCAGCTCTAAATGGACTCATTACAACCAGCAAATCAAGGAACTTTCACATAAAACCACAAGAGGACTCTGTTCCTTTGTATGTCTCTGTTCCTTCTGGATAAAATCAACCAGGGTCTTTTGTAAATGTCTTGTAATGAAATCTTCACTAGATTTCCCCAACATAACAGAAAATAAAAAGAATCCATCTCGTTCAGGAGAACATCCATTAGTTTCTCCTGATTTAATTGGCAAAGTGATGCCACCTCTAATAATAGTGAAAATGTACAATGAACCCACTTTTTTGGGGATGGACCTTTTGGTTTTTGTATGGAGAATGTAACTCAAGCTATAACAAGGGATCAGCTTTCTATGAGTCTGCCTCTATCATTTCAGCCTTACTTTAGGATTAAGTTTGCTATCAGTTTTCAGTTAAATTCCTGTGTCTATTGCCAGGTTCGTTTGTTTTTTTAAAAAAGTGACTTTGATGAGCCTCTTCATCTTCAGATGTTCTCTAGTGTAGGTAAATTCTGTGTTTACAAATATTGAAATAAATGTCTCTCTTCAGAACAACCAAAATTAGAAGACCTAGGAAAAGACCTCTGGTTTCTCCTATATGTAAAAAAATATATGCTATAGCTGACCTATAGATGAATGGATCAACCTGTTTTAGATCCATGCTTTGTTCAGTCCTGTTTCTATACTGATGTAGAAAAAGAAGTTTTAAAAAAGTATAAATACATTTTCTTTTAAATATGCATTTTGAACAATTTTAGCCCAAAATAACCCTCACATTGTTCAAAACACACTTGAAAAAATTTTTGAGATAAGCTGCATTGGAAAATTGGTAAAGTGCAAAATCTGAAGGTTAATCACATTCCAGTTCTCACATTATTCTGAAGGTGAATCGGATCAGTTCACTCCAGAATTTGCAAAGACTGAATTCCTCTAGAAAACCCCAGTCCAAGAAATATTATATAAAACATTTATGGGAACCTGACTTCTTTCAGGAAGAAATATGTAAAAAATAAAATCTGATATAATGTTCTGATCTTCAAGATTCACACTGACACTGAAAGATGTCCCCTGCTAGGTAAAATACAGTGACTGGGATTTTAAAAAGACAGATATGCATGCTGAAGAAAATTGTACTTGAAACCAGAGCTTTGTTCATTCTGCTTTGTTTCAGTGCAGCCATTCCTACTGCCAAAGTGCCAAGCTATTTTAAAGCAAGTAGTGGCTTCTTTCTTCAGTGGTGGGAACGAAACAAAGCTTGGAAGTAATGCACTAAAAGTAATCATATTACCTGTATCATTATATTTTTCTGGCCATGCTAGCTAAAGAATTCTGGGTGTTGTAATAATAATAATAATAAAAAAATTTCCAACCTTTTGCCCTAACTTTCATGTCTGTTAGCTCAGGGGTTTGATAGGTCAGGGACAGCCTTTAGCTAGTAGAGGTGTGCTCTGGGGTGGAGGCTGTCTTGTGTGGAGCTCCATGTGTGGAAGGCTTATGTTGTCATTGTTCCTGCTGGGGGCAGGAGTCAGAGACAGCTATGAATATCAGCTACAGAATGTCAAGCATAGAAAATCCCTGACTTTATTGCTATTTTCTTACATCCATATTTTATTTTCAGTTCAACATATTGTCTTACAAATAGAGGTACTGACTTGGTTGACTGAGAATACCAGTTTTCTGTGTGGTCAGAAAGTGAAAATACGTGACTACTGAGATGTTTCTAGCTGAATGGATTTCCAGAGTTAGAGACCAAATATACAATGCTTTGATTCTCACATGTGGACATTTTAGTTAAGCTGCAGTTGATCAGAAGATAACCAATGCCCCCATTCAATTTGCTTTTGCTCCCCACCTCCTTCCCGCTTCATTAGGAAATTGCTATTTGGATTGTGTTAATATCGCCTTCTTGTATTATATCTTTGAAGTCTTCCATACCTATCCTTAAAGATGGGAGGAAAATGTTTTGTTTCTCAAAAAGAACTTATTCAAAGCAAGCAGTTTGGGCCATTCTGTACTGGTTGATAATATATAATTATAGATTTGCCAGTATGTCTGGCAGCATAGTTTAGGAAGTTTTTTGTAGGCTTTGTAAGAGAGAACTACTTGTTCCTTCATTGGTTTTGTTCCAAGGGAGGATTATGGAAAGTTAAATCTCTAGAATCACTTACTTGGCATCTCATTCCTTAGAGGCCTCATAAATCGCAGCAGTTAGATATTCTCTGAAATATGTTCATGCAGCTCCTCATCTCAGCCACCACTGACATAAAAGGTGCACTTATCTGTTAAGATGTATATTTCTGTCACTGCTTCCTTTTTGGGGATTAGTACATTAATTGTTACTTTATCACATATGTCTCCCACCTTGCTCTCTGATATGAAAACAAAATAGCCTTATGAAAACATTAATCACTTGCTTGCCGCTGTACACCCAAAAATTGCTTCCAGCAATGTTAAACAAAAGTTTGGGGTGGGAAAAGAGAAGAGATATGAATGAAAGACAAATATGTTTATTTTCTTGTGAAAATCTGTTTTCAAAAGCTCCTGTCATCATTTTAATTAAACTTTTCCAGGCATAACCAGAATTCAAACTTAAAACCAGCTATTGAGGTCAGTTCAGACTATATTGCTGCCCAAGGCAAAATACCCGGTGCTGCTTTCTGCATTCCATGTTGAGAAGCTGACCTGATTAGGTACTCAATTGACTTTCTAGTTATAGGCAAGTCTTCACACCTAGTGTAAAAAGCCAGTTTAAATTATGGAAAGCAGGGCCTATAGCAAATATAACTCTTATCTCCAACATTTCACTCTGTCCTCTGCTCCTTGGGATCATTTTGCCTCATGGTAGGACCTCATGGTAGGATTAGCCCTGGTAGCCGTAGATATCCATAGGAAGAAAATTAAACTTTCTCGTGTTACTATGGAACTAATACAGACCAATACAATCTGCTCCTGTGGTAGAGTGGCAAATTGCACCACCATCCACCACAGTAAAAAAAAACATAATACCTATGTTATCAAAGTTATTTTGTCAGATAAAGCAGAAAATTACACAAGCCCCTTCCCCCACACACATTTCAGCTATAAAAAATACTTTAAAAATTGATAACTGAGAAGTTTCTGTTCCTTCATGACAACCAAAACTCAGTACAGTAGGCTGGGGCAACGCTGTCAAATAAAAGGGACAGCCATGGAAAGGAATAGGCAGGTATGTCCAAGCAAGAAATGTAGAGGAGAATTAGTACTAATGTTAGAAATCTCTCATCTACTCTGATTCAGATCTCCCCCCAACAAAAAAAAAGCCACTATGGTGCGGTTGTTTTGAGCATTGGACTAAGAGTTTTCCACACAATGACGCTGTCTCACATCGTCCCATTGCAATCCTGGCAGCACCTCTGGCAAGATGGGAGTGTGTCTTCAATGCACCCCTCTGCACCTGACCAGCTTCCTGCAGAATGGAGTATGAGAGACACGCTCTTTCCTTCCTCACTGCAGCTGGCTTCCTTCCCATGCTACAGTGGGGAAGAAAGCACATGATTACACTCTCAGCCCTTCTACATGGCCAGCTGCTATGGAAGACTCACACGATCAGGGGCCATTGATGGAGTTTTTCTATCAATAATATACCCCGTAATTGTACCTGCTGGTGATGCGAGAAAGACAGGATCATGACAACATCGTGTGGAAACATCATCATGGTCCCACTCCTCTCATGTCCTAATGCTGGGGGGATGCCATCCTGTGGAAAGAGCCTAAGACTCTGGAAACCAGGATTCAAATTCCCATTCATCTCTGTAAACTCACTGAGTGACCTTGGGTAACTCTCTCAACCTCAGAGGGAGGCAAAGGTACCTATCCCAAAACAAATCTCCCCAAGACAACCCTATGATAGATTTGCCTTAAGATCAGAAGTCAAAAACAACTTGAAGGTGCTCAACCACAACAGCAACAAAAATACATAGGTTATTGTTTACCTGTCATCCTGTTTTATAACAACTTATGATAACTTCAGAAACAATTCATAAGAATCCTGAAATTTCTCATGTATGGGAAAACTTAGTACATCAAGTTACAAATAAACACATATTGAGTATTCTGTGTTATTTTCCCTTGATGAACTTTTGATTGGCACTTTTGAATAAAACCCATTCACAACAATAAGTAAAAAAATAAATAGGGAAAAAATTAAAAAGGCGATGAAAGGGAAGGCAAAACATAGCTGTAACTTGAATGATTTATTGTCTGTCCATATTAAGTGCTGAAGCTGAAAAGGTAAAATTAGTCATTCTTCAATATGATTATAATGTTCAATGCAAACACATAAAGCAAAGAGTGAGGCACTAGGAATAAGAAATTTGTCAAGAAAATATATTGCATACTTAGAGGAATGGAAAGACAGATAGCCTGTCATTTAACCTACTTCAAAAAAGCCTCCATCATAAGCTATAGTCAGTGCAAATTGGAAGCAATTCACATGAAGCCATCAGTTGGAACATATTCTGAAGAGGTTTAATGAAGTGATAATCTTGTATCTTTCCAATGCTGTCCAGAAGAAAAAAAAACCTCAAAAGTTTGTGAAAAAAAATCTTTTGTGTTTAAAAGTGTAACAGACTGAGTCACACCTACAATACAAGATCTTTATTGCGGTGTGCAGCTTTCTACATAGATTTATTGTATCTTTTGGATCTTACTAAGTATCAAAAACATTTTGAATACACTAATTGCATTGATTGAAAATAATGTGTTACTTACTACTTTAAGAGCCTCAAACTAATATTGTTGTGTTACTTGAAACTGATTTGAAATCAGTAATTAGTCTTTAACTGAAGCTAAAGTACTTATAATAGGATACTGGTGAAAAATGTTCCTTTACTAAAAGATTGGTATCTAATGGTTTAGAACATTTCAGTTTGATGACCAAACAGTTTTACAGGCATGGGAGATCAAAATATAAACTGACAAAATTATGGAAAAAAATATTTATTACATTCTCTAGTTAATCCCATTATTTTGCACAAAGGGTCAAATCTTTCATCTTTAGTCAATCATATGAATATATTTTTCTGGTGTTTGAAGCTGGTCCTATCAGTACCTTTAAAAAAAATATAATTAACTATGTATCTTGTTCTATAATGATCTATAAGCCTCCATGAGAAATCTCTTCCCTAAAAATGCCTTAAAACTATATAAGGTAAATAAAATCTATGTGTCATTGTGAAGATGAAATACTGTTAGAACGATAAGTACTAGTGGTTCCCCAAGCAATATTCTTCATATTTAGTCCAGTGGCTAGAAAGGATTCTCAGAACCAAAAGAGCCAAAGTGTTGCCTATTCCCATTTTTCCTAATAGGTACCAATAATTTTCTCCTTCAACTGCTTATGCAAGCAGGTATTTAAATTACCTGGAGTCTGAGTTTACATCTTTGCAAGAGTGAGGAGCCAAAACGTTTTGGCTAACATGTGATCCCCACCAATGACACTACCTTTCTCTTGTGGTGGGATTGCATTCTCCTCTGAGGCAAGAGGCTGTGCTAACTGATGCAGTATTTCTGGTAGAGTCTCCCATGTCAGGCAGGCTTTTGCTGAGTAGTCAGACTAAATGTGCCAAAGAGCTACTGTGCAGCGCCAGTAGTTGGGGGATGTGATGACACTGGCGGAAGATTTCTTAGAGGCAACAACAGTGGCATCAGAGCTAATGCTTTTTAGGACTCCACAGAAGGAGGCACAGAAAGCACCCTTTGAATGTCTTTTACCAAGAAAACCCTATGATGAGACAAACCAAAAGGAAACAAGAGAGACTGCCAAAAGATGGGATGGTACCCATCTAGCTACTGGTGAAAAGCACAGCATACTTACAAGTAGTGCTGTGGCTAATGATGGAACTGCACCCAGGCTGAAAGGACTTTCATCTGTTGATGTGATCAGAAGTGAAAGGAAGGTTCCTTTCCTAGCCATCTGTGATGTAGCCTTCCTCTTTTCCTACAGCCTTCCACTTTCCCAAGCATTATTGTCTTTTCTAGTGAGTCATGTCTTCTCATGATATGGCCCAAGTATGACAGCCTCATGTGCCCTTCCACATGCTTAGGGTCAAATAATGAAGAAAGAGAATTTTGCAAGGCCAACAATTCATTCATCACAAACACATTCTTCAAGCAACCCAAGAAGAGATTGTGTACATGGATATCATGGATATCACCTGATGCCCAGTATAGAAATGAAGCAGACTACATAATCAGAAGCAGAAGGTGGAGAAGCTCCATTGTCTCTGCAAAAACAAGACCAGGAGCAGACTGTGGCACAGACCATGAACTACAAATAGAAAAAGTTAGAGTAAAACTAAAGAACACTAAACCAACCATCATGTTGAAATACAACCAAAAACCCCATAGAATTTATAGATAATGTGAAAAATAGATTTGCAATATTAAACCTAATTGACTAGGAGCCAGAAGAACTCTGGACTGGAACCACTATAATGATTGATGCAGAGAAATAAAAGATGATGACAACAACAACAACAAGAGAAAACCAAGAGACCTCTTCTACAAGATCAGAGAAATCAAAGGGCAATTTAAAGCAAAGGATGTTCTGTGGCCAGCAAGGGAACACATTACATGACCAAGTAGAAATAAATAAATGATGGAAACAAAACACACAGAAAAACTATATAAAAGAAATGAAAGGATAAGACAGTCATTCCAGAAAGAAGTATATCAGGATGAATTATGAATATTGGAAAGTGAAAGTAAAGCTGCATTCAGAGTACATGGGACAAGTAAATCACCAGGAACAGATGGCATACCAATAGAAAAGCTTCAGTATACAAAGACAGTATTTGCCCTAGTTCTAACTATAAACTGTCAACAAACATGGAAAACAAAATAATGGTGCAGAGATTAAAACATTCAATATACATTCCAGTCCCCAAGAAAGTGGACACCAAGAATTGAAGTAACCACAGGACCATTGCATCAGTTTCCCATGCAAGCAATGTCATGCTGAAAATTCTACAGCAAAGATATCTTCCATGTTTGGAGAAAAACATGTTAGGTGTCCAAGCTGAGTTCAGGAAAGGAAAAGGCACTAGGGATCATATTGCAAACATATATTGGAAAATGAAGCGTGCGCGCACACACAGAGACACATACACACACAAATCACAAGAAGATCACCTGTGCTTCATAGATTATATCAAAGCCTTTCTTATTTTCTTTGATATCCTTGATAATGAGGGTTCTTTTTTGAATATGAGAATGTTACATTCACACAGTAGACATTTATGGCTATTTTGTATTTAAGAAGTTTGTTAAACAATAATAACTTTATCAAGAATGAAGATATTTAAGATATTTTCAATTGGGTTAATGTATGATCTATTTTTTATAATTTGATGAGCTCATTTCTCATAAATGCCATTTTCAAACTTTTCAATTTCTTCTCATATTGCTAATGGAGGGCTAAATGTAACCATCAGACAACAAACTGGTGCTTCATCAGTGGGGGGAATCCATTTAAGTGTAATTTTGTCAATTGTTCATATTATGGATATATGTTATGTATAATATTTGTATATTGAATGTAAGTATATGTTTTGTATACATTTTGCTCTGTTTTGTCATATTAACTACAGTGTTTGCTGTATTCTGTTTTGTTTCTCCTTATCTTAATAAAAATATATTTAAAAAAAAGATTATAGCAAAATCTTTCATTGTGTAGATTATGAGAGATTATGGATCTTAAAGAAATGGCTGTGCAACAACATTTGATTGTCCTGATATGTAACCTGCATGCAGGACAAGAGGCTACAGTTAGGAGAGAACATGGAGAAATGGAATGGTTTCCAACTGGCAAGGTTGTCAGGCATGACTGCATTTTATCACCCTACCTGTTTGACTCAGAGGAACGAGGTGTGAAAATTGGAGGAAAGAATATCAACAATTTAAGATGTGCAAATGGTACCATACTGCTAGCAGAAAACAGCAACAATTTTGGAACAATTACTGAAGAAAGAAAGGCAGAAAGTGCAAAGGCAGCTTTACCATTGAACATTAAGAAAACAAAAATAATCATCACAGATGATTTATATAAGCTTAAAGTAGACAATGAAGACATTGAAATAGTTCAAGATTTTCCATACTTTGTCTTAGTTTTTAAACAGAATGGAGACTGTAGTCAAGAAATCAGAAGACGACTAGGATTTGGAAGGGCAGCTATGAAGGAACTAGCCACCATCTTGAAGTGTAAAGATGTATCATTGAATACTGAAGTTAGGATTGTCCATGCTGTCATATTCTGATTTCTCTGTACAATTGTAAAAGCTGGACAGTGAAGAAAGCTGATAGGAAGAAATTCAAATGCTTTGAAATGTGCTGCTGGAGAAGAGTTCTATAGATACCTTGGCATGCTAAAAAGACAATTGAATGGGTCCTAGGGCAAATCAAGCCTGGATTCTCCCTAGAAATCAAGATGACTAAATTAAGGCTGCCATACTTGGGCCATATCATGAGAAGACACAACTCACTAGAAAAAAGAATAATGCTTGGAAAGGTGGAAGGCAGTAGTGAAAGAGGAAGTCCATATCACAGACAGATAGATTTAATCAAGGAAGACATGTCCCTAAATCTGCAAGACATGAACAGGGTGGTTGATGATAGGGTGGCTCAGACATCTCTTATACATAGGGTTGCCATGTCAAAGTGAAGGGGTTAAATCCAAGGAATTGCTACTTGAATAGGAAAAATAAGCGAATTGAATTGAGTCTCTGAGTGAAATAGCAGATGTCTTTGTCTTATCTCAATTTTAAAGAATGGCCTTGCAACACTCACTCAGGTGTCTGGGAACTAAGAGGGAGTAGGCATACTCCCTACTACCTCATTTTGGCCATATGCATCATTTTGTATCATTTTCTAACTAACTCTTTGTTCTCTTCTGTACACGTGTGTGCTAAGTTAACCAAAGATCTTTTTCTTCTGTGATGGGCTGGCTAAATGAATGATTGATTGCTGACATAGAAGACCAAAGGTATATAGTGATGCTACCTTAATTAATCTGCATGACAATCCTGAAAATAGTTGTCGTCCTTGCGCAAGTAAATTGTTAACAATAAAAAAGGCTTTTTGATTTTTCCCTGGAAACCTGGTCTTCATCTCTTTTCTGGCCACAACAAAAGTAGACTTGACAGCAGTTAACAACAACATGAAATCAATTTGAATGTTTCTTATGAGCAATTCCTTTGTTCTTGGAAGGACTCTTATTCTTTTCCTTCTTTTGTCTTTTTTTTTTTTTCCTGAAGGAAACATGTTCAAGCTCAATTAAGGCTCCAGTGCATCACTTAACAATTTCATTATATACTTCAAT
The DNA here is from genome assembly GCA_948472985.1 of Iguana delicatissima. Lineage (NCBI taxonomy): Eukaryota > Metazoa > Chordata > Lepidosauria > Squamata > Iguanidae > Iguana > Iguana delicatissima. The sequence goes on along the minus strand of CAOKZL010000098.1, from coordinate 2,696,135 downwards.
ATTAAGACTTGACAAGTGCAAATGTCAGATCTCAAAACATTACAATACTGCCTAGAACAATCCACACTAAATGCAAGCTAATTACTTCTTTTTTAAAAAAAAGTAATTCAAGAATACTGTTTATGCATTTGTTATAATTGTTGGGCTCATAAACCTCTTAGACAATCTTAGACAATGTATATTCAAGAACACTTGTGACTGAGGGCTGTATATCAGTTTTATCCTGTTAAAGTAGCAGGAGGCTCAGGAGCCTGAATGAGGGCACAGAAATCTTGTAATTGCATATTTAATTAGTGTTCTGGAAAGCTGGTATTTGACATTATGGAAGCTTTTGAATCCTAACAAATCATCTGCTTTTCTCCTTAAATTTCCTTCAGACTTGACTTGAGCAGAGCAAGCTGTAATTCTGTCCTCCCTTTTCCCATTCTCGCTTCAAAAGGACAGCAACCAGCATTATTTCATTCAGAGGGAAAACCAAAGTGGCAGGACAACTGAAGTAGTATTGACTTTTGGGTAAACATGAAAACTTCAAAACAGCAAGCTTTGAAGTCTCGCACAATTTATTGTTTGCTGACTAGCTGGCTGGCAGTGCAGGAAGATTACAGAGGGAAAAACAAGAAGGGTTATGTTTGGCTGCTACAAATACATAATTTACAAAAGCTACACTTTATTCAGCAAGCAGGAGCTGAGTGGAAATATGTGCATAAACCTTTAGCTTTATGTCCATGGTAAAACAACAATCTTGACAACAATGTACTGCTCTGTTTGGAGACTTTGCTCTATAGCCTGTAGAAAATTTAACCAAGCCAATATGTCTCTTGCAACTGTTGAATTGTCCCTTTTGCAAGGCCGCTTGACACAAAGGCTTGCTTGGAATAGTATGTTGCCTCAGAAACAGAAGCCTCCCTGGAGGTTCTCTCTTTCTCCAGCTAAAACTAAGCTAAAACTAACACTGTTGACCTTGCAGCTATGCACACGTTATTTGTGGATGGATAAATAAATTCCTGTGCCATAAAATGCAATCTAAAAAAATAAACCAGAACATCTTCAAATATTGCAAAGTGATTTTTTTTCAAAAATATATAAGCATGTTTTACAGGTAAAAATTAGAAATAAACACGCTAGTGTTTTCACACATATTGCTAGATTAGGTATGTTAATAAAACCTGTTTGGGTCACATTTCTGTGTGCAGGTTTTGCAGCTTCTGAGACTGGCAATAGAATTGTCTTGGCAAGCCACATACCTCTGAGATTCAGGATGAGGAAACTGTGCAAAAAAATTATGCAAAAACAATCATGTGTATATTTTAGAAATGTTCCTAATGATAAACATGTGTAGTTGGAAAATGCAAAAAGCTGTTTCAGTCAAAGAAGAAATGCATACAAAAATGTATACATTAGAAGAGGTTTACGAAAATGCACATACACTAGAAAAAAATATGTCAGACACCCCCATCCCACAAATTTCCATGTATGAAAAGAAGGCATTTTATAAAATCTGAAAAGAACCTTGAATGAAATAAAAAAGCTGATTATATTCTGAAAAAACTCAGTGAGAATGATTGTGACAGATTTTCTCTCCATCTTCATACTTGATATTTCTATAGTGCTTCCCTCTAAACAAAATGTTATGAAAATACTTACCCATAGGTTATGGCAGTATTGCAGATTTGTTTCTCAATAGTGGTAAGGTCTGAGACACGTGTCTGCATTATCATGCCTATATTTTCCCTAACTGTAGCTTTAACTGCCTAACAAATTACATCTAGCTCTCTAGAAATCCTGGACTACAATTCCCATAATCCCTTCCCAGTGATGATACCAGCAATTTTAAACATTTGCAAAATAAAAGGTACTTCAACTCTGTCCTAGGAGGAAGAGGTGGGACTGGCATATCTTAGGTGAAATACATCTAAAGCAGTGGTTCTCAAACTGTGGGGCAAGACTCTACAGTGCAATAATAGTTCAAGGGGGGCTAGGGGGGAAAGTCAGCCTGCAAGTACAGGAAATATGAAAAAGACAAGCCAGCCTCTCTCTCATTCTTTGTCTCTCTCTCTGTCTCTCTGTGTTTACCATTGAGGATTGTCTGGGTGCTCTGTAAAAGGGTGACAAAAAGCATCTTCCCTGTTATGCCTTCCTCCAACCTCAGACATAGCAAAAATCAGCTTGTCTTTTGTTATGATTTTCCCACTCAATTTCTCCAAACATTTCAGCATTGGTGCAGCAGCTGAATGCCCCCTAGCGACCATGAGAACTCACCATTAAGACGGGGATTCATGTGGCACAAGGGGCCTGTAAGTGAGAGGAGAGAGGTGTAGGATAGTGTTATCACCGTGAACTGGCCTGGCCTTTGGTAACCTTTAGATATCATTCTGATAATTTGGCCCTGCTCTGCCACCAGCCAAGTGTTTGTGAGGCCACCGAACAAGCGCGAAGCTAGGCGTGGCTATTATTCTGCTGAGTCACATTTGTTTACCAAGGCAAGCCAGAAACTGCCAGATCTGCTTTAGGGGACCTCCCAAAACAAACACCTTCATTACGGATGCGTACTAAAACAAAGAGACCTCTGCCCTGAGAGGGCACCCTGGCGAGCTAACTGCTTAACTGCCGAGCTAGCCGCATCTACAGGTTGGCCATACTATTGTCAATTCGGTCCATAACTCAATCATGTAAATTCTGACCTTTCGGAGACATTGTCTCCAGTCCAGAACTCATTGTTTTCGCTCAAGACCAGACTAGCCCATGGTCATTCCTTCCCCTATAAAAATCCCCAGTTCTGAGAGTTCCTTGGATCTCTCGCTGGAATGCTTGGACTTCATTGAACTTCCACCCTACCTTACTGCTGCTTCTTCTGCGAGCTCCCCTCAACCACCACGCCGGGTTTCCTTCTCTTCAGTTGGGTTTCCCCAGGACTGCGAGATTGGTGACGTATCACCCATTCCCCAAAACTCTCTTTTCCTTTTCTTATCTAGTAGTGAGGCTGTTTTTTCTTAATAATTGCTTAATAAATATTATTGCTAGTTTGAATTATTTTGTCTGCTCACTGACCCGACGCTGTATACATAGGGTAAAAGATCCCCACTAAGTTACCCTGCCTCTCGTTAGCCAAGAGAGTGCTCAGGCTAATTTCCCCACCTTTACTTGGTTTGTTTTGGTTGTTTGGATGCCCCTCCCAGATCCCCCAAGTCACAGGGTAACAATAGGACATGGGGGTGATGTGGAGCAGAGGGAATAGCATCCTCAAGTCAGATGTAAAGGGAGTCACAGGGTAAAAAGTTTGAGAACCACTGATATCAGGCAAGGGTGGACAGACTATGGCCATTTCCACACTATCTGTTTTAGTGCTATTATTCCACTTTCAACATCTGTATGGAATCCTGGGGTTTACAGTTTAGGGAGGGGCATTTAGAATTCTCAGCCAGAGAGCTCTTTGGCCTCAGTAAACTACAAACCCCAGAATGCCACAGGGCGATGAAAGTGGAATAATAGCACTATAATCACGTAGCATGGAAATGGCCTCTGACTCTCAAAATGTTGTTGGATCTCTGTGGCCATCCACCTCAATCAGTATATGTAGTGATCAGGAATCATGGGAACTGCTGTCCAAGAACACTGAGAGAACCACAACTTCCTATCTCTGCCCTAAATTCACTTAAGCAGCAACCCTAAACAATTTTAATGAGTAACTCCCATTGAATAAAATGACACTAACTTCCAATTAACTTGCACAGGATTGAACTGGATCATAGCCTCTGTTTGAAAGAGCTCTTATGTGTGAGCACTTATAAAATATTGTGTTGAAATGAATGGAAAACTTGTTATCAAGTTGTAGTCAACAGGTGCACTCCCATTTCTGATTCCCCATTTTGTCCACTGTATGGGTTCTCCCCTTTAACTGCATTTTATACTTTTGCAGAATTTGTCATTCCCCACAGATACATTTGTCTGTTTTTCAAAGGCATGTTCTTCTGTAAGACACCCTGTTTTCCCTCTCTTTTTATATTTCTTTTTCTGCTTCTTTTGAAAAAAGCTCACCAAAAAGAAAGCTTTGCTAAGCACAGAATTGTGGGATCCTTGGGGTAAGGAAATGAAATAGCATGTATCTAGCTTATCTCAAGCAACTGATAAAAATGAATGAGAGAGAAAGTAAGGGGTTGCCATCAAATTATCTTTCCCACCATTCCTTTCATGAAGATTATTATCTCCAGACTCCATTTTGACATGTGATGGGGGAAAAAACATTCTCATTCTATACCAATTGACATTGCTTAAAATGTGAATGGTAAACTTGATCGGAAAAGCAATTATGGCAAAATCATATACCTTTCTAGTCAGAAGTGAGATCCACAGAACTCAAAAGGACTTATTCCCAAGGACTGCAACTTCACTTATCATCTTTTCTTATATTATTTCTTTGCTTTAAGCAGTCTTCTCCCCACTTGACCAACCTCTGATACGTTAGCCAAGCTGAGTCAAAAGAGTGCTTAAAACAAAGTACCTAGAGAGATGGTGAGGCAAGGGGTTGTGTTTCACTACTTTTCCTCCCATACTTTTTTGTTTTGTATACAATGGACCATCGCTATCCCACTGCTCTGTAGATATGTTCTTGCAAATACTTTGGTATTGACATGAGTGTTCAGGATGTACTGTATCTGTAGCTCATATTAGTTTCATATCATTTTAATTACTATGATTCCATCCATGAAATCCTGCAGTTTGCCGTTTGGGTGGTACTTAGTATTCTTTGCTAGAGAGTTTCAGTCTACTCCTCTGAACTGCAGTTCTTCACTACAAAATTAAACAACACTAGGCCCTCAGTATCTGCCATTCCACACCAACATTTGTGAACACTCAAGTCCCATTATATTTGATGGTGTATTAAAATGGCATCCTTTATATAAAATGGCAAAATCAAAGTTTGTTCTTTGGATTTTTTTTTTAATTGAATATTTTCAAGCCATGGCTAATGAATCCATGGATACAGAATTCCTGGATACAGAGGGCTGACTGTAATACAATTCTCCATCCTTCTTTTTTCAACATATCTGATGCTTTGCATTTCAGAGGAGATGAGTAGAGTTCTCTGCATATTACAGGGTTCCTTGGGATGGAACTGTGTCTGTTAAAAATGGTATGAAAGTAATTTAACTGTCAAGTCCCACTAGTGAGAAGAGGGATGCCCTGAAATGTTTGAGTAGGTCTCCCTCTTGCCCTCTCTTCCTACAAAGACAGTTTTGCAAGAAGAAGCAAGAATAATTTTGCAGATTAATCTTGTGTATGGATTCATTGTAACTGGTTTCATTCATTGTGAAATGGATAATTGCAGTCTTTGCTTCTAATAGGACAGTGTCTGTAACCTATGCACTAGCAAGCTTTATGCTGTTATGACTCTGTGATAACAGATTCAGTCCTTACAGTTCAGTATTGTAGGAATCATTCATAAGCACATCTATCCAAATATAAGCATCCCAGAGTTCAGTGGGGCTTTCATCCAGTTAAGTGTGCATGGGGCATTATTTTATTTGTCATATTCCACCTTTCATGAGAACCAGCATGGTGTAGTAGTGGGAATGTTGGACTAGGACTCCAAGAGACCAAGATCTGAATACTCATTCAGCTATGGAAAACTATGGTGTGACCCTGAGCAAGCTACACTCTCTCAGTCCTAAGAGAGAGGGAATGGTAAGCCTCTTTTGAAGAAATTCTGCCAAGAAAACTCTAGGATAGAGCCACTATACATCACACTCAATTTGAAGGCATATAACAACAACAATCTTTGTCCCAGAACTGGCAGACAAGGTGGGCTACAAGATGACGATAGAAATAAAAACAGAGATAAAAATAGATTAAAAGGTTTCTAATGTTAAAACACAGTTAAAACAATATTGATTAAGTAGCAATTTAAATGAATTCACTGGGGAAAAAAAACAAGGACCAATCTGTTACAAGTCTTTTCCCCAACAGCAATTCTGTTGCAAAAAGTCTGTCTGATTAGAAAGGTCATTGCCTGCAGAAAGACAACTGGGATGGGACAAGCCTAGTCTTATTCAGAACGGAATTCCACAGCCTGAGAACAGACACTGGGAAGGTCATATCTTATGTCCTCAATCAACAGTCTTTTGATAGTGACAAGACTGAGAGAAGGGTCTTTCCGCAAAGATCTCAGAGGCTAGGCAGGCTCATAGGGATGAATATGGTCCTTCAGATATAAGCTACCTTGGACTCTAGTCATAGCACTGGTAATGCAGAAATGATTTTATTCATAAATGTGAACAGATTTTTAAGCTCTCATCTGCAAGATCCTACAGCATAGCTTTCAAACTGTTGTTTTGTGACTTTTTAGTTGAATCATAATGCCATCTTCAGCATCTGTGTGTTCTCCAGCATTTTGCTATGTTTTGCTCTTTGCTGTCACTGTAGCATATTATAATCTTGATTATATGGGGCAATCTAAAAAGGTTAGTGGATATGGAGGATTATACTTCAGTGCAGGAAAATCGCTTTTCCAATATGTAATGCCAACATCAGTGACTATTGTCAGGCCTCCACTGGTGTTTACTTTTTAACTTCCAGCAGAAAAAGATAAAAGAAACTCTTCCATCCCTCCAGCATTTCTTCTCCTTTGATTTTGGCATGTGAATGTTTATAAATGGAGGAGGAGGAGGAGGAGGAGGGGAGGAGGCGGTGGAGAGGAGGAGGAGAAGATAGTAGTCAGACCTTCTTTATCATCTTAAATGTTCTATATTTTCTTTTCAGCTTTATAGTCTTTACAATTTTTATTGGTAAATGTCCATTGCTGCATACAGATAATAAAAGGAGCACCCCCAGTTTTGAATTGTTAAAGATACACTTTTCACTTCAGGCAAGATCATGTGGATATATTATAGATGAACTTAGTGGATTTTTTGTTTGTTTGTTTGTTTTGTTTTGTTTTGTTTTGTTTTAAGAGAAAATTAGTTTGGTAGTGATGACTAGCTTCCATTTCCAATGCAAACTATAGGGAATACCCAGTTTCCTGTGAGTCACTTGTAGATTTTTGTAAGGATGCTGGTGGGGATATCAACAATCTCATTATTGCTTCCATAAAACAAAAATGTGGCCTTGAGAGAAAGTGATTACTTTGTATTCTCAATGAAGAATTTAAATAGTCTCATATATCTATCAGGGTGTCTCATAGACGAGTTCCTGCTGGCAGTTTTCTCTACAAAGATAAAATCTCGCAAGTATGGGATCAATATTTTTGTGTGTAAAGGGAGGTAGACAAATAGATAAATAGTAATACAGAAGGGAAGCATAAAGTACTAGTCAGGAGAAAGATATTTTACAGTTGTGTTTATTTTAGCTTTTCATTGAATACAGTGGTGACTTGCCTAAAGTGTTAGCTAAGGCCTTCCATCTCATTTTCAAACAGGAGGCATTTTATTACATAATCTCACAAAACCTATGACATTGTACCTTTTATCACTTTTGTGTTTGGTTAAACCTCCCAGATGTAAAAAGCTGCCATCTATCAATTTTATGCTTTCTGTTTGGTGAAACTGGTGTTAGGAGAGATTGACAGAAGATCACAGTTAATTGTGAATATTTTAACAAGAGTATTAGCTCCAGTTTGAGTGTGTCAGCACTAATGCTAACTTAAGTAACAGAAAAAAGACAAATCCTAACTGGACTACTTTTCTGTAGTTCAGAATGCTTATCTTTGAAATATTGCCTCCCTGGTACTATAGTGACCTCAAAAATGAAAGTCAGACCACATGATACATTTTGCCTATAGTTAGAAAATATGCTCTCTCAAACGATGAAAGAGATCTGTTCGTCCCAGGATATGTGTTTCTTCAGTTCAGTATCTTTTAATCTTGTGGTCATTGGAAAGTAAACATGGGCTTAATTTGCATGTCTTATTACTGTAACAGGCAGTTCAGACAAAGAGGAAAAGAAGTCCCAGTGACAGGGCACGTGAATGCCCCTTAAAATGTAGTTTGACTCTGAGATTCATTTTTTTAAAAAAGGGAAGTCAATATAACAGGGCTTGGAAACATGTGTGACCTGCCAAATGTTTCTGGACTCCAGACATGCATCATCTCCTATACTAGCTAATACCAGGGAGAGTGCCACACATCTCCAAGCTCTGCAAAATAGAATGGATGAGCATCAAATCTCTGTCCATATTCCTGCATAGCCCTGCGAGTCAATCGCTGTCTTTTAGAATAGCTTGGATTATTGCTATGAGAATAAAATGGGATATATCACCAACTATTATGCATGTAGCTATTGCTTTTTTAGACAAGAGAGTATTGAAATGTAAGAGCTATAGCTATTTCTGCCAGAGTCTACAGAAAACAAGCAGCTTTTTTGTACTGATTCTGATCATGAGAGGGATAGTGTGGGAAGATAGGGATTCACTGGCTGGAATCTTCTTGTGGCTTTATACTGGTTTGACTCTTGTTTACATCAGTAGTTGTGGTCTTTACACTTTTGCATAAGGAGGTATTCAAGACTCAGAGGCAAATGAGTCCTTCTTCACCTATAGTACATTACACCCACAGTTCGTTCTCTCTCCCTCCAGAAGACGAATTGGAACAGCAGCTGCAACAGCCACCCGAATGTCAGTGCTGCCTCTTGTTATTCATGTAAAGATGTCAAACAGAATCTTGGCCTCTACCTGCATCTTTCAGGTCTTCAGGAACTATTTTAAAATAGAGACATTGACAGAATGTAGAATCATCATTGTTTTCAAAAGAAAAGGTAAAGCGATGGGAAGATCTGTCAGATAAAACAGAGCTGATTCACAGCAGCAGCAATAACAAGAGCAGTAGCTTTGCTTTGGGGCAAACTCGCAACTGCCAGTTTGCATTCACAATGATGGTGGCATTGGAAGCATCCCCATTCATTTCAATGGATCTTGCAGAACATTATCTGGTAGATTCTACCAAAATTGTCTAAGCTTGTCAGTCAGTCACAAGAATTCAGTCAGGAAAGGTTAGGAATAGAAAAGACATTGGGTTCATGTTTCTTTGTGTGTGCTGTCCATTTGACATCTTCCAGGACTGGCAATGCAGCAAAGTGCATCATTCATATATTTCCAAAGTTCATAACACAGATTCCAAGGCTTATGAGGCACTTTTGGTGAAAATCCAAATAGGAATGCAAAAGATGCAAAACAAATGAAACTGTCAGGTTCTTATATGATAGGCCAAGTATCTTCTCCTGTACTCCATGCAGCTCTTGTTTTGATAAATGTAGTCCTGTTAGAAATATATTTGAATTCACAGTTGAAAGTTATGAATAAACTGACTTTGCAAGAAAGAACAACCATTTTCCTAGAAATTATCCTGAGCTCATCCTCAAAGGCATTCTCCTTCTGAGGACTTGTCTGGAAAATCTAACTCCTGGAAAAATTCTGAGCTTAAATTTTCTCTGTGCTTTGCTATCCAGAGATGACTTTTTTCTTTAAAAAAAAGGTAAACTATTCTATAACATGTTTTAGTAATCTAAGAGTTGTTAAAGCATAAACGTTGATTTTTACACATTTAAGAAAATGCCTATATCTTTTCCCTACTCTGAACAGGTTTGGAGACAGAAAGAAAAATAATCTTTCATCTTTGAGTGTATGTATTTGTAGTCCTTAATAAGGATTGTATGATTTTTTTTTTAAAAAAAATGTATTGATGAAAACATACTGAAACAAAGGCCCTTTCCACTTGATGCACCCAACCTGCCATGGGGATGGCAGAAGGATGGAGTTGGGATGTTGCTTATGCACAATGTCATCCCAGTCCTACCCTTCTCCTTTCTCCAGATTGCACCACAAATCACTGACGAGTTTTCCTCGTCAATGATTAGTGATTACGCTATCCTCCCATCACTCATCCTGCACTTAACTTGTCTGCAGAGGCCCTGGAAGCACAATGGCTTTGCTTCCTGCCCCAGTGCAGCCTGGGACAGTACTCAGCTGCACTGCAGAAGGAAAAGGCATGGCCATCACACTTCCTGATTCCCAGAGCCATCCAGTGCGGAGGCTCCCCTCCTGGGAGAACCACTGCCACTATTATCATAACTGTAAGTATTCCCTTCCCTTTCATTTTTTCTGTTTTATTCTACTACAACCTGGCACTGGAATGGATTTAACTGGCATTGTTTACACAAGACACACAACACTGTGAAAATGCAGATATTTTTATTGTAAAGTTAGGAAAAACACTTTAACTTGTGGAATAGGTATTGATTATAACATGCAGGGTTCTTATAAGGATCACTATATGATACTGTCTATGAAAGACTGTAGAAATACATAGCAACATCTTCTGCCTTTCTTTCACTGCAAGAATTAAGACTGGGAGCATGACTACTTTGTGGAATTCTACATGGGAAACAAATAAGAATTTTCAGATTTTCAAGTTAATACCAGAACGTATGTCCTTCAGTAACTATTTGCTGGCTTTCCCTTGTAATGCTTGAGTAAAATTTGCACTTCAGAACTAGAGTTTCAGAAGAGCCTTATATTAAAAAAAAAAAAAAGGCAATGTGTTACATTTATACTCCTCAGGTCCCAAAACATAGTGAATTACAGTAACTGTTACCATTTTTCATGGGATTGTTTACATCTCAAATAGGAGTGGAACATTTAAATGCTACAACACATACTCCCCACCCATCCATCTTGCTGTTGCCTCAACACCTACAACAAAGCATGAAGCAGGAACACAAAAAGCATGTGATACTAAAGCGTGTGGTATTCATCCTGTACCATTCAAAACTAGAGATGGAAATAAGAGGTTACTGTTACAGCACAAAAAGGGTAAAGCTATCTTTCATTGTTACAAATCCATAATATTAAGCACCATAGCATAAATACAACTCCACACTTTGTATTATGTGATTTCACTTCTGAAAGTAATGATGTTGTAGGAGCTCCTACTAGTCCAAAAATACATAAGAAAGAAAAATGGTCTCAGTGGTTCATTTTTTTTAAAAAAAAACAAACTTCTTTACTTGAAGGGGAATAAATTTAAATCCTTATGGCATTCATCATGAATCTCAGCTCCTGTAATTACTTTTGCTCTGCAAATTCTTCTTTTGCATTGCAATTAGGTAGGATTTTATTTTTCAAGAAAACACCTTATTTCATCTAAAATTATGTGAATGTTGTTTTGAAAACTGCTGCATTCCACTGTGATACGGACAGCTCTTCCTGGTTAGTCTTTGAAGCTGTCCCTTTGTGTGCCCCAGTGATAGTCTCTCTTCCATCCTGTTTTCAGACACACCACACATCTTCACTACAGAATAAATGGTGCATTAACTGAAGAAAGTCAAGGAAAGTATCTGGCTTTGCAGATCCTTATTCCTTCCCTGCCATATTTGCCTTGACTCTTTAACAAGCCCATACTATTGTTTTCATTCACCAGTCCAAAATGTGGATGGGATCCTAGAGTGACCATTTTGTCATACTTTGGGAAGGACAGCCCTCTAGTTGATGATGTCACCCAGTTTAAGAAGACAGAGTGGGGACTTATGCATGACCAGTTACCAGCTGGACAGAAGATTAATCAGAAAACAGGTTATTTGATCAGAGCCTCCCCCACTATGGTGAGATGTACTGTTATTGTTAGATGTATTGATACTGTTGTCATGCATTCTATTTTTTGCGTATATAACAGCACATGCAAAGCATGTGATTTCATTATTTTGCAAAGTAGGGCATGTTTTAGGCTGACTAACATGGTGCCTGTGGGCATTAATGCTTGCACTTCCCCATTTGGAGGAGGAGGAGGAGGAAAAGAGGCAGATGGCTCCTTTATTTCCAAACTTTTCACTGAAACCCATATGACAAATAAAGATTAAGATGGTCATTAAAAAGCGGATAAGAGAAGGGTAATCAGAAGCATCTCAAAGAAATAGATGGAATGATAAGGAGGAGGTTCATTTGTTTGCACATTTTGCCTGTTCTGGCTTTGTTATGCTTCTGGTGTACAGGGTGTGCTATCTAATCTGTTTATTTTTGTACAATATGTGTTTGTCCTGGGTTGCATGTATTTATTGTGGTGGGAGTAGGTAATATCTGTTGTATACGCTTTATCTAGAATTTGGGGGGCTTTGAGGGGGGTCCTGTCAATATTTATTTGTTTTCCTCTCCCTCTCACCTCATGTTTTCAACCGTCACTACTTAGAATTTTGTGAAATTTTGTGAAACGGGTATCTGGGCTTTCTATGCGGTACCTGTTTTGATATTTGGAATTCACACTCATTCCTGCTTTGCACTCACTTTCTTGGCCAAATTACTGATGTCTGTCAGTTTGCTATTATGAAATGGGTGTTGGAGTAGAAAACTGTGGGTTTAAAAACACAGATTGAGAGGAGGGGCTTTGTGTTCTGGAACTCATACCTACATTCGCCACAACAATATGGGGGGGCTTAAAATGGAGGAAACTATTTTGCAGTTTTGTACTCATTTAGTGTACTCAGTGAGACTTGTTACAAATAAGTGTTTATGGGAGCAGACTATATGTTACTTAACAGTATTCTCTATTTTCACTTTCATGCTACTAAAATCTTGCTTCAAGACATCAGAATCTAATTTAACAACCTTAAGTAAGTATATGTACAGCATAATTATAGCAAATACTATAAATGCTTCTAGTGTATTTGGTGAAAATAACTTTTTATTAAATATTACTCAATGAATTTCTAACACACAAATCTATAGAATAGATCCATAAGCATCTATCTAGACTAATTATTTGTTCTGTAACTCTCAAAGGAACATAATAATTTACAAGTGTAATAAAAGAGTCAATATTCACACTGGCATACATATTAGCTTTAATTGTTATAAACCTGATGGGAAATCAGCTCATAAACTGATAGCAAGTGAAAACTATCAGTTAAGGCCTGAATGCTATTGTATATTTGGTGTTACCCACCTAACCCACCTAAAAACTATGTCCTGAGGGTCCTAATTATTTTATATCAAACATAGTGAGCCATAGAGATCTACTGGAAGGACACATTGGCAGTGGAGCTACGGAGATAGATAAAAAGAGTAGCCTGTTTTCTGTCACGCATCCTAGGTGAATCTTGCAAATGGCTCACAGGCCATTTGAATGGATTTTCAGCAGCAAACAGGAGACAATAAGTCTCTGGGAACAAATAAACAATGCAAACAGCCTGGAATGTGACACCTTGAGGTACGCATCTTGCAGGAAACTCATGTTGCAGGAAACTACAAGGATGCTTGGCTGTATTTTCTTTGAACTACAAAGCTGAAATCCATAAAAATGCAGCCAACTGGTCCCCAGGACATTTTTCTTTTCAGCTCTGTTTATCACTATAACTAGCCCCTTTTTTTCCTTTTTCTTTTTTCTTTTCTGAAGTTCTTCCAGACCTGCAAACCATGATGCTGGTAAGCTCCGCTCAACCTCAAAAGGTGTGGCTGAGATCAGCTTTTTGCTCATTTTCTTCCAGCTGAAGACTTCTGGATTGGTATAGTATTATCCCAAAACTATGTCTCTTTCTCTCTTAATTTTCACCTCTTTCTAAATTTCTATAGTCTTGTATGCTTGTTGGAGTGAGTGCAGCTGAGTGATTGTATGGGTTTTAACATCGATGTCAATAAAATACTTAAATTTGAACAGTTAGTCTGATTCTCTGTGATCCAACTCTGTAAACACTGGGCAAAAGATCCTTAATTACCCTGTCCTCTTTGCATTGCTAAAGCAGCATTCATAGCTAATTTTCCCCACAAGTGATAATTTTGACAGGCCTTGGGAATCCCCCTAAGGGGCCCCCAGCAAGCAGGGTAACAGAGGCAAAATTTGTGGTAGAGGTTACCAGAGAAACTTGATATCACATCTCCATTATTGGGAAGAAATTGAAAGGAGCTGAAATCAACTTTAGATTCTCCATCCTCAGACTCTGACTACCCTCATTCTAGTTTCTTTGGCAGCACAGACTTGATCAAGGGGGATCATAAAAGATAGAGGTATAATTTTATTTAGTGTCTACTGACTTTGCACAGTAACACCAAAAACTGGTTACTGGTCATCTGGCTGAAGGACTCTGGGATCTGTAGTCCAAAACTCTGAGTGCAGAGTTTTCACAAAGTCTGGTTAAATTACCAACATTAAATATAAAAGGAAAAGATTACTATTTTTTCCCCAGAAGATATAGATTTGCTCTGTCTGTCAATCTACTTTCCTGCAGAGAAGACAGAGACATGGGAGTCTCATGAATGAAGATTTCTTGATAGTTTCATTTTTACATTTGAAAGGAAACTGCTATGGAAAACTAGTACTAGCATCTAGGCCAGCCTTAGACAGAATGATGCAAATTCCTTAGGCAGCAGATGCGGAAGTATGAAGTATGATTAGAGGTAGTGGTGGACGCTGTCCTGGTGCCAATACTGAAATAAGATTCATCTCACAGTTTGGTCAGCTTTTGTACATGTAATCAGATGGTTAGGTGGAGAGGCATGACCCTCATCTTTTGCTTCAAGTGTCAGGCAACAAAATGTTTTGAGCCAGCCCTGGCTACAATATGAGAACAAAATCTGTTCCCCAATCTAAGGCCCTTTTCTCACGGCATTTCCAAAGTGAAAGGTCCCCTTGAGCATCGTGTAAATGTGAGCAGCAGTCCACACGACACACTCACATTTGCTCGACACTCAAGGGCCTAATGCACACACATTTTTTCATTTTCGGCTTAAAGCCGAAAATGCTGCATGGTTGCGCATCGCTCCAGGGCCCCGTGCGTACTTATCTGGCGTGCGGAGCCTCGGGAGCCGGGCCGGTCACGCTTCCTGTACAGTGCAGGCTGGGAAAGGTCCCAGGCTGCACTGCAGAAGGAAGAGGTGAGGCGTTCGCGTGGCCAGGAAGCAGCCGCGGAGTTGAAGCAGCAGGGACGCGAGAGCCTTTCTCCTCAGGCTTCTCGCGCTAGCCCCGCACCCCAGCTCCACAAAAGGATAAGGTGCAAAAATGGCTTTAGTCTCTGTTAGCTTTGTGGCACAAAATTGTGGAAGCTATACAATTCATTGTATGGCTGTCAGCCAAGAATAGTATATTTCTATTTTTTATATATAGATGTAGAGGAATGGCTTCAGAGATTTTCACATAGGGCATAAGTTGCTTTAGAGGGCTTCAGATACAGCTGTAGGATTTATCCAGTCACCACAGCTAGTTCACCTTGTATGCATATCATATTAAGTATATGATTATACACATTAATGGAACAACTATATCCCCAAGAGCTCATACCCCAATATTATGTTCTTTGTCAAAAACATGTCTGCCCTGAAGCATTTTCTACAAACTTTCTTTCAGAGCAACGACCTATAAGTGAAGAGGAAAGTACAAAACTGAACCTACCTCTTAATATATTTGTTCCATTTCTTGATGGTTTTTGCCAAATTCTGTACCTTGGCTTTTCTGAATAACTATAGCCTCTTCCTGATCCTAACTAATTAGGGATCATAGAGTTAGTAAAATAACGGCATGCCAATTTCTGGGCAGTGAGCCACAGGTACATAAAATAGTAATGGTTTGTTGGGACAAACACTGCATTCAGGTTTCTTCATTTTGCTAAATGGAGACTGAAACCATTTTCTTCCTTTCTGACAACTGTGATCCTACATATATTTAATGTGATGTTCCAGTCATTGGAATTAACTGCCTAGATCAGTGGTAGGTAACCTGTGGTTCTCCAGATGTTTTAGACTACAGCACCCATAAACTCTGAACAGTATAATGAATGGCATTACACACATACACACACACACACATACACACTATGTGGTGGATGTTACATTGATAACTTCCAGCCTAAATAAAATGCTCGAGACTGGATCTAAATCATTGGACTTCCCAATGTTGTTGGATTGCAGTTGTCATCATCCCTCACTGTTGGATATGCTAACCATAGCTCTTGGACCTGCTCTCCAGCAACATCTGGAAGGCCATGTGATTCTCACTTCTGTGTTATATAATGGTTCTTACTTTAAATAACCATGCACTAGATTCAAACCTTTAGTAGAACATTTAAGTCATGTTTCTCTTGGTTTTCATGAACCCATCGAAGTCTCCTGGACAATACCCCCTGTTTTGAGAGGATGCAAATAGATCATATAATGTGTTTTTAAATTTCAATTTCTTTTTCCCCTGGCATGTTTGTATACCTTCATCATTTTCACTGAATTAATGTGCTGGAGTGGGGAGAGATCTTGCGGCTGCAGGATTGCTGATAGCTGGAGGGTTTTTTCCTACCTTATGTCCCTGCTTTGTCACTGTCTAGAAATCCAGGCACTTATTTTCACACTAGCTTAAATATAATGCATTGAATTCGCTTACTTTCTTCTTCTAAAAAAATAAAAATAATAAAATGCATGCTCTACAAAGCCCAGGGACATTTGCAATAATAAGAAGGAAAGAAACACCAATTGCAAACAATTTTTCATATTCAGCCCACCACCACCACACACACACGCGCGCGCACACGCACACACACTTTGCGGTTAATAATGTCATAATTTTAGTTGACAAAAAGCTGTGTAGATTCTGTTCTTTCCTTCACAATATTCCCACCTCTGGCCTACTCGATGCCTATTTTAACCCTCCTGCTCTCCGGTTAACAGTCCATTAGGTTTCAAACACCCATATCGAGGTTACTCAGTTCCTATCTCCTCAATGATTGCTCAGCTTTCTACAACCATTTTTGGTTTAGATATGCTGAAAAGATACACAGTGTTAGGGATCTCAGTGCTTTGAGACACATTTGGAATTTGGAAACTGTATTGTTTGCACTCTGTTTGCTGATGTGAGGAGTGGAGTATTCCTGTTCACAGAGCACTTGTCATAGGACTCTTCCAAACAACTGCAAAGAAATGAAAGCTTCCACAACAGACAGCTGAGCTTATTAGTGATGGGTGTCTCCTTGTGTCACTTCCAAATCCAAACTGATTTTAGCCCCAGTAAGAGGCTGCAGATACTTCAGCCAATCATAATTTAGCTGTCCTGAAACTAGGCAACTTGAACAATGAAGTTCCCTTTGCTGCCTTTCCACTGAACTCCAGCTCTTTAATGGAACTATATCCTGAAAATCTGTAAGGAAGATATCCCACCTCCCAGGCAGTAAGGAGGAAGAATGACCCAGAAACACAGTATAAACCCCAAGTATAGAAACATACCATTCCTTAGGATTCTCATTGTTGTTATTGTGATGTATCCTGGATGGATGGATGGATGGATGGATGGATGGATGGATGGATGGATACCTCTGGGCGGGAATCAAATGTTGATGCTGATGACAGGAATCACGATGGAAGGATCTCTGGTTACTAAAACATTGTCTGTTCTTTAAAAAAAAAGAATTACAACAAATACATCAGACAACAAATACAGCAGCAACATTAGTTTTGTGTGTTTACCCCCATGGTCATTCTCAAAACATCCATTGCCCACAAGACAATCTGATGAGGATAAACAAAAAAGAACTTCCCCAAAAGCCTAAGTTCAAATCAGAGATGGGGGGATGAGTTCCAAAGCACACATCATTCTTATCAATTCATATTTTTCTATGCCAGCATCCCCTGCACAAGAAGGTAAATTAATGAGGTTTAGTGGAAAGAAAGACAGGAAATTGAGTATGAAGTAGAAGTGGAATCTAAGCCTCAATTGCCCAATAATGTAATTTATTCCACAAAGCAAGCAAAAGCACTCTGTCAAATGTTAAGAAATCTACTCTGATTTGCTGATAAGTTATAGTAGGTGCTGTTTTTGGCTCATAGCAACTGCTGATTTTAACTTGAAATAGGATGCTGCAATTTGAACAGCATAAAAATAGTTTCTCACATTTTAAGATATCTAACACAATATCCTAATGAACTATGGCTACTACAGAGGTGCACACACAAAAAGGCTGGTAGGAGGTCATAGGCAGAGCTTGGAAAGATAATTTTAAGCTGAATTAGTATAATGCATGCTGAAGTCGTCCCTAACTGAGCAGTAGAATTCTAACACTCTGAGCCCAAGAGCATCCTCTTAATATTGTTCAAGTGTAGATGGCTTCAGTATGATTTTCTATTAATCTATTTGCACCCAACACTTCTTTGCTCTTTCACAAGTCCACCACATATGGTAAAATGCCCTTTCAGTCTGTTTCCACTTCCAAAAAAAAATAAAAAATAAAAAATGAAGACCTTTTACACTTTTTAGACAATTTGTCTGGGATCAAATACCATTTCTTTATCTGATTTGAATTCATTTCTCTTATTTCTTCAATTAATGTTCTCCTTAGGACTTGCAGTGCCTGTCTTGTTTTCTTGGGTTGCATTCTGGCAGTTCTTTGACAGCTGTCAAAAAAAAGATGCATTAAGGGTTGTTTTTTTAATTAATTTTATTTTTTAAATTTTTTATTATTTTTTTATTTTTAATTATTATTTTTCTCCCTTTCACAACTAGATATTAGTACTGAGCAGTAAGCAGTCTTTCTACTATACTATTCCAACTCACTTCTGTAGAAGGTTAAAGCTAGTTCATTTCTAGGACATGTAGGGTTCAGTTCTTGTTGTTGTCATGGCAGATTGTGACCTCTGAACTCATCTAGTTCCCACGTTGAGTATAAAATCTAATTTTAAATGTTCAGTTCAACATGGCATTCCTTATATTTAATATGCACTATCTCTTTAAATTTTCTGGCTTTCATGCTGGCCATTGCTGAACCCCAGGCAACATCTTTCATATAGTTTGCTTAAAAGTTAAAATAAAGCAATCAGTCACTCACAGTTTAAATGCAGAACGTAATTGGTGAAGTAGATTTTGCTCTGATGCAGGAGAGCTTCAGGAGAGCTCAGTGGCAGAGCGTGGAGTGTGTGGAGGGCAAGTGGGAAGGGGAAGGGGACGGGGCTATGTCACAAGGGGTGTGACCAGGGTGCACAGGGGCATGGCTGCAGTGCATGGAGGCATGGCCAGGGTGCGCGGGGGTGTAGCCAGGGCATGCAGGGCTGTGGCTATGGGCCAGGATGCCACAAAAACATTACCACCCAGGACGAATCGTCCCCCACGTCCCTACGTGACTGGGAGAGCTTATGAAATACACAGAGTTCATTCCTGAAGGCTTTAGAAAATTGAGTAGGCAGAATTTTAAAAGCTTGATAGCTGCTACAATGTTAAAGGCTTGGTGATGTCCCAGGTCCCCTCCAATATGTCCAGACTTCGAGGAGCAAAAACTTTGTTTCCCTCAGTGCCTGGACTCAGAATCCAGTCCTAAAAAGAGTTCCTTGAGCCCCTTGTCCTCAAGAGACAATTTCAGCCAGTTTTGGCAGTCATAAACTGGCTTCAACCATATCCAGCACATTGGTCCTTGGAGCACTTCTCTAAGGGTCATGACATTTTGCCATTTTGACTGGAAGTCCTACTTCAGAATAATATTATTGATGATCAAATAACCATTAACATTAACATAAGACCATATCCACATACACAAAAAAAAGTCCAGCCAAAAATAATGACTACAAAATATACATTCAAGTGTAAAGAGAACAGTGAGATCTTCAACTATTTGACGATGTATAACTTTACAAACTTCAAATATAAGGGTTGGACATAGCTATTTAGTGAGAACAACAGATAAGATGATGCTAATGCTAGGGGGCATGAAAGCATGTTGGTGCTAGGGGAAAACAGGAATCAAAGGAAAAGAAACAAGAAAGA
This sequence comes from Iguana delicatissima, assembly GCA_948472985.1. Taxonomy (NCBI): domain Eukaryota; kingdom Metazoa; phylum Chordata; class Lepidosauria; order Squamata; family Iguanidae; genus Iguana; species Iguana delicatissima. The sequence goes on along the minus strand of CAOKZL010000098.1, from coordinate 2,676,438 downwards.
GAAGCTGTTTAGACCCAGCCAAGGAATCTTTAATTTCCCTCCCCCCTTTAAGATACCTTGCTGAGATGCTAGAGCTGTAAAATGTAGAGAAATTAAGGCCCTTCCTGCAGGACAGCAGCATCCTGGCATGGGGATGCAAGAGGAGCAGGACCATGATGATGCTTCTACATGTTGTCATCACAGTCCCACCCTTCTCTCATCACCAGCCAGCATCATTGTGGAGTATATCATCAATGGAGAAACTCCATCAATTACCCCCAATCACACAAGCCTTCTATCACAGCCAGCCGTGCAGAAGGTCTAAAAGCACAATCATGCACTTTCTTCCCCACTGCAGCATGGGTAGAAGGCTGGCTGCAGTGCAGAAGGAAGATATGTGTCCCTCTCACTTCTTTTCCTCAAGCAGCTGGTCACATGTGGAGCAGAGAGCTGGGGACACACTTCCATCCTGGCAGAGGCACTGCTAGGATTATGTCTGGATGATGATAGAGCATGTTAAAGGCAGAAAGGGCCTAAGTTATCTCTGGTGAGCAAGGTATGTCTCCTTCCAGGTAAGTATAGAGAACTAAAAAAAATAAAATACATAGATAGAAAGCCCTTCTGGTGAGTCAGACTGAGAATTTAACAGGAAGAAGGCTATAGAAAGGGACAGTGGTGTTCCCACTAAGTCTGATAAGTCTGCTAATGTTGCCCTGGCTTCTCAGTGTGACAAAAGTGTCAGTTACTGCCAGACTAAATTGCTCCTGAATTGCTTCTATCTTCTGATTCTAGTTCTTAGAATGGTTTTTATAATAAGGCTTTATTGATCCATAATACAAATAGTTTTTGGGGTTTTGTTTGTTTGTTTGTTTTTGGTAAAAGAAGTAAAGAGTCAGGGACATGCAGAGCTTGGAATACTTACCTCCTTTTTTTTGGACTGGGGCTTTCAAAATCTCAAGCCAGCAGAGCCAGTGTCATTAACCACATGTTTTCTCAACCCCTTCCCTTCTTTACTAATATATGTTAGCAAGTAAAATTGGTGTGATTGGATGAATCTAGAGTCTCTTAAATACGTCTCTATATGAAGTCATTTCCTGCCCATGAGATGATAGGACTTTGACTGAGTAGAGAGATAGCCTACTCTGAGTACAACATGAAGATTCCTTTTTTGGGGGAAATATGCTTAAGAGAGAGGTGACAAGATAACTAACTACAGGCATGCTTAGAAGACTGATCAGCTAGACCTACTTCAGTCTGGATTCCAGCCTAATAGCAGATGAACTAGTAGATTATTGTTATCAAGACAGGAACATGACAAACACAATCCTCTTAAAACTCCTTAATCTCTGATTGACCTTTGACATTTGATGTCCACTTAGACTAATTCAGTAGATTGGGTATTAGAGGCCCAGTGCCACTCACTGTGATTATGTTCGTATTTTATGGTCATCAGGTAGTGAGTATCAGTGAGTAACTATTTCAGAAACTGGTGTTAGATGTCTGTTCCAATGACAATTGAACGATACGATTTTGCAAATTATTATCGTAACTTCAAAAAGTAATATCTATATGAAACCACTGAGAGTGGTCATTATGATATATGGAGCTAAGAGATATCAGTACACATGACATGCAACAATACGTGCATGTAATATCAGAATCAAGTGAGTTCATGTAGGTCCTTTATAAGTATTTGGATTCAACGATGAATTGAATGAGGCCTAAGAAACTCAAATCTAATATGAGAAAAACCAGAGGCTCTAACAGTAAGTGTGGGCTAGGTTTATTACTTGATATGGATTGAACACTCTGTAAAAGAGAATGTTTGTATCTTGGATCTACTCTTAAATCCATCTTTGTCCCTGGGAGTCCAAGTGACTGATTCAGTTCAGAATACCTTCTACTATTTTTGGATAATAAACAAGGCACACAGTCTTCTAGATAAGAATAGTTCTGTCATAGGAATATCAGCACTAGTGACCTCATAATTCAATTGCAGTCATTGTAGGTCTGCCCTTAAGACTCATCAAGAAACTGCATGTGTCAGTTCAGTTGCTGCTGCTGTTGTTGTTTTTAATCGTCCTCTTTTAAAATGAAATACCTTTATTGAGGCATCTGTGGTGACTGTCCCTTTGTTATTAGGTGTAAGATTGTAGCAAAGGCTGTGGGAGGTTGAGGTGAATACAAGCCTTAAACAACTTGACATGGGATATTTAAGGTAGTATTTGCTACCCTATCTACCTGCCAAATCACTAAGGTCTGCTTTGGGAACACTCAGGTAAGAGCTTTTAGCTTGTGGCTGCCAGCTGATGTTAGACATACACCAGCATTTCCTCCCTAAAGATGATTTATTTTCAACAACTCTTCCCATCTTGAAAGACCAGTTGTGATTTGTACTGGTAAAGATTTTCTCTTCAAATCCTACTCCTAATCATAACTCTCAAAAGCTATGTAAGCAGGGCACAAGCTCTGGTAGGTTCTATCAAGCTGTTAAACCTTCTTGTAAGGTTCTGGTAGCATCATAAGGTGCGGATCCTCCATCCAAAGAATGGCCTGGAAGAGTAATAAAGTCTAGACACAGAGGCCGTTTCCACAAGGTTTTTTTTAAATGGGTCAGAGCATCCAGGGAGGATGTCTGCACCTGGGACCGGACTGGGTCGGACCTACTGAACAACCCCAAGTGGTCGTCCAGCGTGCTTTTGAAAGACCGCTAAAAACAAGTCTTTCAAAAGCACAGAGCACACCACTGCAAACCTGCTCCCATATGCAGATTTGCAGCCTCACATTGGTGCGAGCCTGCGATCTGCCGGGGGTGGGCTTTAGGCTGGCGAGTTTCAGCGGTTGGTCGAGACCCTCGACCAACCGGAAGCCGCCATTTTTGTCCCCGGAGCAGTGTGGAGCAGTGGCCACGGACTGCTCTGGAGAAGCGTGGACCAGACCGGGGAGCCCAAATGTCTGCTGAGTAGCATCATGGGGCGATTCCCTTGCCCCATGCGGAAATGGGCCAAGTGATGAAATGGCCTCAGCAGCTGTAATGACAATGACAGTGTAAGTTAGTTGCAGCTTGCAGTGAAACTATGCACTTGGGGAGGGGAAGGTAGACTACCTACACCAGCGGTTCTCAACCTGTGGGTCGTGACCCCTTTGGGAGTGGAATGACCATTTCACAGGGGTCGCCGCTCCTCTATCCTGCCCTGCCCTCATTTGAAAGAAGGCGACCTCACAGCCAATGGGAGCACTGTTTCTGAGACCCCGCGCTGGGAGGAGGGGAGAGGAAGCATGCTGGACATTTCCCCGTCTTTTCATGCCGGGTAGGGTGGCAGAAGTGACGAGAGGAGGCCCCGCGCTGGCAGGAGGTGAGAGGAGGCATGCTGGGCATGTGTGGGGACGTTTCCTTGTCTTTCCCTGCCAGGCGGGGCGGCAGAAGTGGTGAGAGGAGACTCTGCACTGGCAGGAGGGGAAAGGAGGTGTGCTGGGTGCGTGTGAGGACACTTCCCTGTCTTTCCCTGCCAGGCAGGGCGGCAGAGGTGGTGAGAGGAGACCCCGTGCTGGCAGGAGATGAGAGGAGGCATGCTGGGTGCATGTGCGGACGTTTCCCCGTCTTTCCCTGCCGGGCGGTGGGGAGGAGGTGGGGAGACCGAGAGGGACTCGCGGGTGTAGCATGGTCGAGAGGCTACAGCAGGTATCACACCCCACTCCCGAGCCATCAGAGGGACGAAAGGGGAAGGAAGGGGCGCCCATGCGATGTGGGAGTGAGAGCATCCGAGCAGCCACGCTCCCTTTAAGGGAGGGAGGGAGGGTGGGAATGAAACAAAACACATCTGCTTATGCCGCCGCCATCTTTCCTCTCTCCCCGTCCTTTCCTTCCTGCGCCTCATGTAAAATGTGGGCTGTTTCAGCATTGCCTTTGGGAGTGACTGGCTTTTTGAACTGTGGAAACCTAACATTCAGAACTAGAACTACTGTCTTAATTCTGGCATTGATGGACGCTTTCTGTGCTTAAGAAAAACGGGGAGGGTTACCAGTTTTTAGGCATTAGAAGTCTATCCAGAGCAGTGATTTAGGGCAGTGTTTCCAATCTATTCGATGTTGGAAATAACTAAATAACTAAATACATAAATAAATAATAAATAACTAAATAATAAATAATGAAAATAATTTTATGGTTGGGGCTCACCACAACATGAGGAACTGTATTAAGGGGTTGTGGCATTAGGAAGGTTGAGAACCACTGACCTACACTAATGAAGCTGTGAATCTTCAAAATATTCAAGGGAGAGGTACAATTGCCCTTTTCATTTAACAAGTCAATTGTATTTTGATGGTTGTTCACCACTCTGGGATTTTTGAGAAATAGGGTGTGCTTTGTCAACAGAATGAATAAATCGTAAATTTATGATACTGAGCTTACTGATTTATTCACAGCTTAAGAGAGAACCTTGAAAGTAGGAGATTGGGCCACTTAGCTTTGAGTAAAATCTTGTGCTGTTCTTTGTCATTCAAAGGCTCAGAAAGCACTGTAAAAGTAAAACAAATACAATGTAAGGATAAAATGAGGCAAGAAGAAATGAAATAGAAGGAAATAGCTAATAAGCACTTGTGCAGATAGATACAGTTTTGAACAACTGTAGAAAAAAACAAGTGCAGAGTTTTCCACTTAAATTGCTTATTTGTTCATCATGAAGTGTGGGGGATAGGCACTTGGGTAAGAAATCTTATCAGACCTTCAAAACAGTATTCTAAATATCTGGAACTAATTTATTCTACAGGAAAAAGCCAGCTCATCCAGTTTGAAATGACAGATTTTATTAGCATTATTCACCGAAAGGCCTTGACAAACAACATACATCACTTTAGGTCACAGCAATTACAATACTTTCTTTTTTTCTTTGTAGTGATTTGAAAGCTCAGTATGAATAAAAGAGAAATGTATTCTGCAACATAGAGACAGAAACCAATATTAAGCCATAATTGAAAAAGATGTATGTTGCTTGGAAACTGCTGAGGATACAGCTTTGTTTCTTCTGAAGAGAAAAATAAAAGAGTAATTAAAAAGAGGGGAGATTAAAAAACAAACATTTTCCCTCTCTTTGGTGCAACTGATGATCACTTTCCGAAGCAGTGACTTAGAAGAGCAGCTTGGATTTTATATTTATGAAAAGAGGTTCAATAAGCTGTCCAGTCAATGGCAAAAATATAGATATTGTTGGATAATTCAGAACTATTATGTTAGGGGAACAAGTTTGGGTTGAGGTAAAGAAATTGTTTTGTTCCTTGAGTTGTTTTTAGAGAATGAATCTAACTTAGGTAGGTGTGTAATTCATCTTAGATTTTTAGTGAATGGAGTTGGCTGCTAAGTAGTAATTTACTTACTACAATTATGCCTGGCAAATTTGAACCAGTTCAGCAGAACTTCCACAGTTCAACTGCACAGATATTTGAACTATATCTCAAGTGCTAAGTTTTCCAGTGAGTGAAGACTAAATGTTACCCTGATTTCTAGGGTCCCGGGAGGGACACCTAAATGTGCTCACAATAAGGAAGGGAATTAGCAGCGCACAAGCTAGCAATACAAGAGGCAGGGCAACCTAGCGAGATCTTGAACCCAATGTCTATGGAATCAGGCCAAGCCAAGGAGCAAACAGAAGTAAATAATAATTGTTATCTTTATTGATGTACAATACAGTCAAACACGTGTATGCAACCACACTCACACAGAGAACTATTGAAATAAAGGTAGAAGTTGGATAGAGGGTTTTTAAGAAGAGGTTTTGTATGGGAAATGCTACACCTGTCCTGAAGCCCAGGTAGTCTGAAGTAAAAGGTCCATAGAAGAGGAGATTCTCAGCACGAAGAGCTGAGGGGAAGGCTCATTGAACAAAGTGACAGCAAGGCGGGATGGAAGCCAAGAGCGATCCAAGCGATCCGAAGAAGCGCTCAGAATCAGGGGGTCTTATAGGGGAAAATGTGCCCATAGGCTAGTCCGCTCCTGGGGATAACAATGAGTTTCGGGTTGGAGACAAAGCCTCCGAAAGGTCAGCATTTTGCATGATTGAATTATGACAGAGTTGTTAATAGAGTAGCCAGTATGCAAACGCGGAGTGCTTGACAGTTGAGTATTCGGCTCATCAAGCCGCCTGCTCGGGGCAGGGGATCTATCGTAAACAGCATGCATACACAATGTGATCTTAAGAAGGTACTTGCCTTGAGGTCTCCTAAAGCGGCAGTCCAGCAAATACTGGCCACCCTGGAGCGTTTTTGAATATTTCAGCTATTTTCAGCTGTGCCTGTGTACATGCTTATCCAGGGGCCTTGCAAACATGTGGAGAAGAATGGGTAAAGAGGCCAAATTATTGATATCAAGTGATATCTAATATACCACAAGCCCGGACTAGAAACTACAGTAACATAAAGGTGCACGAGAAGATCTGTATCCATCCATAATCGCTTACTAAAGACCTTGCTGCATAGAGCTGATGAAATGACCACAGGTTGGACAATGATGAAAGTTTTTCATAACTAGATATATATTTTAACAAGATGGTAACAAGATGGTAATTAGTAACAAGACTATTTATGCATAGATGTGTTTACTTTGTAGAATATACGTGTTTTGTTTTGTTTTTTTGTTTTTCCAATTATTCAATTATTTGACATTTATCAACCAAAGTAAATATTTCTACGATACTATCAAAATTATTAAGGACATGGAGCACCTTTTTTTGGTAAAGATAGGCCAAAGCATTTCAAGATTTTAGTTTGAAGAAAACGCTACCAAGGAGAAATAGATGATCTTGGAAAGTTATTTTTTAAAGTTTAATATTGACTGTATCAATGACACCTCACCCAGATCTCTAGGCAATCTCTCCTGGCATTTTCATACCAATATGAGAACACAGACACCTGGCAAGACAAACTCCAAGGGAAATTTCAGCATTACCACCTGGACTTTGTCTGTCTGTAAGAAAAGAAGTGCTGCAAAGCAATAGCTCCAATCCCCATTCCAACCAGATGGCCTATGGGAGTACTTTGTTGATACCATCAAAAGCAGTTGACAATCTAGGACAATCAGAGGGTTACACAGCATGTCTGTTATCTTCTAGCAAAATATCCTGCTTGGATATTGACCTTTAAATGCAATGAATTTGTGCTGAATACAGTTTACTGCAAGATGCCACACAATGTGATGATCTTTAAAATAAATAAATAACAATGCCATCCAGTGCCAAATTTCCTCAAGGAGTTAGCATGAGCTTACAACTCCATTTCCAGATATTTCAGTCATATGATAGATGCCCTTTCACAGTGATGAGATTTTTTTTGAACCAGGATTGAAGCAATATATTTTAGAAGTGCACTTTTACTCAGAGTTCATCCATGTGTCTGGCTAGTAAATGCAACAGCTTTGCAAGGATAATAGAGAGCTGTGTGTTTTGTTTATCTTACTCCTCAGGCTGATACACATACATTTTGCATAATGGGCTTTTCCAACTCTTAATTAGGTCAAATGTATAGAACAAAGTGCCATCAAAGCAATTGGAAACTTTCTCTTGGGTATGACACTACACTGCCAGAAGCCACCAGCAGGGAAGACAACTTTTGCTAAGTGAGGATTTTAACAAAATAAAATTTTGCAGCCTTGGATAATCAGCACTTATTCTCCACTATCTGAGAGAATCTAAACTGAGCCTGGGGGGAGTGGGGAATCACTGGGGCAATTTTTTGCACAAAATGAATGGATATCCCCAATTGTTAAGAAACAGATTAACACAAAACTATATAAAATTATACTATTTTATTCAGTGGTGCTGCATGCTCAGAGATGGCGCTAATTGTACCACCATGTATATCACATGATGGTAACTATGGGATTCAGCCAGCCAAGGCTTCAGAAAACTAACAAGGCACGAAAGGCATCATTGGCTTAATAGGACATAACTCCCCAATATTTAGAACAAAGTCGATATAGCCTTACCTCCACTACGGAAATCCTTACATCAACTTTTGGAGTCAACCTTCAAATAGTAAAATCTGCTACTGGTAAGGTCCCCCATTTCTTTTGATCATTTTTTGATGGCTTGATCCACAGGAAGTTAAATTTACCCTTATCCTTGATGTGCTCCTCCAGCCACAAGAAATCTAAGTGTCATTCTCTCCTTCACCCTCAGTTCCAGCTGTACACCAGGAAACAAAATGCAGATCTGCCAGACTTTTTTTGGTTATTACTACATCACTGAGGAAGAAGGTATGGCTCTCCAGCTGTCCATGGACTGCCACAACCTTGATTCTCAACACTGTCTACGCTGACTAGGTCTAGTAGGAATTGCAGTCTAAAAACTGGAGGATCACACATTCTCCACTCTGTTATAAATAATGGCACATTTATATCATTTTCTAATATACTTAGACTGATACACTGCAATTTATATCCCTGGAGAGACATTTCCCTCAGTCCTGTGAGCTCTGACTAACCATTCTAGGATCAGAGGAGCAAAATCAGAGAAGAGGAAAGTGAAGCTTGAAGGCCTATTCTTGTGCATGTACCACTCTGAGCTCTCAGTGGTTCTGCTGAACCCCATGATCTGTCCCACTGCATACAAAATGGCTGAGAAAAAACCTCAGCAGTGTCTCTTTCATTTCATTTCTTTCATGTTCAGTGGATAGATGCAGAGGACATCCCAATAGGTCCCTGTCAGAAGTGAAAGATGGTAGTAGCCGTCTTTACATCTGCCACAGCAACCAGCACAAAGACTTGGCTGACAGAGCTCTTGAATTTGCCTTGAGGATGAAAACAGTGAAGTTGTCATCAAACCATCTTAAAAGTATTTTTATTCTTCAGTCTCCCTGCCTCTTACATTGCTTTTATGCTAGCACTACTCAGTGGGTCTTGTGTTTGCTGTGACAGTGATGAACTACTACAGGCAGGCAGTCTGCCCTGGATATTTTCTTATGTAAGCAGTTTATTAAAACTATTCGTATACCACCCACCAGTAGCATAAGCTTCATTCATGTGTCCAGTTTTCAAAGAATCTCCCCTTTTTCCTTAAGTATTAAGCTGTTATGACCTGGAGACATCCATGTTGGCAAAGATGCTGACAACTGTAGAGACTTTGGGATTTCATGTTTGTACAATCTGACAGGTTTAAGTTAGTTTTGAAATGGTGAAAAGACATGGCTTGTAAGTGACATGTACAATAACAGAGACATTATAATCCACAAGCAGAGAAGATTTCAGTGGGTTTGGGATTCTTACCAAAACAATCCATTCACACCTCCCAAAACTCATTGTGAATCAAAGTGCCACTTGTCTCAAAAATTAACACATTTCTGAGACATGCAGTACATTTTGGGGAAATAAAAAAATATACTAAACGATCTATACATTTTTAAAAATCAAATTGACCAAATGGTTGCAGTTGAAGCTTTACCACAATGTCAACAGCAAAATTGTATACAGAAATGTGTAAATTAAGAAAACTGAATAAATAAATGTTTGTGTTTCAGGAAAAGCATACAGAAAAACAAATTTTCCTCATAGGAAGTAAAAATTAAGTGTTGTAGCCTGATTCAAAGGATGGGATGGGAATGCAGGTGGGATATGAAGAAATTTGACAAAATCAAGGCTGAACATTTTTCGCATCCCCATCCTCACTATAGCTCAGCCTAAGAGGAAGGCAATGAAAGGCATCCTCTGAATCAATCTGATCAAGAAAACCCTGTGATAGGACCACATTAAATTGGAGTTACCTTGAAAGTACATAGCAACTATTCTAAATCCTCAAGATCCACTTGGAGACATTTCTAGGGCAGGGAGCATCTATAGTCCTTGTTTCTGGTGCCTCCAATCTTTGGTGTGTAGCACAAGATCAGTCCCATATCAACCATAGTACCAGACTGTTGTCCTTTCATTTAGTTTATAAAATGTGGTAGGGACCATCAGTAGTGATACCTGATGTTATCTGAATAGTCCAGTATCTGGGGAAGGTGGGATATTAATAATTAATTAATTAATTAATTAATTAATGTAGTTACAACCTTTCATTTGCACCACTTCATATTTTATTTCTCTTCTTGATCATTATAGAATAAGATAGAACTCTGGGATTTTTTTTTAATAGACCATATATCACAGTATAGGTCACACCGGCATTCTGGACTGCATTCTAAATGAATGTATACTAGTAATCATAGACAAAAAATATGAAATTTCAGTTGTAAATGTAACTTGAAAATTCATTGTATTTCTTTTCCGACTAGACAAGGTAATTATTTCTCTGTGATGTCTTCCACCCCAGTTCTTAATTGAATGGTTGAACCAAAATGTGAGAACATATGTTTTGCATCCCAAAGCTTCCCAGTTCAGTCTCCATCATCTCCAAGCAGAACTGGGAAAGAAAACCATTGCCAACCAGTGCAGACCTCACTAAACTAGATGGGCTAATGCATAATGCAGTTTCCTGTGCTCCTGTGGGGTGAGGGCAGTGGGGTAGGACTAAGTTTAATTGCATGAGATAACTGCAATTTTAAATGGCAGTTTAATTGGAATGTAATTGTGGAAGAGGACTCAGTTTAATTGCATGAGACATCTGGAACCATTTTCAGCTGATGAGGTTAATTCTGAACTCTTAACTATGAACACATCTTATAGGACAATTATGCTTTTCCTTGTACATCTTCTTTTTTAATTGCATGAACAGGTCCAGGACATGTTTGAAATGCAACAGTTCTAAACTAAGTACAACTAGATCCTGTATAAGATTACACAAGGAATTAAACATTTGTGCAGTTCAAGCAAAGGAGCTACATGACATCCTGAAGCTGAGAAGGCAGTGTGAGACAGGCTACTGCACATCAAATAGCTGGCAAATACAGCAAAACAAAACAAAAATGTTATTAGTAACATGGAGAAGGGGGGCAAGTCACCACTGTGAGAATGGGGAAGTAACTTTCTTTAAAATGGCATACCTATTTTCTTCCAGTACAGAACTGGACGGCAAACAAGATGGTGAATATTAACAAAACAATCCATTCTTACAATCTCGATTCTCTGTTATGAAAGAAAGAAAGAAAGAAAGAAAGAAAGAAAGAAAGAAAGAAAGAAAGAAAGAAAGAAAGAAAGAAAGAAAGAACATGAAGCTCAAGGGCATGTATTTAAACTTGCATTAATCTAAATGCCAATAGATAGCTTGTATTCATTTGTATTAGAGACAGGTTTTCCTCTAGCTGTGTGTTGCATTTAGACGAGCATTAGCAATCTAAATACTGAGCATAAATGTCATACACCTTGCTAAATAGGACTTTACAATACTTTTTTTTTAAGATCTGGTGTGTAGCAGCCTAGAGAAACAAAGCTATTTTGAGACAGGAAAAGCTTACTTCCAGCTATCATTTCCAATGTTTTTTATTTTTAAGGATCCATCATAGCATAAATAGGCTTTGGCAAGGATGTTCTTCCCTGTTTTATATCAAATGTCCAATAACTCACACTGGTATGCCACAGGAGTTTCTGCAGTGATAAAGTAAATAAAAGAAGTGCACCAGCTGTGTAAATGGGCTCTAAAGTGGCTCACATTAGCACAATCATTCACATGCTCCAAGTTTCCCCAATATGGAATAAACCAGCAAGAACAAGAGCACAGGTTGCTCCAGAGGCTCTGGAACTGTCAGGCTTGCCTAAGGATTCTCCCATCTTATTAAGCTGCAAGATGCTACAGGAGTTGGGGGCTGGGGAGTCTGGAATAAAAGATTCCAGTTCCAAGGTCCAGTAACTCATGGACACAATGGTGGCCTCCATTTCATTGGAGTGGTGAACCCACTCTGGTTTTTAGTCTGAACTTTTAAGGAGCTATCCAAGGTGCTGAACACAATCCCCAAAAAGCAGCAAAAACTGGAATGGTTTCACCAACCCACTGATATGTAAGTCATCAGCTTCTACTGGTCACAACTGCTTTTGGTGCTTTGTACAGATTAGAAGCTTACCAGAGTGTGCTCTTTCGTTTCAAAGGTGTCACTTTCATTTCAATATCATCTTTGTCATCTAGAAGATTACTCATTTATCAAGAAAGAACTTTTTTTGGCTAAATATTTGTTCCTGTCTCCTGTTCTGCTGCCTTTTGAAATCTGAATGCCAAAGACTACTTTTAAAAATAATAATTTAAAAAAAGCACAATAGACTCTTCTATACTTTGGTACTGTCATGGTTCCATCTCTGGAATCCTGTGATTTGTGACTACATAAGTATAATGGAATTCTCAACCAGAGAATTATAGTTCCTTTCCAAACTATAAATCCCAGAATTTCATAACAAGAAACCATGTCAGCTAAAGTGGAATCAAAATGCTATAACTGTGTGGTGTGAAAAGGCCCCGGTGAATAAATTGTGATCACTGTTAGCAATAATAGCAATAGCATTTATTTCTATACCGCCTATCAACTAGTGTTATCTAAGCGGTTTACAATGTATTTTAGCTAATTGCCCCCAACAAGCTGGGTACTCATTTTACCGACCTGAGAAAGGATGGAAGGCTGAGTCAACCTTGGAGCCTGGCAGGATCAAACTCACAACCTTGTGGTTGCAGTACTGGCATTTAACCACTGTCAAAACTACAACAGTTCTCAGCCTATAAAAACATGTACTTTTTTCTTAGTTTATTACTGGCACATTAAGTTCCAATCACCAAGCCTGTTGACATAGTTCAGACAGCTGAAGTAGTACAATTACAATGAACCAGGAGGATTATATTTTAAGAGTTCTCATGGAGCTCCCTGACCCATAGGCAGCATGAATTTAATAGCTCACTTCTTCATTTGAGAAGTTAAGTGTCCATTTATGTTTTCTTTGCCTCCTCCAGAGAAAATGTTTATTGAAGTGACTCTTCAAGACCAAAGCCTACATAAAAGACTTCTTCAAAAATGAGAATGAAATATTGTGAAGGGGTACAAAGGTAGGGAAATAGCAAGAAATAGTGTCAGACTGTGATGTATACCTTTGTGTTGCTGGAACAGTCAGGTGTGAATACGTTACATGAATCACAGCAAGTGTCTTTTAATTCTGTTTATATTTTTGTTTGTTTCAAAGAGCTTAGTGTTTGTTTTTCCTGTGTGTACACATGGGCAAATTTCAAGAGAGGGAAGAAATAGGATGCCCCTATTGATGTAATCTCACACAGAAGGAGGTACAGTGCTGGAGAATTACATGACAGGTAAGGAAAAGGCAGGATAGATATTTAAAATATGTACCGTGTTTCAGTCCTTTCTCTGACTCTCATGAACTTGGTTACCCTTTCAGCCTTCCCTCTAATCCTCTGGTGCTGCTGCTGAATAGTCTGTTCAGTCCATGATGAAAGAGCCATCATCCATGACTTGCTTGTGGATGAATGGGCTGACTTGGTATTGCCTTATGGAGATCTGGATGGATGAACTTGATAGAGTGAACTTGCCCTGGCCTTTTCTGCCTGGACATTTAGTGAAGCAACAGGCTGCAGGACCAAGGAGAAGGATTGTTTTCATCTTTATGGATTCTCTCCTCTCATAAGAAAGCTGACCTGTGCTAGCACTGACTTCGAAGGTTTGTACCCTTTGCTGGGTGAAAGAGATAGAATGGGGATGCTGCTGGCATATCACCCTCCAATTCTCAGAGGTGCTGCTGGGACACCATATGATGATAATTCTGGAATACTCCAACATCAATATCAATATCAAGGCTATCCTGATGGGTCTCTCTCTATATGTGTGTGTGTGTTTGTGTGTGTGTATGTGTAAACCTTTGCATCAAATAGGTTTTTAGTGTAATTTGATTTTCACTTGAGAAAGGCATGATATTAACAAAACAAAGTAAACAAATAGGTTCTGCTCAGGACTTCGTTGTGTCATGAGAATCAGAGGGTTGTCTCAATACACTATTGAACTGGCACATGTGGTAAGACATATCCTGGACTTGTGTGTGTGTGTGTGTGTGTGTGTGTGTACTGAGTGGAAGTTTGAAGTATGAAGTTTCGTTTAGCAGTAACAGACCCTTCCTGCAATGGTGGAGAACTGATTAAGATGGTCTTCCTTGAAAAACTTATGGCACTCACAGTGATATCCCATATAGATATTACAGGAAGGAAGAGCAGAGAAATAACTGTAGAGATGGAGACAAAAGAATCCCTAGTTGTCTGCTGAATGTTGCATGTGCAATGTTTGTCATCTTGCTAGCAAGGTCACTATTTACACATGTGGCAAGTGTAAACTGGTAGTTCTCTTGGAAGAAAAGATCAGTTCACTACAACTATATGTCGGTCCCTTCAGAACAGAACATGGGGAAATGTCAAGAGAATTCTGGTACACTATTTCATATGTGGTGGTCACGTCCCAAAGTACAAAAATACTGGAAAGAAATACACAAGAAAATAAGTTCAATTTTGAAGATTCAGTCTGGGATGATACTTGAATTTTACTTGTTAAACATGACATATATATTAGATGGAACTAATACTGGAGAATAATATTATATATGGTGACGACGGCCCGCATTGAGTACGTACGACTTTGGAAAAATGAAACTACATCTACTATTGAACAGTGGTGGACCACCTTTATGGGAAATAGAAATGAAGACATTCTCACACAAAGATTAAAAGGGAAATCAGATGAAGACATTAATAAAGAGTGGAAGATTGTTACAGATTTGGGTTGGGTGTAGACAGAAGGCTACATAATTCATGATATCAACTACTATACAGGGTAACAATCATTGAACTATCACGTAACAAGTAAAGTAGAGAAATATAGCAGGAACTAATGAATTATTGATTACTAACATTTTATTGCGATATGTGGTATAATAAATAGAGGAAATATTAATAATTGTAATCCAGAAAGGAAAGGAAGAAGAAATAATATTGCATGTAAACATTGCAGAAATAATAGTTTGTTTTATTTGTTGAAACTTTAATAAAATTATTTAAACAAAAAGAACAGAACATGGGGAAAATAGATCGTACAGAACCTACAGGAACAAGTTGCCAAGGAAAATGAAGAGACCTGTAAGACTGAAGAAATAGCTTTCAGGATAGTCACTGTCAGGACAGTCACTGGGTAGAGCATAACAGAAGGGATTCAAAACCATTCTAACTAAGCAATTGCTTCCTAAGGGTAAAAGCAGTGAAGATGCTCAAGCAGGAACCCAACAGCAAAGGCTACTGCATCCTACGGCAGGAGTCAAGGTAACCACCAACCACAACAAGAAGAAAATTGATAAGCACCTTTATCTTGCTGAAATCCAGATAAATGACATCCATAGCATCCCTATCATCTACTAAACTACTGGTCTGATTTTTTTTAAAAAAAGATATACAATTATTTTGGCAGAATTTGTTCTCAAAAATCCTTGTTGGCTCCTACTGATCACTGCATTGATCAAGATACTTGCAGACAAACTCCTATATGGTTTGTTCTAATATTTTTCCGGGCATTGAAGTCGGGCTGACTGGTCTTTAATTTCTCTTTTCTGCTCTCCCTCTTTTTATAAGAGAGGGACAATGTTTCGCCTTCTCCAGTCCCCTGGTATTTTGTCTACTCTCCAAGATTTCTCCAAAATGATGGCAAGTGGTTGAGAGAGTACATCAGCAAGTTCCTTCATTATATAGGAATGCAATTCATTTGTCCCTGCAGATTTGAACTTGTTTAGGTTAGCTAGGTGATTCCTGACTAACTCCCTATCAGTCCTGATTTACAATCCAGCTCTCTTGTCAAGGTCTCTGCTGCTGTATGAAAGCATATAGTTGTCTTTTTGGGAGAAACCTGAAGCAAAATAGGTATTGAGAAGTTCTGCCTTTTTGTTGTGGTCTGTTAGTATTTTAACATCCTTACTGAACAACAGCCCCACTGCTACTGACTTGCCTTACATGTATCTGAAATGTATCTGAAAAAAACCTTTTTGTTGTTCCTTGTTTGCATAGCAAGTCTCAGATCATTCTGAGCTTTAGCTCTCTTTGTACTATTCCTGCAAGCTTGGGCTATGCACTTGTATTCCTTCTTGGTGATTTATCCCTACTTCTTTATGCATACTCATTTTTCTTTTCTTCCTCCTAAGATGTGATCTACTCAAAGGTTTTCTTAACAGTTTCACTGGTGTCCACATGAAGAAGGACAAAGCAAGGTAAGGTTCCCCCATGATGTTTTGATTAGCAAACAAATTAAATGTGGGAAGATGGGAACACTGTCAGATGAATCCATAACTGGTTGCAAAATTGTGCTCAAGGAGCCATAATCAACAGCTATACCTCACACTAGAAGGTCTTAAGTGTATTGCCTCAGTGTTCTGTCATAGGGCCATTACTCTTCAACAAGTCAAGGGAAGAAATATTCTCTGTATATTCTGCACTGGTCAGGGCTTATTTGGAATACTGTGTTTGTTTCTTGGTGTCTCACTTTAAGAAGGATATAGACATGTTGGAGCAAGTTTAGAGAAGGACAAAAGGATGGTAAGCTGTATGGAGAACAAAACATTTGATGAAAGGTTGAAGAAGCTGAGCATGTTCAACTTGTTTAAGAGAAGATTGAGAGGTGACATTTTTGTATTTTTTACATTTCTCAAGGGCTGTCACAGAAAGGAAATGGCAGACCTGTTATCTGCTGCCTCAGAGGGACAGCAGAGAATAAGGGTAAGGACCAGGTCTAAGTTACAGGAAAGTAGATTCTGATTGAAAATTCAAAGGAATTTCTTGACAGAGTGGTTTGACAATGGAAGCAATTGCCTACAGGGGTAGTGGGGTCTCCATCTCTTCACATCTTTAAAAAGAGGTTGGACAGCCATCTGTTGGGGATGCTTTACCTGGAGGTCCTATATTGAGCAGAGTGTTTGACCAGATGGTCCATGAGGCCCCTTTCAGTTCTTTGATTCTACAATTCTATTCTATGAATCCAAAAGATTCCTGAAAGTTGTGTGGGAATTTTTGCCTCATAAGGTTGGCAATTTGATTGAGGCCTCCATCTTACTATGGGATCGTGAGATGGAAAGGACCATTGATACATCATTCCTAAGTGCTCAGTTCAATGATGTGGAACTTTATTTCACTTTAGCATACAAAAGATATATGGTAAATAAAGTAGGCTGGATGATGGCCAGACTGCAGGTAGTATAAATCACAGAAAATTGGTGATGCCCTTTCATATTATGCAGCAGATAAGCTAACATCCTATTCTACCTTTACTAGTCAGTCTTCAGTATACCATTCAGCAGAGCTATTCTAAGCGGGAAGAAACTTACCAGGATCAAGTCTATGAAGGCCAGAGCTAGAACACCTGATTACCAACTGTGATGAATTTGTGAGAAGAAAGTCACTCATATTCAGTTAGGACTTGATGCCACAGTTATTGTAGAAACTAGGGAGGTGATCCCAATTTTCTCTAGACAAAATACTTGATTCAATCCATCCCACCACATATAAGCTTGATCCTTGCCAAATCCTGGCTGATGAGATCTTGCAGAGGTGGATTAATTGAGTGGGTCCGCTGGGTGGTTAGTGTCTCACTATATCAGGGGAAAGTGCATGCTGCCTTCACGGTGGCTGTAATATGCATTGTCATGAGGAAGACTTCCCTAGACCTGGAGGTAAGTGACAATGACTACCCTATAGCTGATATCCTCTTTTTGTGTACGCTGCTTGAGTGTGTGGGTAGTTTCATGTATTCTTGGAGAAAACAAAATACCTGGACCGATTTCAGTCTGGTTTCAGGCCAAAGTTTGATATTGAGACAGCTTTTGCTTACCTGACTGACAACCTACTCAGGCAGAAAGACTAAGGCCCTTTCAGCAACTCACCTTTTTGCGGAGCTGGGGTGCGGGGATTGCGAGAGCAGCCTCTTCTGAGAGGCTCTTGTGTCCCAGTTCCTTCAGCTCTGCAGCTGTTGTCTGTTTGTGCTAGAGCCCCTCCTCTTCCTTCCTCAATGCAGCCTGGGATTTTCCCAGGCTGCACTGGGGCAGGAAACGTTAGTGCTGTGGCTCCAGCAAGTGCACACAAGGCCCAGGAGTGATGCGGGATCGCGCACCATTTCCAGCTCACAGCCAAAAATGAAATAGTGTGTGGTCAGTGCCTGCCAGCCCCTGCAGCATCGCGTAACTGCAAGTGCATCGTGTGGACTGCTCCTCGCAGTTGTGTGATGCTTCAGGGGCCCTTTCACATGGCACATGCCATGCGAAAAGGACCTAAGAGATTACTATACTGTTGATCTTTCTGGATCTCTCAGAAGCTTCTGATTCTCAGATAAAGGATGGCATATAAATATTTAAATAAATAAATAAATAAATTCAATCATGAGGTTATCCCTCTGCATAGTCAATACATACGTGGGAGGAAAACTCTAGAGTTCTTCTCTAGGTTAGAGTTCTACTGAAAAGACATCCCACAATCTGGGATGTCCAAAAAATATTTAGGATTGATGATCCTCACACTAGCATTTGCAAGACAGTGTGGAACCAAGGGCAGGCTCATGACCTTGTCACAATGATGTGGAGGCAGCGATTGTATAATCTTGTCTTTCTGTTGGGCCTACCAAAGCACTTTCTCCAAATATGTGTGTACCTATATGGTTACATCATTCCTTTTCCCAGTTATATGCATATTTGTGGTGCTCTTTCATGGCCTTTTACAGGCAAAAAATGTTTTATATAACATCACAGATATGAATGCAGTGGAGACAACTGGGCCTTATTTTATGCACAGCCCCTAGATTTAATGTTGCCAAAAAAGCAGATTTCTAAATGAAACCTCCCTAGCTTTTGTTCACTTGAAATATAAATTATTATATCTGAAAAGTAAAATCATATACTTAAGCCAATCAACATTCTTTGAGAACAGTGTTACGTGTGTGTGTGCACATGCACATGCACACACACATGCACCCATTTGTGAATTTCATGTACAGATGTGGAATTGAGACTTCAACCAATTGGGGACATTATTCCCTCACTGTCCTTCTTCTTGGAATACGAACACAATTATGCCTATCTTGAATCCTATGCTGGTCAGAAATCCATTTTTACATAACTATACTGAGCATTTATTCAAAACACTGTAACCCACTTTCTTTCAGCTGAAATACTTTAATCCTTGCCATATCAAAAGAAATGTCAACAATAGCTTAAAGAAGTTTCGACATGTTATTTGATACTCTGGCATTCAGGAGCTAAAATGATTGCCCACAGTGTCTCAAAAGTATTTGTTTGGTTTTATCAGTGTTAAAACTGTTCACAAACAAGCTCCCATCTTTCTATCTGTTGATTCTTCGTAAGTCAACTCACAAATAAAGATACCAGTTGTTTGGTTTTGTGCTGGAGTTGTGGGAAGTAACTAACTAATGAGCTGCACCCGAGAATACAAGCCTAATTAAGACAATGTGTACCATGAAGCAAAAGTTCTTGTATTTATTGTCCTCTTAGTCCCACTTTTATTACCTAAATATAAACCTTTTTTTTTTCTTTCAGGCTGTGTTTGTACCAGCACACCACTGTTTCAGTTTTTAATGTTTTGCTTCATGATGGATTGTTCTTTGTTTTCCCCAAGCAGCATATTCTGTTAGACCTGTGCTTGAGCTTTGTTTGCAATATATACAGGCAAGAAGAATGCTCTATGCTTCAGATCATGGCTAGAAGCCAGAAATGTATTTTGTTGCACAAATTAACTCTCTCGTGGGTGGACCAGCTACATAATAACATTGACACCATCTAACAGAGGCAATCCAGGAAGGCAATCTGGTAAAGTAATGTATTGGCTAAGAAAATGCGCATGTCAGCCAAGGAGACAATGCTTCAAATATTATTTCTGTCACTGACACTCTAGGGCAGGGCCAGGAAAGAGACACCTTGGGCAAGGGCTGAAATTCTGCATATTTACCAGAAATAAAACCACCCAGAACTCTATGAGACTGAATGAATAGAGCTGCAGCGTGTATGTCCTAGGAGAATTCACTAGCTGCATTCAGGCATAGTAAATAAAAGTAGGTAAATAAATTATAGTTTTAGTGTTACTTCATAATGCTGCTTTCAAATTGTGGATTGTTTTAAGTGAACCATAGTTAAAATTAGTCGTAGTTTATCCAGGTTCTTACTGCAATGAGCTACAAATGGAAGCATGGAGAGGCATTGACAGTATTGCTACAGAAGCAATAAGTCCATCTTTGATTTTGCCACCATTTTCCCTGCAGCTGTTTTGAGTTTAATGTAATCTATGCAGGAGCTGAAATAGGGCGCTGCCCTGGAAGAGCTCCCATTCAGCTCAAGCAGACTGGTAGTATAATCAAGGATGAATTCACAATGCCTGTGGCAATGACAAGGTAACTATTTTTTTAAAAAAAAATCTTTTCTTTTGCAATTGTGCCACAGAAGGAGAGGAGAGGGAACCTAACAGTCCAGGGCTTGTTCATATAATAAAGTTCAGCATTAGAGCCAAATGCAGCCATTATTTCTGAGTCTTAGGCCATTTACTCACTTGACTGTTACAGTGCTATTATTCCATTTGCAGCATCCTATGGAATCTTGGGGTTTGCAGTTTCAAAAGGGGCCTTAGTCCACGATGTAATTGCGATACAGAAATAAAAATACTGAAAGAAATGATTTCTGTCTGAT
Source organism: Iguana delicatissima (assembly GCA_948472985.1). NCBI lineage: Eukaryota > Metazoa > Chordata > Lepidosauria > Squamata > Iguanidae > Iguana > Iguana delicatissima. The sequence goes on along the minus strand of CAOKZL010000098.1, from coordinate 2,655,851 downwards.
AGAACTATACTCTGTCTTTGATCTTAAAGTGGTCATTTCTTGGACAAAAGAACTTTGAACAGCAATTCTAGCTTGAAACCACTGAAGCACGTATCAACTGCCAATGCTATCCAACCATACAGGGTTAAGTTTCACCCATTCACAAAGGAAGAAAAAGGGATAAAAATTAGAAAAGAGAAAAAAAAGTGAAGTTTGGAAAAACGTGTAAAAAAAATAAGTAAAACAATGGAAAATATGCCTGTGTTAGTGAATACCACGGAAATCCCTGAAAAAGTGTCTGTCAAATGATACATGAAAAGAATTTCAAAATTTCTGGCAATTTGCTAGTCTAAGAATCATTTGGACAGTTACAGCACAATCCTATGTATGTCTCCATAGAAGTCAGCCCTACTGTGTTCAACTGTTACTCCTATCTAAATACCCTAAAGATACCTGTTCCCATCTCATCTGGGAAGTTAAGCAGGGTTAGGTCTGGTTAGTACTTGGATGGGAGCCCACCAATGAATACCAAGAACTGTCGTGTATATTTCAGAGAAAGGAACTGGAAAAACCACCTCTGAGTATTCCTTCCCTAAGAAAACTCTGTAAAATTCATCCTGTGAAATTACCATAAGTCTATAGGTAACTTGAAAATACACACATACAAGTGTTTGCAGGATTTTAACCTTAGTTGGTAAAGTAATTTGTTTTCCTGTTCACAAATCCTTGATAATAAAGTTTGAACCAAGAGCATAATTAGACCAACAGCTAGAATTTTATAAGCAGAATTTCCCATGGAATAATAACAAAAGCAGTGCAGAATTGGAGACTGGACTGAATTGGAGAAAATGGTCTTAACTCTTTCCTCTGCCTTATTTCCCTAATTAAAACTTGCAAGTTGTTGTTTATCCATAGCTTACATTAGAGGTATAAATTACAATAAAACAAACAAAAATGAACCTTCCTTATTAATTTATTCCTTTATTCCCATTTTACAGTTAGGAAACTGAATCAGAAGTCAAAGATTTCGACAAAGCCTTATGGGAATTTAATTGTCATCGTGGACTCCAGCTCTCTGGGATCCACACTATATTGTCCATACAGTCTGGTGAATATGGTTTCATTTCATCCTCTCTGGACTACTGTAACACACTCTGCATGGAGATATCTTTGAAGAATGTTTAAAAACTTCACCTGGTCAAGTGAGCTGGAGGAAGCATATGATTTTCTTAATGCAGCAGCTCCATTGACTACCAGTCCACTTCCAGGTGCAATCCAAAGTACTGGTTATGGCTGTGATAATGGGCTGTCCCATTATCTGGGCAACACAGCTGAGAAGTATAAGCCCTTTCTGCAGTAGCCTCCCATCCTGGCATGGGAACGAAAGAGAAGAAGGACCGTGATAACACTTCTGCATGATGTTGTCATGGTCCCACTCCTCTCTCATCCCCAGGTGGTGCAATCACAGACTAAATCATTGAAAGGTTTTTCCCATCAACAACCTGCGATCACACAACATCCCACACTTACCTGTCCTGCAGAAGGCCAGAAGCACGATGGTAGAGCTTCCTGCCCCAGTGCAGCTTGGGAAAATACCCAGCTGTGCTGCGGAAGGAAGCAGTATGTCCATCATGCTCTCTTCCACAGGGAGCCGGTCCCCATGCCGAGGAAAGCGTTCCTTTTGCACTCTTCCCAGCAGAGCCGCTGCTGGGATCACCATCGGAGGACCACATTAGGTAAGGTGCAGAAAGGGCCATAGTCTCTTCTCCAGGTAAACAAACACTCAATGATGCCAGAATTTATGTTACATTTATTAGGGGTCAGCATTAAGTAGTAACAACAGAGATCACAAGAGACAATTGCCCAATAAGGATGACCAATTTGGGGACAAATGTGGAAGCTTTGAGACACTTCTGAGTTAGAGGTTATAAAACATAGTACCATGAGGCTCAAGGAAAAAAAAAGACTGAAATTGATTGACTTTGGGACAAATGGAGAAGTAAGGGAAGTGCTGCCTGCCTCACTATCCCTAGGGAAGTTGGGTCATAAGTTGGACAAAGCCCTCCAGACTCCCAGCTTCCCATGAACATTGAAAGATACAGAACACCACTTGTAAGTAGAATAGGAATGTTCAGCCAGTTGCATTAGGGCCCTTTTGGCATGCCAGTCTTGTACTGAAATGGCCTCGGGAGCATCATGTGATTGCAAGGACTGTTCCACATGACATCCTCATAATCCCACAGGGCTCCCAAGCCCAGTAGGTGGCAATCACACATTATATCATTTTTGGCTTGTTGGTGAAAATGATGTGCGATGCACATCACTCCCAAGCCCCACCTGCACTTACCTTGTATGCGGAGCCTCCAGAAACATGGCCATCATGCTTCCTCCCCCAGTGCAGCCTGGGAAAGTACCCAGCTGCACTGCAGAAGGAAGGAGTGGAGCCCTCACACTTCCTTCCAGCCAGCATGGAGCTGGTGTGGAGGGGAAGTAGAGGGGACGCGAGTGCCTCCCGGATGAGGCTTTTTGTGTAATCCCCACATGACGCCAGGGGAACCAGGTAAGGTGCAAAAAGGGCTTAGAACTTCTGTTTCTTCTAACTTTGGATGAAGATGACTTAGGCTGTTTCTATAACTTTGTAACAGTTCCTGAAGAAAGGTGCCTTCATGTACTAGGTATCCTTTTGCTAATGAAAGATTGCTTCCTTAGAATAAAAGCTTTCCTTTAAAGATTTCCTGTTTTTTCATGTTCTCTTCATGTGCCTTTTCTTGGAGTGTGTGTGTGGGAGAGAGGATTCTCATCTCCCATGGAAGGAGGAGGGAAAGTCTTTGCAGGATCAGATGGTGAAAAATTGCAAGTTAAGTCCTTCAGCAACTCCCATTAGGTGACTGAGTCACATGGGATGAATTAGTGGTGGTGCTAGATAGAATTCAGAGGTTCTTTCTCCTAGTCAAAAGCAGGAGATAGGGTTGGGGCCCATTACAATAGCTGATAAACTCTGTACAGCTTGGGCGTAATCTGTCTTGAAGGACAGTGTTCTCCCATACCGCCTTATCCAGCTTGGGAGGTTTAGAGGCGGCACTTCTTTTGGTTCCACCAAATAATGCACTAGTAGCCCAGGGCAACACAAGAATGGCCTTTCTTGTGATTACTCCTAGACAACGGAATTCCCTTCACTGCTGTCCTTTTGCCAGTAGGCAAGACTTACCTAGTCAGGCAGGCTCTTGGCAAATGACTGTTGCCAAGAAAAGCATTTTGTTTGTTTGTTTGTTGTTTTCATTTTAGTGTATGGGTGCTGTATTTTCTTTATTCGTGGATTTTATGAATCAGCGATTGCGTGGTTTGAATCTGCCATAAATTCAGTAAATGGCTTTAGGCAAGATACTCCCACTTAGGCTATTTCCACACTACACTGTCATAGTGCTATTATTCTACTTTCAATGTCCTATGGAATCCTGGGGTTTGCAGTTTAGGGAGGGACATTTAGAATTCTCAGCCAGAGTGCTCTTTGGTGTCAGTAAACTACAAACTCCAGAATTCCACAGGATGTTGAAAGTGGAATAATAGCACTATAACAGGCTAGTGCGGAAATGGCCTTAGCTTCCTAGTAGATCTTCTTAAGCAAAATAGCTATACGAAGAAACATACAACATTTGCTTTTCCCATTCTACTTTCCTTTTTTGGAAGCACGGTCCTTCTTCCCTTCTTTGAGCCACACACCAATCAATTTTTTCTCCTTCTCAATTTTTTCTCCTTCCTATGAATACTTTCCTTGTCTGCATGTCTTTCTTTCTTTCATTCATTCTTTCTTTCTGAACTTGGAGCAAGAAGAGTTTCCTTCTGGGTTTGTTTAGAATTCTCAGTTTCAGGTTAAAGGCTTTCAGACAATTTTGGAAGCCTAAACAAGCCATTTCTTACCTTTTAAAAATTCTTGTATTGGAATTTCCAAATGCTGACTATGGCTTTCTATTAGACCCAAGAGACAGTCTTTCATTAGAAGGTATTTCATCAGCCATGACCCACTTTTTAATAGCAGTAGTTTTAAAATAAAATAAAACACAGGGTTTCCAACTAGCTAGGGATGATGTAAAAGCTGTAGTGCAGTCCAACAAATGTGAGGGACATTGGATTACAGTCTATGGTAGAGAGATCATGAAGATTTAGAAAGAGACAAAATACTGTTCAGGGAGTGACCTATTAAACTTTTAATGGACACTTGGCTTTCCCCAAGATGATGTCATGTTGTTCCCTCATGGCTGGATGTCAGAACAGTGTCCTCTTTCTCTGACACAAAGCCACACTGAGACCATGTTTGAAACATACTTAAGTTGAAGAAGAATTGGGAGCCCTCATGAACTGGAAGAATAGCCTTATTCTCTTTCTTCTTTAAAAAATAAAAACCAGGAAAACTAAGTAGGCTTGCACAGTTTTTGCATAAATAAACAGCTGTAACTTTTACTTTTACCACTGCTAGAGAAGTAACCAGGGCTCCACTGTTATTGTAAAGCTTTTGAAATTAACTGGGTGAGAGAGAAATTCCCTGGCAGGTTTTCTAAATGGCTTTTATTCCCCCCTCCCCCAGCTTTTAAACCGTGCCAGGTTCAACTATCATGAGGCCTTTGTTCTCAGACAAATCCATTTTCTAAGCTCCTGCTGTCACAGGGGATGCATGTTTGTACGAGGCCTGATAAGGTTTTACATATGATTTTCTAGAATCTACATATTGACTTACAATTTTAAAAAATAGATATGCAAATATGCACATGTACAATATTTTTGGTGACATGCTTGCCTCATAAATTTCCCAAAAATTCTAAATGGCAGATTGCTTTAGGGAAAATAATTGCACTGCATCACAGATAGAGAAAGAGAGACAGAGATTGATTGTTGTAGTAGTCACGTGCCTTTAAATTGTTTCCAAATTATGGCAACTCTAAGGTGAACCTGTTAAGGGGTTTTCTTGGAAAGATTTGTTCAGACGGGGTTTTCCTTTGCTTTCCTATGAGGCTGAGAGCATATGACTTGTCCAAGGTCACTCCATGGCTTTCCGTGACTAAGCAGGGAACTGAACCTTAGGCCATTTCCGCACTAGACTATTATAGTGCTGTGATTCCACTTTCAACATCCTATGGAATCCTGGGGTTTGCAGTTTCGAGAGGGGCTGGCTGGTCCCTCTCAAAACTGCAAACTCCAGGATTCCATAGGATGTTGAAAGTGGAATCATAGCACTATAACAGTCTAGTGCAGAAATAGCTTTAGTCTCCAGGGTCATCATCCATAGCTCAAACCACTAAACCATACTGGTTGCTTCTGTACACACACACACGTGCACACACACACATCTGTATGTGTGCGAAACAAAGAGATACATATAGGCTTAAATATAGGTATGTTCTTCAGTCCCATGTAGATCGTAAAGGATTTCAGCATGTGGGCCTCTGTCCTGCATGTTGTTAACTAATTGCTATGCATTCATAGTTCAAGAGGTTTTTTTTTTAAAAAAAAAACCAAAATCTTGGTCTGCAATATATCAACTCTATTCTTAGTCTTGTTCCTATGCCTTCAACAATCATTTGCCTTGTTTCCATGAACCCTTTTTATCTCAGAAAGTTTAAATCATATAACTTAAAAAGAGCAGCCTAACTTTTGTAGATACATTTTGAGGACAGGAGTGACTTCAACGTGACTTAGCACATAGAGCAGAAGTCCGGTTTAGACTGAATGCACAACACAGGTGACTGCGTGGGAGGAACAGCTGCCAGAAGCTACTTCATACCACCAACAATACTATTGGACAGTTCTACATTGCAGTGAGCTTTGTGAAATAAATGTATACCCATGATCCTCAGTTAGTCCCTTGGTATCATGGCCGGAAAGGGGGAAAGACAATAAAGAGGTTTTTTTCCAGACCATGACTGACAGCTTCCTCATTAAATATCTTTCCTTATGTACCTTCAGTAAACATGCAGGAAGAGAGGAACTGTGAAGTCTTTGGCCCTGAATAGTAGAATAATGGAGACAAGGTCAGTTGACTAATAAACAACTGGTGCCTGCTACCTAGCAACATTTTCTCTTCCTCTGCACAACGTACATTCTGTACAACTGCATGTGTCTGTGTGAGAGTATGCTTGCTTTTTAATTCAAACAGTTTTCAAATACCCTGTTCCCTTTCATCAGCTTTTGGTGGCACACGATAATCATGATTGCTTCCTCTGTGTCATGTATGTAACAGTTTCTCACTGCCACTTAAATCCTGTTCTCCTGTTACTTAATACATCACATCGTACATATGTTGTTAACATATTTGGTTCAGTTTCTCATATCTCTTAATTACCTTTTTTGACTCAAACCTTGTGACTTTTTCAGGGAAGATCCCATGTGCTCACATTTTTTGTTAACACAGCAAGACTTCACAATCAATCAATGCAGTTCACTCCTCAGACATATGTTGCATTCAACAACAGCAGTGGGAGTGGCTGCCATTAGGGCCCCAACAGTCACAAACAGACCTCAATGACCACATTTTGCCTGTATCTGTTCCATTTACTGCTTTAAAAAAAAAAAAAAGATTGCTGAGAGAATTTATTTGAAATACCGAAAAATGTGATTCTACCGTGTGATGTAATCAGTACGACAAGAATCAGATATCTCTATAATATGGTACTCTTCTACTTCCATAATAGTTCTTGCAAACAGAGGGGTGAATGAATTACAGGAAGCATCTTGTAGTGCATTTAATTTTTCCTCATCTAGTTCCTCTTGGAGTGTATGCCCCATTTTTCACTTCCTCTGTAGCTCAGATTTACATTAAAACAATTATAGGGCTTATTTTGGCAGATTTTGATGGAAAATACATCTCTACAACAACCATAAACAGTAGCCTTACTAAATACCTTTCTAGTGCCCTTGTCAAATAATATCAACTGCTTTCAGAAATGAATTTTAATGTACTAAAAACAATACCCACTGCAACACCCCTGAAACACCTCTCCATTCCTTATTCCCTCCCTTTGCAGCAATTCTTGATTCTGGCACACTTAAGCTATTTCCCAGAATCCCCTCAAAGAGGAATGACTCACTCCTTTTGAGCTACATATTTTATCCACTCAAATAGGACACATGCTCCCTTTCCTTAACCATAAAAATCACAAAAAGCTAGCTTCAGAATGGAAGGAGAAATTAATCTCACTTAGATGAGAGACCTTATTTTTCGTTATTATACTTTCATAGTTGCAGAAGGTGCTTATGTGGTTGAAGAAATTAATCAGGGTGCAGATAAACCATGCTGGGTGGGGGTGGGGTGGAAGTTAATACACTCTGCAGAACCTTTGCTTACTAAGATTATCTTTCATATTAGTGTGCAGAAATAAGAATCAGATTCCTGAGCTACATGGCAAGCTGACATTAAATACATCTCGTTTGCCAAGGTAAATTAGACCCTCCATCAAATGATCAGGCTGCACTTCTCCTTGCTGGGTTAAAATGACCTACCCTTTCACTTTTAGTATTGTACTTCCAAATATATCTTCTGGGTTTTTTTTCTTCTTCTCTATATAGTATATTAAATGTTTCCTCAGAAAATTATTTTGTAACAGAGTCCCATGATCCTTTCTGTAATAGCGGCAGAAAATTAAAACAAGGGAGACACCTTGTGGTCTACCCATTCTAACATGTTCAAAAAACTATTGTCATGATCTGTCCCCTTAGAAAAGTGGTGTATGGCTTTTTTCTCCTTTTCCTTGATGAATGACCAAACATTGCATGGCCAATATATACCTACCAGTCCAAGTGATTTTGCTATAGTGAACTTCCATTGCAACTAAAGGCATCACATGGAAACATAGTTTAATTAATTATGGGTATTTGTGCTTGAAGATTCTGATTTCTTTAGTTTAATCATTGGTTCTTCTAGATTGAGGGAGCAAATATTAATGTTTAACAGCTATGGAGAGAATCTTAAGCAAATATCTGGCTGGTGTTTCTCTTGCTCATGTGGCCCACATGATTCCACCCCCTGCTCCACTGTACAACTGGCTTTTGGGGAATTAACCATATATACTCCATTTCTCTGTCGGCTGAATACTAGCATATGCTGTCCTTATGAGCTGTTAGTTCAACTATGAGTAATTTCAGTGTTAATGACATAGTCAACTTCTACTGAAATACTCTATAGGTGACATTAGTCTTGAATATGGCAGCTACTTATAGAGTAATGAGGTGTCCATAAATCAGATCATCTTGGCCTATTTGGTCCACACTGTAGCATAAGGTCTCCATTGCATGCTATATAACTTTTTGTCCCATGCCCCAGTTACTTGTATTTAGCAACGCTATCCTCCTTCTGTATGGTGTCATTTTGTACAGTAAAATGGATGGTAATGATGATGACTGGTGATTGGCAATATGATTGAAAGAGTGAGGCCATTTCCACTCTACATTGTGCTATTATTCCACTTTCAACATCTTGAGGGGTTCTGGGATTTGTAGTTTACTGAGGTCAAAGAGCTCTCTGTCTGAGAATTCTAAATGGCCCTCCCTAAACTGTAAACCCCAGGATTCCATAGGATGTTGAAGGTGGAATAATTGCACTATAACAATGTAGTGCGGAAATGGCCTGAGTGTAGTGTAGTGGTTTGATCATTGGACTGTGGCCCTGGAAATCACCTGGTCATAGAAACCCACTCAGTGAACTTGGGTACATCACATACTGTCAACCGCTAGAAAAACTGTGTGATAGGCTCTCCTTAGAGTTGTCGTAAGTCAGAAATGACTTGAAGGCACACAATAACAAACAACAGATGTGCAGTTATAGCAAGTAGATGCCATGTTGTCATCCACACTATGTTGTTCATTGTTCTATGGATGTATACGTGAACAGTCCACTATGCTCCACACTAAGGTCATTTCCACACTACACTCTTACAGTGCGATTATTCCACTTTCCACATCTTATGGAATCTTAGGGTTTGCAATTTTGGAAGGAGCCGGCCAGCAATCCCCAAGATTCCATAGGATGTTGAAAGTGGAATAATTGCACTATAAGAGTATAGTGTGGAAATGGCCTTAGTTTTACACTAAAGTACTTTTGCAAATTTGTTTTTATCTGCTGGTTGCAACTAGACTGGTATGCAATTTGTGAAAGGGGGTTGTTTGACTATAAGCTAGCTTTGACATCATGATATGCACGATATCAATATCTTGATTTTTTTTTTTAAAAAAAAAACCTCTTTGTCTAAGACCAAAGTTAAGGCTACTTCACGTTAGCTAAAGCTGTATGGCTTACAAAAGATCCAAGAGATTCTACATTGAAATCTCAGGTACATAGTCCGTCTTGTGTCAATGATGTGATGTAAATTACATGTTATAGTGTGGGCATTTAAGCTTCTACATTAGAGAACTTGTATTATTTGCTACACCTTATGACATTTTTGTTTAGGATGAGTTCATGGCAAGAGAATGACTACACAGATAAGAAACTGCAACAAGAAAAATGCTGACTGCTCCCCACACCTAAAGCTTGAAATTATATCCTTCCAAAACTTCAGCTGCTAAATCTGTTCATTAATAGTAACTAGTCAAAATGGAGGTGAAATATAGTTGCGAAACTCCAAAGTGTGTGAAGTGCTGCTTTTCCAACACAGAATGGTAACCAGAGTGACAGTTCTGCTTGGTCTACACATTGTCCCTGCAGAATTGGAGGACAAATCTGAACTGTTGTTGCATATTGTCTACTTTGCACATGTTATATAATACATGAACAGAACAGCACACACCTTTCATAGTTGTGGAATCTTGCCCCCGCTTCCCATAGTAACAAGTACTTTTATAAAGAGGTAAAAGGGTTTCACAGTTGGCTATCCAAAGTGAGCAAGAAAAATGAGAAGCATCTCAAGAAACTGGAGAATCTACATAATAAGCTGTGTGATGAGTTCTGACTTCAATGGGACAACTGTAGGAAATGAGTGAAGACAGGGGAAGAAGGTTACAGATGAGTACCAAAGCTTGTGGGAAGCGTCAGAATGATCTTAGAACAATTTTAAGCTTACAAGATATATTAAACATAATGAAAGGGGAAAGAGTTACTATGTTTGGAACAATACAGATAGCAAGGACATTGCAGTGGGGAGGTAGAGATAGATTGGCAGAGACAGATGGCAGAACTGTTGAATTCTTGTTTTCCTTCAGTCTTGTCCCACAATGGAAATCTTTAACAAACCTTTAATACAGCTTTTTGCTGTTAAGTAGTTACTCTAAAACAGTTTAAGAGTTTTAATGTAGGAGTCTCTCCTTTTATACTCATCTATCTACTGATATCTACAAGGCAAAGCTTGTTTGTTTGTCTGTGTCAAGCAGGAGAAGAGCTCATATGATTGGCTGGCTGTGAATGGAATCCTGGGGTTTACAATTCAAGGAGGAGCCTTAAGAATTCAGAACTGGGCCTGGTCAGTTGCTATGGAGACAAGACCTGGCAGCAAGAAGGAAGAGGGTGTGTATTCCCTCAGGAGCACAACCTGTCTATGTTAATAACTCTGAATACAGATTGGATTGAGGAATATGGAGAAAAGTTACAAGTACTGGACAATACAGTTTGGGGAATTAGGCTCATGGAATCTCAAATGTTTCTTACAAGTATTACCTATGAGAAAATAAAATACATGCAACGCCAGGTATATGCTAGTTGTTGCATAATTTCAAAATGGTTTCACGTACTGCTGTTTTTAATAGGTTTATTTATTAAGTGGTCTTCAAACTGTGAGGATTTGGTGATGATGATGGTGACTGGTTTTTAGCTATGTTTTGTTTAATCTGGTTTGTAAGCTGCTTTGGCTCGAAAAGGGGGATAAAAATTAAACAAATGAATATATAAATAGGAGTTATAAGAGTATCCAAGCTACAACTGTGAAGTCAGGTTGATACAGCCTATTTTGTTTGAGTGTGGAGTGTGAAGTCTGTTTCTGTTTGATTGTTTAAACTGTGGGGGAAAACCATAAATGGTGTTCCTTCCTCCTTCCCACCTTTCTGTCAGAAGTCTGGTAACACATTGGGCGTAGTGAATTCTCCAGTGTCATCCATATGATTTTCCAGGCTATGCTACACTTATTTAGAAAAAAACAAACAAACAAAAAACAGCACCTTTCTTTTCCTCAGGCTTACCATTTAGAAACCTAAAGTGGAAAGGAAAGAACATGAAAGCTCAGGAATCTCTGTTCTTAGTTTCACAGTTTTTACAGCATACATGTTGAAGGGAAATAATTAAATTGATGCATTTGCATTCATAAACTGTGTGTAACTGTCAGATTATTTTTTAACCATTTTCCACTTCCATGTCCTCAACATCGCACTCAGAGCATCCTTGTCCATGTTGTAGTCTTTTGTGAGGTCATATTTGAAAACTTTCAGAAAAATTGTCTGCTCAATGCACCATAGTTTAGAAGCTTTTGAAACAAATCGTTCAACATAGTTCTGAAATATATTGATCATCTGCAGCCATGAAGCTAGATGATTTCCTCCTTTTCAAGTTTGAAAGAGAGGGAAACAACCCTCCAGCTATATTCAGGCCTCACTACTCCAAGAAAGAAAAGAAAAGAAGACAACATAACAAGAAAGAAAGAAAGAAAGAAAGAAAGAAAGAAAGAAAGAAAGAAAGAAAGAAAGAAAGAAAGAAAGAAAGATCTCTGTACTTGTATAATCAGTAGTTAATAGTACAAAAACTATTTGTATAAGACAATCTCCGTGTGCTAACAAAGCATCTTAAACAGAAAATCTTAAAACAGTTCATATAAAATGATTAGAGACATAAAACTTGTCTGTGTACCATTTGAATACGTTTCAACTCTAAATCTTCCTGAGTAACTTCTATACAACACGATTCATTTTTAATTGTACAAGCACACTTAGGGATTCCTGCTCACTCCAAGAAGAGTAAACCTGTTTCAAATAGCCCCAATATTGTTTTCAGACTCTTAATGTGGGTTGAATTACAAGAGTGTCAGCTTCTTGCCCTGGTGAAGGACAGCTTTTTCTGAGAAACAGGCAAATCGGCCAGGCGTTTCTTGGTTCAAAGGCTAGAGGTCAGATTTATTGAATACAAAAATACAAAAAGATTCTGTTATAACAGGGTGCCGATAGAGGTTCGGAACGGGAAACAAAGGCTTGGCATGGACTTTATACCCATGCATCCATGTAAACATCAGACACACCCATTGTCGCATTATCTCACCAATCACAAGAGACCTTTCCAAATTTGGCCAGGGTCCAGTGAGGTAGTAACAAACATGAGTCAGCAGGCGGGAGGGGCTAGGATCTCCTGTGTACGTGACAACTCCTTAATTTGTGATGGAGATTGTCTTTCCCCCACTCACAAGAGGATGAAGCTAATAAATTAACATTTCAGTGTACTTTCAAATATAAAAGACAGCAAATTTATGCATACAATATTCTATATACAAAAATGATCTGTTGTTGTTAATTGCCATCCCATCGGCTTCAACATCTTGACCTTATGGATGAGAAAACTCCAGTTCACCCCAACATCAACAGTCCTTCTCAGGTCTTGCAACCTCAGCAATGTATCTTATTCAGTCTATCCACCTATAACAAAAATCCTACCTCTTTTAAATTCTGCAGTTGCATATACAGTCAGCCTTCCACATTCGCTCACCTCTGCAAGCCTCCCATCTGCATCCTCAAGCTGCACAAATTGCAGTAAAAGTTGTATTGATATATCAAATAAACAATCCAAAAACTTCAAAGCTATTTAAATCCTTTTCTGTCTTGCTATCTTATAGCCTATAGATTAACTTCTCAGAGAAAGTTAAAGACTAAATTCTATTTAGCCAGGGTCATTGTGAAAGATTTTGTTCCAAATTCAGTTTTTATTTCTATTTCAGCAATACCGGCTATCAAAAGCTTTCCAATTAGCAATTTATGAGATAACAATTTATTTTCTCCCTCCGAAATGGAAAGCAATAACAATGAGGAGCAATCCTCTGATTTGTCATGCATTTAGATAAAATCTATTACTTGATTCCAGAATTCCTTTATCTTTGGGCATTCTAGCCACTCCTCCTCCTCCTTTTTATTTTTCCTTTTCTTCTTTTTATTAAAATATTTGTATCCTGGCCTCATATCATTTATCTCAAGGCATCTTACAAAATGACCTCAGGCTGGCTTATAAAACAAGTCACAAAGTTTAACAATAGAAAAATTATATAAGTTAAAAATATTAAACAGCAATAATAAGTTAAAAACATGTTTAAAAGATTTAAGAGCTATGTACATCCGTACTTGGACTGAATTAATGAGGCTCAAAGTTTTGATGAACAGGCAAGTTTTAATAGTGCCCAAATGACGTGACTATAGGCGGCTCAGTGTTTCAATGCCTCAGTGTACCATTTTTCCTGCAAGCTCACAGGTATTTTGTACTTACATTTTTGGCAGTATTTGACATCTGTAAAGGAGAACAGTGCCATCAGTGGAGTACTTTTAAAATTTTAAAACTGAGTTGAATGGCTATGAGTTCCATGAATTGAACCAAGATGTCTCAGGTAATTTTATTTCTAAGTCACATTCCCATGCTAGAAACAATTTCTGAACAAGTGCAATCTCCAAATGCAGTCTCCACAAAATAGCTATAAAGTAAAGATATCATTCCTTGGAATTTGCTCAACACATAAATTTTCATACACTGTTAGGGATCTTGGTGCGCCTTCTATCCATGTCAGATATTTAGCATTTTCTGCCACCATTACAATCAGTATTTCATAAATTGGATTCCATCTATTCTATATTCAGGGTGCATTCTTATAAATAGATCACTTAATCTTTATAATCTTGCTTCCTTCCATGTTATTTACTGCTTTGTTCTGTCTACCATATAAAACTTGGGGCGGAAACTGACTGGAGGTAGTGGAGAAAATTTAGGGGCTAGAAGCTTGGACCACTGATACCAGACTTGAAGGGTACATTTCAAGAATGGTTTATTAGCTTTTCTTAGTGCTTTTGCTTTGAGTTCATAAATGGCAGTGCACCAACATTATGCTGTATCCCCTCTCCTGACCTCCATTAGTATACTTTAGATATTGCTATTTTCCCTTATAAATGTTACCATTTTTTCCCTTCAAAAGTAGCTAAATATAAATCTAGAACTGGGATGGGAAAGCCTCCTTTTAAGTCTATTAGGATGTCAATTATTCTGTATGATTCTCCCTTTTTTTTAACCAAAGTAAATGTTCCTGCCCCCCCAATTGTTTTTTTAAAAAATAGTTACCATGAATGGAAGTGTAATGTTTGGAACAAAATTAGTAATCTAGGCAGGATGTGTGCTTTAGCAGTTGGCATCCTACCCATCAAAGAGAGAGTCAGCTTCTTCCATTAAACAATTTAGTGTTAAGTCATTTTACCACTACACCATAGTTTTTCACAGATCAGTTCTCTTGTATCTTTTCTTAGAATTATCTCCAGGTACCTAAAACCTTAGAAACTAAGACGACTAGAAACTAAGATAAGCCTAACAATTTCTGTAGATCTTCAATATTTTTGTTAAGATCTATCAGTTGAGTTCAACTCCGGTTCTTTACTGTGTGCTGTTGTGTGCCTTAAAGTCATTTCCAATTTATGGCGACCCTAAGACAAACCTATTACAGGGTTTTCTAAGACTGAGTGTCTGTGGTGCACACAAGGTCACCTGTTGAGTTTCCATGCCTGAGCAGGAATCAACGTCTGGTCTCCAGGGTCATAATTCTGTGCTCAAACCACTACACCATGCTTATATTTCTTTTAGCAATGTAGCTTTTTTTCTTGTAGCTGAAAGTGTACTAGATGTGTTCAAAGCAAACAACAATACACCATCTGTGTATATATTGCTTTTATGAGGTTCTTCATTCATCTGGACCTCCTGTATGGTGGAACTTGCTTCTAGTAACAATAAGGATGGTCTAGTGGCTATCACAAACAACATTGGTAATAAGGGACAACTGTCTTATGTTCCCCATGAAGACTGAAGGTTGAAGAACCTGGACCATTCACTCAAACTTGAATTTTAACCTGTGTAGTAGTTTTCAAATCATTGAAGTGAACCTTTCTCCATATTTTCAAAAGGGCAAATTTTCCTCCTTGACTTTCTTCAGTAATCATTCCAGGTCTTTGCTATTTTCTGCTAGTACTAATGTAGTGGTTTGAGCACTGAACTATAACTCTGGAGACTAGGGTTCACTTCTTTGCTTGGCCATGGAAACCCACTGGGTACCTCATACGATCTCACCCCCCCCCGCAAAGAAACCATGACAGACAAGTGTTAGGGTCACTATCCATAAGCTGGAAATGACTCAAAGGCAAACAACAACAACAACAACAACAACATGATGTCATCTACATCTATTAAACTGCTGATATTGCTTCCTCCAATTTACCTTCTTCCTCTGAGTCTAATTCTGCTTTACATGTGATTCATTCAGCATACAAGTTAAGTAAATAGGGCGATCAAATGCAGTTCTACCTAACCCACCCTCCTGCCAATTTTAAACCATTCCATTTCACTGTATTCTGTCTGGGCTGTAGCCTAGCCCCTTGTCCTACATACAGATTATACATCAGGACAATTAAATATCGTGGCTGACCCATTTCTTCAAGAGCAATCCATACTTGTTCATGATCTACATAATCAAAAGTTTAGCTGTGACCTATAAAGCACAAGCTGATTTTCTACTGAAATTCTTTGGTGTGCTTCATTATCCAATTATCCAATTCAACATAATCCCCAGTATCTCTTCCTTTCCTGAACCCAGCTTAGACATCTGGCGTTCTTACTCCATATATGGTAGAAGTCTTTGTTGTAGAATTTTAAGTATCATTTTGCTTGCATGGGAGATTAATTTAGTAATCTTGTACTTACTGCAATTCCTGGTGTCCCCTTTCTTGGAGATTGGAGTGTATATTGAGTGTTTCCAATCTGTAGCTCATTCTTTTGTCTTCCATATTTCTTGACAGATTTTAGCTAGAACTAGAGCAGATTCTGTTCCTGCAGCTTGAAGCAGCTCCATTGGTTTGCCATCTTATTTCTCCCATGTGCTCTGAGTGCAGCTTTCTAAAATTGGAAATTCAGCTTCACATCATTCTTTCTTGAATGAATTATGTCACCCTTTCATCTCTTTTATATAGCTCTTCAGTGTGTTGCTTCTACCACCTTTTTATTTTGGCTTGGTCATGTAATGATTTACCCTACTAGACATACAGCATCCCCACTCTTGGTTTCAATTTCTCTTTGATTTCTCAGATCTTGTGCAAGAGGCCTCTTGTTCTTCCTTTTTTGTTGTCATCTTCTATTTCTCTGCATCGGTTATTAAAGTAGTTCCCTTTGCCTCTGCACACAAGTCACTGAACAGTTGTATTAAAGGTGCTGACCCAATTTCTGTGCCCTTTTGCTTTAGTTTGTCATCTGTCCTTAATTGCTTGAAAAGTTTCATCTGTCTTCCAGCGAGGCTCCTCTTTCTCTTTGACTGCTGATAATGTGTTTTTTTTTTCTTCCCTGATGATGTGCCCGGCTTCAACCCTGAGTTCTTGTGATACCTGGTCAATTTGGCTTAATAATGCAAATCTATTTTTTACATTAGAGGCCACGGGGATGTTCTTCAGGTTGTGTTGATCTCTCTGGTCTCCATTGTCATAGTCCAATGCTCAGTACTTGCTCTCTGTTCAAGTTACCTACCCACTAATTATCCTGAGAAGTTCTCATTTCTGACTCCATACTACATAATTGTGTGATGATTGACTTCAAGCAGTCAGTGTTAAAAAAAGGTTTGTTTTTATAAGAATTTAAAAATCAGGATTAACAGAAGTAAATGCTTCAGCAATTTCTGATAACAAGGAACAGTTCAGTATATGTTTTCTTCAATGATATGGTGCAAATACGTGTTCAAATTAGCTGTAGATGTTCATGGCATCAATGCATATGTACAGTACTATATTGGAAGCCTGAAAGTAAAATGCACTAGAAACCATTACTAAGACTGGAAGATGCAACTAAATCTAAATTTATGATTATGTCTCAGCAGTGGAAACACTGAGACAGAAATATTTTTAAAAAGAAAGAAAGAACAGATAATCATAACTGTCTTAGGAAACTGCAGCATTCACATTTACAAAACCTCCCACAGCTATTAGAACATGATACCTATAAAAAATTGGTGCTCACTTGGATATTCAAGCTGTCTTCCTGTGGAACAGTTCACTAAGTCCCAAGGAAGAAGTTTGAGTAATTGACTAAATAAATTGTAGCCTACCTAAATGACTGCATAAAACATGAAGGATTATCTCCTTTGCAGTTTGACTATTTAGGAAGTCCCCAATTCTTTTTTTTATTTTTTTTTTAGAATTTCAGTTTATTGTTGCTATTATTATTATTAGTGGCATTATTAGTATTTCATTTATATCCTGACTTTTCCCCAAAACTGAGACTCAAAGTGGCTAACAAAATTGAAAACAAATCAAGTTAAAAAATAAAAAGGAATATGTAAAAACATACCTACAGTTATTCCAAAAATGCAATTAAACTATACAAAGAATTAAAACTATTTTAAACAAATCCATAAAACACAACAGGTAAATGCCAGTAAAACTGTATACTATTAAAAGCACTTTCAGTTGGCTTCTAAAAGTCTCTTGGAATAGAATTGGCAATGGATGGACAAGAAGGCACTCCAATCTCCCTGGGAGGGTGTTCCAAAGCAGAGCTACCAAGAAGCTTCTCTATCCGCTGTTCACAACGGAAGTCCCTGTGAAGGTGGTGATACTGAGAAATGGGTCTCTCCTGAATATTTTAGGCACTGGGCATACTTGTATAGGAAGAGACAGTGCTTCCAAGAGACTAAACCCAAGCCATACGGGGCTTTACAGGTCATAAGTGGTACTCAGAATTGTGCCCAAAAATGGCAAATGAAATTTAGTTGGGGGGGGAGTGGAAAAGAAGAATCCAGTGAAACAGAACTAAAGCATTTAGTCAAACTAGAACTTTTATTAAAATTTTTCAAGCTCTTGAGTGATTTAATCCTGAGTGTAAATGCTCCAATCCAGCACATCAATATTAAAAGTTCCACTAGCTTAGACTTAAAGAGATTTTGCAATGAAAGATAGTGCTTTGCAATGAAAGATAGCACTAGCCGCCCCAGTGGTTGTTATTATTACTATTATTGTTCCTATTATTACTGTTTTTGTCATTATTATTGTTACTGTTGTTGATTATGATTATGATTATGTTGGTAAAGAACAAAGAACAAGAACAAATACATTTCACTTTCAGCTCCTTAATGTTGAACAGATATAATTAAGAAAGAATTCTATGTGTTCTAGAAGATAGAAGAAAAACAATAAGTCTTTAAAGATGAGAATGTGGTAACACTGCTACACACACATGCTCACACACATTGATATTCATGGCAACATAATCTCATAGCACACGCTGGTGATATCCTCAGATTATCCCTGCACAGTAGAAGAGAATCCACAGGCTGCTGTACTTTCATAGTGTCACCAAACAGACGGGACACAACCAGTCAGGCACTGAAAATATAAATATCTGCACTTATTCTATTGGACCTTTATCCAAACCGAGGAGATTTTGCCAGTTTCTTGCCCAAATTCTTGCTGTTTGTTTTTGTTTTGCCTTCCAAGCTGCTATTTCCAGTAAACAACTAAATCTTACTTTTGGGGATAGATACCCATGTGCTCATGGAGGGAAACCAATGGGTATCCCAATCCCCTTTAGATACTTTTGCTTCAAAATTAAAAGTGGACAGGTTACATGCTATGTACTCAGGTATATGCCTCCAAGTCCAAAATTAAACATTACATTTTTGTGTAAGCTGAATCGATTGATATTTTACAGGAGAAGTGTTTACAGAACAGATTAGTGACACAGACATATTTTCTGTTCAATGACAACAGATAATTTGTTTATTGGTTTTCCAGCTATGAACTTGACTTTGTATGGGATGTTGAAAATGTTTAGGGGGAAAAAAACATGCAGATAGGAAAATCAGTGTTGTGACATTAAAACTTTGAATTTTATTTCACCATTCTAGTGAAGGTTGATTTTAGCTTTTTACGTGGATTTCTGTGTTATCAATTATGTTCAGAATGTATCAGATTTGATTTGCAGTTGTGATAAAGCTGTGTTGTTTTGCCACATAAAGAGCTGTTAAAAGACCTAGATTTACTGCACATACATTTTTATCAGGATACTTTGTGAAAAAAAACTGTTTTTGTGGCCTAACTTTACACTAGGGAACATCTAGAATGGAACGATATATTCTAATTCACAAATGCATCCAAAACTAGAATTTGCAAAATGAAATGTAACGAAGTACAAAGAGTAAATCCATCAAAATCAATGTGATCTATGCCACTCAATCACTAATAGTTGGAGAATATCCAAATTATAAGGCATTCTTCTTTCCTTTCTCTCTCTCTTTCTCTCTCTCTCTTAAGTGAGGACAGAAATGCAGCAGTAGAGGTTTGTAACAGTCTAATGGTTTTGTAAAATGATATCAGGGTCAATGGCATATAGAGAAGTTAATGAGTAAAATGAAGCTTGAAAGGAGATTTTTACCAGCATGAAAAGTAAGGTCATTAACCACCTTCTGTAGGACAATTTTACTACAGTATTCACATCTAAAATCACCATCAGGAAGTTTTATGTACCACATCTAATATCTCCTTGTGTTGCTATATCTCTCCCAGTGCTGTGTAATGAGAAATGGGTTCATTTCAAACTGAGGTTTCCCAACATATATTTAACTGCATATTGATATATACAGTGTGAAAATCCAGTGTATACAGAAATACAGTTATTTGTTTAAAATGTTAAAAAAAAAAAAGGTGGTGTTACAGAACTCAAGTGGAATGACAAAAAGTGTAGCTGTAAATTTCAGATTGTGCTCAACTTTTATCAGCTGGAACTAAACATTCATGGTAAACATAAAAGACCCAAGTAAAATGTCCACCTCTGAATGCAAAATGTGGAGAGGATGTTTGCAATGAGCGGGAGGTGTGCGAACTGTGCCTGAGTCCCTGCTCAGCCTGATTCCATTAAGGAAGTCTCATGATAACCAGGATTCTCATATATCATAAGACTTCCCTCCTCATGACTTGTTCTATAGCAATAGCATGTTTATTTCTACACCGCTTATCAGCTAACTGCTCTCTAAGCAGTTTACAATGTATTAGCTAATTGCCCCCAACAAGCTGGGTACTCATTTTACCGACCTGCGGAAAGAAGACTGAGTAAACCTGGAGCCTAGCAGGATTGAACTCACAACCTTGTGGCTGCAGTACTGGCATTTATCCACTTCACCACTAGGGCTATAATGCCAGTCTGATGGCTGGCCATTTTTGATCATGCTTTCAGCACGTGTTGCAATATTCCAGGTCATGCTGCTCAGGTTCTGAAGACCATTCTTAAGCCTTGTTTGCCAGGGTGGTCTGCCAAGTCAGGACTCATGTAGTTAGCTGGGATCCTTCCTGCTAGCCTTTTTCTCCCCACCCCCCCACCTGTCATGTGTTTTTCAGGGTGCCGTTGCTTTGAATAAGCTTATTTTATATAATTTTATTAAGTTTCACAAATTAAAAAAAAAACATTTTTGACCTGTAATTTTACATGAAATATTTCTGATCTTCCACTCCAATCTAGTCTTCATTTCTCGAAATTCATTCCTCTTATTACATTTATGTATCACAATACAATGTTTGTCTCAATTGTTTGAACATGCATTTCCCTCTCCCATCATGTTGTGTTGCTGTTATCCTACTGTCATTTCCACAATCAAAATACAGTCATTTTCAATTGCCAGTTCCCAACTATCACCCATTTCAATTGGCCATTCTGCTTTCCACTAATCGTCTGACTTCAATCTGTTCTGATTTCTTTTCTTGCCTCTTTTAGATCTTCTGATATCTTCTCTTTTACTTTTTAAGTCCTCCATCATTTACAACATAAACTCTCAAAATAAAGTACTGTTAATGTATATCTGGCAATCTGAGCTGTCATTACTGCAACAGTCACTCATCTTCTTGACCTGGATTCCATTCTGTTAAAGATATCTTGTTTCCCATTTCTATACTTATGTCCTGTTCAATCCCCACTGTCCCTTTAACAATATTAAAAATGCTTATATTAATGCCAATATATCAGTCAAATATGTAAGCTTAATTGTTTAAGTTCATTCTAGCATTGTCAAAGTACACAACCACTTTGTCTAATTCAGAGCCCTGTGCCTTCATCCATCTCACATTCCCCCCTCCCGTCTGGAACTTTACTGTTTGGAGATTCTTCTGTATTCTCAATAGCCACTTGAAGTCCATGGGAATGAGGATGTTTTGCTTTAATGACCTTCCAGCACAGGCTCGCCAGTCTCAACAATCCAGACTGATAGAAAAGATGGGAAACAAGTCTCAAACAGCAGGGGCTAAAAAAAAAAAACACTGCTCAGTAACTGTTGCCTCCCAAAGTAGTCTTCTAAAATCAGAAAAAGCCAAAATACCAATCCTCTCAGGTCGACCAGAATAGTAAAATGTAGAAATAAAGAAAGTTCAATGTCCAAATGGAGTTTATTAGATCTTGTAAAATCCAATCAGTCCAGTTCCGTCCATTTAATTATTTAGCATTATTTAGTACAGGTCAATGTTGGAAATGTCAAGAGAACTTTGGTACACTATTTCACATGTGGTGGTCATGTCAAAGAGCACAAAAATATTGGAAAGAAATACATGAGAAAATAAGTTCAATTTTGAAGATTCAATTCGCGATGACACCCAAATTTTACTTGCTAAACATGACACATACACTAGATGGAACACCAGCCAAGAGACGTTGGAGAATTATATTGTACATGGTGATGACAGCCCGCATTGAATATGCACTATTTTGGAAAAATGAAACTACACTCACAATGGAACAGTGGTGGACAGCTTTCATGGAAAACAGAAATGCGGATATACTTACACAAAGATTGAAAGGGAAATCAGATGACATTAATAAAGAGTGGAAGATTGTCACAGATTTGGGTTGGTGGTAGACAGAGGGCAATATATTTTTTATGATAACAATTATTATACAGTTAACAGTTAATGAAATATCATGTAACAAGTAAAGTAGAGATATATAGCAGGAACTAACAAATTATAGATTATTAACATTTTATTGCGATACGAGACATAACAAATAGAGGGAATATCAATAATTGTAATCCAAAAAGGAAAGGAAGAAGGAAAAACATTACATGTAAACATTGCAGAAATTATTGTTTTTTATCTGTTGAAATTTGAATAAAATTATTATAAAAAGATAAAAAAAATTTAGCATTATCAAACTGTAAATTTCTGTCTCAAATTGCAAGTCAGAAATCATTTAACCATTAAAAACTTCAGTCCTCAGTAGAAAAGCAGAAAAGCCACCTAACAGTCTCTTGGAAATCAACTGCCCCTTTACGACGAATTCTCAACCATAACGCACTCACATCTCCTCTGGGTCCTTCCATTCCTTCGCTCCTGCGCACCGTTGCAAATCAATTTCGGATGTGATATTATCAAAATCAAAGACCAGATCAGATTACTTGTTTTCTTACTTGTTGTTTTTAAGTAGTTTCTTGTTTAAAAGTCAACAGTGGTGCTTGTGCCGCTTCCACGACGATCCCGCTGGTTCCGTCGTGGTCCTTCGACCTCCCAGTGCTTTCTGCTCCCCCAGCCAGGTAGAGCTAGCCACCAGTTTTGGGGTCCCCTTTGGACCTCTTCCACACCCAGAGGAGTGTCTAGCTGCTTCAGATGGCAAAAAAAAAGCGGCTGGAATCCAGCGGGTGGCAGCTCGGAGCCGCACCATTGCGCAGCTTCGCTCCGAGCTGCCGCTCGCTTACACCATGTGACCGGAAGGACTGAATAAGTTTTTTGTGTGTGTGTGTCATGGTTCCCAGTGTACAAGCTTGCTTCCTGGTATTCTTGGTTTGTCCCAGGACAAAATTGTGCAAGTCCATTTGACTTGCCCCTCATGGATTATCTGCAACTCCTCCTCACTTGTACCTTTTCACCCCTTCAGGCCATTCTACATTCTACCTACTTTCTCTTTTCCTTTCTTCATAATATGCCATGCCTGTCAGGCCTCCTGCTACTTTCTCATCTTTCATCCCCTCTCCCATTTCTTTCTTGCTAGGCCTCTTTCTTCCTTTTATTCTGCTCATCCTACAGAAAGAGCTTAAACCATTTAAGAATTTCACAGTAAAGCATAAATATGATAATTATCTTGTAGTGTGGACAATATGTAGACTTCAAGACTTAGTTCCTCCTAGTGCTCAACACTAACTAAGTACCAACTTACTACGCTTACTAAGTTCTCAGGTCTTAAACTGAATCTAAGGATGTTGCTTGGCTACAATATGACAAGTTCTACTTCTGGGCTATCTTAAATAAGCATAGTTAAATCTTGTTGGATTACATCAAAGGCAAATGCATTTCAGGAATCTGTTTCCACTGAGTCTTCAGCAGCATCCTTAGGCTTAGTACTAGGTCATTAAGACAGCAAGACTCCTTTTCTTTTTATTGTCATTATGTGGAATTCAGATATATAGTTCCTCTAAGGACAGATTTTTGACTCCAATTATCAGGATTACAACCCACTGATAAACTCTGAATTTGCAGAAACACTTCTTGAAAGCAAATGAACCTTGTGATTGACAATCACTTCATGTTGTGGCAGTAATTCAATTCATTTATAACGTGTTAGAAGAAAAGAATTTATCATGCTAGATTCTGCTGAAAACCCTCCAAATTGTCTGATTCAAAAATTATATGTATATGTGTATATATATGTATGTATATATGTGTGTGTGTTTGTATGTGTACACACACAATATGTGTGTTTGTATGTGTACACACACAATATGTGTGTTTGTATGTGTACACACACATACATTTTCAAAATGGTTCAAAATCTGACTTTAGTTATAGAGTCTGGCTCCCTACTTTTATCTGCCCAAACTGGTCCTATATTAAAACATATTTATTATTTAAATTGAGCAAAGAGGATCCTGCATGTATGTTTTTTAAACAGCATTTTTTTCTTAATTGGTTTTCAATGTAGATTACAACTACAGTTCAAATTTATATACATTATGGCAATACCTTTCTTCAGACCTCCTGTTTAAATGGATGAGTTTTTAAATATTTATACTTAAGACTTTAGAACAGAACATTAAACAGTCAGCCTGTGTGACTTGTACTATGATTACTAAGAGTCATCATGGGTTTCTCAAAAACATGTCATGAAACACTAATCTTATCTCTCTTTTTCATACAGTTACAAACTTGGTAGATGAGGGAAATGCTGTTGATGTAATATATCTTAGTTTTAGTAAGGCTTTGGACAAGGTCCCCCATGATTTTTGCAGGCAAGTTGGTGAACTGAGGACTAGAAAGCATTACAATTAGGTGTATCTGTAATTTGTTGATAGACTGGACCCAGAGAATACTCACCAACGGTTTCTGTTCATCCTGAAGAGAAGTGACTAGTGGATGTCTTAGGGTTCTGTCCTGGGTCAGGTGCTGTTTAACATTTTTATAAATAACTTAGATGATGGAATAAAACACATGATTATCAAATTTGCAAATGACACCAAATGGGGGAGGGGTGACTAATACTGCAGAGGACAGGATCAGAATTCAAGATGACCTTAACAGATTATAGACCTGGGCCAAAATTAACAAAATGAATTTCAACAGTGATAAATGTAAGGTACTACAGTAGCCCCTTCAGATTTGTGAGGGTTAAGGGCACAGGACCCTTGTGAATGTGGAAAAACCACAAATAACACACACACACCTCATGATTCTCCTCTCATTCCCCTCCAGAACTTCCCCCTCTCATTCCTTTGCTTCTGGCCCTGGTGCTGGGGGGAGTGGAGAGAAAAAAGACAACCTAAAAGGCTATCAGTACTTTCTCCACAGACAGAGAAGATGGGAGTTTTGGAATTCTAATTACTTCTGGTGGCCATCTTGAGAAAGGAGAAGTAGGAGAAAAGAGAGCACCTGACCAAGCAGCAGCCAATACAGAGCAGAATGTGGAACCACTTGGCAGAGAGCCATGCTTTCAGCAGTGGGAGGGGGGCTTTGCTTTCCAAAAGGAAAAAAAGTCAATTTTAAACACAAACCTCACAAGACTGGGGGTGAGGAATTCAAGGGATGGGAGAAGGAATATGATGGAGGGAGGCAAGCACATGCCTTGTGAATTATCAAATTCATGAAGGTCAAACCCATGAATGTGAAGGGAGGACTGTACATCTAGAGACAGACAGCATGGTGTAGTGATTTGAGCATTGGACTACAACTCTGAAAACCAGGGCTCGATTCTCTCCTTGGCCATGAAAATCCACAAGGTGACCTTGGGCATGCCACACACTCTCAGTACTGGAAAACCCCATGATACTTTAGGGTAGCCATAAGTCAGAAAGGATTTGAAGAACACATAATCGGGAAAAATGTAATGAGCAAGTATGGAATGGGTGATGCTTGGCTTGAAAGCAGTGCAGTCTAGGTCTCATAGGAAAGAACAGGTTGCTTACCTGTAACTGTGGTTCTTCGAGTGGTCATCTGTGCCCTCATACATTAGTAGCTTTCGCGCCTGCGCGGTAGTATTCGGAAGATTCTAGAACTTGTTAGCTTGGCGGGAACCCCTCCCCCATGCCAGTACTGCGCATGCTCCTCCCGCCGAGCAACGGTCTCTCCTCAGTTCTGGTCCACCGAACAAGATGGGACCTGAAAAAGAGGGAAAGGCAGGGCAGGGATGTGTGAGGGCACAGATGACCACACGAAGAACCACAGTTACAGGTAAGCAACCTGTTCTTCTTCTTCGTGGTCTCTGTGCCTCATACATTAGGAGACCGTGTAGCTTACCAGCAGGATGGTGGGTCAGGTCCCAGACTCTAGAGAACAGAAGCCAGCACAGCACGGCCAAATCGAGCATCTCTCCTGGACCGGCAGTTGAATCTGTAGTGGTGCATGAAGGTCGATGGTTGGGACCAGGTCGCCACACAGCACAGCTCCGGCAGGTCAACGCCTCGCAGGAGGGCAGCAGATGTTGCCACGGCTCTGGTGGAGTGAGCCCACAGAAGGTCTGGCGGAGGCTTCTTGGCAAGCTCGTACGCCAGGTGTGTAGTCTGCACCACCCACTTGGAGAAGCGCTGGGTGGACACTTTGTGGCCTCTCTGGCGCCTGCCAAAGCAGACAAAAAGATGTGGTGTCTGCCTATAGGCCGCAGTCCTGTCTTTGTAAAAAGCCAGGGCCCGACAAACATCCAGGGAGTGGAGGGACCGCTCCAGAGGTGTAGTCAGGTCAGGATAGAAGGCTGGCAGGATGATGTCCTGGCTCAGATGGAAGCTGGACATCACCTTCAGTAGGAAGGAGAAGTCAGGCCAGAGGACCACCTTGTCACAATGGAAGACCAGGTATGGCTTATCGAATCGTAGCCCCGTCAACTCTCCTGCCCGCCTGGCAGAGGTGACAGCCACTGGGAACGTGGTCTTCATCATGAGCAGTCTGTCGTCTGTAGTCGCCATCAACTCGAAGGGCAGTCTCATCAGCTGCAACAGCACCAATGACAGTGACCACAGCGGTAGCGGCGGCGATACCGGCAGGTAAAGGTGCTGTAGGGCCTTCAGGAACTGCTTGACGGTACCGTCCCTGAAGAGAGCAGCTGATGGGGATCATTGCGGCTGGTATGCCACAATCATGGCAAGGTACACCTTGAGAGATGGGAAGGCCAGGCCTTGTTGTCGTAGGTGAAGGAGGAAGTGGAGCATGGTATGCAGGTTGATGGGCGATACCAGCTCTCGATGTTCCTCAGTGAAAACCACGAAGCGCTGCCACTTGTAGTGGTAGTTCCTTCGTGTGGACTCTTTCCTGGCCACAGTCAAGACGTTACCAATGACCGGGTCGTCTACGGCGATATCCTCCAGGCATGGAGGGCCAATACCGGCAGGTCCGGGTGCAGCACGAGACCACCGGAGTGGGAAAGCAGGTCCAGTACCATTGGAAACCTGAAAGTCCTGCCCTGGGCAGCCTCGATCAGGGGCCCGAACCAGTGCTGCCTCGGCCAGTACAGTGCCACAAGGATCGTGTCTGCTCAGTCCGCAATGATCTTCAATATCACGCGGACCAGGAGCGGGAACAGAGGGAAAGCGTAGAGGAGACCCTCGTCCCACGGGAACTGGAATGCATCGCCAATGGAGTGGCGATCGTGGCCGGCTCTCGAGCAGAAATGACAGCACTTCGCGTTCTGGCTGGTCGCAAAGAGGTCGACGGTCGGCTCACCCCATCGGTCCCGAACCATCTAGAAGGCCTCGTCTGACAGGGACCACTCATGGTGGGAAGAGGTGTCCCTGCTGAGGGCATCCGCTGTCGTGTTCTCCTGCCCTGCCAGATGAACCGCCACCGGATGTATCTGAAGCGAGACGCACCAGTTCCAGAGGTCAAGCACGATGTTCAGAAGTGTGGTGGAGTGCATCCCTCCTTGCCTGTTCACGTAGCAGACCGCCGTCGTGTTGTCAGTGAGGATCAACACCGTGCAGCCCATGACCAGGTGACGGAACGCTCTCAGTACTTTGTGGATCCCTAGCAGCTCGAGAGCGTTGATATGGAGGGGTGTCTCGTCTTCCATCCACCGGCCTTGGACTCGGAGGTCGCCGGTGTGCGCTCCCCAGCCAAAGAGTGAGGCATCCGTCATTATCATAACCGATGGCTTGGGTTTGCGGAACGGCATGCCTGACAGGAGGTTCGTGTACAACTGCCACCACAGAAGCGATCGACGCACCTGTTGGGGCAGCCAGTATCAGCGAGACTGGTCGTCCCAGAATGGATTGAAGGCCCTGACGAACCAGTGCTGGAGCAGTCGTGCGCACAACCTGGAGAGGTAGGTTATGGCGGTGGTCGAGGCCATGTAGCCGAGGAGCTGTTGTAACGTCCTGGCTGCTACCGTCGGAGCGTGGAAGGCGGCAGACGCTGCTCGACAAAGCATCCGCGCCCTCTCGTCCAGTAGGAAGGCCCTGGCCAATATCGCGTCGAGGGTCACCTCAATGAAATCGAGAACCTGGGCGGGTTCAAGATGGGACTTCTTGGGGTTGACCCTGTGTCCGAGCCGAGTGAGCAATGTCAAAGTCCGATGAATGTCCTTGTAAAGTTTTTGTCTGCAGGACACCACCAATAGCCAATCGTCCAGGTAAGGGTAGATGGAGACGCCTTTCATCCGCAGGAAGGACACGACGGGAACCATGCACTTCGTGAATACCCGTGGCGCGGTCAAGAGGCCGAACGGCAGCACCCAGTACTGGTAGCTGGTGCCGTCGACTGCAAACCGCAGGTACCATCTGTGCTGCGGGCGGATCGAGATGTGGAAATAGATGTCTTTGAGGTCAATGGATGCAAACCAGTCCCCCCTCCGGAGGAAGGGGAGGATCGAGGGCAGCATGACCATCTTGAACCTCTTGGGGCGGATGTACTCATTCACCCCTCGGAGGTCTAGGATGGGCCTCAGGGATCCATCCGTCTTCGGTACAGTGAAGTACCTCGAGTGGAAGCTGGTGGTCTTGGCTGAAGGCGGGAGTCTCTCGATCGCTCCCTTTTCCAGGAGGGCGTGAATCTCTCCCAGCAGAGCTGAGCTGGCCGGGGTGGAGTAGTAGATGCCCTGTGGCGGAATATCCTGGAACTCGATGGCGTATCCCAGGCGGATGATGGTAAGTACCCAGGAGTCTGCAGTGATCTCTCGCCATTGATCGAGGTGCCTGAACAGGCTCGGATGATGGATCATGTCTGCTGGAAGGGCGAAAGATAGCATGGGCGGTATCCTGCGAAGACCATCTAAATCAGGTCTTCGCTCCAGAAGAAGACTTCTTTGACGACGAAGATGGGTGTTGTCTCGGAAGTCTTCGTGAAGCAGAAGACGTTGATGGTCTCAACGCAGTCGATCGCGGAGACCACGGCTGGTATGCAGAGGATGAGGAGGACCTTCTCCATGAAGACCTCAGCTGGAAGCTGCGGCGGGATTGGGCAGGCTGGTTTATGCCCATCTTCTTAGCAGTCAGCCGGGCCTTGACGAGGTGATCCATGGCCTCATCTGTGGAGGTATGGAAGAGCCCTTTGCCATCTAACGGAAGATCTTCAGTCCGTCGATGACTGTCCTCCTGAAGCCCAGAGGACTGGAGCCATGCATGACGTCGGACGGCTACAGCACCGACCATCATCCTCGAGGTGGCCTCCACAGCGTGCCTCAAGGTGGCGATCTGCTGGGTAGCCACAGCGGCGGCCTCGCTGAAGATCTGGGTGGCTGAGGCCCGTGACTCTTCCGGCAGTTCAGCTAGGAGTGGTGCGAGTCGGTCCAGTAGATTCCGATGGTAGGCTGCAAGGCATGCCATCGTCTTAACCATCCTGGCCACCAAGGACGCTGCCGAATAGAAGTGGTGACTAAAGGCATCGAGCTTCTGGCCTCCACGGTCCGGCGAGGTGGTATGCGCCTGATTGTCTCCCTTCATCTGGGCCGACTCGATGACAATGGAGTTTGGTACAGGACGGCTGAAGAGGAACTCTGCGTTCTCCTTCTGGGTCCTGTACAGGTGCTCCAGCCTTTGCGGAATAGGCTGCATTGATGCCGGCTTCGCCAACGGCTGCTTCATTGCCTCCACCAGTGTCGGCAAGAAGGGCAGCTGTGTGGTCGAAGGTGGGCGGGTCTCCAGGTACTGGAAGACCGGGCCCTGGGCTTGTGGAGCAGGTTCGGTCACCTGCAGGCCAAGGGCCATGGCCATTCTGAGGAGGATGGCGGAGAATTGGCGTACATCCTCCAGCGCACAAACTAAACATGAGTTAGCAGTATGGTGCAGAAACCCAAAAACCCAACACAATTCTGTGCTGTATGAACAGAGTTAACAGTATCTAGATCAAAAAAGCATTAGTGCCACTCAATTCTGCTTTGGTCAGACCTCTTCTGAAATGCTGTGTCCAGCTCTAGGCACAACAGTTCAAGGAGGAGAGTGACAAGTTGGAATATGTCTTTGACCAAGATGGTCAAAGGCCTGGAAACCAAACCATATGAGGAATGATCTAAGTTGCTGAATATTTTTAGCCTGGAGAAGAGAGAAAGGCTCCTGAACAATTTTAGTTAAAGAAAAGATCAAAAAAAGATCATCAAGAGCTCTTAATTGAATCAGCAGGTGGCAAACCCAATATGCCATATCAGTGAGGCAGAACACTAGCATAATTTGGAAGGCCATGATGATCATGTGGGATGTAATATTGCATTGAAAATGCCTGTTGCAGTGGGGGACCAACCAAGAAGGGAATCTCACCATGAATGGTTTCTGGTAGATGCAATCTCCTTAGAGAAGTTGGCAGTTGTTTCACTGTTATGAGACTCAACCAGCACAGCATTGTTTCTGGTGGCTTTTATTTCCATTAGTTTCTCCTTGAGGTCAGGGTGAGTTAGAAGGCTGTGTAGGATATTCAAATTAAGACTGAAGAACACTGAGGTGACAGAACTATACAGCAAGGGAGACACGGCCATCTTTTGTTGGGTCCAAATCAGGACTGAGTAGCTTATGTCACAACCGCTGATGGTTATGATGTTGCAAAAACATTGATTTAAAGTGGGCACCATGGGTGATGGTGAGGCAGGTTGTCCTTATGCACACACATCCCTTTCACTGCGAAAGCTAGCGACATGTTCCAATTGCCAAAATATTCTTTGCCTGCCAGTGAGTTCCTCTCCATTAGTAAGTTCCTCTCCATTGTGATTTCCCAATCAATATGCAGAAAGGTAACCAAATGGTGGATGTTGAACAGGGTCTGGGCAGACTGCAGAAAAGGCTCATCCATATTTGCCACGTCAGTTGTGATGGAGGAACATTTATTTGCTGACACCTTCATGTTGACCACATCTAACAAAGACATGCTTACTCCTACGGGCATGATCCAGTTTGTCCATACCCATCCCACTGTAGAGAGACTTACTTACAGGTCCAGACCATAACTTGAGCCGTTCTGCCCAGCCACTTTCACAGGGACATAAATAGGGTGAGCACTCTTGCCACTGTGCTGAGGTATTCATCTTATGGAGTCCTACCTGGATCTCTTTCAAGGAGATTGTTAGTTGTAACAACATTAATTCTTGTATGTCTGACCTTAACACAAGAGTCCATGACGGGTGACTCTGCCTGGATCAACGTGGCAGTATCCTTGATTAATGGATTGAACATGGTAGCAATCAGATGACAGTGGCTGAATTGGAGAGTGTACTTGCCTTCCTCACGGATGTGGTTCAGGACAAGCATTCTCCTTGACTGGGACCAAATTGAGTCTTTGCTTGAATTACATGAAGTTTGATTTAGAGGGATGAATCAGGTTGGTGGATCATGTTTAGCGAGGTTGGCTTGTGATATACTCTAATATTGCTTCTGCCAATCTGCAACCTGGATAATTTGATGTTTCCCCAATGGTGTGCCCTTCAATGGTTCTGAGGAGAATGGAAAGCACAAAGGTGTCCCCAGCATTCCAAGCTGCAGCCTGCCACACTGCAAGCTGGAGCAGGGGTTGTCAAATACAGACTGTTGAATACTGAGGCAGCTGTGTCAGGCTTTCACAGGGCGAAAAAATTGGGTGATTTTGCCTTTGGGCCTTCCTTACAAAAATCTCCTCATTCCCTTTCTCAGGGTACATGCATTTAACAAGAGAACAAGCCATAGCAGATTTGTGTTTGGTGAACCAGGATTGAATTTGGGTAAAAGAATAGATATGCTTTGGGCTGCTACCATCAACTATGGGAAAAATCTTGCACAGCATTCCTCGCCTGGGGGGTACTATGGCTCAATGATTGTACAGTTCCAGGGCAATTCCTTGTTGATGGTTCATACCTGAAGGGGCCAAGAAAGAACTAACAGGGGAAGGAAAAGGAAAACAATGCTTACTTGATTTCCAGTCTGTGGAACCATGATTACCATTGTCACTGTGGGGAAGAAATCAAAATCTACAATCTACAAAACCTAAATGTGCTACAAATACAGCACTATATACAAATGTAGAATGTTGTTGGAGTGTGTCTCCTCAGGGTGGCTGCCATCCCATGAAGGTTTCTGACAGATCCACCATTTGCAGTTCCTTGTAGTTCGTAGAGATCTGCCTAATAGTTACTGTGCTTACAGAGGCAGAGGTCTCCTCTGCCACCTCTCCGAGTATCTCTGTCTGTGTTGGTGCTATGTCCTTTGTGAATGTGTGAAATTTCCTGAATCAGCATCTGTACCCATTCACTGTTGATGACAACAGTCTCCAGGTTAGAGTGAAGAGTAGTGTCAACCAGAAAGCTTCTGGAAGCAACATCTTCTTCCCACTCATCACAGTGTGTGGAGAGAAGCCATGAACAGCTTTCAATCCCCAGGGGACCATCAGGATGATGAGGAGTTTCTCATCTCAATCATGCCCTGTCAAACACCTTTCAGAGTGCTTTTCAGAGTATGATTGGTTTGCTTGATCTGTCCTGAGCTCTGGGGGCTATGAGCAATGTGGAGCCTGTGCTTGATCATGAGGGCCTTGCAGAGTTCCTGGTTTGACTTATCTGGTGAAATGGGTTCCTATATCACTATCAAACTCCCTCCTGATTCCCCAGCAAGACCAAACCTTGTTAAATAACCAACATGCAGCTGCAGTGTTGTTTTTACAAGATCCACTTGCTGAAGAGATTGATGACTGTTAGGCAGTACTTCATCCCTCTTGGTGTGGACAGCAAGGAACCAATGAAATTGAGCTGGATTCAGGCCCATGGGCCTTCAATCCACTGGACTGGATTGGGAATTTGGGGCTGGCCTGGTCAGCATTGACCATGGCACAGGAGAGACAGTTGTCCACCCACTTTCTGGCCCATCCTGGCCACTAGTCCATCTCTTCCACCCTGTCCAATGTGGCTTGCTTGCTCTTGCTCAGCTCATGGACAAACTGGACCAGTTCTCCCTGAGCCTCCATAGGCACAACCCAGTGAAGGTGGCCCTTCTTTTTTTAAAATATTCTCACTTTGAATAAAAAGAGAAAAGCAAAGTAAAACAATAGCAGAAAAAAACGCATACGTTGAAAAATACAAACATACAGCTATAGACATAAACATAACAACAAAGATAAACTATAGAACTAAAGCAAACTAAGTAACAGAACAGTACAATATTAAAGAAACAGTAGAAAACACTTGAAAATGTATGAATAACAATTATTAAACTACACAACTAACTAGACATAACTAAAAATTGGTTTGTGCCCATTACCAACAGTGAATAGTAATACAACAGTAACAAACTAACCATTAGATCCTAAAATAAATTAACATTAATACTTGTCACCTATTATTTATTTTCACAGAAGATCTAAGCTTACAAAATTAGTTAATTAAATTATAAGCAGGTTATTAATATCAATTCTACCTTGCTTATCAGGTATGATTACCACTACTACTACTTTTTTTTAAAAAGAAACTTAATTATTACGTAGCAATCTGAATCAGCAATACCTAATTCTCATACTATTATATACCAAAATTAAAAATTCTTGAAATAAACAATGTCTATATAATCAATACTAAAGGCAACAAACAATATGAAGCCATTTTCTACTTTGCAATCACTCTTTCTGTAAAAATAGAAATATCAAATTTAAGATAATCTTTAATAAAGAGAAGAAAAAGAGAAGAAAGGAAATTACCTTTATGAACATCAAATATCTTCAATACCTTCATAGATTTCCTTTAATAACTTATAATAACAGACAAATTTTATGAACTACAAATCATAAACCATTTTCTTCATCAAAACAGCTTCTTCCTTTACTTCTTTCTATTTTTTCCAAAAACTGGTTCATTTTTAAATATTCCTAAAACTCTTATCAAGGCAATCAGACATAATCTATGTCATTTATCACTATAACTAGAAACCAAGATTTCAAACTGAACACAGCTAAAAGGAATATTTCTCCTGAGGAGTCCGTCCATTAGTAAATCTATCTATGCATTGTTATTCTCCTTTTGTGCAGGCAGAACTTCTTATAGATTCATAGACCAATTGTCATATATTCTCCAAAGTAAACTCAATTCAGAATACACATTGTCTTTCAAGATCATTATTGTAAACTGGTTTGTGATACCACTTGTATTATTCATTTTTCACAATCAACTATATTGACTATATCCCTGCCTTGCTGGATGTTTGTCTTAATTTGTCTAGACATAATTTTCAGATTGCAAGTCAGGTCTTGCAAAGCTTGTATTACATCTTCTTTTCCTTGAGGTTGCCAAAATGTTGCATCCACCATCTTTTGTGTTTTAGACTCTTCATCTTTATATAACCAATCACCCAGTTTTTGTGAAACTTGGAACAGTTGTCCTGTAATGACATAAAACTTTTTATCAGTAAATGCTTTAATTTGTCTAAATTCAGCAAGGAAATTCATTAAGTATTTAGGTATCTCTTTTGAGCTTCCTAGATCATTTCTAATTTGAATGTCACAATCCAAAACAGAAACCATAATAAATTATTCACCCAGGCAGACTAGGCAAACAATTTTAACAGTTCCATCTTTGTAATGTACAGTAAAATTGTCTTAGTGGCAAAAACAAGTCCCATTACACATTTAATAAATCCATTGCTATATTCCATACAAAAAAATCATAGTTTTTTATATGGAATATAAAATAGCTAAACAGTTACTATTCAACTTCAAAAGAAAGGTGAAAAATTCTTAAAAATCAAAAGAAATAAGAGAATCATAAGCCATAACCATATCCAAAACATTCTGAGATCCAAATAAACAACAAAAAAGTATATAATCCCAAGATAAAAATAAGTAAGAAAAAGAAAAAGAAAAACTTAAGTGCTCTACTGCAAATAGCCTTTGAAGAAAAGGGTACTGTCCCTTTAAATCCAAGTCCAGGGGAGCTTTGACAATAAGCAAAGTACAGCTGCAGCAGACAAGAGGTGCCTTGTTTCCATCAGTAAAAATTTAGTTAAAAAATTACATACATATATACAAGAACTCCAGATGCTGAAATATAGTGTCCATATGAGGGGGGTGAGATGCCTCCCCCCTGGTTCCGCTGAAGCTTGTGATTCTCCCCTGGAGTCTAAGAACTGCAGTGCCCTTTGTTCTGTTTCCAAGTTGCCCATTTCAGGATCCGATCCTGGCTCATGCGGAGTCTTCAGTTTCCCCATGTATCAGGGAGCTCACTAGCTTGACAGGGGAAGCCTACCTTGTCGGGCACAACACTTCAGGGGTACACAACTTAGCAGAGTTGTGTCCTCCATTAGAGCAACTGGAAATCAGAACTCAGGGTGGCCTTTCTTGTCCGTGGATCAAATGATGCCTTCCTTCTCTTCAATGGAGTACTGCAGAGAAGGGATTCCTCCCCCTTCCAGTGTCTGAAATAGTCCAGGATTTCAATGATCCTTTTGAGCATCAGAGAGGTGGAGAAAATATTCCTCCGCCCCTGCTCCCAGTGTCCAAAATACTCTGGGTGCTTTTTCAGGTGAGAGGTTGATGTAACAGTTCTTAATTTTGGGGATGTTCAGAATGTCTTCTCAGAGTGGATTAGCAGTCTTTATCCTCATCAGGATCTTATTGTGCATCAAGCAGCTTCTGCTAGCAGCTGGCTAAACTTGTCTTGAGGGCTGATTGGGCTGACAGCTTCTTAGTGGTCCAAGTCACTTGCATTGGAATCAAATCAAGAAGAGGATTCCTGTAGTACAAGAAGGGAACTTGGAGAGAGATTAGTCATAAGGCCTCTCCAGTAGAAGCTGTGAGCTATACAGCACAGAAGCACAAGGTT